>OX422210.1:553546232-554746232 GCA_949130495.1 Sambucus nigra | reverse complement strand
GTACCAAGTCCCAGAAGAAGCAAATGCATGAGAAACCTGCATCACCCGCTCCTTCTGCTGCTGCTTCTTCACCACCTTCACCAGTGGTCATACCCTCTCGTTCTCCCTCTGGATCTGAGGTATGTGTGTTAGTTTTGTTCTCATTCCTCTTTTCTTAAGGTAGCGCCCTTACTTATTGCCTGATAACTTTTGTGCAGGGAGTTGAAGAAGTGAGGGCCAGACCTCCCAATCCCCCCAGTCCCCCACTGAGCCGTTTCGTGGGGGGATGTTGCAGTACCCCTCCATCCACTGCTACCCTTCCACGTTCTCCCTTAATAAGCCTCACTTATTCTCGCCGTTCATGCCCCATCGGGCCAGAGATACTGCCACGGGTGCTGCTGAGATGTCTGACTAATCCGAGGCAACTGTTCCAGCCTCCTCTGAATTACCCTCGGAGCGAGAGGTTCCTCTGCCCCTTGTTGTGGTCGAGGAAAGTGTCTCTCAGGTAAATTTCTTATCAAGTCTCCCATCTTTTATTTATTTATCCCCTTGCTTTGTTTATCATTTCTAACATATTAGGCTGCTTTAGGTGGAGGTGGCATTGCTGATAGCTAACATTCTTCTTCCTCCTGTACTGACACGACCCCTTACTGCGGTTCCTCTTTTCGATGCCATAACGGGGGTAAGTTAGGTGCATTTCTGTATCATATTCTTGTGTTTACTCCTTGTGTCTAACACTTGGCTTTACATTTGCATCTTTCTCCAAATCTCTCTCTACCTTTTGCTTTGTGTGGCCTTTTCCCTTCCCAGCCCCAGGTTGGTGCTACTACTCTCGTTGGGGCATCTCTTGAAGGTCCAATATCTCCTTCCGATGATGTGCCCATGTTGGCCTTAGTTCCATATGCTGGCGAGGGGAGTGTGCCTACCTTGAGGCTTCTGCATCCAAGAGTCCCGTTGAGGCTGCTAAGGTACTGAGCCCGCCTCCCAGGGTTTCTATTCTTATGGCCCCCTTGGTGACTCCCAATCTCGCTCCTCCTACTGTCGAGGTACTTCACTAGTTTTGTCTGTATTTCTCAGTTTCTCGAACTTCAACTGTGTTTATGACTTAACAATGAAAACACTTGTTAAGTTTTTTTCATAAATTTCACCTATAACGGTGACTTAACAACGAAAACATTTGTTAAGATTTTTCCATAAACTCCACCTATAATGGTGTCTTAACAACGAAAACACTTGTTAATATTTTTTTCACAAACTCCACCTATAACGGTGACTTAACAACGAAAACACTTGTTAAGATTTTTCCCTAAACTCCACCTATAACGGTGACTTAACAACAAAAACACTTGTTAAGATCTTTCCATAAACTCCACCTATAACAGTGACTTAACAACGAAAACACTTGTTAAGATTTTTCCATAAACTCCACCTATAATGGTGACTTAATAATGAAAACACTTGTTAAGATTTTTTTCATAAACTCCATCTATAACGGTGACTTAAAAATGAAAATATTTGTTAAGATTTTTTTCATAAACTCCACCTATAACAGTGACTTAACAACGCAAACACTTGTTAAATTTTTTTCACAAACTCCATCTATAACGGTGACTTAACAATGAAAACATTTATTAATATTTTTTCATAAACTCCACCTATAACGCTGACTTAACGACGAAAACACTTGTTAAGATTTTTCCATAAACTCCACCTATAACGGTGACTTAACAACGAAAACACTTGTTAAGATTTTTCCATAAACTCATTATTTCTCCTACTTGTTCTCAGGTTGCTCGGGAGGATTCTCCACCAGTTCCTTCACCCATTGTCTCGCCACATCGTGAACCTGTCTCCTCTGAAGAATCTAGCCATAATGATCAAGGTTCCACGATAGGTGCTGCTGCGAAGAGCGAATCTGGGTGCGAACTTCCTCTGCCCGACTTGGCTCCTCCCGTCTTCTGCCTGATGGTACTCCAGCGTTCTCCCTAAATGCCTGCCAACCACCGTTTGGTCATCGAGCAACTTGTGAGCTATCATTCGGAGACCTTCACGGTGGACTGCCTACGTTTAAACATCCCAGTTATGAGCCACAGGCTTCAAGGCATGGCCACTGTTATTGCTGAAATTGCCAACACTCCAACTGCGAACGTGACCAGACCCCTCCTCAACCAGTTCTTGGACTATTTGAGGGATTTGGGTCATGACGGGTTCTGTTTTGACTGGCTCATCTCACATTTGCAGACTTTAAAGAGCCAGCAGTTGGACAACCAGAGGTAGGTCTTATGAAAACATCAGGAGGATCAGAGGGCTGAGGAAGCCAAGTTGGTCGAGCTTGTACCTCTTCTTGAAATCATTAACAAAGAGGTGGAGGACCTCGAAGAGGCTCTACGCGCGGCAAAGTCGAAATGAGAGAAACTCTTATTGAGCGCACACAGGCGCAGACAAGGTTGGAGGTTTCTGTCAATGCCCAACGGTCCAGCCAAGCAGCTTCCTTGGGCCTTCCTGAAGATTTTTTCTCTTCTCCGGATCTGTGGTTTCTCCTGGGACAATGAGTTATTGTATACGTATTTTTTTTCTTTTTCTCATGTAATTCTTGGGTGATAGCTCCCAATTTTGTAATGCACCCAAGTTCATGAATGGAAAAAGATACTTATTTTCTTATGCCATTTCTGTGTTACAACTTATTGCATGGATTGTGAAGTGTGAAGTTCTATAATTCTTTCATCTCTTCCTAAGTTATAATAAAAGGAACTTACATACTCATCATAAGAAATAACTTTTGTATTCATAACAATAGCCAAATACATCAGTGGTCAAACATATCTTCCTACACATGATAAACCTTCAACCACTTATTGTTGATCTTGAATGGTTTATCTTCTTCCATTTTTAAAATTAAGCAATAACCTGAGTCATGAACTTCCTTTACGATGAAAGGTCCCTCTTAATTCGCTGCAAACTTAGGTAGAGGAAGCCCCCTAATATGTTTAACTGCTGCCTTCAATACAAGATCTCCCTCCATGAACTTCCTTGGTCTTACCAAATTGTCATATGCCCTGGAGAGCTACTTCGTATACATTTTAAAGTGTCGCATCGCATTATCCCTGTGTTTATCCAACGCTTCCAACTGCACATGTCTGTTGTGAGGGAGCATGCTGCTTCGCAAAGCATATCGAGCTGATGGAACTTCTAACTCCACTGGGAGAATTGCCTCAGCCCCATAAATAAGAGAGAACAATGAGAGCCATAACTTAGTGATCAAATATGCAAACCTCTTAACACTCTTTTGTAATTCAACTTAGTGATCAATGAGAGCCATAACTTTATGCCCTACATATGTAGTCATTTCAAGCCTTTTTAATTGTTCAATGTCTATTTCCCTAGTTTAAGAGAAGTGTAAGAATATTAAATCAAAAATCTCTTAAAACTGAGCATGTCAAGTTGTATGGTCAAAACCACGCTTCATATATGACCACGTCTTAGGATAGGTGGCATTCAAAAAGTTTTAACCAAGTCTGGAAAATCCACTGTAGTCTTATGGATGATAAGATCTAACCATAGCTAACTAACACAAGAATAGATCCTAATACATTTATTTGACTCCGGTAACCAATACTGACACTTGGTCAGGGCGACAAGATTCATTAATACGACCAGTAACTGGCACAATCATTGATAGATCCTAAGTCAGGACAATCTAGGTTCGTTCAAAATTGGTAACTAGTAAGGCAGAATACATTGACAAGATTCGATAACATGAACCTAAGTCTAAACTACAGGAAGGCCTACACTAAAACTTCATTAATGACCGCATTTGTGAGCAGGTTACGATCAAGAAATCTTATCAAATCTAAAAAATTCAGTGTAAGTATTATGAACAACAAGATCCTATTATAATAAACTAATACAGGGCTAAATCCTAGTATATTTGGTCGAATCTGGTAACCAATGTTGACACTTTGTCAGGATGACAAGATCCATCCATACGACTAGTAAGCTAGCACAAGCATTGGCAGTTCCAAAGTCAGGACAAATCAGGTGAGCCCCAATTGATAACTAGGAGGTCAGCATGATACGATTATATTTACTTAGAAACAAGTAGAATAACATCATAGACGAGTAAAATAAATGCGCAAAAAAAGTAAATCTAAAACACATGTATGCATAAAGATAAGAAAGCCAGTTTATTTCAAAGTCATATAGGCATAAACACAAGAGTTCATTGCAAAATACCAAATAAAAATGTTCAATTAAAGGTTTTATAAAAAGCAAAACATAGAGGATCAAGCCATAGGGATATCGTTAGCAACAATAACATCTTTAGCTAGAGCAATAGTAAGGGTATCAATAATGGTAGAATCCTCAAGAGGGAGAAGAGAAGTCTCATCAATTGGGACCTAGTTAAGTTTATCAGTCCGATCAGCTTCAGAAGTGGACTCCTCCACCTCTAATTACTTAACATCAAAGGTCGTAGCCTCTGCATCATCATCCTTCCACTTATTGACTTCTACAAGTATGTTATGGTAGTGTTTTATAACCCTTTTCTTAAATTCTTCATAGTCATCAAGAAAAAAATGACAGGTTATTAACGTTATAGTCAACCGAGGACTTGTACTTCTCCATTGATGCCTCTTCAGCTTTTTCCAAAGCCTCCTCATCCTGCTTGAGCTTCTGATTGGCTAAGTCCAAAGCTTTGCTAGACACTGTTAGTTTGTCATTATCCTTATTCAAGGCTTCCTACAAGCTCTTCAACTTAACATCATCTGTGTTATCTTGGTCCTTCAATTTGTATACCTCCTCATCGGCTTGGCTAAAATATACCATCTTAGCGATGACCTCTTTATCTTGCTTCTTGAATTTGGTCCAAGTTTTATTCAGATCATTCGCTGCTTCCAACAAGCTATTCTTGAGCTCAGTATTCTCCTTGGTTAATGCCTTTATGGCACTTATCTGCTCCTTGTATGCTACATGATTGGTAACAACCTTTTATCTCAAAATGGTGGTGGTTATAGAGCACTATAGACAAAACAGGGAGTCAAAAAAGTGATAAAATGTGGAACATGCAAGACAAAAATAAGTTTGGTAGATTTACCACTACAAGACGATGTTGGGATATCCTCTATAGAGCATTCAGATCATTGGACCTCAAAAACTCAAAATCCTTGATATGACCGTGATAGCCATAAAGATTACTGGAGCTATTCATATGTTGATAGATGGAATTAGGGCTCTTTTTGAGTTCTTATAATCTCATCAAGTGGCCGTGCTAAAATTTAATATCTTCAACCTCCTTATAATGCGAAGCTGAGCCTTGTGCTCAAAATATTCGACCCTAAATCTGCATTATCTTAAAAGCTGATCCAACTCTTATAACCTTAGGATTATCTTGAGGCCTTATGTTTTTAAGTGGCCTCTTATCCCCTACTGCAGCAGGGATGGGGGACATGTGGGCTTTTCATTTTACATTGGCCTTTACTGCAGCAGCAACCTCAATAGTCTTTCGAGCAATAAATTCTTCCTATTTTTTCTCCTCGACATCAACTCTTTTTTGGTCATCCACCTTATTTTTGGCACTAGCCTCAACATCCACTTTTCTTTTCTTCTCGGCCTCCATCTTTTTACGACGATCCTAGTCCATTTGAGTGTGGTTAAGATATCGAAGGCAATTCAGAACGAAGACTCACAAGGTTGTTCTGAAGAGGTAGGAGAAGGGACTACATGAATGAACAGTTATAAAAGTACTAAAAACATAATAAGGATGAGCATAAATGGTAAAATTGTTACCTATATCAGCTTCATCCTTAACACCATGTGCAGCTTGTGCCTCTGGGTTTATCTTAAATAACACTTCTTTTTCCAAGAGGACTACTTCCTTTACTTGAGGAACTTCACCTTGAGGGGTATGGAATCCCGCACTTATGAATTTGGAAACAAAAAATAAATCCTCAAATATGGGAGGCTTGGGTACATAATAAGCCTCAACCACGTCTTTCTATGTAATTGGAAATCTTGGAGCTTTCTTCACTAAAACGGATGGCAAAGATATTAATAAAGTACAACTGAAAGAAATACATAATGTAGTATAAATAAAAACTTTACCAATTTTGTTTGGCCCATTCCACTCACGTGTAACTTCATAGGTACCGTATTTCTCATGGATCCTAAACTCCCACTTACTTTTCATAAATAAAAATTGACCCTCCAAACTATGATTATTGGTCTGTATGACTTTAACCATTCTCAGGTGTGACCATTAGGAGAAAATTAGTATTACCCTAGGGCCTTAGCATTGTCTTTCAGCACATGAACATATCTGAATATGTCCCTAGTAAGGTCAAACCCAATATGGGCCTTTCAGAATATCATGTCTCCAAGGATAGTTTTATAAACA
Source organism: Sambucus nigra (assembly GCA_949130495.1). NCBI lineage: Eukaryota > Viridiplantae > Streptophyta > Magnoliopsida > Dipsacales > Adoxaceae > Sambucus > Sambucus nigra. Next base: position 554,739,862 of record OX422210.1, on the reverse strand, counting down.
TACGGAGATGGGTAAGGGTGACACCATATCCATTTAGAATGGACCTAATAATAGGATGTAAAGATAGGCAGAGTCTAACTTAAAGTTCCCACAAAGGAAGGCAGACTTCATCTGAGCAAGAGGTATCATAAACTATCTCCTCATTAGTGGGAAACCTGGTGTTGATTCTAATGGGAATATTATACCTTTCCCTCAGGCCATCCAATTCATCCTCTAAGATATCATAGGCATACCACTTGGCGTCAGTGGTATAAGGGTCATAATAATTCAAAAGGTCCCTAAAGCACTATCCTTATTAACTAGCTCCTCATCAGGGGAAAGGGGAGGAATAGGCCTCACTGGCGTTGCCCTATCGAATATGGATATTTTAGAAGAAGAGTCCAAATCTACGACAAACATTAATATGGTTAAAACCAAATTCTCAACACCCACCTGCAACTCCACTGGGTTTGCTACCTCTAGTCCCTCAAATTCAGGATCTTTGAATGTCACTCCCTTCAGTAAGAAAAAGTTACCCTAGGGGTATAATAACACCCGCCCATGTAGTTTTGACCGTACCCGTGTAAGTTGGTGACTTTATGTGACCTAATTAGGCATTAGATCTTATGAGATGTATAATGGGTTAAATTTAGGTAATATCATGGCCTTAGAGCAATTAACTGGATATAGAATGGCCTTATAACTAATTTGGAGAAAAATTAGGGTCGTTTGAATGTGACGCTTGATCATTCAAACAAGAAGCCTTCGTCATCCAACGAAATATACCTATTTGGAAATACACTCTCATTTGAACCTCCTTCCAAGTCCGTTCGAACGAGATATATTTCTTGTTCGAACGAGATCTAATCTTGTTCGAACAAACCTACAAAAATTATATTTTCTAGATTCAGAAAGTGTTGTCATGATCTAGACCATTGGATTAAGACATGTGTCATACTCCCACCGCATCAGATCAACTCAGGGTTGGAGCTTTAGGTATTTTTGGATTAACCCATAAGGGCTTTGGGATATTTAAATGAAGTTTTGGCACATTTTAGGGCATTTTAATCAAATTCTCTCTCTCTCTCTAGCTATTGAGAGCTATCCACCACCACCAACCATCCACCACCCTAACAACAACACTCTTCCATCTTAAACCACCATACTTTAACCCTTTTCCACCACATTTAAGCCTAGAATACCCACTTTCACCACATGTTAGGAAATATATAAATTTATGGAAATTTTTGAAGAAGAAAAGAAGAAGAATAAAGGAGCTTGAAGAGGTTTTTATTTGGAGCATTCAAGGAGACAAGCTTAGGAGAGCTAGGCAACCTATTCAAGTCCACCTTAGGATGTTGCCATCTTCTTCTACATTTATCCATCCATCTTTGGAGCTTCAATAAGGTGAGAAAAACTCAACTCTTGTTCAGTTTAAGATTTCTCCATTTTGCAATATACGAGTTATATATGCTAGAGTTCATAAGAGTAAAATCTTTGCATGTTTAGGTAGTCATTACTCAAGATTTCTTAATAGATTTTAATATTTAAGAAATAGCCTCTCAAAGGGTTTTGGAAAAGACGATAACTTTTAAGAAAATCTTGTGTTTAAACCTTTTATGAAATTAAATATTTACAAAGAAATAATTTCACTGACAAGCTATTTCTAGTATGAATATTAAAGATTTGTGGCAAAAATGAAGATTTTTGAAAACTAGGCATTTAAGAATGTTTTTGAAGAACACATGTCTTTTGTCTTGAAAAACTGGGATTTACAAATGTTATGGAATTTCATGTAATAATCATGTGTAGAATTTCACTTCTATGAATCTCTAGGCTTTTAATCCACCTCCCTATATATATAAACTTTTAGTAAGTTAATGATGAGCATAAGAATATGTTTAAGAAGGATTAAAATGGGTTTTTAATTTGAAATAAAAAAGGTGAAAATTTCAGCCATTAAAGTGTGTTAATAAGTGTGAAAAATGTGATAAGTGTATGTTTTCAAGATTACATGTATTAATAAAGGAAAAATGGTATATTTTTGTGAAGTAGTCTTCAAAATGCCAAATGATTTCTTTAATAAAGAAAACAATGAAATACAGATATTTCCAACTTGAGAAGTGTGTTACTCCAAGGCGTTAAAAATGTGTTAATGGCTTAAAAAACATTAAAGAAGTTAGCGTGTGTAACTTAATGATATTTTTTGAAAATAACACTTGTGAAAATGGAGGAAAATGCAAGTTAAAAACAAATGGGTAAAAGGATAATTTTGTGTAAACTGAAACATTTTTATGAAACAAAAATACTAGGCAAGGGCTTCACAAAATAGTCCTAAATGAAAATTATTTTCGGAATGAAATAGAAATTAAAGTTAAAGGGCAAGAATGATGATATTTCAAAGTGTAACACAAATATGGAGAAGTAGTTCCCGTATTTTGGTTTCGGTCGGTAAAAGTGGAATTTTGTGGACACAAAAAAGTATTAAAAACATGATAAAGGAAATTCGAAAAACCTGGAAAAAATTAAGAAGGGCTCGGAGCCTAAAGGTGAAAGACCCAAATCATTGTCCATAGAATATGGTAGCATAGCCTGAAGTGTGGAGCCCATTAAAGTACGCAGTTATATGGAAAATTCTGAGAAAAAGTGGAACATGATAAATAAATTAGTTGTGCTAAAAAACGAGAAAGCACAACCTTTGTGAAATGAAATTGATAAATGTTCCTGTTTTGAAAAGGTAATTTGGACAAAAAATATGAAAATGACTAAGTCTAAGTAAAGCATGAGTTAATGACACAAGTAAAGTGGTTAATGGATAATCAAGTAACCTAAGATCATTTTCACCCATAATCAACACAAGTGTGTGTTACAAAGGATTTTAAAAAGGAAAACAATACTTTTTAACACCGAGTGTGTGTGTGTGTGTGTGTGTGTGTGTGTGTTGAAAGGTGATTTTTAAGGAGTAAATGGAAAATTTCGATAAATGAAGTGTTTTTGCCTAAACAAATGCTATTTTATTTAAGTATTTAACCGGGTGTGTTAAATCAAGAAATCAATGTTAAGTCAAGTAAAAAGGGACAAAAGAGGGTCTTTTATAAGATTAGTGTGATTTCATCAACTCAAGTAATTTTTTTGAATAAATAGATTCATGCATTAGTACATGTATATGTAGATATATATGATATTTGCATGTGCATGTAGATGGTAAGCTGTAGAGTCTCTTTTCTGTCGTTCGATTCTATGTTGCATTTTATTTTCCACTAGGCATTCGACTCGTTCTCTTTCCTTTGTTACAATAGGTTGTACGTGATTACATCCTTTGAGAGAGTTATATATGTAAGTATTCTTTTATTTTACGTTAGTATCTCTGTATACTTGGATTTTAGGGATGCTTCCCATGGATCCCACACATAGCTTGCTATAAATTGGAATCGCATGTTTAACAAGTGAAATGTTAATTAGATAAAACTGGACTAGCAACATTATTTAGGTTATCTCATTGCACTTCATACTTAATGCTCAGTTTAGATCGGATTGACCCATGGGTTAGACCTGCCAATGGGTCGTGTCGAGTCATGTTCATGTTATTTTTTATTGTGTTTAGGTCTTATTGGGTTCGTGTCTAAATGGGTGACTTTTTTATCATGTGAAAAAATCTTATCCAAACCCTGGATAAGTTATCTGGGTCGTCTTCGGGGAGGATAACTTCCAAATGTAATTCGGGTGCCCAGGATCATCTTAGGGGAGAATAACTTATAGGGGTTTTGGAAACCTCCTCACAAAGATACCAAGATAATCAACCTCCAATTGAGATAAATACTTTTGCCACTTATGCACGCGGGGATTACAACTCATTAAGCCATGACAAAATCAGGGCATTGTAAGGTTTTGGGGCTATAAGAATGCTAAAAATAAATGTTTCATACAAGTCCAGAATCTTGAAATTTCCTAAAAATGGTGTGATCTTAGGCCAACCAACTCAATGGCCACCTAAATGACTAACCTTCCATAATCACCAATAAATATTGTTCGATTCAACAATAGAAGATGATTGGATAGAGATAATATTGAAGAACTTGCAGAAGATGGAAAAAACCCTAAAAGCTTATAGCTCAGGCAGTAACGTACCTTCAAATCCTAAAGAGGGCTGAAGACATACGGGAGAAAACAGTAACTTCACTGAAAATGGAGGAAAATGGCTAGAGACAAAGAAGTTTGGGAGGATGGATGATCTTTCTATCTCTCTCTGAAATATTCAAAGGATTTGAAACATTGTGGGAGTTAGAGCGATGGGGGCTCTATGCTTTAAATAATTTTCTTTTGGAGGAAAGTTCATTTAATTATGACATGTGATGTCATCTTGAAAAAGCAATCATTGCACCAGGTATAAAGAATAGAAACATGAGCTATCCCATACGCGCATGATGATTACATCAAGAGCCGGTCCAAGTCATTTGACATGTGTCAGATCGCTATCAAAACCAAAATGCTACAAGTGTATTTATTTGACGCACGTCGAGTATAATGTAAATAAGACCACATAGCACTTTTTAATACTCCATCCATTCACTTCACTTAGTAGCTGCTCCAAAGATCTAATACTTTACATGACTCACTACTTTCTACGATCATGAATGAAGTCTTGAGGCCTTTTGATATACCCTAAGTATGGAACACCTTGTAGGCCTCTCTGAAAGTGACATATGTCCCCATTAGGGGAGGATAATAGGGTTGGCCTGACTAAGTATCCGATCAACTATGTATAAGGAGGTCGACTCAAGTATAAAGGTGTCCAGTTTAGTTATATCCTTGTCTATTTGAATACCGTCACTTAAGACCATTAAGGTAAGCATGATCCAGAGGATAAAATGACGTCAATAACACTAACTAGACACGCATGCGGGGTTTATATTCATATATTCCTCCATTATTGGAAAATAACACGGGTCCTCTTTATCCTCACCCAATTACATGTAAAGGTATACATGCCTCACTTATAAAGGCATCACACATGCCCTAGTAGATCTTGTCTCTCTTCACTTACAATACATATAAATATGGTACTCAATCCCTAGTGAAAGGGATCGAGATACATTTTTCTACTATTGTGTTAAGTGAAGGAGATAGTTGGTAACACCCATTCATTCATGGCTTTTGTACACTGAATTATTATCATCATCACTAAAGGCACCACTTTAGAGTGAACCACTTAAACTCTAATTTCCATAATTTTCTCTCATCTCTCTCCATTGTTAGCTATCGTTTTTATTTTTTTAATCCTGTATAGTTTGTAACTAGTTTATTCCTGCTAAGGCCCTTTATACACGTACACTAGTTTTTGGTAATATTATACCCCATACTGTTAATAGGGTTAAATATTTGGATGTAAATATATGAATGTGACTTTTTAATAGGTTCTTGTCTTTTTTCCATTTTAATAAAAAAAAATTTATCTTCATGTTCCTCTATTTCTCTGTGTCTTAAAGGCTCCCCACCTCCTCATTCTCTTCTCTCTTCCACGGATCATCTATTCTCTTTCTTCTCTCCTCATCTCTCTCTCTCTCTCTCTCTCTCTCTCTCTCTATATATATATATATATATATATATATATATATATATATATATATATATATATATATATATATCATACATAAACACAAGTTCAAACAACCGGAAACACAAAAAAATCAAATCGGGTTATGTTTTCAATTTCAGATATGAAATCTGGAGGGGTTTCTACCTTAGGGAGGAGGGACTGGTTTGTGACGGATTTGATGACGGAATTTTGGTAGGATGGGCTGGTTTAAGTTAGGCCTTTATGCCAAAGGGGGTGTGGGAGTTTTAATGTTTGTGACGAGTTTGGCTAGAGAGGATGGGGGTTTAAGATCCCAGATTTGATTGTTGTTGATTTTTTATTACTAGAAGTTTACATTTTTTAATCCTTTATATGGTAAACATATGGATTAAAATGTTGAACTTTATGTGTTCAGATTTTTTAAATCCTGGATATTTATGCCAAGTCGGTCGAAGTGGTGTGGCAAGGGTTTAATTACATTCACTCTTTTATTCAGTTATGCATCTTGGATGAAGTATGTAGAGGGGGATTGAAGGTAATCTTGAAATTAGGGATAATTCACCCATTATCAACAGTGTTTGGGATTAAGAAGGCGAGGCAGCTCAGGCAAGGCAGCTTAGCATGGCAACTCAAGCGTAGCAACTCAAGCGAGGCAACTTAGCGAGGCAACTCATACTTTAGCTTTCTGGGTTATTTAGTCATGATTGTATAATTGTTTATATTAGCTATGAGCATTAATGATTGTAATGGTGCAACGAGAAATAGTGAATTTGTGTGAGGTTGAACGGTACTTGTGAGAGACCAGGCTTGGCAGGTCCTGGGAGAGCTTTCATGCTCTATCGAAGGACCTCTCTATGGGAACCTTAGAGGGACGTCGTTTGGAGGATTGAGAAGTGGGGCACCGTCGGGGCTTGTCCTGACCTTCTTAGACACACCTGGTAAAACACTGTAGGTGATGTCATTAACCATGGAACCTCACCATGGAACCTCGAGCGGAGCAGCTTTGAGTTCCATCGGGAGCTTAGTTGTGAACCAAAGAACCCTCTACTTTATGTCCCATCTACTGTAAGTGATGTCATTAGCTTGCTAGATAATATCAAATTTGCACTCGAGTAAACCACCGTGGTATTTGGGGCTGTCAGACAGCTGGTAAGCAACCTCTGCGACAACAGCCCCTGACACACAGTGGTAAGGCAAAAGACATATATCGGCATTTAATGTCTATGACGTGGAGGCACCTAGTGCATTAGGTATTTAATGTTGGAGACATAAAGTATGAGGGATGTCTTTCACAAGCATTGATGACTGAGCTGCATCAGGGGTGGTGTAAGGGCTATTTAAGAGCTCTAACCACATCCAAGAGAAAGGGGTTCCCTTATAAAAGTTAGAGAGTTGTTACAAACCAGAGAGTTTCACCCACTCATCATTATTATTTTATTACGAAGATTTTAATACTTGACAGAGATTCTTGAGGGTTTTTGGTGTGTTTTCTACAAGCCTACCAAGGTGTATCTAGGGTGCTTACTTCTCTGTTCCTCTAACTAAGTTATTTCTAAGTTCATCACTGTATTCTGAGAAATATACGAGAGACTTATCAGTTTAAACTGGGTCTCTATATTCTCCAAACCGTGTTTATATGTCTTGTGGTTAATCAATAGTGTGAGCAGATTAATTATGTTATTACCATACTCCAAAAGAGGTTATGCCTCCATCTTACTTAAACTACCCTCTTACATTTGACGACTCTGCTGGGGAGGCATACTTTTAAGAAAGGAGCATGGCGCAGGATAATGTTAATCGAAGGCTCTATTTTGATGACATCCAACATAATGAAGAACAAGCTACGAGAGAACTGGAGGCTCTAAGGGATGGGAATCCTCGAATAGAGGTACCTCCGGTCCAAGCAACGACAAGTGTTCCAGGGGTGACACAAGCTTCCACGAGTGCAGGGTTGGGACCCACTCAGGTGGTACATCTTATGAGTAAGTTTTATGAGTTTTTACAAACTCTGGTAGCTTCAACGGTGCTGGGAGGTCTTGAAGCCAATTCCTTCGTAATACCGAGAGTAGCCTTAACGAACCCACCAGGTGCGGGCGCAACGGGAACAGTCCCAGTAAGTATGCCCTCCATTGTGAATCCAGCGATGGGAATCTCAGGAGTATCAACGGTGCCAGCTACAATGATGGCTCCATCTGTAACGGGCAATCAGCCTGTGACCCCATTGGTCGTTGCCCCGTCACCCATGGTGCAAATGAGAAAGGAGATGCTGAAGTTCATGCAGGCTTCCTCATAATCTGTGAGGGGGGTAGCTTCGGTCTATGATGACTTTCGAATGAATTACTCTCAGGAATACAATGATGAGCCTTATCCAAAGGATTATATTCCTCATATCTTTGAAAAATACACAGGAAAGGGTGGAAACCCAAAGGAGGATATTAAACGTTTCGTGGAGCACTTGGGGGCGCATTGCAACAATAAGAAGCTCAGGTTGAGAGAGTTTTCCAAATCCCTAACCGATAAAGCATACACCTGGTATTCGCACTTGGCTCCCAAGAGTGTTTCCATGTGGGAGGAGATGCATGTGTTGTTCGTCCAGAAGTTCTTTCTAGCGGAGGATGAGTTTACTCTGACCCAGTTGGGGAGAGAGAAGCAACGACCCGGGGAAGACGTGGTGGCCTACGTTCGAAAGTTTAGGGAAAGATCCCTCGATGTAAGAGAGGAGGCCAAAGAGTCTAAACTATTACAGATCTGTGCAGAAAGGATGCTTCCTGAGTACATTTGCCATCTCATCAATGAGATGCGTGAGGGAACCTTTTCAGCGTTCCTAAAGGCTACAAGAAATATCTCGATTGGTTATATGACCAAACCCGGTAGTAGTGCCCATGATGTTTAGGCAGCTGATGCAACCTAGGGGAGGAAGGCCTTAGCCCCCACGGGTGGGGTACACCGAAGGAGCAGATGGGGGTAAGGCGCCGAAGAAAGATAACAAGAGGAAGTTTGGAAGAGATAGAGAAGACCCACCACCTTTGCCTTACACGATAGAAGAGGCTGTGAGTTGTTATAACGTAATGGTCCAAGGTGGAACTGTCTATGAACTAAAGGGCGTTTAGGTGGAAGAACCCGATGCTGCAACGAGGGCGGATCCTAAATATTATCAGATTCATCAGAAGGTTCATCATCCAACAGAGAGCTGCTTCACACTAAGAAGCATTGACAAGTACATGAAGGCAGGAACGTTGAAAATCCCCCCGCAGAACATTAACAACAACCCACTTCCAGCGCACGGGGACAATCTGGTGATAGCCTATGATGAGGAGGAAGAAAGAGAAAGGGGAGGGTTAACAATGAAGCCGAGGGAGTTCGAAGAAGCTCTGGAAAGTTTCACTATGGGAATGGCTAACGTAGTTTTAGCCTACGATGAAGCAAGCGCTAAAGACGCGGAGGACGTATACAGCATTGAAGACGAGGAAACAAACCCTGTCATAAAATACAGCGCAGTTTCAAAATCCCTAAAGTTCACTTGGTTTTTTGAGCAAGTAGGGATACCGAAGGAGAGCAGACTATAAATAACGCAGGGGATCTTAGACATTGTGAAGAGGAACGCAATCCCCTTGCTGAGATAGAGGGGACCCATAGCTAGGTTGGTAAAAAGGTTTCTATCAGAAGTAACCTTCAGTGATGCAGACAAGGATGTAAGGTTCCCTCATAATAGGCCTCTGTATGTAACCGCCAGCGTCAACGGGGTAAGCTTTGCAATGACTCTTATGGATGGGGGCGCTTCCATTAATATTATGTCGATCAACTCCTTCCGTGCGACTAATATTCCAGAAGAAAGGTTGGTCCTCATGCCTTTGGTAATTTCGGGATATGACAACCAATCTTCCAAGTCCATCGAATACGTAAATGTTGGGATCGTGATGGGAAACCTGAGTTACCACATCAAGTTACATGTAATAGAAAGTGAAACTTCCTATAATATATTAATAGGAAGAGTGTGGATGCACAACTAAGGGCTAGTTCCCTCCACGTATCACCAATGCGCCTAGGCAAATATCAAAGGAACGAACGTGACTATTAGAGCTACGAGAGATGCAACAGTTTACACAGAGCTGGAGGAAGATGTCCGGGTCCTGACGAAAAGAATGGAAGGAGAATAGGTTCCCTCGATTAGAGAAAGAATGGGGCCTTTGAACGAGCAAAATAAAGAAGGTGCCGGTGGAAAAAGGGAGATGGTTAAGGAGGCCCCTCGGGAGGTCCCTTGGCCCCAAAATATTTTGAAGCCGCTCAAAGACAGGATGAGACCTAGAGTGGACCCGATGCAGCACGAGGCCCAATGCCAGAGCGTGTTGAGTCAATTTTCAGGAGGAAGGATTACTGAGGCTTCCTAGGAAAAGAAAAGGAAGGTAGTCCTCAAATTGGGACCAAAGCTCTTTCCCCAGATTGGTTAAAGGTTTACTTAAAATGGATAGGCTGCATACTCCTCAAATAAGGCATAGAATTTTAAAGATGTAATGGGGTTTGTATTATCCCCAAATTTTCTTTCAAGTTTTCTATATGTAATGGGGTTATTATAAAATCCCATATTTATTGCTTTCTTTCTAGAGTATTGGGCCCAACCTCTAGAATTTTTAGTTTGCTTGGGTTTGTAAGTTCCGGAGAGGCTTTTTCTCCTTATTATATTAATAATACGTGTGGGGGTTCCGTCCCTCTTTGCTAAAAAAAAAAAAGGAAGGTAGTCATAACGGCCAACAGACAGTGAAAAAAGGTCATCACCGAAGAAGGAAAAGTGGTCTATCGATTGTGATGGTATGAACGGGCGGCCGAAGGGACCGATGATGAGGCTAACCCGATATATGAATTCTTTTTAGTAGATCGACAAGGGAAATGTATGGTGATAAACAACTCCAACATATAAGAATTCATGGAAGATGTGGCCGAAGAACCTGATTACATGACATATAAACCACGACCGCAAGCGCAAGAGTTGGAGCAGTTGAACCTGGCCCAAGAAGGGGAGGATCCCTGGCCTATCTTTATCTCGAAAGACCTCAAAAAAGAGAAGTGAGAAGCCTTGGTTGAGTTAATTCGGGAATTCATAGACATTTTCACGTGGAAGTACACTGAAATGGAGGGACTAGACGAAGAAGTTAGTTGCCACAAGTTGAATATGATGCCTTCGGCCATTCCGGCAAAGCAAGCGACGAGAACGTACAAGCCGAAGCTAGACTTAAAGATAAAGGAAGAGGTCCAATGGCTATTAGCAGTAAGGTTCATCAAATCGATACAGTATCCACTTTGGCTGTCTAGCATTGTGCCGGTGGGAAAGAAAGACAAGAACAAAATAAGGATCTGTGTGGACTTTAGAGATTTGAATAGGGCCTGCCCCGAGGACGAATTCCCTCTACCCTCCATTGATAGATTGATAGATGCCACGGTTGGTCATGAGATGTATATCTTCATGGATGGGTATTTGGGGTACAACCATATTAAGATGGACCCCACAGATGCAGAGAAAATGACATTTAGAACCCCGTTGGGAAACTTCATGTACAGAGTAATGCCATTTGGACTCAAGAACGCTGGGGCTACTTATCATAGAACAATGATGGCCATTTTTCATGACTTCTTCCACAAATTTGTAAAATTCTATGTGGATGATTTAGTTATCAACTTGAGGAGGGAGGAGTCCCATCTGAGCGATTTGAGAAAGGTGTTATCTCGATGCAGGAAGTATAAATTTAGGATGAATCCACTAAAGTGTGTTTTCGGAGTAACAAGTGGGAAATTCCTAGGCTTTGTAGTGGATCGACAAGGGGTACAGATGTACCAGGATAGGCAGCGGGCGATCTTGAAGATGCCATGCCCAAGAACGGAGAAGGAGCTGAAGAGTTTCCTCGGTAAAGTCTCCTACCTTAGAAGATTTATGCCTGGATTGGCCGAAGTGACACACCCGTTGATGCAGCTATTACAAAAGAACATGAAGTTCAGGTGGGAGGAAGTTCACCAAGAGTCTTTCGCTGGGCTGAAGAAGCTGCTAGTTTCACCACAGACCACGGTTCCCCCGCGGGCGGGAATACCGTTGCAGTTATATCTCACATCTACCACGAGGTCTGTTGGAGCTTTGCTAGCACAAGAAATTGACGGGAAAAAACGACCATTTTACTACCTTAGTAGAATCATACATGGGCCAGAGATTAGATATATCAGCTTAGAAAGGCATTATTTAGCCTTAGTCTTTGTAGCACAAAAACTTAGGCATTATATGTTGTCTTTTACAATTCATATTGTAACTAGATGCGATCCTATTAAGTATTTATTGGCAAGAACTATATTGATTGGCAGGGAAGCTAGGTGGTTCCTCATCCTCTATGAATATGACTTGAATTGTGTGGTCCCTAGCGCGATCAAGAGCCAAGCGTATGCCGATCTATTGGCAATTTTTCCATTAAGAACGTTCGAACCACCTAAAGAAGACGTTCCAGGAGATGACTTACAAGCCAATTATCTGGATGCAACTAATGAGGAATGGATAATGCAGTTCGATGGATCTTCGATGGAAAAGAAGGGAGGAGCAGTGGTTATTCTTTCAAAAGGAATGGAGGAGATTTTCCTTTCCTACAAGTTAGATTTCCCTTGTTCCAATAACGAAGCAGAGTACGAGGCGTTAGTGCTGGGGTTGCTGGAGGCTCTTCTAAGGGGAATTCATTCACTCTGCATTAAGGGTGATTCGAACTTGGTGATTCATCAAGTAAACGGAGAATAAGCGTTGAAGCATATGAACCTGACACCATACAGAACGATCATTCAGAGGCTCCTTAGCTAGTTCCATCAGACCAAGATCAAGAGACATCCCAGAACAATGAACCGCCATCCAGATGCGTATGTAACTATTGCCCAGAAAATGGTCATGAGAAAGGATACAACTATCGTCATGATCCAATGGAGGAGGATGCGAACTGGTGGGGAGAGATTAGGAAGTAATTGGAGTCTGGTAAAGGAGCAATGGGGCTAAGATAGTTGGCCCAATATTTTACAAACTAGGGAAATATCTACTTTAGAAACACAGGGTGATGGTTATTAATATGTATTGGCCTAGAAGAAGCAGATCAAAGGTTGAAGAAAACACATGAGGAGCACTACGAAACAACTGAGGTACCTTTTTATACGAGAATTCAAAGAGAGGGATATTTCTGGCCTAGAATGAAGTAGGACGCGACAGAGCTACAACGCAGGTGCGATAAGTGTCAACTTTTTTTTGAAGTGACTGAATGTCATTTCGTGGAAGCTCAAACGGACTAGAGGCAGCCCTATATCGAATTCATTCAAGATGGAGTTGTCCCAATAGAAAAATTAATGCGAGGGGACTAAAGCGAAGGGCCCCAAGGTTATATATCTAGGAGGGGCAGCTTTATCAAAGGGGATAATTCAACAGGCCATTACGTTGCATCACGAAGGAAGATGCAGCTGAGGTCCTCAAACAGGCGCACGATCCAGCTCACATAAGAGGGGCCAAGTTATATGATCAGCTGATGATGTTGGGGGTATTATTGGCCAATAATGGAGAAAGACTTTGCTGAGTTTGCTCGAAAATGCAAAGCTTGCCAACTTCATGGAAATATGATCCATGACCCATCGGTAGACTTACACTCTCTGGAAACGCCTTACCCTTTTCACACTTGGGCGTTTGACCTAGTGGGAGCAATACATCCTTCTTCGAGGGGGAAGATATGGATACTAGTAGCAACAGAGTACTTTATAAAATGGGTCGAAGCGATACCACTCAATAGGGCAACGGCTGGGGTGGTGAGAAACTTCGTCAGAGAATACATCATTTGTCATTTTGGGATCCCAAAGGTTATTCTCTCAGATAACGGGACGCCCTTCTTCAATTCAGAAGTAACAATGCTCACAACCAAGCACTCCATTATTCATCATACTTCAACGGTGGCATACTCAAAGGGAAACGGTCAAGCCGAAGAGACTAACAAAATGTTGGTTAATATTCTGGCTAAGGTGATGGAGGACTTCCCAGGATCGTGGGACGACAAGATACCAGCTGTGTTATAGGCCTATCGAACAACCAAGAGGAAACCCACAGAGTACAATCCATTCTCGCTTGTTTATGGGGAGGAGGAAATCCTTCTAGTGGAGTTAGAAGTTCCCTCGGCTCGATATGCCTTGCGAAGCAGCATGCTCCCTCAGAATAGACACGTGCAGTTGGAAGCATTAGATGAATACAGAGATAATGCGATGCAATACTTTTAAATGTATACGAAGCAGCTTTCCAGGGAATATGATAACTTGGTAAGACCCAGGAGGTTTGTAGAAGGAGACTTCATTTTGAAAGTAACGGTAAGGCACATCAAGGGGCTTCCTCTACCAAACCTTGCAGCCAATTGGGAAGGAACTTTTATTATAAAAGAATCTCATGACTCAGGTTATTGCTTAATTTACAAGATGGAGGAAGATAAGCCATTCAAGATTAACAATAAATGGCTGAAGGTTTATCATGTATAGACAATTAAGTTTGAACCGTTGTTGTAAAAAGCTGTTGTTATGAATATACAAGTTTTAGTTATGACTTGAACAGAGTGAAATAGTTATAGAAATGTAGAAATTTATAACATACAAAAGCAGTCAAAACACATAGATGAATTAGAAAACATACATCTTTCATTCATTCATAAACGATGGAGCATTACAAAATTGGGAGTTACTACCCAAGAATTACATAAAGATAAGAAAAAGGAAGATATATACAAAAGTTTATTAGCCTAAGAGGAACCATAGATCTGAAGAAGAGAACAAATCTCCAGGAAGGCCCGAAGAAGCTGTGGTGCAAGACTGTTGGGCGTTGATGGAAACCTCCAACCTCGTTTGCACATGTGTACGTTCGATGAGGAGTTTTTCTCATTTCATCTTAACCATATGCAAAGCTTCTTCAGCATACTCTACCTCCTTATCCATGACTTCCAAAAGAGGTGCTAATTCGGCCCACCTAGCTTCCTCGGCCCGTTGGTCCTCCTGATGTTTTCGCAGCAGTTCCCTCTGGCTGACCAGTTGCTAGCTCTTCAAAGTATTCAAGTGAAGTATAATCCAGTCAAACCGGAAGCCATCACGGCCCAACTCCCTCAGATAGCCTAGAAATTGGTTAATGAGGGGTCTGGTAATGTTTGCAGTGGGAGTACTGGCAATTTCAGCAACAACGATAGCCATGCCTTGAAGCCTATAATTCATCACAGAGATGTTTGAACATAGGTAATCCACAGTGAAGGTTTTAGGATGATGGTTTACAAGTTGCTCAATCACTAAATGGTGGTTGGCATGCATTTGGGGAGAATTTTGAAGCACTATCAGGAAGAAAGCATGAGGAGTCAAGTTAAGCAGAGGAAGCTCGCACCCAGAGTCACTCTCTGCTACAACACTGGTCATGGAACCTTGATCATCATGGCCAAAATCTTTTAAGACGGCAGGTTCCCGATGGGGTGAGCCAACAGACGAAAGAGAGGGTGGAGAATTCTCCCGTGTAACCTGAGAAGTGGCAGAGGGTATTAGACAAAAAATCTTAACAAGTGTTTTTCGTTGTTAAGTCACCGTTATAAGGTGGAGTTTATGAAAAATCTTAACAAGCATTTTCATTTTTAAGTTACCGTTATAAGGTGGAGTTTATGAAATGTCTTAACCAGAGTTTTCGTTGTTAAGTCACCGTTATAAGGTGGAGTTTATGAAAAATCTTAACAAGCGTTTTCATTGTTAAGTTACCGTTATAAGGTGGAGATTATCAAAAGTCTTAACAAGCATTTTCATTGTTAAGTCACCGTTATAAGGTGGAGTTTATGAAAAATCTTAACAAGTGTTTTCATTGTTAAGTCACCATTATAACGTGGAGTTTATAGAAAATCTTAACAAGCATTTTCGTTGTTAAGTCACCGTTATAAGGTGGGGTTTATGAAAAAAACTTAACAAGCATTTTCGTTATTAAGTCACCAAATAGGTGGAGTTGGCGAAAATTCTTTAACAAAATGTAGAGAATTAACAAAATACCTCAATCATGGTAGGAGCTAGAACGGGAATCACTATGGCGAACGTGGGGGCAGAAAGCGTTGGAGGTGGACTTATTACATCAGAAGCCCCAACGGGACCCCTGGTTACAAGAGCCTCAACGGTGGGCAAAACTCCCCCACCAACATAGGGTACTAAGGACAACACAAGTGGTTCACTAGGAGAAGATAATGGACTACCAAACAAGGCCCCAATATGGGCGGGTGCAGAAAAACCACCATGAGGGGCAAAAGCACCAACCTTGGCCCTATACGCATGCAGACCATCAAGAGAAGGTGGAACAAGATTGGGAGAAAGCTGCAATAGGAAGCTCAGTGTTAAAAAGGAGGAATAAGTGCAGAAAAAAGGGAGAAATACCTCTAAATGTTACTTACCTCAGTTATGGTACTGAAAAGGGGAATTATGGTCGAAGGTCTCATCAGCACCATGGGAAGAAGAATGTTAGCTAACAACGAGGGCACTTCAACCTAGGGCACCCAAAATCTCAAGGTTCAGCACGATAAATAAATAATGGGGAAAGAGTGAAAGGACGTCAGACCAAACAAATTATAGAGGAAATCTTACCTCGGGGTCACTTTCTTCAGCAAGAACGATGGGCAGAAGGAGCTCGGGTGGAGGAGATAAATCAGAAGGGATTAGGAGAGTTGTCTCTAGTTGCGAAGAGACACCCACAGATTCAACAGCATCACCGCCCATGGCAACATCCCTCGCACGTTGTGAGGCTGAAAACTGGGAATAGGTAAGACCGGTCATGGGGGAACGGGGAGGAGTCACATCTGTTCGAGAAACACCAAAACATCCCCCCACGAAAGGGATCACGGGAGGATTAGGGGGATTGAGCCTTTCCACTTCAACCCCCTGTACCGAAGTTATCAAGAAAAAATAAGCAGATGCAGCTTGCCTTAAGCAAAGGGGAAATGAGAATAAAACAAGTATACATACCTCCGATTCGGAAGGAGAAGGAGGGGACATATCCTTTGGAGAAAAAGGAAGGGAGGCAGTAAAAGTTGGGGCAGGAGAGAGGTGCACATTGAGAGTCTGTTTCCTCTAGGACTTGGTACCCAAAGTTTTCTTCCTTATCTCTGATACACCAGTACTAGTACCTCGAAGAACCCCTGAACTTTATCTCCTCTTTTCGGTCGGCTCGGTAGGATCAACCACGACCGTGGGAAAGGCAACCGATGGAGGAACAACGACAGCGCGCCATTGAAACTCAGCATTTATTCGATCTAACTCAGCCTGAGATTCCCTCCTTAACCTCTTAGCCACTTTTGCGGACATGGGGGGGGGGGGGGGGGGGGACATAGGCTATAGGGGGCTGCCACGGGAGTCTGGGACTTAGATTTTGGTCTCGATGTTAAGGACATCCCGCTTTTGGCCTTTTTTGCTTTCTTGGCAGGCGGTTGATAAGGCCCTTCACCAGTAGTAACTTCGATTGAGGGGGAAGTTTCTTTAGGGGTTGCAATGGTTTTAGGTTTGGGCGTGGCAGTAGGGATCATGGAATAAAGGGGAGGAAGCTCGGTGGGACATACCTTGGGTGTTTTACTCAAAGGGAACTCAATCCCAAGAATGGAGTTGCCCTTTAACCCCAGCTCCAACGCAGACAAGGAAAGAATTGGAGGATACACTGGTTCTCCCTCGATGAACTCTGCAATATCAGCCAGTTGTTTCGGCCAGTACTGTGTAGCAAACACAGGGGTCACATCCCTTTGCCTTTTGTTGCTAGGAATGGTGACTCGCCCAGCCATTGCAGAACTTATTCCCCACACAGCAGTAGAAGAAAATAGGGAGCATGCCTTGCTAAAAGAAACCTTGGGGTTTGATGATTGAAAAACTGGGTGAGGAGCCCCCTGATCAAAACCAAATTGGCGGCTGCAACGGTTGGGATTGTAGTGCTCGCTAGTATATCCCCATTCAGTGTAGGATGGCAGATACCCAGGTGAAAACAGAATGACCATGGCCATCAATGGATCTTCAATATCTACGCCTATCTCCACTACCCTGGCTTCATGCTGAAAAAAGTCACAGTTATGAACGAAGATGTCCTCTTTGTAGGGCCTCATCATGAAGTTCTCAAAATGGTCAATCACAGAGATCAACTCCTTTCGACTCAGTCTCCTATGATGAAGATAGGAGCATGGGGGCAGTATTATTTCCTTAAAAGGAGGGTGGTTGATCTTGGCCGCCACGGCAGGAAAACGAACATAGAGGAAGCTTGTCTGAAGGACACAGTTGGCAAAATTTGCCAAGTTATAACGACCAAGAGATCGTTCCATGTCGAAGAGATTCCTATCGAGCCATGTATAGAGAGATCCCAAGGCGATTGCATCCAGAGGAAGCATGGTACTCCGGGCCAAACGAAGGGATATATTGATAAGGTCGTTTCGGGGCTGATCGTTGGGTTTCCTCAATAGAAGGAAACATGAAAGAATGACAAAGATATAAACGACAATTTCCAGCATTGTACCTTGACCAGGGGCACCTCCAGAAGAACTACCTTCAGCAGAATCCTTGAAGAAATAATTGATAAGTGGGGAGAAAGTGGCCTTATTCGATGAATCGGTGAAGCTTCGGCATATTCGGTCCAACTCCAAACGGTCAGCAGTCTCCTGGGCATCTAGAGCCTCATCAAGTATAAGGCTCGTAGCCTGTGGCTTCAAGGCCCAGGAGCTCACACATGTCTTCCAATGTTACTGTGAACTCGCCCCATGCAGTGATGAATGTATGAGTAGTAACATTCCAGCGAAACACCAGAATAGGAAGGGCAACATTATTCTTGGAGATAGTGAACTCACCAAACCACTTAGCCCATTGCAACCCAATCTTGGTGAGCGTTTCAGCATAGGAGCTCCGCATGTGGGAGTTCCACACAACAAACTGAGCAGGAGAACCCCCGGGTGCTTCAAAATCAACATGGGACAACGGGAAGTCCCCTCGCTCCAAAAGAAATCTGAGAGACCCCTCAGGAGGAAGAAAGCCCCACTCAGTAGAATCTTCGTCTTCATCACCTAACAATATGAGGTTCAAACTTAGAAGAAAAATGGACGGTCTTACATGCACCAGCAAAATCATCACCTTGTCCAAAAATAGGCGATCGACGGTAAAACCTCAGTTGTTCCTGGCGGGAAGCATCCTGGGTGGCGGCAGTGGTAGAGGTAACAAGCGGAGCACTGGTGGCAGATACAGTGGGGTTGCTTGAGTATGCCATGACAGATATTGATAAAGCAACAGAAAAGCTTCGAGCAAGAGAGGTTTGAGAACGAGAATGGAGGAGCACAACCACAGGTGGTCGTTTAAAAGATCAGAGGGGAGGAAGGTAGGTAAGGGCTCAGCAACAATGGAGTTATCACAGACTTTCTCTCTCTAAAGCAATTGGAAGCTTGGAGAAGATGAAGGAAAAGTAAGAGAAAATAAGGGTTTAAGTGTTTGGATATAGCCGTTTGAAATTTCTGAGTTTGGCTTTTAAAATTTCCCACCATCGCATGTGTGCGGCCGCCTACAATCATTTCAAATGAATAGGTGGCACTTCGGGAAGTGTTTTGGCAGTTGAAAATACGGTGCCACATCATTAATGAAGTGACGCATAGGGAACAGAAAGCGCTGCCTTCTTAAGAAAGTTTGAGTTTTGGCGCCAGAAGTTTTTGTCAGGCATATCTAATAAACTCCTAAAGAAGAAGATGTCACAACGGTTCCATAAAGCTACGATGTCCCCTCGGCACAAGTTTAAACATTGTTTAGATTGTAACTCGGCTATATCGAGGATAATTTCTGCTTTTTCGAACATGAAGAAACGTTACAAGAGAGAATTTTGCAAAGTCACAGACATCAAATCAGTCCCAACGAAAACCCATGACCTACAGATATCCTCCATAATGGCTTGAGATGGGAGAATTTTACTCCCTCAGAGCTAACACGAGCGTTTGAGAATATTGGCAGGGCTTTCGGGAGAATTTCAGATCCTCAAGCTACAATGGGTGAAGCTCCGCATAAGGAAAAGTGGCGATTTCCCTCAACCCAAGCTTAAACGAACTTCAGCGCTTCGGGTCAGGTACATCGGGGAGAATTTTCACTTTTTCCTAAAGGCTCTAGCGCTCCGGCACTAAATGAAGGAAAACAGGGAAGAATTTTTTTTTTCTCACAAAAAGAGGTTCATCGGATTGAGAAGTTTTCGTGCAGACATTTCTTATTCCCATAACAAATCCCTCCACGATGGGGCAAATGTAGAGGGGGCTTGAAGGTAATCCTAAAATTAGGGATAATTCACCCATTAGCAATAGTGTTTGGGATTAAGAAAGCGTGGCAACTCAGGCGAGGCAGCTTAGCATGGCAACTCAGGCGTAGCAGCTCAGGCGAGGCAGTTTGGCATGGCAATTTAGCGTGGCAACTCATACTTTAGCTTTCTGGGTTATTTAGTCATGATTGTATAATTGTTTATATTGGCTATGAGCTATAACGATTGTAATGGTGCAACGAGAAATAGTGAATTTTTGTGAGGTCGAACGGTACTCGCAAGAGACCAGGCTTGGCAGGGCCTGGGAGAGCTTTCATGCTCTATCGAACTCCTCTCCGTGGGAACCTTAGAGGGACTTGGTTGGGAGGATTGATAAGGGGGTCACCATCGGGCTTGTCCTGACCATCTTAGATACACCTGGTAAAACACCGAAGAACCCTCAACGTGGAACCTCGAGCGGAGTAGCTTCGAGTTCCATCGGGAGTTTAGCTGTGAACCAAAGACCCCTCTACTTTATCTCCCATCTACTGTAGGTGATGTCACTAGTCATCTAGACAATATCAAATCTGCACTCGAGTAAACCATCATGATATTTAGGGCTGTCAGACAGTTGGTAAGCAACCTTTGCAGCAACAGCCCCTGACACACAGTGGTTAGGCAAAAGGCATATCTTGGCATTTAATGTCTATGACGTGGAGGATGCTAGTGCATCAGGTATTTAATGTTGGAGACATAAAGTATGAGGTATGTCTTTCACAGGCATTGATGAATGAGTTGCATCGGGGGTGGTGGAAGGGCTATTTAAGATCCCCAACCACCTCCAAGAGAAAGGGGTTCCCTTCTAAAAGTTATATTACAAACCAGAGAGTTTCACCCACTCACCATTATTATTTTATTACGAAGCTTTTAATACTTGACAAAGATTCTTGAGGGTTTTTGGTGTGTTTTCTACCTGCCTACCAAGGTGTATCTAGGGTCCTTACTTCTCTCTTCCTCTAACTAAGTTATTTCTAAGTTCATTACTGTATTCTGAGACATACACGAGAGATTTGTGAGTTTAAAGTGGGTCTCTATATTCTCCAAACTGTGTTTATATGTCTTGTGGTTAATCAATAGTGTGAGAGGATTAATTCTATCATTACCATACTCCAAAAGGGATAACGCCTCCATTTTACTTAAACTACCCTCTTACAAATTACAATTGGGTTCAATTGATCAAAGTGAATAAATGTTATTTAAAAAAATATTAAAACATATTTCATATTTATTTTCAACCGACTAAGTCAATTTAAAATAGTTTTATATAAATGAATTTAAAATACGGTTAAGTTATATAATGTCCCAAATAACAATATTCATAGTTATATTCAACCATTTTAGTCAATTTAAAACAATTTTTATTAAAAAAATTTAAAATCAGTTAAGTTTCTAAATAAGTGAATGAAAATAGTAACAATTTTAGTTGTACAAAACACATTTCAACAAATTTCAATAAAAATAGTAACAGTTTCTATATTTATTTAGATAAAAGACTAACAATTTAACATACCCAATTTATATTTATATTTTGTTGTCATGAAGACAAATACAAAATAATGTTTATTCACGTATGTCTCATAGTTATTTAACAATAAGTTTGTTATATTTGGTAAATATTACTGAAATAAAACAAGGACATTCCTAAAACCTTTGGTTTCATTGATTGCGTTAGTATGTACATGCGCACAATGATGTGAACAATATGTCCTATTAAACATGTAATATTTCGTACTAATGGTTCATAATCTTCTTCAACCTGTTTTCTTCAATGTTTAATATTGCAGATGGAAAATAGACAGGTGATGTTCAGGTGTTGCTGTGAAGGAGAATTATTAATAGAAAAACTCCGAGAATAAGCTACGAGGGTTAGGAACACACATTTATCAGCCATACCCCATCATCCACATATGATGAGCTGTTGAGGAATGGACGGTGTGCCATACAAGTAGACTACGAAATGAGTGACATTAAGGTCACTTGTAAGTATCCTGAGATAGCCATTCCTGCCGGAATTAAGTACATGTCATTGGACATAGAAGAATATGACATTGTTCATACTATGATAGATTACCTTTTATATGACAAGATAGTAAGCGTTCTCCATTTATACCTGTAAGTGAAACCCGCACGGGTGTCGCACAATGACATCCTATACCATACATCATAAGAATGTAACCGTGAAATAATGCCCCCACCTTCGCTGACAGAATATATGCTCTCACAACAATCTCAATTCATATGTGACTACAACCTCAATGTTCCGTGCAATAGTGAGAGAAATGAGGCAATAAAGCACCACTCCCCCGTTGTTTAAGGATTGACGGAAGAATTAAAAATACTGCGACAATATGTTATTATTGAACCTTGTCTGTAAAAACACTCTTGTTAACCACGACATGCACATATCCATATTGATCTCTTAAGTTTGGCCCCTTTCGCTTCGGTATGGGTATGCAGTTTACAACAAACGCTATGATCTAAACATATATTCAATCATTCATGAGTGATATTTAAATCATCATAATTAACTAAATACATAAAGAAGATTTTTTTAATGATTATTACTTTCATAATTTCAGATGACTCCAACATTTTGATAACATCCCGGATCATTGTGGGTACACTGCCCTCATCATATGCTCATTATGAATTTCACGTAGCCAGGACGCCTATCCAAAAACATTCTCCATTTATCTAAGTCTTGTGCACTACAATATGTGAGTTTTTTTTTACTTTCACCACACATGTTGTGAAATTTTATTTACCATGAAAACTAAAAAATAAAATGTAATTTGTGATAAATTTTTGGCAATGTGTACATATTATTATTTCAATGCCCCAGACAAGATATGTGATCTTTATTTTTTAGAAAATTATATAGGAATACGATATGATAAATGTACCTCCAAGGCTGACTCGCCCCATCCAATAGGTTTGATCGGTACAACATATGTGATGGGTTCTGTCGCTTGGAGGGTTTCAGCATAAATCTCATACCATTCAACTGAATGATATATTTTATCCACATCACGAGTACGATCCATATTTCCTTCGAGACCATCAACTCTGTGACTAGAAGCGAGTCCGGGCTATAATGGTTAGTTTATATGAAGTTTATGGCCATGATGAAGAATGCCATATGGTCGATGGTGGCCTTAGTCTCAACAATGATTCTATAGCAGGCGATAGCGTACCCAGAGGGGTTGCTATTTGTAATCGGGAGTGTGTCCTCATCCTCAATTTATGATGAATGGGGACTATCAAGGTGGATGGGTCGGTGTTTGAGGTAAGAGTGTTTGATAGTGTATTAATGTGTCAATTAGGATGATATGGAAGGGATTTGTTTTTAATATTGATTTTTGGTGGGATGAGGCTCTCGACATCAATAAAATATTAAATGGTGTATCTCAATGCCCAAAAGTTATCCATGATGTTTTTTAATCCTTGATATAAATCGCAATGGGAGCCATCCTACTAATTTTTATCTGGGATGGCAGGAGGTGGCCTAGGGTTGAGTGGTTTGAGGAAACCATCCAACATTAAGGCGGTGAATACGTGACTGCGAGGTGCTTGTATATACATGAGGTGTCTTTGACGAGTTCAAATCTCTTTAGTAGGGGGAATGAGTTGCTAATTATTTGGGGGAGCCCCTAGTTGGTACAATACAACGACGACGACGACGACTATAGCTTAGGAAGTGTTGGGTGGAAGGTAACACTCAATTTACAAAATAGATACCATGGAAGTGATGTGGGATAAAAAATCTTCGATGATTTCTTTCTAGTGGAGAATTGATTCTCTAGTCAACGAATCTCTTCAGTAAACTTGGTTTCTTTGGTGGCTAATTTATCTTTTATTTTGCACCATGTCGTACTATGAAAATGATGTATTTCTGGAACCAATTACATAATAACAACTCTACTTATCTATCCCTGGAAATGGTTGACTCAAGCCATATTCGGGTTGTCCTATGGAACTTTTCTCGGTAGCAGTGCCACATGCAGTTACTATAGCTCACCCGGTCTATGGCTATTAACAGTGCTAGTTAACATTGTGTATAGGTTAACACCTTGTATGGGGTTAACGTCAGCGGCACTCAACAGATACGAATGTGGAATTTAAGGTTTTTAATTCCCCCACTATTGATGGGCAACGTGTACCCATCCCATTACCCCATGTAAAGGAGCATTTGCATAATCAATAAATTCATGACACATGTCTCTCTACATTCCCTTTTTCGTCTCCATTGTACTCTCTCTCTTCCCACTCACAACACATATAAATATGGCATATAATCCCTCATTCAGGGGATCGAGATATAATTATCCTACTGTTATGATGCCTATTTATAGAGTGAACTAGAGATCTTGTAATCATCTATTCATCCATAGATTTTTCCCATTGAAACTAATGCAATCACTATTACACTTGTGGACGTACGCACCATCTTGGACTGAACCACGTAAAACACGGTTTTCATCTCTTTTCTCTCATCCTTCTCTATGTATTTACTCTAAATAAGCATTTATTCGATTTTATCTCTTTATCTTTACGAATATAAGATTGGTGTATTAAGCTAAGACATCAAACCACACACCAGCTTTAGGCGTTAACAGATTAGTGCTGTCTGTGGGAAAGTATTGCCAAGCCTGTTGTTGTTTTCTACTAATATTTTCTCTTAAATTCTAGAACAATCATTTCTGATTTACCAATATTTTATTAGGTTCCATCTCATTTGTTATAAACCTCATTTTGATCCTAGTTATCCTTTGGATCCATAGTCTCTTCAACTATAATTTTTTCCCTCCGAAAATTTTGCTATCGCTTTATTTTTTGGGTTGCCATACTCTATTTTTTTCTAAAAATACTCTGAAAATGTGTGAGAATTTAGAGAGTAGTAAAGCCGCAGAAGAATATTCCCCTTCCACGCCTTTATGCATAAGTGACCTGTAGGGAATATTACAACACTTGGCTAGAAGTCAGGAGGCTATGCAAGGGAGTGTTAGGCAGTGACCTAAAGTATCCTAACCAGGTAAAGGAAACTCGAAGAGAACTCCGTTTCCCTAACACGGGTGAAAACCCAGGTCGGAGGCATCAAATGCCTCCACCGGCCCCACCATAGACATGAGGCTGATGTACTGAGAGAGGACTATAAAAAATCCCAAATAATTAGATCTTGGTTCACATGGGGAAGCAAGCAGGTCCAGGTACATTGGATCCGAACGAGATGACATAACCTATCAACCAGGAGCAACATCTACCATCAGGATGAGTGGATATGATGATAACCAGACTTACAACCTTGAGTACCCAATCATGTTGAAAAGGGTCAATAGAGGGTCCCCATTTGACCGACTGGGGCTAAGAACTAAAAGTTTCCACCAACACAAGGGGATTGAAGAGTAAAGAGGGGACTAAAGGAGGGATGAAACTAGAAGGGTTGAACCTTCAGACAGTTTTAGACAGAGCATGCGAGGGTCGACCAAGGCCGAGCATACTTCCCAGGAAGACATCTCAATCGAAAATCGAGGACGAATAACCAAGACAGTCTCTGTTAAGTCCGATAAGGAAAAATAACCTCGAAAAAGATTAATCCAAAGCCTAAGGGGTCGTATGGGTGAGATCACAACGACCAAATATGATGGCACATTTCACATAATCAATAGTGGGTTATCCAATTCCCGCGAAGTTCAAACCACCTATCATTACCCCAAATATGATGGCACATCAAATCCTATGTTACATATAAAGCAATACTAAGATGCTTCAGATATTTACTCTGTCCTCAATGAGATGTGTTACCAATTATTCTCTAGCACAATTTGTGGTTCGGCCCAAATTTGGTACAATGGTTTGCTAAGAGGTTGAATCTCAAACTTTCGACAAATGGAGGACCTCTTCATCAGCAACTTCTGCTTCAGTTTAAATCCATGTAAAAGGGTGGGCCATTTGTTAAGTGTTTGTCAAAGAACAAACGAGACGATGAGGAAATTTATTATCCGGTTCAATACAGAAAAGATAGAGGTCATTGACTATGAAGAGAAGATGACAATCACGACATTCATGAGTGTTCTATAACCTAGAAAGTTATTCTGGACATTATCCAAGGATTGATCGAACATAATGTCTAGGTTTTTGGCCAAAGTCGGTAAGATTTTTAACGTTGAATAAGCTATGACATCAAAGGAGTCCAACTATTCTAAGGCATATACCCGTAAAAGATCATAGAAAAAGGAGTTCAGGGACAATGAAAAGGCTGACAAACTAAGGAAGTTTAACGAATACACCCCATTGACTATGGGGGTGCACCACATCCTCAAGGATATTCAAGGAAGTAATGACCTGAAATTGCCAGGAAATATGAAATATCCTCTTACGAGGAGAGATAAAATCAAATACTATGAGTTTCATAAAGATTATGGTCACAATACAAAAAACTGCCTGGATTTGAAGAATAAGACCGAAATTCTCATTAGGCGAGTCAAACTGAAGAAGTTTGTTGAGAAAGGTAGTCGATCAGACAGGCATGATGAGCAAAAAATCAGAAGATGATTAAAGTCCCCTTGTAGGAAGGCAGACGAGAAGAAATAGGTTGGGATGATGATTTAAAAGATGATCCCAACTACCCAAGAAGCTCAAGAAGCCAGTACACGAGGTCAAGATGATCTTATTCGGGTGGAATTTCATAGTGGTAGGAGATGCTGGTTATGGAAATGGGCCGGCATAGAGAGAAAATTATCTAACTGAGGCGAAGGCTTTTGCTCATATGAAACAACTTAACTTAGCTCGAACCGTGGAATCTCACCCATCCTCAGAAGGTAGGAAAATATCATCTCATATTTATTTTTTTGAATATGATTTATTTGGTGTGCTCTACCCATATGACGAACCTTTGGTCATCACCATGATATCACATGATAGAAGGGTGGTAAGAATGCTAGTTGACAATGACAACTCGGCCGATGTCCTGTTTTACAGTTGTTTCAAGAATTTGATATCGAGGGAAAGAAAGTTAGAGGCATATCATAGTCCTTTCATCGGATTTTTGGGGTAAAAGGTGTTCCCTTTACGAATTATAGAGATGGAAGTTATGGTATGTGACTGGCCAACATGCTGAACAGAAAATATTTGCTTTTTCATTCTGGATGAGATTGTGCATTCAGCCTAAAACATCATATTCAAAAGGGTCGAATTGAAAAAGTTTGAAGTTGTTCCATCTGTTGTTCACCAATTCCTGAAGTTCCCTACTTATTATAAGGTCGACGTGGTGAAAGGAAATTAAGTGGAAGCTCGCAATTACTATTACACGTCAACGGAATAGGAAAAACTGAGGATATTAACTACCACTTATTAGATCAAGATGTTGGATCCTCGAGATGAAGATAATATAGTGAAAGGATAAGTAATTAGGGAAATAGAGAAGGTGATGTTAGATAACGAACACTCAGAATGGACAACCCAGATCGACTTGTCACTGGATCCTACTCTAAAAAAGGAATCAACAGAGTTCCTAAGAAAGAGAAACAATGTGTTTGCCTGGAGCCGTGAAGACCTTCAAGTAATAGATCCAGAATTTATTTTCCACAAGCTCAACATAGCGAAGGATGATACACTGATAAAATAGAAACGCCATGTGTTTAGATAGGATAAGAACATGGTGATCCAGGGAGAAGGTGGATAAATTGAAGAAGGCATATTTCATCGAAGATGTGAAGTATCAGGAATGGATCTCAAATATTATAATGGTCGAAAAGAAGAATCACAGTTGGCGTATATGTATAAACTTCACTGACTTCAACAAAACTTGCCCAAAAGACCATTATACTTTGCACATAATTGATAAGTTGATCGATGCCATAGTGGGCCATGAACTCCTCAGTTTTATGGGCGCCTATACTAGATAAAATAAGATTAAAATAAATCAAAAAGATTGGGAGAAGACCTCGTTCATCATCAAGCCAATGCATATACTGTTATAATATTATGCCTTTGGGGCTCAAAAACACTAGAGCGACATTCCAAAGGTCGGTGAATAAGGTTTTTTAAGATCAAGTAGACAAACTCATAGAAGTGTATGTGGATGACATGATGACGAAGATCAAGAAAGCTGTCGACCACATCAATGATCTTGGGAAAACTTTCAACCAATTGGAAAGACACCAAATGAATCTCAAACCTAGCGAAATGTGTTTTTAGGTCAAGGGAGAAATTTCTTGGGTTTTATAATTAACTAGAGGGGTATAAAAACAAACCCAGAAAAGATCCAAGAACTAGTCAACTTGCAGTCTCCCACGAGCATAGAGGATATACAAAGATTGGTAGGATGGGTGGTAGCACTAAACAAATTTGTGTTGAAAGCTACAGACAGACGCTTACCATTCTCTAAGGTGCTAAGAAGATCTTCGAATGGAATGAAAAATGTGAACATACTTCTCAGAATTGAAGAAATACCTGGGATCTACACCATTATTGAAAAGCTTTATTTATACGTGGAAGTTTCAAAATTAACTGTCAGCTCAGCACCAGTTTGATAAGAAGCCGGGGTATAAAAGCCAGTTTACAACACTAAAAAGGTATACTATAGAGGATAAATCTAGTGCCCTAAACTTGAGAAGTTAATCTAGGCTTTGATTGAGGCTTCCATAAGAATGAAACCATACTTCCAGTTACATACTATTGTCATTTATACATACCTTCCTTTACATCAGGTCATTCACAAACCTAAAATATCAGGTAGACTGATGGCTTGGGCAGTAAAACTAGGAGAGTATGACATTCAGTACAATAATTAAGGGCCAAGAAGTGTCCAATTTTATAGCGGAGTTCACTAATGAAGAAAAAACCGTCAAGAAGACTTCTACGAAAGAGAGCTTAACGACAAGACTGATAGAGAAAACTTACAAGGAAGAGAGATCAGCCAAGAAGTTAATTGAGTAGACTTCTTCAAAAGAAAGCTCGACAAGCCTACTGATCAGACTTCTATGGAAGATAGCTCGATGATTAAAATAACTTACCAGGTCATTAACACACTAAAGTCTTCAGCTCGATAGGAAGAAAGGGCTCGTGATATTGAGAAAATTAAAAAAATGGGCACTTAGTGGAAGAAAGTTTTGATAAGGACCCTTGATTTGGCAAAGATTCGATGCCTCATCACGTGTCAACGATAGTGGAGAAGATCTGATAATCATAACACTAAATGGGGTTGATGTGGGGTGTGTCCTTAGGTTCCACTTTGAGGCCTCTAATAATGAGGCAGAGTATAAAGCCTTCATATCAAGTTTGGAATTGACATTGTCACTGGGTGTCGAGCATCTGTCAGCGCACAACGATTCTTAGCTCATAGTTAATCAAGTCCTTGGAGTCTATGAGGTAAGAGAAGAGTTAATGATGAAATACTTGGCAAAGGCAAAAGCATTGCTGTCAAAATTCTCAATTGTTCAGATAGTCAGAATACCAATAACCGAGAACATATGAGAAAATGCACTCGCTCGCCTGGCATCATCCACCAGGACTGAGCTACGTAGATCACTACTAGTAGAAGTCCTAATACACTGCAGTACAGATGCAAAAAGTATATTATTTATGGAGTTGAACTTAGGGCCCTCATGAATGGATCCCATCCGTGCATATTTGGAGGTCGGCACACTTTTGACAGATCCAAAAGAGGAAAGGAGACGTCGATACAAAGCGGCGAGGTACGTGTTAGAAGACTCGAATCTTATTTTCATTATATCACTTCTGAAATTCGTTCACCAGACCAAAGTAAATTGATTGATAAAGGAAGTGCATGAAGGATCATGTAGAACCCACTTGACCGTCAGATCATTGGTAAAGCTAGTGGCTACTCAAGTGCATTAATGGCCCACTATGAAAGAAGATTGTGCAAACTATGCAAAGAAGTGAGACAAGCGACAAATGTATGTTGTGATAAACAAAAATCCAAGAGAAGCTCTAGTACCGATCACACCCCCTTGGATCTTCTTCATGAGAGGAATTAACCTGGTCGGCCCTCTGGCAAAGACAAGGGGTATGTTCAAATATCTTGTTGTAGTAGTTGATTACTTCATTAAGTGGCTTGAAGCTGAGCCTTTATTTGAGATGCCATATAAAAAAGTCTTACATATTATATGAATTCATCACATGTCACTGTGCAATGACATATGCCTTCATTATTGATCATGGTACGTAGTTTGATAACAAAGAGTTTGAAGACTGTCGCATACATTCAAAGTCCTAAAAAATATACTCAGCACCCGATTACCCGTAGTGCAATAGGCAATCAGAGATAATACATAGAACCCTACTCAACGGCATGAAAAAGACTGGATGACGCTAAGAGGAATTAGATCAACAAGTTCCAGAGCATGCTATGGGCATACAAAATAACACTAAGAACGATGCCAGGTAAAACTCCATTCATGTTGGCATTTGGAACTGAAGTAGTAGTGCCCATTAATATCGGTCTGTCCATTCATTGGGTGCTTAACTTTGACTCACCGAAAGAGTGATCTAATGAGAAGTCTTAATATTGACCTAATCGAAGAAGTCAGGGAATGCACAACGATATGGGTGGCTACCTATCAGTAAAGGATTGTTCGATTTTATAAAAAAAATATTAAAACCAAGCACATTAAAGTAAGGAGGCTACATGATAAGAAAGGTAATCTATAAAATGAATAAGATAGAACCCAACTGACACGGTCTGTACTGATTATCTGATATCGTATGATCATGAACTTACAAGATTAAGACCTTAAAAGGCCCGAACACCTGAGGAGGTACTACCAGTAATAGTGATAACATACTCCATATTGAGAAGAAAATCATATGTAAACCTTCTTTTTCACTCCTTTATAATTCCACTCAATGATTAATTAGAACTAAAAATTCATCCTCAACATAAGTAGTCATTTCAAGCTTTTATACAATATTTGAAGACCATTTTATCGGTGTGAAAGGTGTGCAAGAAGCCTAGGCCGAAGACACCTCAGAACCGAGTAAGACAAACAATCAAAAACCTGCTTCATGTATGACCTCACCTATGGAAAGGTCAAGATAAAAAAGTTTAACCAAGTTATGGAAATACAGGCTAGTCTTATGGACGATAAGATTCGACCCTAATTAACTAACAAAAGGATGGATCCTTGTAAACTGGGTCGACTCTAGTAACCAATGCTAACACATGGTCACGACAGTGAGATCCGTCTATACGACTAGTAAGCTAGCACATGCATTGGTAGATCCTAAGTCAAGATAACTCAGGTTCATCTAAAATTGGTAGCTAATAAGGCAGATCAAGTCGACAAAATTTGACAATATGATTATTAGTCTAATTTATGGAAGGCCTATTCTAACACTTCATATATGACCGCATTTGTGAGAAGTTTAATATCAAGAAGGTAACCAAGTCTAGGAAATCCAATGCAGTCTTATAGACGATAAGATTCGATCATAGTTGACTAACACTAGGATAGATCCTAGTAAACTTGGTCAAATTTGGTAACCAATGCTTACACATGTGTGGGATGATGAGATCCCTCCATACGACCAGTAAGTTAGCATAAACACTGGAAGATTCTAAGTTAAGACAACTCATATTCATCCAAAATCGGTAGCAAGTAAGGCAGATTAAGTTAGAAATAAGTTGACCACATGATCATAAGATTAAACCATTAGCATGCCCATCCTAAGTACCAAAGAAGGTAGTAAGTTAACATAGACAATAGGAAATATGCCATAATAAGTCTATAAGTTATAATTAATTGGGTTAAAGCCATACGACCATATTTGTGAAAAAATTTGGAATATATTATGACCAAGACAAATGCATGTAAATATTTTTCAAATCAGCACGATAAGCATAAACATGTAAAGAAGATAGCAGATGTGACAAAGGATTGGTCATTATAAAAAGGGCACAAATATTTTCATCGCAGATTACAAAAAATCCATGTAAGGAGAGGTACGCCTCAGGAGCATGCCTAGCTTCAACCTCCGTAATCTGAACATCCTCGACAACGATAGGAGGGGAATTAGAGGCACTTATTTGTTCAGCAGTAATCTCAACCTACTCACTTAAATCATCACTTCCAATAACAGGAAGAGTTGCCTCAGGAACAATGGTTTGGTTAACTCCAACAACCTCGTTGTCCCTAGTAGTAGGATCATCAACGTCCATTAGCTAAGCAACGAATAAGGAGGTGGCCTCATTTTCACCACCTTACCACTTGCTCATAACACTAAATATATCAAGATTAGGCATGTCAATGGATCGGATTTTATCCGAATCCGAATCCGAATCCGATCCATTTAAGAGGCTATGGATCATGCCTAAAATTTAATTATCCAATTACCCGATAACCCGATTATCCGTTTATTAAATGGAGCGAATTTGAATTCATACTCCGATCCGTTAATAATCCGATTCGATTAATATTTTTAATATATATATATATATATATATATATATATATATATATATATATATGATATATTTTTAATTAATATATATTGTATTTAATAATATTTTAAATATATATCATAATAGTTCTTTATTTCATTATCTGTTTTTTTTAACATTTGCAAAACAAATTTATGAAATAAGAGTTGAAAATAAAAATGATGCAAATCAAGTTTAACATAAACGAATAATCGGATAATCGGAGCGGATCCGAATCCTTTTAACATAAATGGATATGGATTTGGAATTGCCTGATTCGATTCGATTAATAAAAGAACCAAATTCGAATTCGTTTAACATAAACGGATATGGATTTGTATTTTCCTGATCCGATCCAAATCCAATCCGTTTACAGGCCTAATCAAGATAATGAGTTATCACCCTACTCTTATGCTACTCATAACCATCTAGAAAGAATCCCATGCAATCAATGTTGTAATCAATGAAAGATTTGTATTTGGACACACCAATCTCCTCAGTATTAGCCAGAGCTTCATTAGTTTGAATGAGCTCCTGGCTTACTATGGTTAAAGTATGATTTGTCGTGTCGAGCACCTGGTTGGAGGTAATCATATCATCATTGTCCTTTTTAAGGGCCTCCTCAAAACTTTTAATCTTGGCATCATCGGTGGAAGCCTTGTCCTTCAACCTTTGAATCTCCCCTTATGCTTTGCTAATGGAGATCCTCTTCTCAACTAACTGGTCGTCTCCCTCTTTGAGTTCATCGCAAGTTTTCCTAAGATCATCAGCAGACTGCTTCAGATCCTCCTTCAAGTGGTCATTTTTACCAATAAGCTCCTCATAAGCATAATTATTGGACACTACTTTCTCTTTTAAAATAGTGGAAGCTGTAGTATTCTGAATAAAAGAAGAGAAAAATCAACAAGGACCAAAACTAGGGAAAATAAGATAAACATAATATCAACAAAACTCACCACATATAGAAGATATTGAATTAACATCCATGGTTATTTAGAGCCATAAACTTCCAAGAACTCAAAGTCCTTGCTATGACCATGATATCTAAAAATATCTGTAGCATTGTTTGTGTGATGAAAGATGGAATATGGGTCGACTCTCTGCTCCTCATAGTGAATGAAGTTTGTAGGATCGAACTTCAACTCCTCAAACCCTCCATAACAAGGAGCCAATCCTTATCCACAAAAAAAGTTGATGAAAAGTCCTAGACTCAATCCCCATGTGACCTTGGGAGCATTTTGAGTGGTGGGAGCCTCAAGGGGCCTTTTGTCCCCTATAACAACTACGTAAGAAAACATGGGGGCCTTACCCTTGGACCTAGCTATAACACCCTATAATTTTTAAGGATTTTTATATGGGGATTAATTAAATTAAAAGGGAAAATTAATTTGAATTAAAGTAAATATTAATTAGTGTGATAAGGATTGATATTTATTTGTATGAATTATATTGAGTATTACTTAGTGAACGAGTAATAAATTGGTGAAAAAGTATTAGGATTGTCGCGAGTGAGAAATACGACAGTTATGATAATTTAATCGGGACACGCGTGTGAGTCGTGTTGGGACTTAAAACGTATGAAATAAAATGTGAATTATTTATGGGTTATCCAGATGGTTATTTTGAGTGCGCCAGTGTACCCAGGGGTATTGTTTGGGTCCCGAGGAAATTTTAGACGAAATCAACACTGTATAAGGGAATTTTAGTCATTTGGTAGCCTAGGGTTAATAGATCTACGAATTTTCAAAGGTTATATCAGCTGGTAGATAGGAGAGGCTAGGGTTAAGAGGTTAGAAAGCCAAAGGAGTCCATTAGAGAAGGAAGAGAGAGCATTCGTGGAGATTTGAAGAGAATCCTTGAAGTGTTCTTCATTATTCTTGCATCCCATCAACTTTAGATTGAGGATTGGAAGAGAAGACAAGCGATCCATCATTTTAATCACGAAATCAGATCATACTCATAAGAGGCAAGTGTTTATTGCAATTTCTTTTGAAGTTATAATGCCCATGTAGTGTAGGGTTTTATATATGATGATTTTAAATGAAGTTCTTGGAAAATTAATGAATTAAACACATGATATTGGGTAGGATTGCATGTAGATTGATCCATGTATGTAGAGGATACGAAACTAGATGATATATGATGATTAGGATTTGAAAAATCTGGGTTTTATGTTGAGTATGAATGAAGAACATGAAAATATGGGGTTTTGATCTATAAATGATTTGATCAATTCTTGAATAAAAATCTTTATGTTTTGATGTTATAATAATGTTGGAAATCATCCTAACATATGCAGATAATGTTTGGGATAATTTGTTGTAAGTTTAGTGAAGGATCATGTATGTTGTGTAAAAGAAAAAGGGTAAAAAACGCTAAATCCGAATGAAGAAGGTAACCTTCTATTGTTCGAATGGATTCGGCCCAAGGGCAAATCGATTCAATTTGCCCATATTTGTGTCATTTCCCTTATTAAGCCCTTAAAATGTGATTTATAAATGTGTAAACGTTTGGGGACATCCTTATATAACATAATGAGGGATATTATGAATTACCATTGACCTTGGTAGGATTGGGACTTAGTCACGAATGGGAGAATTACGACTAAGATTATCGGGCATAAATACTAGTGTTAGTGAATTCGAAAGAACGAGATTGAGTCACGGAGATTTGAGTGAACATATGATGTAGATCAGTAGAGTATGAGTGAATTGAATAGTGAAATAACCTAAGGTGTAACTAGGGCCCTTCGGATAGAGATTAATACTCGAGAAAATGAGATAGAGAGTTATAATCGTATATCGATAGTACATTGAATATTCAAGATATATATTACGTATGGATTATATTTATACGTTGAGTGTATATGTATACCTATTATATTTATAGGTGTTGTGTATACCTATATCGATTATATTTATAGGTTGTGTGTATGCATATATGCGACATATGGATATGTGGTGTGTATGCCTATTATGTGCTTTCTTATGTGTGTGAACATATGCTACCTGCTATCCGGAGGTTTCTGCGCAGAGGGCGATCCCACCTTGACAATTCCAGTGAGGTCTGGATTTATGCCCCAAAACATGGAACTTAGGGCGGCTCACTGTGTGTGTGTATTAGTGTGGCTGGTAGGTCATTTGGGTATGTTAAATAATAACATATGAGACATGTTATTTAGTAGTGTCATGATAGCGTACTGTATGGGTGGTACGGGAGAGCTTAAAGAGATATTTAATTGATGACTTAATGCGTAGCCTATTGTATGGGCGACACGGAGGAGACAAACCCTTTAGTGGATAAATAGTTATTGAGGAGACCTAGTTGGGCAGGGTAGCATAGCTAGGTATGAGACGTTGGGCATGCACATAAGTTGAGGGGTAAGGAACTCAAAGGAGTGTACATTGAACTAACATGTGTAATCAATAACTAATTTTAAACTATGATAAATACTTTCTAAATATTTTGAAATGTTTTGGGCTCTGACCCGTCTTGCAAAAATATTTTCAAAACCTTTTAGGTGTTTAGACACAATTACGCTGAGATTAATATCTGTTCACGGGATGCATAGCTGCAACACTTGTGGATGCTTGCACGATTTGGACTAGACGCTTCAGTTGCTTTATTCCTAGAGTAGGATTCAGGTTCAATTATATCAATTGGGCATGTTGTCCTCCAGCTATTTCAGTTACTCGGTAGTATTAGACTTTATATTAGTGGATTCAGTTTTTTTTCTTAGACTCATGGTTGGATTTTTGTATTGTGAACCGATGATTTATTCGGTATTATTTATATGGTTATTTCTCTTATGTTATATTCATATTACTTAACTATCGAAAGGTTTGGTTATTGTATTTAATTGTCAAATTTTGTTATTAACGGAAGATAAAATTTGACACACGTTTATTTTAATATTGGTGGTTAGTAATTTAAAAATGTTTTGATAGTGATGCTAAGCATGAAACCATTGATGATTCCTGTTTAATTTAATAATGGACTAATCACCCAGGATGAGAATAGGCAGGGTGTCACAGATGGTATTAGAGCATTATGTTCTAGTGTCCTTAGGATCTGTGTGGCGTTTTACGTTTTAACATAGCGTTCTTGGGTATAGTGCCTTATTATTGGATTGTTGTATTCCTCTACGTATGCGACTTGCATTCTCCTACTATTAAGTATAGTTGATGTGATTCATATATGAGTTCGATTGGGCTTCGTACACCGAACAATATAAGACAATCAACGAGGGCAGTTAAAAAGAGTGCATGAGGAGAGGTTCAGCAGAAGACATAGAGTATTCTGGAAATGGTGATCATGGTAAAAGTTTCCATGATTATTGTTCATGCAGGTAACAATAGGAGAATCACTTGGGAACAATAGTTTCTCCAAACATTGTCGTAGATAACGGTGGTATGATATCAGACACACCCAACATAGTCAGTAAGGGGTGGGGAAGTCAGAAGGAATGCTTCAAAGATCCATCTATAAGGACCCAAGGAAGAGAGGAAGTGGGATAGGCCAATGGAAAAAGATAATACAATGGTAATTGTGTAGGGTGGAGTGCAGTGACACCCAGGAGTAAATTTCGGGCAAATTTTTTAGCTCCTAGGAGCAGCATAAAGTGACGAGAGTCAGTCACCACATATGAAGAAGTATATGTATAATTACACGAGGAATTTGGGTTTGGTTTTACCATAAGATCTTCCATCTTCTATTCAGACAGAGATGGAAACGGAGTTTCAGAACTTATCACTAGTGGGAAAGATAGACACCGATCGTGAGAGAGTAGTTGAATTGTTTAGCAAACTTCGTACCCAACAGAGGGGGTACAGAGAATATGAAAGGGTCCGTAAGTTGATAATGGACTCCTGAGTAGAATATACGAGCATAGATGGGAAATTCGGCAAGGATGACTAGTGACAATATCATCAAGGTCGTACATCTACAAGTTTATATTAACGCTTCCATGAGAAGGGAGCCAAGAGGGTTGGAGAATCTAGCCGATGAGCAATATTAGATTTAACGGTGCTAGTGAAAAACCACAAGAGGGATACCCAGGAGGGGTTCAATTTAAATAATTGAGATTAATGGGAGTCCTACCAAGAGATGGTGGATTCAATCAAGGCCATTATGGACAACATCGAGTTCTATAGGGCTAGCGGAACTAGAAAGGGCAACGGGGGTAGTAATTGAGGAAAAGACTACTAGGTCCGAGAGAGGGACACCCCGAGATGGACAGTGGATCCAAAGACATGGGAATAGCACGAAAAGGTTTCCTATGTGTGGAGAGTAGGGTCACCCATATTAAACGTGTCCACCGTGAGAAAGTGAGACGAGTTTGGTAGGGAAAGTAGATGGGAACGGTACCAGTGGGGCACAAAAGTAGGAGGAGCGAGATTTCGGGCAGGGGAATCGAGCTAAGAAATTTAGGCCAGAGGTTACCAACCCGAGAATGGTGGGTTTAGGAATGACCACCAGGGTCCTCAGTAACAACCGCAACATTTCGTTCCTCAGGGCCATCCGGACTGAGACATTGGGTATACAACCATTGTAGAAAATCATGGGTTAATTCCGACAGGAGAGTTATGCTCAGGAAGCTATGGACCAGGCAAGGTAGATGGAAAATGACGATAAAATTATTGGTCCTGATCTTATGAGTAGAGGATAAATTTGGCGTGACATGGGTGTGTCATAATATATGATTATTTAATACTTGAATTCGCGAGTGAGTCAGTTTTAGTGGGTACGTTTGCAGTGTCAACCTCATTAAGTGTATCACTACCATTGGGTAGCGAGGCTCTTCGGTATTCCTACGGGGGAGCAAGTGTGTACACTAGGAGGATGCTTGTATTGTGTAATTAGTTTTACTAATTTTGAGAGTTATGAAAGAAAAATTTATTATGATCATTTGTAGTGACTGGATAGCGAAGGTTTTAGCGGTAGTAGATTGCGTGATAAGACTATCGTGATCATTATTACAAGGTGAGATATATTATTTTTGCAAGACATCACCTGAAAGAGGGTTGATCCTACATATATATACATAATGTGTTGTATCGTAGACTTCGGTGAGTATATTATCTTGTTATAGTTAATCCTTGTGAGGAGGGACGTTTACTGATGTGATTCAGGGTACCTCGTGTTCTTTATCGAGTGGAGAGATATAACTCGTTATTTATATAGCGCTAAGAACTTAAAATAGTGACAACATCGTGTTGTATGTCGTATTGAGCGATATGAGAGTGGACGAGTAGACTTTTTATGTCAACAGACAAAAATTTGGGGGTACATGTTATGTGTTGAGGGCCTAATGGATCTCGATGATCGATAATGTTAGTAAGTAGTGTATTGGGGGGCCGGGGTTCCTTGTTTGGATTTCGCTTTGCAAGACATCCCATACATGAAACTTAGCGAGCATTTGAAGTTAGGAGAAGTTTGGTCACTAGGACATGGATTTGGTACCTTAGTTATTGTACGCATAAGTGATTATAACTGAGAATTGATAGTTATATTATGATTTAAGGCCGATAGAGCCGTATAATCCTGATGTGAAGACCAGTGTAGAACATTTACACCACAAGTCGATCGGTGGGGCAACCTAGAGAATAATTAAGATTCAATTAGTAGGGTGGTTGAGTATATCCTTACTGTATGGTCATGCCAAGTACACGAGGATTAGTTTAAAACAAGTATATTACGTTCAATTGATTTGTGCAGAAATGCACGGGACGTAGGGTGTATGGGCGCCCTAGTTAGTTGAGATTTTCAGCATCATTCAAGATAAAAAGACAGAAACGTATGAAATAGACGTAGACTCATGAGTAAATTTGACACACCCCAACCCAGTTACTTATAATTAAGTTTGAAAGTCAAAGTGAGTCAAACCATGACTAATTTAATCAAACCATAAACACGAGTTTTAATTTCAGAGTCATCATTGTAAATCCATATAACTGAAAATCTTTTTACAACATCAGAGTAGTCATACTTATACAAAATTTCTTAAGGATAATTTAACTTAATTACATCATTTAAATTTAAAAAAAATCTTTGTTTCTCCCATTCCTGGCTAACCCAGCCCGACTTCCTTGATTGGCAGTGACATCGCCTAACCTGAAAAAAATGTGAAGATAGGAACCGTGAGCAAAATAGCCCAGTGAATGCATCACTACTATGCTACTGCATGAATTTAAATGCAATAAATCATGTCCATATAATTATTTATTAACTTATCCGGCTCATTCATAATGAATGACCAACTTTTCCGAATCATGATTCACATATCCTGTCTAAGTAGACAATTCTCCCCCATTCCTGGTCGAGGAGTAACCCCTTGTCATTAATAGACAAATCTCCCCAATTTGGGGTCGAGGAGTAACCTCCCATTTCGATAAAACAAAATGAACAATTTTATATTCATAACATTATTATCATATTCGTAACAGTATACAAATACATCATTCTAGTGAGTACACTCACCTTGGTTGATAACCATGTATTCACGTTTTCTTCGGGTGGAGCAGAACTGGGTTGATTAGACCTTACACCTGTCAATCCAACTAAATCAGTACTGAACCTCAATAATAAGTATCATCCTAATATAATTATGTAACTTTCCATGACTATACAACGACCATATAATTCCACTCAAGTCACATTCCATGAAACATGAGTAAAGACAAAATAATGGTGCACATATTGATAAAGTTATGAACATTCAACCGTAGGAAATACCTCATAAGAAATTTATAAAGAAAGTCAAGTAAACATGACAATATACTGCTCAATGTATATTCACATGAAACATGCACTCAAAGTACCCTTTTTAAGGATGAAATACAAACATTCATTCAAGGGGTATCCAGTATGGCCTGAAATTATTGTCCTACATACTTAACTATCCTATATTCCTAAATTGTATAAATACAGGGGTCCAACCTTATAAATATGAAAACATATATGAAGATACTTTCCATTACAAGTGACGATGTAATTTTTTAAGCTTCCTAGAGCAAGTTATGGCCATTTCTTTACAACACAAGAAATCTTCCCTACAAGCTCGTCTATTGTTCCTTCAACTTGCAAGAATTTTCAAAATTTTTCTACATCATAACATTCCATGATTTTCAACCCATTTCCAGTAAACATACTTAATAGTACACACTTAAAGTTTCATAATTTTTTGACTTCATTTGCTATCTCAAAATCTTGACTAAACTTAGGGCATACCGAAATCAAGTATACAAACAACAACTATGTACCAACTTGAAATCATCAATACCGCCTAACCACAAGGAGATAAATTCTAATTTTCGGATATGATATGAATATATGAGTCTAATTTCATATAAAATTGTAATTTCTCAATTCTAGTAAGCACACAAAGAGATATGGAAGGTTGAATACAAGGGGTTTCAATACAAAGCAATTTTAAGGGTTTCTACATTCAACTTAACATAAACTTGCATCTAACCATATATATATATATAAAGGGCTGAAACTTTAGTAAACCTATGATGATTTATATCATATAAATCAGTAATATAAGATAAATCACAAGATTTGCAATTAGGATTACCTTCGGGACTTTTACGTAATTTCTACGGATGTTTCTACACTTTTTCTCCTCACTTTTCCTTCCTAAACTCCCTAATTCTCTTTCCTCAAGGTAAAACCCTTTCATGGATGATTTTGGATGAAGGATAAAGCTATTTCAAGGGTATAAGGTCGGACAAGGCTGCCTCCCAAGCCAACCAATCAAATTAAACCATTTGGTTTAATAAGAGACAATTTACCACTTAAAGGGAATTGACAGATTTGCCCCTTGTTCGTAAATTTGGCTTAAATTTTTACCCGTACATTCTTTTGATTCACCATTTGTTTATTTAAAACCCTAACTCATATGTATACAACTATATAGTTTTCACCTCAAGTCAATTTTAATGTTATAAGGGTCAAAACTAGTCCTAAACAGGAACATTTCTATCGAAAATAACAAAATTTTGTGTTCGTACATAACTCGACATTTCATGATTTATGAAAGTAGGATTAGAATAAACATAATCACTTAACATTATATATACTAATAGCACATTATTCATATCACATAAGATAAGCGTGATTTAAATATAATTTGTCATAATTATATTTGGGTTGTCACAACTTCCCCCCCTTTAGAGAATTTCGTCCCCAAAATTTATTATAAAGGTCACTTACCAAACAAATGGGGATACTGTTTCCTCATGATATCCTTCATTTCCCAAGTTGCTTATTTAACTCCATGGCTCATCCACATAACATTAACTAAGGGAATAACTTTATTTCTCAATACTTGGTCCTCACAATTAATAATTTCCATTGGTTCCTCGATGTAAGATAAGTCTTCCTTCAGTTCAATAGGTTGTGTTTTCAATTGATGAGATGGATCTGCCAAATACTTACGAAGCATCGATAAGTGAAACACATCATGTAGACGGGATAAATCTGGAGGTAATGCTAATCTATATGCCAGGGTCCCAATTCTTTCCAACACTTCATATGGTCCAATGTATCTTGGACTTAGTTTCTCCTTTTATCCAAATCTCATAATGCCTTTCCATGGTGAAATATGCAGGAATACAAAATCTCCCTTTTGAAATTCCAATGGATACTTCCTTTTATCTGTATAAAATTTATGCCTGCTTTGCGCTATCTTTATCCGTTCCCGAATCATTTTAATCTTTTCTATTGTCACATCTATTAATTCAGGACCCAATATTTTCCTTTCACCCACTTCATCCCAACACAAAGGCGTTCTACATCTCCTCCCATATAAAGATTCATAAGGAGCCATACCTATGGTGGACTGATAACTATTATTATATGAGAATTCCATCAATGGTAAATGATCATCCCAACTACCTTTGAAGTCAAATACACAAGCTCGTAACATGTCTTCTAATATTTGAATCGTCCTTTCAGATTGTCCATCGGTTTGTGGATGAAATGCAGTGCTGAACTTCAAACTTGTGCCCATGGCATTCTGTAAACGAGGCCAAAACTTAGAAATGAATGTTGGATCTCTATCTGATATAATTGACACTGGTTCCCCATGTAAATGGATAATCTCATCAACGTACATACGTACATACTTGTCAACAGTGTAAGTGGTCTTAAGTGGAAGAAAATGAGCTGACTTCATCAATCGGTCTACAATCACCCAAATAGAATCATGCCCCTTTGG
This sequence comes from Sambucus nigra, assembly GCA_949130495.1. Lineage (NCBI taxonomy): Eukaryota > Viridiplantae > Streptophyta > Magnoliopsida > Dipsacales > Adoxaceae > Sambucus > Sambucus nigra. The sequence continues at coordinate 554,697,315 of OX422210.1, read as the reverse complement.
TGATCGGGGTAATCCTGTAACAAAGTCCATCATTATATGCTCCCACTTCCATTCCGGAATAGGTAACGACTGTAATAATCCTGCCGGCTTTTGATGCTCTGCCTTTACTTGTTGGCATACTAAACATTTAGCTACGAACTCTGCAATCTCACGTTTCATATTATTCCACCAATAATACTCTTTCAAATCTCTGTACATTTTGGTACCTCCCGGATGCATAGAGTAAATGGAACTATGTGCCCCTTCTAATATATCCTTTTTAAGGATGGATCATTCGGTACACAAATTCTATTTTTATAACACAATGATTCATCATTTTTAATCTCAAAGTCACTCTCTCTACCATCCCGAACTTCTTGTTTCTTCTTCTCAAGGAATGGATCACTGGTCTACAAATTTCGTATGCGTTCTGCCAATAAAGGTCTCACTGTGACGTGTGCTAATAATCCTCCACTTTTTGAAAACTTTAATTCAATCCCCATCGATGTCAAGTCAAGAATATTTCCAACATAGGCACACCGTATGCAACCAAGAATCCCTGATGATTTTTGACTCAAAACATCTGCTACTACATTGGCCTTCCCAGGATGATGATGGATGGTACAGTCATAGTCTTTAATCAACTCTATCCAACGCCTCTGTCTCAAATTCAATTCTTTCTGTCTAAATAAGTATTTCAAACTTTGATGATCAGTAAATATCTCACAATTTTCTCCATACAAGTAATGTCTCCACAACTTTAAAGCAACAACAATGGTTGCTAGCTCCAAATCATGTATAGGGTAGTTTCGTTCATGCATCTTTAATTGTTTAGAATCATATGCTATTACCTTCCCATTCTGCATAAGAACACATCCTAACCCTTGAAATGAAGCGTCTGTACAGATCACAAAAGACTCATTCCTACATGGAATAGTAAGTATAAGGGCTGAAACCAACCGATTCTTTAATTATTTAAAAATCCTCTCATATTCTTCATCCCATACAAACTTCACTTCTTTATGAGTTACTTTGTCAATGGTAATGCTATTGCTGAAAATCCCTTAATGAATCTGCGATAGTATCCTGCCAATCCTAGGAAACTCCTAATTTTTGTCACATTCTTAGGACTCTCCCATTCAACAATTGCTTCCACCTTCTTTGGATCAACATATATCCCATTTCTTGAGACAACGTGCCCTAAAAATGCAATTTCATTCAACCAAAACTCACACTTGCTGAGTTTAGCAAACAATTTCTTCTCTCTCAAAATATGCAATATAAGTCTCAAATGTTTCTCATGTTCCTCCATGATACGCGAGTAAATCAACAGATCATCTATGAATACAATCAAAAATGAATCAATGAAAGGGTAGAATACCCAGTTCATTAAATCCATAAAAACTGCTGGAGCATTAGTTAATCCAAATGTCATCACCAAAAACTCATAGTACCCATATCATGTCCGAATAGTTGTTTTGGAAATATCACTATCCTTTACTTTCAATTTGTGGTAACCCGATCTCAAGTCAATATTCGAAAATACTGTGGCCCCTGTAATTGATCAAACAAATCATCGATACGAGGTAGAGGGTACTTGTTTCTAATGGTCACCTTATTCAATTGCCGATAATCAATACATAATCGCATTGTCCCATCTTTCTTTTTCACAAATAACACTGGGGCTCCCCATGGTGAAAAACTAGAGCGAATGAAACCTCTGCTTATTAGATCTTGTAATTACACTTTCAATTCTTTCAACTCTGTCGGTGCCATTCTATATGGCTCAAGGGAAATTGGACCAGTACCTGGAATTAATTCAATGGAAAACTCTACTTCCCTATCGGGTGGAAATCTTGGCAATTCCTCTGGGAAGACATCAAAAAATTCTCTAACCACTGGTATATCTTGAATTTTAACTGTCTCTTAACTAGTATCAACAACATAAGCTAAATACCCTGTACAACCTTTACTCAATAACTTTCTGCTCTTAATTGCTAAGATAAGACAATTAGGGACAACATTCATTTCTCCTGTAAATTGGAACTCAGGTTCACCAGGCAGATGAAACGTAACTTCTTTTCGAAAACAATCAATGGAAGCATGATAAGAAGATAACCAATCCATCCCCAATATAATATCAAAATCCTGAATGGACAATGGTATGAAGTCAACATAGAAATCTCGTTCACCCATTTGTAAGACACAATCTTTATAAATATGCTCCACCAGAATTACACTTTCCATTGGGGTAGAAATATATAAGGAACAATTGAGAAATGAACATGGTCTACCCAAATGTGAAACAATATGCAATGCTACGAATGAATTCGTAGATCCAGGATCAATGAGTGCATATAGATCTTTATTTGCAATAGAAATTTTACCTGTAACCACTTTCGGTATAACATGGGCATCTTGCAGCGTCATCGCAAACACTCTTCCTCCTGCCCTCGATCCAGTTGTTTGTTCTGTACCTCTTCCCCTGGTGACACTGCCTGGAGAGGATCCTTTATTAGGCCCCACATTACTAACTGAAATCGCTCTTGATAACATAGGACAATTCTTTCTTATATGGCCCTTCTGATGACAGTTAAAACATTTTATATTTAGTATCTTTGGGAAATTTCTCTTTATATGACCCGATGTCCCACAAAAGAAACAAACATTCGGATCTCCTTGCACTGAAACTCTTGAACCTCTTGAACCTCTTCCACCACTTGCTTCACCCCTTTGCGAACTACCTCCCATGCCTCTACTGTGCTGGAATTTCTACCCTCCAAGTCTCAAATATTCTGTATCACTACCCTTTTGATAACTAGGATCGAATCTGCTTCTCTTTACGCCTCGTTCTCGATTCCCACTCGCTTCATTCACATCCTTTTCTACTAGCATGGATTTGTTCACCAAGGCTGAATAGTTAACAGTCTCTAAAGCTGACAATCTTGATTTAATAACTAACTCAAGTCCGTCAAGAAATCGGCTACACATGTCTTCCTCATTTTGTATAAACCCTGAAGCAAACCGAGATAAGACTATAAGTTTAGCTTCATATTCTCTAACTGTCATGCCCCCTGATTCAACATGAAATATTCCTTCTCCTTTTGTTTTCGATACATTGGGGGAAAATACTTATCATACAAAGCTTTAACAAAAGCATCCCATGCGATCAAATTCCCACCTCCTGGAGTAATCAACAAATTTTTTGTGGCATCCCACCAATATTTTGCTTTTCCTTTCAGCATGTATGTCGCCAAGATCACTCGTTGATTTTTAGGCATTCTCATCACCCTGAAAATAAGTTCAATCTCTTTAACCCATTCTTCTGCCTCTGCTGGATCAACTGCTCCTTCAAATGAGGGTGGATTCATTTTAATAAATTTGTCATGTGAAGTACTCCTTTCTTCCCGGTGTATCACCTCCTCAGCCTTAGCCAATGCATGTGCCTCCAGTTGCCTGGCCTGTTGTTCTTCCATCTGAGCCATAAATCAAGCTTGTTGCTCTGCCATTAGAGTCATAGCACGTGCTATTTTTTGCATGTCTGTCAATTGTTCCGGCTCGGGTTCTACATTTTCATGAACAGGTTGCTCAATCTCCGCTTCTGCTACCATATTTGAAGCCTCATCTTCTATTCTCACATTAACATTTCCTCCTTCCATACTTTTTTTATATCTGAAATAAATCAAAGATATAACAATATACATATAGACATATCTTTCCTAACATAATCGTTAGTATCAAATAATATATATTTCTAACATTCACTGCAAAATCTAGACTCTTCTCACTCCAGAACCTCTAAAACCTGGCTCTGATACCAAAAGCTGACAAACCCCAACCGAGTTACTTATAATTAAGTTTTAAAGTCAAAGTGAGTCAAACCATGATTAATTTAACCAAACCATAAACATAAGTTTTAATTTCAGAGTCATCATTATAAATCCATATAACTGAAAATCTTTTTACAACATCAGAGTAGTCATACTTATACAAACTTTCTTGAAGGATAATTTAAATTAATTACATCATTTACATTTAAACAAAATCTTTGTTTCTCCCATTACTGGCTAACCCAACCCGACTTCCTAGATTTGGCAGTGACATCGCGTTACCTGAAAAAAATGTGAACATAGGAACCGTGAGCAAAATAGCTCAGTGAATGCATTACTACTATACTACTTCATGAATTTAAATCCAATAAATCATGTCCATATAATTATTTATTAACTTATCCGGCACATTCATAATGAATGACCAAATTTTTCGAATCATGATTCACATATCCTATCTAAATAGACAATTCTCCCTCATTCCTGGACGAGGAGTAACCCCTTGTAATTAATAGAAAAATCTCCCCCATTCCGGGTCGAGGAGTAACCTACCATTTCGATAAACCGAAATAAACAATTTTATATTCATAAAATTAAGATCATATTCATAACAATATACAAATACATCATTCCAGTGAGTACACTCATCTTGGTTGATAACTGTGTATTCACGTTTCCTTCGGGTGGAGCTGAACTGGGTTGATTAGACCTTACACCTGTCAATCCAACTAAATCAGTAATAAAACTCAATCATAACTATCATCCTAATATAATTATGTAACTTTCCATGACTATACAACGACCGTATAATTCCACTTAAGTCACATTCCATGAAACATGAGTAAAGACAAAACAATGGTGCACATATTGATAAAGTTATGAACATTCAACCGTAGGAAATAACTCATAAGGAATTTATAACCAAAGTCAAGTAAACATGACATTATACTTCTCAATGTATATACACATGAAACATGTACTCAAAGTACCCTTTGTAAGGACGAAATACAAACATTCATTCAAGGGGTATCCAGTATGGCCTGAAATTATTGTCCTACATACTTAACCATCCTATATTCCTAAATTGTATAAATACAGGGGTCCAAAATTATAAATATGAAAACATATATGAATATACTTTCCAGTACAAGTGACGGTATAATTTTTCAAGCTTCCTAGAGTAAGTTATGGCCATTTCTTTACAACACAAGAAATCTTCCCTACAAGCTCGTCTATTGTTCCTTCAACTTACAAGAATTTTCAAAATTTTTCTACATCATAACATTCCATTATTTTCAACCCATTTCCAGTAAACATACTTAATAGTACACACTTAAAGTTTCATAATTTTTTGACTTCATTTGCTATCTCAAAATCTTGACTAAACTTAGGGCATACCGAAATCAAGTATACAAACAACAACTATGTACCAACTTGAAATCATCAATACCACCTAACCACAAGGATATAAATTCAAATTTTCGGATATGATATGAATATATGAGTATAATTTCATATAAAATTGTAATTTCTCAATTCTAGTAAGCACACAAAGAGATATGCAAGTTTGAATACAAGGGGTTTTAATACAAAGCAATTTTAAGGGTTTCTACATTCAACTTAACATAAACTTGCATCTAACCATATATATATATGAAGGGCTGAAACTTTAGTAAACCTATGATGATTTATATCATATAAATAAGTAATATAAGATAAATGACAATATTTGTAATTAGGATTACCTTCAGGACTTTTACGTAATTTCTACGGATTTTTCTACACTTTTTCTCCTCACTTTTCCTTCCTAAACTCTCTAATTCCATTTCCTCAAGGTAAAACCCTTTCATGGTTGATTTTGGATGAAGAATAAAGCTATTTAAAGGGTATAATGTCGGTCAAGTCTGCCTCCCAAGCCAACCAATCAAATTAAACCATTTGGTTTAATAAAAGACAATTTACCACTTAAAGGGAATTTACAGATTTGCCCCTTATTCGTAAATTTGGTTTAACTTCTTACTCATACATACGTTTGATGCACCGTTTGTTTCTTTACAACCCTAACTCATATGTATACAACTATATAGTTTTCACCTCAAGTCAATTGTAATGTTATAAGGGTCAAAATTAGTCCTAAACAGGAACATTTCTATCGAAAATAACAAAATTTTGTGTTCGTACATAACCCGACATCTCACGATTTATGAAAGTAGGATTAGACTAAACATAATCACTTAACAGTATATATAATAATAACACATTATTCATATCACATAAGATAAGCATGATTTAAATGTAATTTATCATAATTATATTCGGGTTGTCACAAAATTATAGACAAAACGAGAAGGAGACAAAGATAATGTAGTTGCATTATAAGTAAGGAGTGTCGCCAGAAAATGAAGGGTAGACAAAAAAGGGGTGACCATAGTGTTGAAAAATACTAGGAATATACATTTTAAATTTTCGAGGATAATCAGGAACTACTCTAAGTAGGGAGTAATATGACGAGAGTAACGTCATAACCAACTATAGATGTAAAAGTCTTACAGGAATAGTGAGGTATGATTACTGATCTCTCTCACGAAGGGAGTATATGATTTAAAATAGGGAAGATGGTATCTAGGGATGAGGGGATCTTTCCCTGGATAGCGAAGTGTATAGCCATTAGAAAATCTTCCCAAATCGTGTTGGAATATTCTTGGGATAAGGGAAGATGGTTTAGTACGAGCCAAGGTACAACGATAAGGAAATGAAGAAATACTTCGAAGTAAAGTGATTAAGGTGGATTGATCACTAGTTCAAATGGTAGAGTATAGATAGTCGGACTGAGAAGTACCATTTTGAAGGACGTGGATACTGTGCGAGAAAGTATCAGATACTCTTAGCACCAAGCTTATCCTAATTTTGAGGATGAAATTCCTTTGTAAGGGAGGAAGTATGTAACACCCCATAATTTTAATGATTATTAAATGGGGACTAATTAAATTAAAAGGGGATATTAATCGGATTAAAATAAATATTAATTAGCCTGATAAGGATTGATATTTATGTAAAACACCGTAAATTTTTAATGATTTTCATATTAGGATTAATTAAATTAAAAGGTGAAATTAATTCGGATTAAAATAAATGTTAATTAGCGTGATAAGGATTGATATTTAGTTGTATGAATTATATTGAGTATTACTTAGTGAAGGAGTAATAAATTGATGAGAAAGTATTATGATTGACGTGATTGAGAAATACGACAGTTACGGTAATTTAGTGGGGATGCACATGTAAGTTGTGCAGGGACTTAAAATGTATGAAATAAAATGTGAATTATTTACGGGTCATACAAAAGGTCATTTTGAGTGGGTTAGCGTGTCCGTAAGGGTCGAAATAGTCAGAGAAGTGTACCCAGGGGTATTGTTTGAGTCCCGAGTCAGTTTAAAACTAAACCAACTTCGTATAAGGGAATTTTAGTCATTTAGTAGACTAGGGTTAATAGAGATACGAATTTCCAAAGGTTATATCAGCTGGTAGATGGGAGAGGCTAGGGTTAAGAGGTTAGAAAGCTAAGGGAAGCCATTAGGGAAGGAAGATAGAGCATTCTTGGAGATTTGAAGAAGATCCTTGAAGTGTTCTTCATTGTTCTTTCACGCCATCAACTTTGGATTAAGGATTGGAGGAGAGACAAGCAATCCATCATCTTAATCACGAAAGCAGATCATACTCATAGGAGGCAGTGTTTATTGCAATTTATTTTGAAGTTATAATACCCATGTAATGTAGGGTTTTATATTTGATGATTTGAAATGAAGTTCTTGGAAAATTGATGAATTAAACGCATGATCTTGGGTCGGATTGCATGTAGATTGATTCATGTATGTAGAGGATACAAAACAAGATGAGATGTGATGATTTAGATGGGAAAATATGGGTTTTATGTTGAGTATGAATGAAGAACATGAAAATCTAAGGTTTTGATGTGATGATTTTATCCGTTCTTGAATAAAAATCATTGTCTTTTGATGTTATAATAATGTTGGAAATCATCCTAACATACGTGGATAACGTTTGGGACAATTGGTTGTAAGTTTGGTGAAGGATCATGGATGTTGTGTAAAAGAAAAATGGTAAAAAATGCTAAAACCCAATGAATAAGATAATCCTCTACTGTTCGAATCGATTCAGCCCAAGGGCGAATCCATTCGACCCTAAGGCGAATCGATTCGGTTTGCCAAAATTTGTGCTATTTCCCTTATTAAGCCCTTTAAATGTGATTTATAAATGGGAATACTTTTAGGGGAATCCTTATAACATAATGAGGGATATTATGAATTACAGTAGGCCTTGGTAGGATTGGGACTTAGTCATGAATGGGAGAATTACGACTAAGATTATCGGGCTTAAAGACTAGTGTTAGTGAATTCAAAAAAATGAGATTGAATCGTGGAGATTTCGAGTGAACTTATGATATAGACTAGTAGAGTATGAGTGAATTAACAACTGAAATAATGCAAGGGGTAATCGGGGCCCTTCAGATAGATAATAATACTCGAGCAAATGCGATACAGAGTAAAAATCGTATATCGATAGTACACTGAATATTCGAGAGATATATTATGTACGGATTATATTTATAGGTTGAGAATATACCTATATAAATGATAAATATAGGTTGAGTGTATACCCATACACATTATATTTATAGGTGGTGTGTATACCTATATGGATTATATTTATAGCTTGTGTGTATGCCTACATGCGACATATGGATAGGTGGTGTGTATGCCTATTATGTGATTTCTTATGTGCATGACAATACCTATGCAACCTGTTATCCAGAGGTTTTCGTGCAGAGGGAGATCCCATCTTGACGTTTCCAGTGAGGTCTGGATTTGTGCACCAGAACATGGAATTTAGGGCGGCTCACTATGTGTGTGTGTATTAGTGTGGCTGGCAGGTCATTTGGGTATGTTAAATATGTGCGTGGCCCAAAGGCTTAGAACTATGTTCGCGTCCATTTTGTGTTGATTTGTTTTCGGTTCAAGGAGACATTCTGAACCAATAGTCCTTGATTGAGTACAAGAGCTACATGGACTTAATTGCAGAGTTTGCAGACTCACACTGCGGTTCTTAGCCCAGGGATGGTGGAGTTATGTATATAGATTGTGTGACATATCTATACAGACATGTGTATTTTCCTACTTGTGCGTGAAAGTAGTAACTGTAGATAACGTATATCTAAATTTTATGTAATTAAGATACATTCTACCAAGTTTACGATGGTAATAAAGTTAGACAATGTATGTCTAAAAGATTATTTAAGTAGAGTAACTTAATGAAATGGTTTAGCGGTTGCATAAGTGAGATGTTAATTATGTTTAATAATAACATACGAGACATGTTATGTATTAATGTCACGATAGCATACTGTATGGGCGGTACGAGAGTTATTAAAGAGATATTTAACTGTGGACTTAATACGTAGCTTACTGTATGGGCAATAGGGAGGAGACAAACCCTTTAGAGGATATATAGTTATTGAGGAGACCTTGTTAGGCGGGGTAGCATATCTAGGTAGGAGACGTTATGAGTGAACATTAGTTAAGGGGTGAGGAACTTAAGGGAGTGTACGTTAAACTAACACGTGTAATGAGTAACTGATTTAAAACTGTGATAAATACTTGCTAAAAAATTTCAAATGTTTTGGGCTCTGACTCGTCTTGCAAAAATATTTTCACAACCTTTAAGGTGTTTACCCACAGGGACACTGAGATTAATATCTATTCTTGGGATACGTAACTGCAACACATGGATGCTTGCAGGATTTGGACTAGACGCTTCAGTTGCTTTATTCCTAGAGTAGGATTCAGGTTCAATTATTTCATTTGGGAATGTCGCCCTCCAGCTATTTCAGTTACTCAATTGTATCAAACTTTATATTAGTGGATTCTGTTTTATTTTTACAGACTCATGGTTGGATTTTTGTATTGTGAACAAGTGATTTATTCGGTATTATTTATGTTTATTTTTCTCTTGTGTTATATTCATATTGCGATTACTATTGAATGGCTTGGTTATTGTATTTAATTGTCAAATGTTGTTATTAATGGAAGATAAAATTTGACACAGGCTCATTTTAATATAGGTGGTTAGTAAATTAAAAAGTTTTCGACAGTGATGCTAAGAATGAAACCATTGATGATTCTTGTTTAATTTAATAATGGAATGATCACCCAGGATTATAATAGGTGGGGTGTCACACTAGTCTGAGCGGGAGCCTGCTCCTGTGCTTTCTTTCGAGCAATTATCTTGTCATATTTCCTATCTTCGAATTAAGTCCGTTTTTGGGCATCAACCCTCTTTTTCTCGGCATCCAACCTTTTCTAGTGAGCAAGTTCCATGGCCTTATTATTAATATTCCTGGGTGCCATCCCGATAGAGGATTCGATAACAAGATCGGAGGAAGAGGAAGTGGAACTTTCATAAGATGAAGTATTCAATAAGGTCTCAATTCATAAGTAAAACACAAATAAGTATGGGAAAATGTTCTACCTGCTTAAACTTCTACTCTACGAGCCTGGTCGACCTCAAAGTCCTAATTGACTTCAACAAGAACCTCTTCTATCAGTGGAGTATGAACCTCTGTAGGAGGGGAAAAACTAGGGGGAGTGTGTTACTCATCTTTGATGAACTCGACAATATTGAAAAGGGCTTCTAACTTTGGGGTCTTGGACACACAATAAGACTTCACCAAGTCTGTAATCGAAACAAGAAGCAAGGGAGCCTTCTTCACTAAAAAATGAAAGGACATATCCTTAACATACAAATAAAAGGGAAAACATGATCTGAATAAAGCAGGAGTTCACCAACTCTACTCAGTCGAACGAATTCACGGAGAAGATTACAAGATATATCATTCTCGTGACCTCTAAACTCCCAGTCCCCTCTCATGAAAGAAAACTATTTTTTTCCAGGCATGGTTGCTAGTATCGACCACCTGAACTATCTTCAGATGGTATTTACTGGGTGCAATGTAGTTATTACCGGGAGCTTTGGCATTGCCCTTCAAGCCATATACAAATCGAAATATGTCCCTAGTAAGGTCAAAATTAATGTTTTCCTTCCAAAACATCATTAACCCAAAAGTAGTCCTATAAGCATTGGGGGAAATCGAATAAGTGTAATCCTATATCCTTTTGTGATGGATCTAATGATAGGGTGTAAAGGTAAACAAAGACCAACTTGGAGTGCCCACAGAGGGAGGCAAACCTTGCCAGAGTTATGACTGTCATAAACTCTCTCGTCAGAGTATGACAGCCTGGTCGCAATGCTAATAGGAATGCAATATTTCTCTCTCAAGGCATCTAGCTCATCCATGCAAAATATATTACAAGTATTTTTGCTAGGACTAATTCGAGAAGAATCTAAAGACGACCACAATTATCGAAATCGATAACGTTGTGATCAATTGATATTTCACTAGCTCAATTTGCTAATTAGACACCCCTAAAACACAATATTAGGGAATCTGATTCATTCCTCAATCACTAGAAAAGTATCAGGGGCTTTGTTGTACTATGAATATGGTGTATTTCAAGAAATAATTACATAACGAAAACTGGACTTATCTATTCCTGAAAATTGTCAGCTTAAGACATAATTATGTCATTCCATAGAATTTTTCTCGGTAGTAGTATCAAAAGAAGTCACTTTAGCTCACCCAGTCTATGGCTATTAATAGTGTTTGTTAGCGCCGTGTACAGGATAAAAACTTGTAGTGGGGTTGACGTCAATGACACTCAGCAGACACGTATGTGGCATTTAAGGTTTTCTATTCCTCCACTATTGATGGGAAACATGTACCCATATCATTCCCCAACTATACATGTAAAGAATCATCTGCCTAATCTGTAAAGGCATGACACATGTCCCTCTACATTCCTTTTTTTTCTCCACTATACTCCATCTCTTTTTTCCCACTCAAAACACATATAAATATGGCACGTAATCCCTCATGCAGGGGATCAAGAGATAACTGCCCTTCTGTTTTGCTGCCCATTTTTAGAGTGAACTAGAAAGCTTGTAATAATTCATTCATCCATGATTTTTTCCCAATGAAACTAATATAATCACTACTACACATGTGGATATAGGGACCATCTTGTGTTAAACCACGTAAAATACGATTTCATCTCTTTTCTCTCATCATTTCTCTACTTTATTTACTTTAGATAAGAATTTCTTCAATTATTATATCTTCATTTGTTATGAATTTAATATTAGTGTATTAATCTAAGACATCAACCTATGCACCTGTTTTAGGCGTTAACACACCCTATATGGTTAAGAGCTTTAAAATGAGGGATCCATGTGAGCCCAATATCGTTATGTACTTCCTTCAGGAAGTTCTTGATCAGGATATCGATTTGATAATTTTCTTGAGGTCAGTTGATCATTTGACTGAACTTTTTTTCCATTAGATGCCGAAGGCACCGATTGCTTCGATTTCCTATTATTTCATCACTTTGGGTCCTTACGAGTGATGCTGAGTTCTTATTTATATTTCTACTGCTTAAGAAAAGCATGACATACATCATCCCAGGTTTTGGCGATCCCTTCATGCTTCAAAACCATAAACCAGGTAAGGGACCCTTCGAACAAAGTGGAGGAGAACATACTTTCTTGTATTCCTAGATCTATATTTTGGACTTTCATTTAGAGGTGGTAGTTGGACAAATGTTCTGAGGGAGAGTCCAATCCTGTATACATCGTATTGACATTCAACTTAAATTTATTTGGTATCCAAGACTTAGGATAGAGAGCCATCTTATTGATGTTGGTTAACTTATCTGTGTTTTATATCTTGCTTATGGATTCCTAGAGAAAATATAACTTAGTTTGGGCCTGGGTTATCTCTTGGTTTGGCAATGAAGGAGAAATCTCATCGGTTGAGGGATGAGCTACTGATTTTGCTCGTGGAGGCCGCTGATAGACTAATTGAGGGTACTCTAGGTATTGATGGTAAGGTTCAAAGTAACTATAAGGGTAAAATGGAACTTGTAAGTGGGGGAACCAAAATTAGCGGGGGGAGATGGTGATGGAACCGGTGCAGGTGGATCGTAAGGATTTATTGGTAATCTCCTAATAGCCATTACACACGGTGTACCAAATTTTAGGATAGGGGATGAAGTACTTTATCTCTGGTCTTAGATGTGGCACTAGTCTCTTACATGAAGATATGTGCTATGACCAGTGCCCTGATCACTGATTGCATGGTGTTTCGAGATTTAATAATGTTCTCCAATTATCTCAAGAACTGATCCATTACAGATGGATCCTAAACTTCTTCTGTAGACATGGAAAACATGATAAAACAAACTTGATAATTGTGTGTGGGGATGCCACTGATAAAGAATAGACCGCACGGATCTCGAATGCTAGTTTCTAGGTTAAGAGCTTAGTGTAAACCATTTTTTTAGAAAGAGGAATGATAATCGCTGAAAAAGATGGGGCACATTTGTTTAGGATTTTTTAACTATCAGGACACAGACAGATGATACATAGGGGGACAAAGACTCACTTATATATGATTTATTTAATGCAGTTCTTTTATTTATTTCTAACCATGGGAAGTACTGAGCAAAGTACTGTTGGATTTTGAAGAATTAGGGTGAGCTCTCATTTTTTTTACGAGGAGCATGGAAGTAATACACCATGGTATATTATTTTATTAAAGGTAAAATATTGATGTGGGAATCCAACGTAAAGGACTTCTGTTTTGGCTATGACTTGCGGATTAATAATGTTTTATCTTTCATGTAAAAGGGAAATATTTACCTAAAATTTGAGTGGTTTTGAACTTGCCTTCGGTCGTCTAAATTTTTTTAAATATTTTATCAAAACATGTGTCCCATAAGTATTTATTCTTTTATGCAATAGTGTGTGTATCTATAGATTTTTCTCTATATGTTAAAATTTGGTGTGAATCGCTGATTGGTGAATCATTTTTTATTGACATGGATCACTATATAGCAAGTTGTTTGGACAATAAATAAACATGTGAACTTTACTTCGACAAGGATACCAAGAAAATAGGGTTTGGCATCAGAATGCTCTGAATATCCCTTAATTAAAATCAACTACGCACGATTATCAAACTCACGTATGATTGCAATGTCAACATGAATGAATAGGAGGATCGCATCATGGGTCTTAAAATTACCTTGGAAATGGGTATTAATGAATAAAAATCCTATGAAGATTCAGGCCTAGTCATTAGTCAAATACTAGGTGTAGACACCATATTCTAGAAACCCCAAGTCTTGCCTTAGGTCCCTAGCACCTCCCCGTTTACCATAAACCCTAGGTCATACTCCGAGTACCGATCTAGAGTCCAATGGGGGCTCCCGAGCCTTGTTGGACTTTGTTCAACTTCCTCTTCAAAGATAAATCTCAATGAATCATCGAAGGGATCGGAATCCCCTTTCCAAAGGTCTACCTCGTGTGTGAATTAGCATAATAGTTTGAACGAAAGGTCCATTTTACTGCCGAAAAGCGATCTAGAGGCCACTTGTAAGGACATGTTTTATAAATGTCCGGGATAGAATATAGGAATTTTTCAAGTGTCCTAGATCACATTTAAGTATGTCTGATACCACTACATTCGGCACGTCTCCATGATCATCCTCGACGGCCTTGATCCAAATTCATGCATCCATCATCTTTGTACGTGCATCATGGATCAAGTAACATACACTTCAACAGTTCCCACTACTTCACGTACTTATGGTAAATATAATTTTAATTGGAGTTTTTAATTATTTGCATAAATAATTGGGAATATTTTTAATAAATTTTGAAATCTGGAAGACGGTAAACACGCCAGATCTGTTTAAAGAGGTTTTTTGAGACACGTCACTAATGTCGTTCGAACAACATCGTATGTGGTTCGAACGAGATTCCATCTCGTTCAAATGAAATCGTACCGCCTTAAGCTGCCTATTTAAACAGTGTTTATGCTTCACGCTTTTCTCAAGTCTGCATACCTTCGTTTCTACAAAACAGATGCTCTTTCCAAACTTCATATTTTTAAGGTTTCAATACCTTTTTGATTCACAAATATTTTCCAATACTTTATGTGAATCCTCTAAACTCCAAGGAAGATTATACTACTCATCTGGAGTACACTTGTGGACAAGTTGAAACATTTCCATTGCTGACCTTCTAGAGCTGTTGCGATAACTCTAGCCGACGACATCGAAACCGACGCCTGCGGGTATTGAGTATGTCACTGCTTGTATTTTCATTATAATCCGTGTAAACCGAACTTTACAAATTATAGTGAAAATAAGATGGTTTTAGCCTTGTGGGGGATTTTTCCTTAATTGTGATTGTCTTTCATGCTTAGATTATTTCTTTATTCAATCACATTTGTTTGCTAGAGCTAAGACTTGTTGTCACTAAAATTGGAATTTAATTAAATAAGTTTGACATTGATTGCTGGTGCACTCTCACCATTGAGTGCTCCCGGGCCCTGATTTAACCCCAATAAACTTTATTGTTAAGGTGAAAGCTTAATAAAACTTTGAAGGTCACTGATTCCCCTTTCCAATGATCCGCCCCATGTGTGAAACGTCATAATGGTCCAAAGGAACGATCTGTTTTCCCCTAAAAATGATCCGAAGGCCACCGAGCGCTTTTGAGCTCCATTTGACCAAATTTAACTCTTCATTTCAAATGATATTGAATAAATCATCGAAGGGTAGTGAATACCATTTCCAATAGTCCATCATGTGCACGAATCTGCCTTACAGTCCGGATGAATGACCTGTTTTACTTCGAAAGGTCATCGGGCATTTTTGGTCCTTGTTTGGCCAAAGTGAACTCGTCAAATCGAGAAAATATCGTTGGAACATAAAATTTCCTCTCATAACCTTTCCAACGGTTCTCCTCATGCGCGATTTGGACGTATGGTTCGGACTAATAATCCATCGTCGTTTGACAATCTCCTATCCAAAGGACCGACGAGCTCTTTCAAGCCTCATTTGACCCAAAGTCAACTTCTGGACCCAGGAGCGGCCTAAGTATTCTTAAAGGTCTCTGAATAACCTTTCCAATGGTATGCCGCGTATGCGATTTAAACTTATGGATTGCATTTTACGACCGTTTTTTTAAAAAATCTGCACGAGATTCCTAATTGGCAGATCCATTTTCTGCCTATCGGCAGTCTATCTAGGATTACCTACCAATAAGTAGGACAATGACAATGCTGATCGATAGTCCCCTAACCCTATATAAGGACAGAATGAGCTCACTTTAAAAGGAACTTCAAAAATATCAACTTCAGTGATCTTAGTAAGATTCTTCTAAAGTCAACGAGGTTTCCTTGTTTGAACCCTCTTCCAACTTTTATTTCCATCACCTTCACACACAGTTTAGCAAAATCCCCCAACATTCTTCACCCACTTGCAAGGAAGCTCATCATTAATCAAGATCAATCTCCAAGTCTCCAAAGAAGGTCCAAACATTCTTCTCTCTTTAAATTTATTTATTTTCGTCTTAGTTATATAAGTTCTTAATTTAGCTTTTACTTTAGATCATACACATATCAATCCTTTATTAGTAATATTGCACATAATATATTTTCTATAAAAACCCCAAAATAAGAAAAATAGGGTTACACCTATAAATTCCAACGAGATTTTCACCACTTTTTCTCAAAACTAAAAACATCTTTTTCTTACACACACACATATAATAAAACCCTCGTTTGAATTTATGGGATAAACCCCACCCTCGTGTCGCATGCGAACTACGGGGACTTTGATGTCTTTATATGGTGCATAGGCATATCGGGCTAAAACTCGAGACTCGAGTCCTATTTTCCAACTTTCCTCTTTTTCCTATTTTATCTATACATTATTATACTTGTGATTCATATTTACATCTTATCTAACACATCTTATCTCTTCATCATAACCAATTGATATCTTGATAAGCGCACACATCATATTTTTAACTACTATTTTGGGAACACTCCTATGCATGATCTCACTTCATCTTTTCCCATGATGCGAGTCGAGCGATTCCGATCTCCACTTATATATACATGCACACACACTTCACGGAGAAATTTAGGAGAATAATAACATAAGCCCATAAGAGAAAGAAAGGGCGGGATGGGTTCCTAACACCTTCCCATTTCGTAACTTAGCCCCCGAACCTTAGAACTATTAGTTTCGCAAGAATCAGTGTGTCTTCGAACTCTTGACCGCCTCAGACCCCAGGGCATTTGTGGGTGAAAACCTCATGGCTTCGTCAAAAGAATCCCTATTATTGGCTTAGGCAGAGGACGGGTCAAGCATTTTGTCCCCACCGACCTCAGATAGTGGAGGCAGGATGACCTTTAGGGGAATGTGACACCCCGCCTAATTAAATATCAGGTGATCAGTCCTTTATTAAATTAAAAATCAAGGTGAACGGTTGGTTCATTCTTCGCATCATTGTTGCAAAATAAAGTTTCCAATTAGACACCCTAAATAATTAAGCTAAGTGTCAAAATAATTTTATAACCTCATTTCCATTTTATTAAATCCAAATATGAAAACCTTTTTAAATAACCAACAATATAAGAACTCTGACATACTAAAGATGGATAATAACACACACGAATTAGATTCATCCATATAAACCAAACCAGTTTAAACTATAAATAAAACCATCCTGACAGTAATTAAATCCCAAAGAGTACCAACTAATGGAAATATAAAGGAACATAAATCTCTGAAAAAAAATCCAAAATGAATATAGAAACGGGCGACACATGCCCTAACTAATAAGAACTAAAAGTAGGAGTAGAATCATCAATGAGATCGTCTAAGCAATGGCATGCAACTCCCATATAAGCTGCAGCGCCTCAAATCCAAAGAACCTAAGCATGACGCCCCTATAGCTGGGCATATGTATTATATATATATATATATATATATATATATACAAGAGAAAAGAAATAACAGGAAACAGGACAAAGACCAATTCTAAAACAGTTTAAAAATAGTTTAGCAAGTAAATAAATTGCTTACCGGCTAATGTAACAACCATGTTAGTACGCATCACTCTCTTGAGCAATTCTCACCTCTCCTCTAGTTTGCACGCCTACCGTACTATTTACCTCAAAAGTTTATTTTAACTTAGCTTTCCCATAAAGTTTCATACCGCTAACTACGATGGCGAAGACAAATAAATTCCTGAAATTTATGCTCTTACATATCTTATTTTATATAAAATATCCTAGTGATGTCACAAAATTTCTCAAACACTTATAATAGAGTCGGAGTATTTATTCATTGCTTAACTACTTTTATGAACAGTAGAAAGTTCCCATACTTAAGCATAATTATATATATATATATTAGTCACTCATATAATATATATACTAACGACACCCCGCATAAAATCTATGGTGCTGCCATACTCTGCTATCAAGTCCCCGTATCACTCATATTAAGGGAAATACTAGTTCGGAATCACTTTCGAACTGTATTAACATAAAACACATACAAATGGAGGCGAAGCATAGTTCCAAGTCACTAAGAGGTTAGCACATACCCTCACGTCTTTTAGGACCGTCTGACTATCAATCAGATAGCCTGTACCAAGGAATCCAATGTTCTAGTGTACGAGTTAATATCCCCCATAAAGGCCCAATCGAGATAAGACCGTCCCTACGCGGAAACCCCCGTCATAACAAGTAGCCTGAGTATAATTTTTATACAGATATATAATGTATGTACAATCACACAGTCATATATATATAAATATCCACATTTCTAAGTTAGGTGTGCCCACGACCCATAACTATAATTATCCGTTATTAACACATTTTACTCGATTATTACGCATAACAGACTCGTCATATTTATTCTCATTTATATTTCACTTCATATTCACTTATCCTCGCTCGAAGTATTCTAAGTATAATTTCATTAGGCATACACTCACTTACCTCCTGGTCTAACTCCCTTATGAGTCTTGATCTTTTTATTAAATGTTCGCATGATTTCGTATACACATGAATAATTCCTCGTTAACCCAAAATCTCATCTTACACTACGTTTTACTCAACGGGGTCTACCTAGGATCTACTGGTCTTCTCTATGTCACATTATACTCCAACAATAACAATCAAGGGTTCCTATGTATTAAAATCGGATTAAACCAACGAACGAAAAATATGCAGTTTTCCAGGAAGGGTCGATCGATCGAGAAAATGGGGTCGATCGATCGATGTTCTTGGGTCGATCAATCGATCAAGAAGTTCTTGCCCAGAAACTGCCATTAAAACCTACGAGTTTCATCTTCCAATTTCTCCAAAAATGTCATTAACAACTCTTAAATTCTTAAATAACATTACCACAAGTTCAATACACATATATGCAAGATTTCTTACGTAGAACATGCATAATTTTAACAACGGAATTGAATTAATGGCCAATTCATTTTAATTATCAAGAACCCTAACTTTCCTCTAAACTTTCATGGTTCTGTATCTTTTTCCAGATTTATCACTTCTAAATTAATCAAATTTCGTGAGTAATCCTTTACATATGATTGGGATATCCAGAGTTTATTTATTTTCCTTACAACATGTGATTAGGTCTTTTAAATCCTTGAGTTCTTCCATGAAACATATGTTCAATCATCCTAATCTAACATGGTGTGACAATTAACTTAAAAGAGAAGCAAGATAGATACTTTCCTGAGAATTAAAGGTCTGATTCGATGACTCTAATTGGTATCACAGTAATCCTCTTCTTCCGATCTACGCTTTGGTGGTGGTGAGGGTGCAAGATTGGTGGTTCTTGGCATTAAACACGTGGAAAGCTTTTTCCCTTCTTCTTCCTATGGCCTCCTTCCCTTTTTGTTCTAATAACCCTAACTTCTCTGGCACTCCATCTGATTTAATCTTAACGATTTTCGTCATTATTAAATGCAAAAAATAGAAAATTACCAAAATGCCCTTTCGGGAAACCGATTAGGCCTAAAAACATCCCGAGACCCAAACTAAACCCCCGGGTACACTTTTTTGACTATCTCGACCCTTTCGGACACATTGGCGCACTCGAAATGACCATATAGGCGACTTATAATTTATTCACTTTTAATAATACTAATTTAGTCCCGACATGACACAGGCGCGTCCTGACTTAAATTTCCATAATTGTCATTTTATTCACTCGTGACAATTTCAATAAAATAAATCTCATATATTACTTTACTCATCAAGTAATATTCGACAAATTTTCAATAATTACTAACTCACATCACACTAGTAAATATAAAGATAAATTTTCGGATTAATATTAAATTAATATCTCAATTTAAATTTAATAAATCCCCAAATTTAAAAGCCATAAAAATACGGGGCATTACATATTCCTCCCCTAATAACGGAATTTAGTCCCAAAATTCGAAAAATAAGGCATATCCAATAAAAACAATTCTGGATATCTTATTAGTATGCAAATTAACTTCAATGTAAGGCGCTCAATCACTATAGCCCCCGTTTCACATCAAGCTTGTTTAACACTCTCATTAACGACACTCCACAATATGATCCTATCCGAAAAAATTCTCATAAAACAAGCCTATACATCATTGACTCCCATTATTTCAATATTAATGGGAGGTCGCATCTCATTACATGACAATTACTCGTATTTATCTAAACACAAATCTCCCATTCTGAGAGAAACCACACGAACATTTGACCACAACTTGCTTGCCTAAAACAGCCGTGGTAATTCCACCATAAACATCAGACTCTAACTCCACCAATCCAAAATTCTGATTATTCGTCTATCTCTTAAAATTCATAGTGAGAAAAGTTAAGGTTTTTCCACACCAAAACCTCAATAAGCATCTTGTTCATAATAAACAGGTACGAGTGATCCCACAAAATCCTACCATTAGGTAATATCCACCCCAATTACCGTACTTTACTCCACTTGTTAGCTGGAACCGTTGTGGAAAAGAAATGATCACCATGAATTCAAAATCATTTTCACACTGTTCCACTAATGGTCAATCACCGCTCGCTTACTCCCCGAATCATGTGTGATACAACCTGCTTAAAATGAAATGATATCTCCGCTGCTTCCTGAAATCCCATATTGAAGGTGGGGTCAAAAAATCTCAACCTAATTCAAAAAAATATCGTGTAGGACCACGTACCGGCGCGATCCTTCCTCTCGAAGGAAGACAGGGGCACACTAGCTAATATTGAAAATCACTCCAAGGAGTGTCAATCACTTCCTTCTTGGGCATCTTGTTCCACATGTTCGAAGGAACTCTTGATCTTACCTTGAGGTTGGCGATTCATCCAAGAAACTTTACGGACTTTACCGGCCTCTTCCACAATAGGAATTGTCTATAGCCATAAAATACTCTGGTTGATCCCCTTGTTTCAACCGATTTCTATCTATGAGTGGTGTATGAGGAGACCACTCATTATGTCCCTCTCAACATCGACTTCTATTTGAAATGTCTCACATTAAGTGACACTTAATACTCCCCTTTTTTCCTTTGCGTCTACTGAAAGTTCTGATCCGCGCACTTTTCTCCTGGACCTTTTATACCATACTAACATCTTCACTCTTTGTACGCGTTAGTCGCTCTCAACATTTGACTAATTACATCTCCGCTCTGAGTGTTCTCCATAATAATTAAATTCTACCCTTCTCAAGGAATACCCCTTTTTAAATGGCTTCCTACAACCATCTAATCAAATTCGGGTGTGTTACTCTAATCGCACACGTATATATGGATCATCCTTCTTCACGTGACGCTTAATACACTCTACCACTTCCACCTCGTTATGTTAGTTACATAAACATATATTCCACACATATATTCCCACATCCCTACAACTTGGACAATTCTAACATCAGCTAACCAGGATGCCCACATTCTTTACCACCCCGCCCACCCGGAAAGAGCGAACGGTGCGCTGATCATCGATAAAACTAGCCAAATTCATCAAAATACTAGGTATAGAGCATTTACATCCCACAATAAGAAAAGAGAAAACACTAATCTAAAATTTCTTCAAATAAGTACAACAATCCTCTCGAATAAATACAACAACTAAAATAAATCACCAATGCTCTATACAGCAAAATATATACAAGTCTTCTCTCTTGTATTAAGAATTCTTCCCAGATAATCCACGCTAAAAATCATCCCAACTCTTTATTTCCCTTGTGCTCAGAATGCAGTTACAACACTTGGGTATTCTCAATCACCCCTAGAAATCGCAATTTTAAATTCCCCTTATCATCGTTCCATCCTTCAACACGTAGTGATAAAACAAAACTTTCAATGCTTTCTTACCACACCACCGGCTCCACTGACCTGAAATCATAATTTATCTCCCAACTTATACATATAATTACCTGCTCCTATTACGATCGAGGTACCGTACTCATTGACTAACGACCAAACATCTCCCTATTTCCTACTTTACGCTAAGTTTCATGCGTGGGATGTCTCACAAAGCAAAATCCAAACAAAGAACCCCCCGATACACTACTACCTAGCATTGTCGATTATCGATATTCGTTAGGTCCTCCGTCCATAACATGTATCCCTTTATTCAATATCTTGACAGAAAAGTTACATCTCCTCCCGTAATTACACTTAACAAAGAACATTTTGCCAATTGCACTATTGTTCAGTATTGGTGGTAATCGCATTCCATAAACCTTGGATACATACAATTGGGATTCTCAAAATCCTATCCCCAAACATATGGGTATAACTCTTAACTTTCATATCTCTAAAGGATAGATATATTAATGCTTTCTTCCTATCACCAAATCTTGAGCGCTAAACATAATAATGAGTTAAATCTTTTCGCTAGTACCCAATACGTACTGAATCATAACAACAAAGTCCCCACACACATCGGGATCGAATATCTCGAGCCCACTATCCCCTCTAAAGTCTATAGAATAGATAATATAAGTGCGAGTCCGACCCTCTCGTAGGTGAGATCTCGCCAGAACAAAACATGTTGCACTAAT
Organism: Sambucus nigra; assembly: GCA_949130495.1. Taxonomy (NCBI): domain Eukaryota; kingdom Viridiplantae; phylum Streptophyta; class Magnoliopsida; order Dipsacales; family Adoxaceae; genus Sambucus; species Sambucus nigra. The sequence continues at coordinate 554,674,430 of OX422210.1, read as the reverse complement.
GCAACCATTCTGATAGCCTTGCAATAACTACCTACTATCGTACTAACCATTACTATAAATTTGTAACTAAGACAATATCATACTCGTGTATCACATCACTAAAATGAGTACTCTCAATAAAGTATACAACACTAGTAATACACCCATTCCTCCTCTGTGGTTAGCACTAAAGATAATCCCGCTACACTAGGAAAAAATATTCACTTAATAGTAATGCTTATACTTGTACGCATTAAACCCGTCTCACATGCTAATCTAGCAATAAACAAAATATAGTGACTTGATCGTTTCACCTAAAACACGCCTCATCCTATGAGGATAAAAGTCATACTTCTACTTTACCAAATGCCTTGGCTAGTCCTCCCTCTAGGCGAGGCATCGCCACCAAACACATCTCATGTCCCGAAATGGCAAAGACAATACTCCTATCGAAAAATCTAGCATGCCAATAATGACATTGTGCTCATACATATTTAACCAACATATACACAGGTAAAGTGAAGCTACCCATTTCTATATCTACACCCCGTCAAATATAGAAAATCAAAGACTCATTCCACAATGGTGAGTCTACGCACGACACTGTACTCTTTGTCGTGTCTAATAACCCTAAGGCTCGTGCAAAATGAGTAGCTATAAAATAGCGCGATGCCCCAGTACCAAATAAAACTCGATCCATAGTACCATGTATAGAAAATGTATGCTCTATCGCGGGTGGTGCCTGAAGTGCTGCTACCTGGTGGACCTTATAGACACGCCCATACTGCAATTACCCCTGTTGATCTGAGGCTTCTGGGATGGCTGGTAGAATTGGCTTCTGCGGTTTATTACAGGCACCCTAATGCCGTGGGGCCCTATTCCCTTCTGGGCAATCCTGACATCTATGGCCATTCTTGCCACATTTGAAGCACCTACCTCGAAACTATCTCATTTTACTACACGGTTGTCTAGTTTCACCTTTTATTGGTCTTGTTGGCCTTGCTGAGCAACGAGGAAAAATTATGTCAGGTTGAGGACAATCATTCCACTTATGACCCGGTTGCACACATTTATAGTCCTGAAATTTCTCGCTGGTCGGGTTGGAATTTTTCTCCAGTCTGATTCGAACAAAATTGGCGTTCATGGTCATCTATTCCATATTTGAAACACCTTTATATGACTTCATTCTGACCACGGCTTTGTTGGCCCTGACGTTTTTGGCTCTCCACGTAAATTTTGTTACCTCTGTAGCCCTTTTGGTCTTGGGGAGCTGGTTGTTGCGATTTTGGTGTCTTCGCATAATTTTCAACTCTAGTTATATCAAATTGACAAATATCTCTAGGTCTTTTGCCTCCTCTGAGCTTCATACTGCGATCGTGGTACTGTAAGATTGCAGTGGTAACTACCTGTGCCACAATGCCTGCTAATTCGACGATTGATACCCTCTTCGGAGACACCTGAGGTGTGAGTTATTATTGCTAATTAACTTCCCCAATGGCATTAGCTTGTTCATCTTGACGGGGCATCTGAAAGTTTAAAATAATCTGGATAAGTTCAACATTCACATTGACAAATCAGAGAAGCACGAATTTCCAACGCATAAAGATGAACACAACATTCTTAATATTAGGGATCTAAATAAAAAAATGCTAAGCCAGAAATGAGATAAGTTGTACAGATCCTAAAGGACACTAGAACCTGATGCTCTGATACCACATGTGACACCCCGCCTAATTAAATACCGGTTGATCAGTCCTTTATTAAATTAAAAATCAAGGTGAATGGTTGGTTCATTCTTAGCATCAATATCGCAAAATAAATTTCCAATTTAAACACTCTAAATAATTAAGCTAAGTATCAAAACAATTTTATAACCTTATTTCCATTTTATTAAATCCAAATATGAAAACCTTTTTAAATAACCAACAATTTAAGAACTCTGACATACGAAAGATGGATAATAACACACAAGAATTAGATTCATCCATATAAACCAAACCAGTTTAAACTATAAATAAAACCATCCTGACAGTAATTAAATCCCAAAGAGTACCAACTAATGGAAAATATAAAGGAACGTAAATCTCTGACAAAAATCTAAACACAATAGAGAAACGGGTGACACATGCCCTAACTAATAAGAAATAAAAGTAGGAGTAGAATCAGCAATGAGATTGTATAAGTAATGGCCTGCAACTCCCACATAAACTGCGGCGCATCCGATCCAAAGAACCTAAGCAGGACGCCCCTGTGGCTGGGCACATGTATTTTATACATATATATGCAAGAGAAAAGAAATAAAAAGAAACGGGTCAGAGCCCGATTGTAAAACAGTTTAAAAATAGTTTAGCAAGTAAATAAATTGCTTACCGGCTAATGTAACAACCATGTTAGTACGCATCACTCTCTTGAGCAATTCTCACCTCTCCTCTAGTGTGCACGCCTACCGTACTATTTACCTTAAAAGTTTATTTTAACTTAGCTTTCCCATAAAGTTTCATACCGCTAACTACGATGGCGAAGATAAATAAATTCTTGAAATTTATTCTCTTACATATCTTATTTTATATAAAAATATCCTAGTGATGTCACAAAATTTCTCAAACACTTATAATAGAGTCAACGTATTTATTCATTACTCAACTACTTTTATGCACAGTAGAAAGTTCCCATACTTAAGCATATATATATATATATATATTAGTCACTCATATAATATATATACTAACGGCACCCCGCATAAAATCTATGGTGCTGCCATACTCTGCTATCAAGTCCCCGTATCACTCATATTAAGGGAAATACTAGTTCGGAATCACTCTCGAACTGTATTAACATAAAACACATACAAATAGAGGCGAAGCATAGTTCCAAGTCACTAAGAGGTCAGAACATACCCTCACGTCTCTTAGGACCGTCTGACTATCAATCAGATAGCCTGTACCAAGGAATCCTATGTTCTAGGGTACGAGTCAATATCCCCCATAAATGCCCAATCGAGATAAGACCACCCCGACGTGGAAACACCCGTGATAGTAAGTAGCCCGAGTATGATTTTTATATAGATATATAATATATGCACAATCACACAATCATATATATATATATATATATATATATATATATATATATATATATATATATATATATATATATATATATATATATATATATATATATATATATATATATCCACATTTCTAAGTTAGGTGTGCCCACGACCCATAACTATAATTATCGGTTATTAACATATTTTACTCGATTATTACGCATAACAGACTTGTCATTTTTATTCCCATTTATATTTCAATTCATACTCACTTATCCTCTCTCGAAGTAATCTAAGTATAATTTCAGTAGGCATACACTCACTTACCTTCTAGTCTAACTCCCTTACGAGTCTTGATCTTTTTATTAAACGTTTGCATGATTTCGTATACACATGAATAATTCCTCATTAACCCAAAATCTCATCTTACACTACGTTTCACTCAACGGGGTCTACCTAGGATCTACTGGTCTTCTCTATGTCCCATTATACTCCAACAATAACAATCAAGGGTTCCTATGCATTAAAATCGGATTAAACCAATGGACGAGAAATATGCAGTTTTCCAGGAGGGGTCGATCTATCGATCGATCACCGATCGATCGATGTTCTTGGGTAAAACATGCATAATTTTAACAACGGGATTGAATTAATGGCCAATTCATTTTAATTATCAAGAACCCTAACTTTCCTCTAAACTTTCAAGGTTCTGTGTTGTTTTCCACTTCTAAATTAATCAAATTTTGTGGGTAATCCTTTACATATGATTGGGATGTCCAAAGTTTATTTATTTTCCCTACAACATGTGATTAATTCCTCTAAATCCTTGAGTTCTTCCATGAAACATAGTATCAATCATCCTAATCTAATTTGGTGTGATAATTAACTTAAAAGAGAAGCAATATAGATACTTGCCTGAGAATTAAAGGTCTGATTCGATGACTCTAATTGGTATCGCAGTAGTCCTCTTCTTTCGATCTACGCTTTAGTGGTGGTGAGGGTGTAAGATTGGTGGCTCTTGCCCTTGAACACTTGGAAAGATTTTTCCCTTCTTCTTCTTATGGCCTCCTTCCCTTTTTTTACTAAGAACCCTAACTTCCCCGGCACTCCATCTGATTTAATCTTAATTATTTTCGTTATTATTAAGGGCCAAAAATAGAAAATTACCAAACGGGTTATCCAGTTAGGCCTAAAAACGTTCCGAGACCCAAACTAAACTCCCGGGTATACTTTTTTGACTATCTCGATCCTTTCGGACACATTGGCGCACTCGAAATGAACATACGGGAGACTTATAATTTATTCACTTTTAATAATACTAATTATTTCTCGACACGACACAGGCGCGTCCTGACTTAAATTTTCATAATTGCCATTTTATTCACTCGTGACAATTTTAATAAAATAAATCTCATATATTACTTTACTCATCCAGTAATTTTCAGTAAGTTTCCAATAATTACGAACTCACATGGCGCTAGTGAAATAGCGTTGCTAAAGCCGTTTATTGAAAATAAACTATTTAAGCAACTCCGAAAAGTTTGTTGAAGAAACTCTTTACTTAAATCAAACTGATTTTGAACACAAGATGTGTTCACAAAATTATGTACGAGACTAGGACAAGATTTGATAACAAGTTTTAGCAAACAGTTTAAAATATTTTAAACTCAGTACACATCAGAATGGGATGTGAAGATGTAGAAATATCAATACTCAGGATTTTTAACGTGGTAAAACCTCACCCTTGAGGAAACATCCACGACTCCCTCTACGGAGTAACACAAAAAAATTCACTAAAACAAATATGTGAGTTACAATCTATTTAACTAACATGCACACAATAACAAATCTATACAAGTTCAGGATTGTACCCTCTGGCGTCCTTAAACTTTTCTGCAGATCTTGATTGTTGATGTAGTCTTCTCAGTTTGTCAACTCTTCCTTTGTTTCAGCAAGTTACGTCGACTTATGTTCACCAAATCTTATAGCCAACACTTTCAGTGTATGTAGTGTGTTAAGTGTTTGTGTAGTGAATCCTATTCACATGCATGAACTCACACACACTTAGATTTACAAACAGTCCTATACAAATTACATATAAAGTCTATATGCAGTGAGTTTGTTATTTTTCTTTCTTACAAAACCAAAAACCTTTTGACCTTTCAATATAACCCAGATTCCACGGAGATCTTGCTTAAGAAACCGGTCAAGACCTTACTCAATCTCTTTTGAAAATATTTAGGAGATTGAAAACCCTCCAAGTGCGAATCCAACTAGGTCAGGTTAAGTTTTGTAAAAACAGAAACTATAAAACATTTATTGTTGATTCTGAAGTAATAAAATGTTTTAACAGAAAACAATCAACAATGTACTTCTCAAGATGAGAAATAAAATGCAACTAAGTGTATTATGACATGAAAAACTTCAGATCTATGATTTCTATTGAATCAGAAACAAGATCTGAGTAGGTGTCTAAGTTGGAAATAAGATTTTATGAACACAAGGTTACAGCAACCCAAGATCACTCAACTCGAACTCTCATAAACTCAAGAAACACTAAAGATGGTGTTTATTTGGTTATGGTGTTTTGGAGAGGTAAGTGGTTTAGGTTGGAGAAGTTTTAGACGAAGTTAGGGTTTCTAACTTGACTCTGTGGTTTCTCTCTCTCTCTCTTCTCATTCTTCTCTCTCTCTCTCTCTATTCTTTCTCTGAGAATTTTCAAAATGACAAAAGCTTTCGAAGTCTGAGATGAGAGTCCTTTAAATAGCAAGAGGAGAAGGTTCCAGACGTTCAATCAAAACAGACTACTGTGATTAAGTCAAGCTTCTTTGACTTCAATCCAAGGGCTCACAACAGGCGGTGGATTAAACAGGCTGTGATTGGCTTAGGGGATTACACGGGGATTCACCAAAACAACATGCAGGCCATCGATAACATTTGATCCAAGGGCTGATAACATTCTCAACTAATGTCTCTGTAAAGAAACACAAGCCAGGCCAATCAGGGAGCAGCAAGTGTTGGCCATAGAACGAATACAAACGCGCGTCCAAAACTAATTACAAAGCCAACCCTGGAGTCTCTGGCGCTTTTGGTTTCTACCCAGAGTAACTTAAGGCCAAAAACCACAACAAAACATATTTAGATATTAACCCCAAAACTTTTTAAATCAAGTTTTAGTTTAATAAAACCTTAATTAAAAGATGTTTAAAATTCCCAAAAAATTAATAAAAATCAAATTGAGGGATTTAAGCACACTCACCACATTAATACACATAAAGGTGCAATATGATATGCAAAAATTAAGTTCTAAGTGTGTGAGTGATGGCTATAGTCTCAGGATCATTACAAGATGAATAGGAGAAGAAGCAAAACAATATCTGAGGCTCTTTGGTTTCTAGGATGGACACAATTTTGTCACAATTTCCAAACTAGATGAGCTCTTATACAGTCTAGACTCAAATGAGTCAAAAGTATAAGGGCTTCAATCTCCCCCTTTGGAAATATGAGACAAAATCTCCTTTGAGTCATCTAGAACTCGTAGGGCGACAACAAATAAGAAAAACCTATTCCTATAAAAGTTCTATCTAACCAAATCCTAGAAAGAAAAAATTACATAACTCAACTATATACAGTTTAACATCCTATTATTACAATAGAGAATGACTATACAAGAAGAATACCTGCAAAGAATTACTAAGATCAATTTTCTATACAATTACTAAGATCAAGTTTAACATCCTATTATTACAATAACATCCTATTATTACAATAGAGAATGACTATACAGTTTAGTATATGTAGAGATAGACTCAAATTTCTCCCCCATTTTGTCTCAAATGGACAAAGGGAAGGAACTTGGAAAATATAACAGGTATTTACACGACACAAACGATACCAATAGATTTACGTAAAGAAATGAATCTATTATAATCAAGAGGTTTGGTAAATAAATCTGCAAGTTGTAGATCAGTAGGAAGATAATTGATTTCTAATTCCTTGGTTTCAACTAATTCACGAATAAAGTGATGTCTTATTTTAATGTACTTAGTTCGCGAGTGTTGAACCGGGTTCTTAGAAATATTAATCGCGCTTTGATTATCACAATAGAGATGAAGTGTGGGTTCTAGAATACCATAATCACTTAACATTTGTTTAAGCCACAATAATTGGGCACAACAGCTACCAGCGACTATGTATTCAGATTCAGCAGTCGAGAGAGATGTGCAGTTCTGTTTTTTACTACTCCATCCTACCAAGTTATTACCAATATAATAACATGCGCCTGAAGTTCTTTTACTATCATCAGTACAACCAGCCCAATCAGCATCAGTGTACCCAATAATAGTGCTCGGTGTGTCATTCATGTACCAAATTCCTAAATTTAGAGTGCCTTTAACATATTTAATTATCCGTTTAACAGAGTTTAAATGGCTCTCTTTGGGGTTGTTTTGATAGCGCGCACAAACACACACAGCATACATGATATCAGGACGCGAGGCAGTCAGATAGAGTAATGTGCCAATCATACTACAATATAAAGTAGGATCTACAAATTTTCCATTTTCATCTTTTGACAATTTTTCTATAGTACTCATAGGCGTTTTAGCACTTTTAGCACTCTCGAGGCCAAATTTCTTAACTATCTCTAATGCGTACTTAGTCTGCGAAAGAAACAATCCATCTGGTTGTTGTTTGACTTGGAGACCTAGGAAGAACTGTAACTCCCCCATAAGGGACATCTGAAATTCCTTACTCATAATTTCAGCAAAAGATTTTACTTCTGAGGTAGAAGTGGATCCAAATATGATATCGTCTACATAGACTTGAGTGATAGTAATGTGTTTGTCAAAATGTTTGACAAATAAGGTTTGGTCATTTCCACCTCTTTTGAAACCTTTATCCAGTAGAAAACTGGACAGGCGCTCATACCAAGCTCTAGGAGCTTGCTTAAGACCATATAAAGCCTTTTTCAACCGAAATACATGATTAGGATAATTAGGGTCAATGAACCCTTTAGGTTGTTTAACATAGGTTTCCTCGGCAAGTATTCCATTAAGGAACGCAGATTTAACATCCATTTGATATAATGTAAAATGCATGTGACAAGCTATAGCAAGAAGCGGACGAACTGATTCTAAACGAGTAACAGGAGCAAACGTCTCGTTAAAATCAATTCCTTCTATTTGGGAATAACCTTGAGCAACTAGTCTATCTTTATTTCTAATTATCATCCCATTTTCATCAGTTTTATTTTTGAAAATCCAACGAGTACCAATAACCTTTTTGTGATCAGGACGTGGAACAAGATACCATACATCATGAATGACAAATTGTAAAAGTTCATCCTGCATTGCAGAAATCCAGTGAGAGTCATTCAATGCCTCATTTACATTCTTTGGTTCCACAAGAGAAACAAAGCATGCATAAAGTGCATAATTTCTAAGTTGGGATCTTGTACGTACTGGCTCACTAGGGTTACCAACTATGTTGTTTATGGGATGATCTTTAGAAACCCAGTTAGGTACTTCAGGTGACTTAATAGGTAATGAATTATCTATTTCAGAAGAGTCATTTTCTAAAATATTTGACGATTCTTCTTCTATAGTTAATTCACTAGTCTTGCTTTCTATAGTAGTGTCACTAACAATTACATTTATGGATTCCATTAAGGTTTTAGTGCGAAGATTATACACCCGATAAGATCTACTATTAGGTGAATATCCTAAGAATATGGCTTTATCTCCCCTGCTCTCAAATTTAGATAAGTGTTCCCTATCTCTGCACACATAGCAGATACTACCAAAGGTTCTAAGGTACTTAAGATTAGGCTTTTTATTGTACCAAAGTTCATAAGGAGTTTGTTTGGAATTCTTTTTAAGATAGACCCTATTAATAAGATGGCATGCTGTACGAATAGATTCTACCCAAAAATACTTAGGTAAGTTCTTGGCATGGAGCATGACACGTGCCATCTCTAAGGGTTCGATTCTTTCTCTCAGCTATACCATTTTTTTGAGGAGTCTTAGGAGCACTGAACTCATGTTTGTAACCATTATAGTCACAGTATTCTATAATACCAGTGTCTTTGAATTCACCACCTCTATCACTTCGGATTCTATTTACTTGAGTGTCTTTCTCATTTTCAATTCGTAAAAGAATCTTTAAAAAAGTTTGAAAAGTATCGGATTTCTATTTTAAGAAAGCTACCCAAGTGAATCTGGTGAAGTCATCAACCATAACTAGAATATAACTGTGTCCACAGAGACTAACAGTTTGAGAAGGACCCATTAGGTCCATATGGATGAGTTCTAAGGGATTAGAGGTAAGGATATCTTTAACCCTTTTATGAGGTGCTTTAACAATTTTTCCTTCTTGACAGGGACCACAGACAATGTTATGAATAGGTTTAATTTTTGGTATTCCTCTAACTATTTGTTGAGAGGACAATTTACTCAAATTTTCGTAATTAATGTGACCCATTCTGTTATGACATATCTCATTGTCATCCATTCTGGCAACATTACAGATTTTAGAACTAGTCATGACAGTATAACAATTGTCAGGAGTCCTGAATCCTGTAATTACGCATTCTCCCTTTTCATTTAAAATCTTGCAATTGTTCTTTGAAAAGGTAACAATATGGTTTGAGTCACAAAATTGCGATATGCTAAGTAAATTAGCCTTAAGACCTTTAACTAAGAGAACATTTTCAAGAACAGGAAGTCCTTTTTCTTTAAGAGTTCCTTTGCCTATGATCTGGGATGATACTCCATCACCAAAAACAACTTTTCCACCATCAAAGTGGGTTTTATTTAAAAGTTGTGTATCATCACCTGTCATATGCTTGGAACATCCAGAATCCAAATACCAACCAGAAGATGTGAGTTCAGCTTTTAAGGCAGAAATAACAATATTACACTTCATCTGGGGTACTAGATCATCTTTTCTAACCCAAATTGCTCTGATTTTCTGTTTACGCTTGTTTGCTCTCATTTGATAAAATTTGCGAGCATTAGATTTTTGTTGAAAAACATTTTGCGCATGCTTTTGAGTAAATTTAAACACCTGAGCATTTGATTTAGAAAAGTTTCTGGGATTCCTTCTAGTAAATGTCCTTTTAGGTTTAGTCTTTCTATTCCTATAGTTGGAGTTTTTGTCTGGTGGCCTGGGAAGGACATAATTGTTACGACTCCTCCTAGAATAGTTAAAGTTTTGATACATGGAAGTATTGTAGATAGGCTTAATCAGTCTCCTAGCATAGCAATCATCGAAAGAATGTCCGTATATATCATAATAGGAGCAATAAAGTTTGCTCAGAATGGGGTTTACCTTAGGAAAGTCTCTAAACAAAGGTTTTGAGAAATTTTGAGGCTGAATTTTATTCCTAAGTAGCACAGGTTTGAAAGCAGGTTCACTTTTCCTAATTGGGGGGCAGACATATTTTTCCTTTGGTAAACTTTCATGCTTAGAGAAACTTGCATCTCCAGTGTTAGTGTTTTGATGATCAAACTCAGTTTTTAGTGAATGAAAGTCTGGACATGTTTCAATAGGTCTTTTGCCTCCTGACACAAATTTGATAGGTTCAACATGTTTTGTTTGTGTCTTCAAATTGGGGCAAAACCCTATACCAGTTCGATCATCAGAATTGGTTTTAGAATCAACAACGAATTCTTCAAAACATTTAGAATTGTTTTCAAATTTTGTAAATTTTTTAAACACAGTTGCTGTCTTTTCTTTGGTTTGTTCCAATTCTAATAATGTCCCTTTGTATTTTTTCTCCAGAATTTCATTAGCTTCAGTCAAAGTTTTCAGTTTTTCATCAAACACTTTGATTTCACTTTCATGAGACATGCATTGAGTAGTATACTCTTCAGCATTCAGTTTTACCATCAGGCTTAGATCCTCTAGCTTTTTGGTAAGCTCTTTCACAATATTTTCTAGTCTAGTGCTTTTCTTTAGAGTTTTAGAATATAGAGTGTGTATATCTGGGAGATCTTCATTGTCTGAGTCACTAAGTGAGGTGTGCGAAGTGACCCCTAAGGTTTCATTTCTTAAACTCACGCACCCATTGACATCAGCAGTATCGATTCCCCTTTGACTCACACACCCCGAGGAAGAAGTATTAATGTTCTCAGTAAGTAAAGCATCTAAACCAATTAAAGTATGATTCAAGGCAACAGATCTAGAATTACTAGACTCATCCTCATTATCAAGCACAGGCATATCATCATTATATATGATTTTGGCAAAGAAGGATAAACAAGGATCAAAACCATCAGATGTCTCAGGTTCCTCATTTGTAGAGTCACTTGAGTCATCCCATGTTTTGCAGATGTTGGCTCTAGAGTGTTTGTTTTGGGTATTTAAATTAACTCTACAGTCTTGAGCAATGTGTCCTAGTTTACCACATCTATAGCATTCAGTCTTCTTGAGGTCTCTATGAGGTCTTGTGTTGTCCTTGTTCTGTTTGTCATGAGGTTTCTCATGGGACTTGTGATTTGAAGGAGTTGAATAATTAGACTTGCCCTGTCTATTTGCAATACTGTTTCTAAATTTAACAATTTGCTTAAATTGTTTTGACATTAGGGCAATCTGATTATCTAGACTTTCTAAGTCACAGTCCTCATCAGAATCATTACTAGGAGTGTTTAACTCGGGCTTAATCATCTTAGAAGTAAAGCTAAGATTGGAATTGGTATGTTTCCTATGAGTGTGGGTCAATTGTTTCTTAAACTCTAATTCCATTTCCACAGTTCTTAATTTACTACTGAGTAATTCAGGAGTGAGATTTATATCACACATTTCCTCAATAGCATATCTTTTATTGTCAAATTTTTGTGGTAATGATCTCTGAATTTTAGACACAATTTCTTGTCTATCATAAGTTATACCATTAGCATGCAGTTTAGTGACAATATCAGTCAGGTTCATATAGAAGTCATCAAAAGACTCAGATTCAGACATGATTAAATAATTATACTGTTGAATTAACATCTGAGTTTTAGCAGCCTTAACCCTAGAGTCTCCTTCATGGGCAGTAATCAAGGTATCCCATGCTTCCTTAGAAGTGGTACAAGATGAGATTCTCTTGAACTCATGTTCATTTATAGACATAAATATGGCATTCTTTCCTTTATTATTATTGCGAGAAACTTGTTTCTCTTCTTGAGTAAACTCACTTAATATTTTCTTAACCCTCTCATTACTTCCTTCAGTGGCTGGTTTTGTAGGATAAGAGTATCCATTTTCAATAATGTCCCAGACATCATCTCCCAAAGTTCCTTGAATGAAAGCAATCATCCTTACTTTCCAGTAAGAGAAATTGGTTCCATCAAAGACTGGAGGTCTGGTCAAGTTACCATATCTTTCATTTTTCTCGTCTATGATTGATTTTGAGAAAACAGTTTCAGAAACTCAGGATCTTTTTGAAATAAGTTCACCAATAGCTCTGATACCAAATGAAATAGCATTGCTAAAGCCGTTTATTGAAAATAAACCGTTTAAGCAACTCTGAAAAGTTTGTTGAAGAAACTCTTTACTTAAATCAAACTGATTTTGAACACAAGATGTGTTAACAAAATTATGTACGAGATTAGGACAAGATTTGATAACAAGTTTTAGTAAACAGTTTAAAATATTTTAAACTCAGCACACATCAGAATGGGATGAGAAGATGTAGAAATATCAATACTCAGGATTTTTAACGTGGTAAAACCTCACCCTTGAGGAAACATCCACGACTCCCTCTACGGAGTAACACAAAAAAATTCACTAAAACAAATATGTGAGTTACAATCTATTTAACTAACATGCACACAATAACAAATCTACACAAGTTCATGATTGTACCCTCTGGCGTCCTTAAACTTTTCTGCAGATCTTGATTGTTGATGTAGTCTTCTCAGTTTGTCAACTCTTCCTTTATTTCAGCAAGTTACGTCGACTTATGTTCACCAAATCTTATAGCCAACACTTTCAGTGTATGTAGTGTGTTAAGTGTTTGTGTAGTGAATCCTATTCACATGCATGAACTCACACACACTTAGATTTACAAACAGTCCTATACAAATTACATATAAAGTCTATATGCAGTGAGTTTGTTATTTTTCTTTCTTACAAAACCAAAAACCTTTTGACCTTTCAATATAACCCAGATTCCACGGAGATCTTGCTTAAGAAACCGGTCAAGACCTTTCTTAATCTCTTTTGAAAATATTTAGGAGATTGAAAACCTTCCAAGTGCGAATCCAACTAGGTCAGGTTAAGTTTTGTAAAAACAGAAACTATAAAACATTTATTGTTGATTCTGAAGTAATAAAATGTTTTAACAGAAAACAATCAACAATGTACTTCTCAAGATGAGAAATAAAATGCAACTAAGTGTATTATGACATGAAAAACTTCAGATCTATGATTTCTATTGAATCAGAAACAAGATCTGAGTAGGTGTCTAAGTTGGAAATAAGATTTTATGAACACAAGGTTACAGCAACCCAAGATCACTCAACTCGAACTCTCATAAACTCAAGAAACACTAAAGATGGTGTTTATTTGGTTATGGTGTTTTGGAGAGGTAAGTGGTTTAGGTTGGAGAAGTTTTAGACGAAGTTAGGGTTTCTAACTTGACTCTGTGGTTTCTCTCTCTCTCTTCTCTTTCTTCTCTCTCTCTCTCTATTCTTTCTCTGAGAATTTTCAAAATGACAAAAGCTTTCGAAGGCTGAGATGAGAGTCCTTTAAATAGCAAGAGGAGAAGGTTCCAGACGTTCAATCAAAACAGACGACTGTGATTGAGTCAAGCTTCTTTGACTTCAATCCAAGGGCTCACAACAGGCGGTGGATTAAACAGGCTGTGATTGGCTTAGGGGATTACACAAGTATTCACCAAAACAACATCCAGGCCATCGATAACATTTGATCCAAGGGCTGATAACATTCTCAACTAATGTCTCTATAAAGAAACACAAACCAGGCCAATCAGGGAGCAGCAAGTGTTGGCCATAGAACGAATACAAACGCGCGTCCAAAACTAATTACAAAGCCAACCCTGGAGTCTCTGGCGCTTTTGGTTTCTACCCAGAGTAACTTAAGGCCAAAAACCACAACAAAACATATTTAGATATTAACCCCAAAACTTTTTAAATCAAGTTTTCGTTTAATAAAACCTTAATTAAAAGATGTTTAAAATTCCCAAAAAATTAATAAAAATCAAATTGAGGGATTTAAACACACTCACCACATTAATACACATAAAGGTGCAATATGATATGCAAAAATTAAGTTCTAAGTGTGTGAGTGATGGCTATAGTCTCAGGATCATTACAAGATGAATAGGAGAAGAAGCAAAACAATCTCTGAGGCTCTTTGGTTTCTAGGATGGAAACAATTTTGTCACAATTTCTAAACTAGATGAGCTCTTATACAGTCTAGACTCAAATGAGTCAAAAGTATAAGGGCTTCAGCTAATAAATATAAAAATAAATTTTTGAATTAATATTAAATTAACATCTCAATTTTCAATTTAATAAATCCCCAAATTTAAAAGGCATAAAAATATGGGGTATTACGGGGATTGGGGAAGATAGGGAGAGTAAGGTGAGATTCGACTCTACGACTCACCTCATCCTTATTCTCAATTCTACATATCTCCTAAAAGTATCTCTCCCTAAGTGTGGGGTATTGTTCTCCTAGATCGTAAATGAGTTTTTAACATGCAAGTGGTTGAGGCTCAACTTGGCTAGAATAAAGAGATAAATAACACAACACTTTGAAGTTTGTCCATTATTGACCTAAAGATCAAAATGGGACACTGGATCATTTTTATCAAGAACAGTCGAAGAACAACTCAAGAACACTCAATTGGAATTTTGTCGGAGAAGATGACTGATACAATTCGGATGGCTAATTAGAAGACAACAAGGGCTAAAAAAGCCCAGAAAATCTAAAGATTACCAACTAACCCCCTAAACCACAAACAAAACTCCTATAGCTAGCTTTATAACCTCCACACAAGGCTACTAGAAAAGTTTGAAGCTCTCCAAAAAATCAACCAAAGCTAAAATGCCAATGAAACATTGAAATGAATGGCAGAAGGGAGAAAAGAGGTTACCTGAGAAAGGGAGAACACCTAGAGAAGATGAAAAACCCTAAAAACCCACCGAAATGCTTGAATGATGATGAGAAAAGGAAACTGATTTCTATTAAAGAGAGAGAGTTTTTTTAGCACGGAGAAGGAAATGAGTAAGAAAGAGATAATGAATTTTCAAAACCATTTAAATAATGGCAATCATTATACACAACTTCCAAGGCAGTCATCATTAGGGTACAACCCCCTATGGCACACTTATAATCATCATTCTTGGGTAATACGCTAATCCGTAAGATAATTGACAAGCATTAATCCAGAGTTCACGTTCAACGTCACAGATCTGACATGTGAAGGACAAATCGGCTATCAATCAAGGAAGCCTTATCAAATTTTTATCGGAGGTACTTTATCACCTAACCTTCCATTTACATTGAATAATAAGGGCTAGGGGGTGATTCATATACCAAGTATGACCTTGCCCCTAGACTGTACTCCTCGACCAAGGCCGACCAGTGGCAAACTGTTAGTTTGAGAGAGCTATAGCTCGATCACAGACTTATGTTGAAAGGTCTCATCATCGGCAATGAATCCATAACAAAAGGACTCGTTTTTATCCCAAACATAGTCAACGATATCAATATTAATGACCCTATAACTCAAGTCCCCTCGGCCTCGTCTAACAGCTGGAGGTCGGGGGCCTAATGAAGATTCATCTCAACATGACAATTACTATACCGTTATAGCATTGAACTTGATAACTCGACCTCAGCTTGGTCCGAACGATTGACATTTAACACCTGGTTGAGCACGTGGATTGGGGCATGGATGGATTTCATATCCCACGTGCACAAAACCGTTATCATAAGATCTCCCTCACACGTGAGGGAATATTTTAGCATCATGACCTACATGTGCTACTGACAGGTGGTTGATCTTTATTGGCATATACATCCTACTTATTCTTACTACATGCTTGGGGGGGGGGGGGTACAGTACACCCCCCAGGCACTATATATACTCATATTCTTCATCAATGTAAAGGATAAAAATATTCAAACCTTAGCCTAAGCATTGTTACTATAATAGTAGAGAGAGAAAGTAGTGTGAATTGTATCACTAAGACCATTAGAGCCCATTTTTATTGTGAAGTTCATACTCACTTGAATAGTGGAGTAGGCCATATGTCTGAACCAGTTATATTATAGTCTTACTCGTCTTCTCCTAATCTCCTTCTTCATGTATACACCTATTTAAACACTATTATTTCCCTTTCAAAGCTATTCAGGATTGAGCTCATACTATTTTACTTGTTGGTACTATATGTGGTATCATCATTGACTATTGGTGTTGCCTTTTATAGACGTGGTTTTAAGAGGTGACAGGAAAATTGTGGTGTTGGTGTACTTGAAGGCGAGCAAGTTGGGAGACTTCTGCAGGATGTATAGATGGAGGAAGCCGAACAAGCATTTGAACTAATCCCTTTCCCTAAAGGATGTGCGGGCGACACTGAATGCCCTGATGAGCAACTAAGTTAGGCTTTTGATCCTTGTCTCTTTCTTATTTTTAGAAAATTTTCTTATGGTTTAGATTACGGACTCTTTACTGCGGAAATCGGTGACCTTTAATCCCTGAAGTATATATTTGAGGGCCGCATGGGTTACGAGTATACATGCACAGATGAGGAGGTTGTTGGTGCATGAATTTGGGAATGTTTAGTACCTTAAAGAGAAGGTGGTGTGACAAATCATGCAAGGATAGGTGGAGGTCCCAAAATCGGAGCCCCCAAGTACATGAGGCGAGTGAAGGAGATGACGGATGAGGCAAGGATGACAGTGGCAGATGGCGGGGTGACCCTTATACGCATTCCATGGATATGATGGCATGATATGACTATTTGTACTTTGCGATAGCTAGTTGATGTCATGGTTCTTATATGATGTGGATAATATGCCTCCACCTACGACGGGATCGTAGAGAGGCACTAGCATACCAACGACGTTGACCCATAGTACCGAGGGAGGCGCAACGACGGAAGGGGGAGGTTACTCTTCTTCATGTCTCTATTCCCTCTTATCACATTTGGTCGAGGAGTAGGGACGTGGTATCGGTGCCTCACCACCCTCATGTGATGGTGGAAGGGTTATTGGGTCTTTTTAAAGAGGCTTTTTGAAGTGAGGTATAATCATTTCTTTCTTTTTCATTTCCTACCTTATTTTCCTCCTTATTGACTTACTTTGATTTTGGTGCTTTGATTCCCTTTTATTGTTGACTGTCCATTTGTCGACCACATGGCTGAGGGATATCAAGGATTGGATTGCATTCATGTCGATCTATGTGAGAAAGTTGTCCAGTTCTTGCTTGGTGATATCGCCCACATCTGAAGAGACCTTCGGTTCTGGGAATAGGGGTCTACTGCTCGTCACCAAGGAAAACACGTTCGCTGAGGTTATTTAATGTGGAAGTTTTGAGATAGATTTGAAGCATTCGGGATGCAGTCCGATGTATCTTTTTTTTCTTGATTGTACTTGTAAGAAATGTATTGATTCCAAAAATATATATATAATAAATACATTCTCCTTTTGGTGTTATCCTGATTTAATGTCCAAATCATTTACCTAGATTTGATTGCACTTTTTATGTACTCCGAGTACCTTTGGATAAGGGACATCGGTGGCATTTTGAAGGATTTTTAATGGATTTTTTTAGTATAAAAGGGGCCTTTGAAAGTACATCACCACATTCAACTTTATATTCGTTGTATCTTTCTTATTCTCTATTCTGCAAATGACTCTTCTAGTGTCCGAGGCCTTTTCCACCTACCTCGAGGTTTAGAGGCAATGTGACTCTACAATGTCAACTATGAAGCCTTTGATTTGTGCCAATTTTATTTTGTGGCCTAATCATCCCATCGACTGGAAACTTTTGGAAGCAGCGGTGATACCTTGAAGACTATGTATTTCGGTTTGGCTTAGATGAGAGGTATGACCCACCTATGAGGAGTTCTCTATGATGCTAGGTGTTAGCCCTTGTTTAGAGATAGCTATGTCGAATTTATACTATTCTCCCTGAGTGTCTTTAGTATATTTGCTTCATATCTCCCATTCATCTTTTCAGTCGCTGGTACATGGAGGAAACATCTTCCTCCCAACAATCATGAATTCGGTATGCCGAAGGGATTATATTGACAATAGCTTTGTTAATATTGTGGCCATGGGTTTGACTGCCAGACTTTTATTGGTATTAGTCTATCTAACGAGTGACCCTCAAGTGTCCACGATAGCATTATGGTGTCCTACCAATTTAGTCATGTTGCGATGGTATTAGCCATGACTTTGAATGGCTTAGATGCCTGGAAGGAAGGTCAGGATGGATTTCTAGGGGGAGCCATATTATGATGTTCATGTATCTTTTTGAGAGTGCGCCTAGTGGCCCCTCTTGAGTGCCCTCTATTGAGCATTCCCAATTTCTTTTTTAGGCCTTTCTTCATCTTGACCTCTCGATGGAGAACTGGGTTAACTGGATTGTGAAGCATGGGGATCGATGCCTTCATTGGTTTGTACCATGGTGGGGGACTTGCAACCCATTTTATAGTTGGGGGAATACTGGTGTATGCGAGTGGTTGTTCTTCACTGGTCTTCTTTCTAATTTCCCTGGCATTTTTTGTGCCAAGTAGGATAGGACCATATTGTTCCTCACATCATAACTAATTTTTTGGAGAGGATTTAATCGAGTCCTTGAGGTTGATACTGGGGCCTTTATGGCATTGCCACCGACTGTCTACCCATCCGTCACAATCTATTGGAGAGGCTAGGTTTATATCTGGAGATTATTTAAAGTGGTTATGGAAATGTTTGGTGGAGAAGATTTTGGTGGAGGAGATCGAGAAAAGATGGCTTGTAATGCTTGACAGCTTGGAAGAAGGTGGCATGGTTTCTTCATAGCTCATTAAGTCATAACATCGCATGGAGCGCATCGGGGGCAATAATCAAGAATGGGATACCTGGGGGACGTCAGGGGCTGGTAATGATAATGAGGATGGTCCATCTGGTAGCTGAGGACAAGGTTTTGAGAAACTTGTGTAGGTTTATTTTTGTGGAAATTTGTGTTTTGGTTTTAGGTAGGTGTTTGGTAAACTTTTGGATCTTTTGTAAAATTGGTTTAATGGTAAGGATTTATAATTCCTATTAGGTTTAAGAGGAGAGTGGTTTATTTGAATCCCGTTGCTGATATGTCATGTAATAGCCACATTACTGATTAATAAAAGAGAAGTATTTTGATATATTTTCTTGTGTCTTTTGATGAATTTCATATTTGATCTGTCTACACCAATCGCTAAGGCATACTTAATCCTTTGGTTCTTTTAAGTGATAAGAGAGATCGTCGTTCTTGGGGGAAGAAAAGAATAAAATTTTATGATAAAGAAAGGACCATGCCCATTTGTATTTTATGGGCTGCCTACGTACCTATATGGGTTTTTAAAAGTTGTGAGCTTCATTTAAAATGGGTGAAGTGAGAGTATTAGGTCATAAATAGTTCTGGCTAAAGGGAAATGAAGATTTTTTAGAATAGAAGGGGGATAAGAAGGGTCGTAGTGCGATCAGAATTCGTATTAAGGGTATAGCTTTTTTAGACAGTCCAGGTTGACTAGATTTACCATTTCTTCTCCGTCGAGATCAGTGAGCATAGCGGTGCCACCTGACAGGATTTTTTCACAATGTAGGGGCCACTCCAATTAGTTTGAACTTTCCTCTTTGATCCCAAATGGGTTCTATAATTTCTTTGAGGGCAAGATCTCTTTTTTGGACATCGCGATCCTTGAATTTTCTGTTGAATGAATGTACGATCTGGTGATGGTACCCTTATATATGGAATAAAGTGTTTAATCTTGTTTTATTTAAGAGCGAGGGTTTTTCGCACAGGCTCAGATGCCAGTCTTCCTCATTGACCTTGATTTTAAGCATAAATTGTAAATAAGTCACTTTTAGTTCGACAGGGAGAACCACATCCATGCCATATACCAAAGAATATGGGTTAGCCTTAATGGGTGTTCTAATATATGTGCGGAAGCCCCAGAGGGCATATAGGATCTGATCGGCCCAGTCTCTACAGCTTTCAGTTATCTTGCTAATAATGGTCTTGAGGATCTTGTTGGCAGCTTCAATAGTGCCATTGGTTTAGGGTCAGTAGGGAGAATATTTCTGTCTTTGAATTCCATACTCGTTGACTAATTCTGTGACATCTGCCTCGAAGTGGAGTCCATTGTGTGATACCAACTCATGGGGAACTTCATATTGGAAAATGATGTTTTTTTATAAACATGTCCACTTTCTTCGCATTCGGTACCACTTATGACTCGACTTTAACCCATTTTATGAAGTAGTCAATGGAGACTAGGATGAATCCATTCCCATTTGAATCTTTGGGAGTGACCTTCCCTCTGATGTCTATGCCCTAAGTGTAGAAGGGCTAGGGAGAGGTTATGTTGTATAATTCTCGGGGAGGCAAGTGTTAGAGGTTAGAAAACTGTTGGCATTTGAGGCATCATTAGACATAAGTAGTACAGTCTTGGACCATGATGGTCCAGTAGTACCGTTTAGGGATGATTTTCTTAGCAAGCATGTAACCGTTCATGTGGTGTTCGCATTCCGTACTGTGGATTTTCTGCATCATTTCTTCAATTCCATCCCCTTATTGCAATACAAATGGGTTCCATCAAAGTTTCTCTTAAAAAGAGCTTTGTCATAGATGATGTACTTGATAACCAGTTTGTGAAGGGTTGTACAGTCTTTCTTGCTCGCGTCTTGGGGATATCTACCATTTTTTAGAAGGAGCCAAATATTGTAGTACCATAATATTTTCATATACGGATCTTCTTCTGTGTGTTAGAAGTGGGTGAGTATCGCTTGTTTCTGGACTTATAAAGGGCCATTGTTATTCCCTCAATCATGTCGACCATAGAGGCCAAGGTTGTTATTTCGTCGGCTAGGATATTCTTAGAGTGATGGAGGTAATGGAAGGTGAAATTTTTGAATTGGTAGGCAAGCTCTTTTAGATGGGTATGAACGATAAAATCTTCTCATCATTGGCTTTCCATTTCCTATGGATTTTTCTGACAATAAGGGCAGAGTCCCTATAGACGTCCATGTACGTAATTTTTTTCCTGAGGGAGAATTTGAGCCCTATGGTGCATGCCTCATATTCTGTCTTATTATTGCTGTAATAAAGTCTAATTTAATGGAAACAGGGGTGTGAGAATCATCGAGAGCGATCAGGATTATTCCAATACCATATTCTTTCTTATTGGCGGCTCCGTTGAAGAACATCTTCCACCTGAGATCCTCCTGAGAGGTGCATAGGATGTTATCATCTGGGAATTTGAAGACCTTTTGGTTCCTTTTACGGGATGGTCGGTAAGATAATTGAAGATGTCCCACTCATTCATAGCTTTCTTTATAACCTACATAATGTCAAACTCAGCTAATAACATTAGCCAGTGGGATATTCGGCTTGACAGAGCGAGTTTCTCTAGCAGGTATTTTATGGGATCCATTCGAAACACCGGTCTGATGGGTAATGTAAGCATGTAGTGCCATAGTTTCTGCATGATGGAGACCAAGGCGACACATGCCTTCTTCAAGGTAGTGTTGTAAACTTTATACCCAAGTAGCTTTTGACTAGCATAGTATATTTCTCTTTCCTTACCGTATTCCTCAGTTTATTTGTGATATCAAAGCCCCTGCTACAGTATCGGTGATAACCAAGTATAGGAGGAGGGAGAGACATGACTGCGGAGGCATGAGGATCGAAGGTCGGGTGAGGTATAATTTGATCTTATCAAAAGCTTCTTGGAACTCCTCGTTCCAAACTTTGGTTGAGTCTTTCCAAATAAGTTTGAAAATGGGTTCGCAGATAGAGGTCAAGTTGCTGATGAACCAACTCATGTATTTTATCTTACTCAATAATCCTCGTACTTCTTTCTTCGTGCGGGGTGGTGGCATCTCGAGTATGGCTTTTAGTTTGGTGGTATTTCTTTAATCCCTTTATTACTGACCATGAACCTAAGGAACTTCCCTTTACTGATGTCGAAGACACATTTATATGGATTGAGCCGCATTTGGTATTATCGTAGTTGCTCGAAGAATTTTTTTAGGGCGAGAATGTGACCTTACCGAGTCTTGGACTTGATGATCATGTCATCAACATAAACCTCAACTTATTTATGGATAAGGTTGTGAAGAATTATTATGGAGGGCCTTTGGTATGTAGTCCCAACATTCTTGGGCCCAAATAGCATGATTGTGTAGCAAAAGGTTCCCTATGAGTTGATGAAGGTGATTTTCTCCTAGTGGTCAGGGTGCATTTTAATATAGTTGTAACCGACAAAACCATCAACAAATGATTTTATGGCATGACTGGCCATATTGTCTATGATTATGTCGATATTAAGAAGAGGATAATTATCCTTAGGGCATGCCTTATTCAGATCTTGATAGTCGATGCACATGCCGATCTTCCCTCTTGATTTTGACATGAGGAAGATGTTTTCAAGCTATGTAAGGTATCCAACTACGCGAATGAAGCCTATGTTTAACTGTTTCACCAATTATTCTTTGACCTTGAGGGACCTTTATTTTTGGATCTTCCTCAGTTTTTATTTGATGGGCTTGCTCTCTAGGAATTTAAGAATCTCATACTGGGCTATCTCTGGATCAATGTCGGACATGTTGTCATAGGACCATGCGAAGATGTCCACGAACTTTTTCGAAAGCTCTTCAAATTGTGCTCGCCCATTCTCATTAAGATTAGACCCTATCCTAATCTCACGCATATGGCTACTAGAGCCGAGATTAATAACAACAGTCTCATCACCATTAGTTTCAATGTGATTATATTTTTTATTATTTTATTATTTAGATCAGGTAAAAAAAATTTATTTACTAAATAATCATCATCAAAAGTTTGATTAGAATCAAGGCAATTGATGTAAGTTATAACAAGATACTCAAAATCCTCATTTATTTCATTTTCAGGAAATACAACATTGAGAACCTCATCAAAAGAGGCCTCATTTACAATTACATCAGAAATCAAAGAAATAATAACAGGTTTAGGGATCTCTTGGAGAGAGTGGATATAAGAGTTATGATTGGATTGCAGGGTGGACTGGAACGGTATGCTAGTTAAGTTGAGGTGTCTCAATAATAATGATCTTTACAAATGGGTCATATAGTGTAGCTTCTTTGCGGATCATACAAAGAAGAAACCATAGTGTTTGTAGGTTGAATTACTCCTCGGTGTCACTGTCCTCAGAGTTTCTAGTGCTTTCTGTGGCTTTGTTAGTCAGAGGTTACACCTCATGCTTCTATTCCTCATCCCATATGCTGTACTATTTGAAGAAGATCTTCATCTACTGCTTCACCCTTTTGTCAAATGTCTTATACCATGGTTCAGAGAATCCACAAAGTGGAATTCCTCGCCTTCTAACTTGCCATTTGAGCTCTCGAAATCATCCACCTAGCCTATGGCGATGATATCCTCCTACCAAGAGTAGTCGATGCATTCAGCAACCTCTGTAGAATCACCATGCAACTCTTCCCACTCAGTAGGAAAGTGAAGAAGTGAGGGGACTAGATGCCCCTAGAGCTTTAAGATTACGAGTAACTCGGGGATGTTAAAATTTTCCCCTTTCTAGAGGAATACATCTGACATGGTTTGTACAACGTCATCCAAACTGATCTCTTTTATAGGAAAAACCATTCATATGATTCTCGATCCCACTTTTGGGCTTCTATACACAAGTCACTGAACCTTTCGTAGTTGATAGTCATATCTATGGGCAATTTCAGTCAAAACCTCTTGAATTGGTCCATAATTACCGGTAATTCCATGCCTCCCCCATCTGATTAGGAGCAGAAGATAATGTAGGCTTGGGTGAGGAGTTAGAGAGCTTGATCAGCGAAGCTCCTGGGATGTAGGAGATACTATGGGAAAATTTTGAGGGGTTTGGGTTCGATTATAGATATGCTGGGTGTTTTGACAGACATGATTTGGGTGGAGGGGTCAAATTCTAGTTTTTCAGTCTTGGTACTGAGATGGGTTAGGACGACCATCAAATTTCGTTAAATAGTCAGAGCCTGGTCTACGTTTTCCATAAATAAATTATGAAGGCATGTCTTAATCTCGGTGGAAGCAGTAGAGCTTCGAGGTGGTTTAACGAAAGACCAGAACCAAGAGGGAGGTAGACCAAAATTTTGGATATGCAATTAATCCTGATAGGAAAACGCTATTTGTTTATTTTTGAAGGAAAAAGGAGCATTTTTGGTATTTTCATTTGAGAAAAGGGAAGATATATTTTTTGTATTTTTATTTGAAAATAGAGGGAAAAGGGAAAATCATCAGCATAATTCTTATTATTAGGTTACACTTGTATTATGTTTGCTTAAAATGCAAGAAAAATGTTGGACAAGACCCGAGCTTGGGAAAAGATAGGGTATAAGATGCAAGATACGATTTGGCTTGTTTATCGGCTCACGAAAAGGGCCTTGCATTAAAATTAAGCAAAATAGAACAAAAATTTGAGTGGTATTGCGACTCAGAATTTCGACAGAGTTTTGCATTATAACCATTAAACTAGATATGAGTGTCCAGGGCAGACGCCTATATGAGGTTGATGCATTTGGTGGGATAGTGGAAGAGTTCCCCCTTTGGCATGACTTCCACATTATACCTCTTACCTATAATGGAAATCATTCATCAGTATGTGTCGACAAGCCACTTGATATACCTGAGTGTACGTGAATTGCATCACGATATACCTTGTGGGGATGGTACGCGTGAGAGTGAATTCGATATAGTTGATTTATGTGAACGAGTTCCTTGCTATATACCTCCCATCGTGAGTTCAGTCAAGAGGTACGATGTGGGTGGAACCGTTCGATATACATAGAAGTTATTAGGCCAATAGAAGGTGAGAATGAGATCGCTTAGTTAACTGCGCCCTGCAGGACTGACACCCATTACGAAATGACCTCCTAGTATGGAATTTTTTTTTTGGTTAATATTGCCATGATCAGGTGATGTAGTGTGCAAAAATGCATGAGTCATGATTGGTATCTTATGGAGATTTTTTGTATGCTAAGTAAAGTTAGAACTACCACTATGAGAGAGAATATACAAATAGCATGAGATAAGAGGGATAATGATGGAAAGCAAAACTAGCAAGTATATACATGGAGCATGAAGACTATACAAAGCATGGTGATCGAATGTGAACATGTGAATATACAAGTGAGGAATATGTATAAGGTGAGAGAGTGACATGGGAGTAGTGCGAGTGAAAAATTATGTGAATATATATAAGTGAAGGAAACGTGGAAGTGTGTGCTAGTGAGACTAATCATGGATAATCTACAAGTGGTGTGTGAAATACGTATAAGTGAGAACAGAGATATACAAGTGAGAAAAAATGAGGGTGTGTGATAATGAAGCTAGGAATTAATAATATACAACTGGTGTGTGAAGCATGTAAGTAAGAGTGAGAATATATACGAGTGTGAGTGTGTGAAGTGAGAATGTAGAATATATACATGTGAGCATATGGTGAAACATGGTGAACATGTACAAGTTAGAACACGTGATAAGAAGATTATATATACATGTGGTAAAAAATATCATGGTAAGGATAATCATCATGATAAGAAGGAGATATATATACATGATGAAAGAATATGACTGAAGAGAACATAGAAATGGAGGCGTATGTTCACATATAGAAAAGCAGAAGAGAAAATAAATAAAACCCATGTGAAAATAGAGTCTAGTCCTCTAAAAAGTCTCCAACTGAGTCGCCACTGTGGCCATCCATGTTTAATTCCTTAATTATGGTCCGGCCCTGAAATCAGGATGGGAAAGAAAACCTATAGGAGTCTCCCTCTCTTCCCCTCCATGCGCGTGTGGGTGATTCGAGGATGTGGGGGTCCTCTTTCAGTAACTTGCTCTGGTGTCTTCGCGGTCTATGTTGGATATAAAATCAGTCATAATCAAAAGTAGATAACACAAAGTAATGGAGTCACCAACCTATTTTTGTCAAAACAGGCAAAAGAAAATGTCGCCGCCTGGAGAGTACAGTATCAAGGTCATATTGATGCATACGAAACCAAGTGAATCGAGGGTTCGGGGACTAAGTTACAAAATGGGAAGGTGTTAGTCAACCATTCCACCCTTTCGGTCTCTCATGGGCTATTAATATTCTCATTTTCTCCAAAGCGTGATCCGTGTGTACATATGTGTAATGTAAATAATGGGTGAATGGAATTATCCGACTCACATCATAGGAAAGACGGAGCAAAATCATCCACATGAGTGTACTAAAAAATAATGTAAACATATTATGTGAGTGTTCGTCGAATCATGAGTTGCTATGGGAAAACGAATGTGCATGTTGAATAAGACACAAATTTATATAGGAGTTCATGACGCACAAAATAGATACAATATATTATAAAAGCATAAAATGGAAAGAGAGGACTCGAATCCTAGGATTGGCCCGGGATGCCTATGTAGCCCAAGGGGCATTAAAGTCCATGTTGTTTGACATATCATAGGGGTGGGGGGTTTAATTCATAAACCCAAATTTACGACTCCTCATAAAGTGTTTTTGAGAAAAATGTGTTGAAGTGTGAAAGTTTGATAAAATGAGGAAGCCTTACCTTTAGAATTTACCACTAGACCCTTTTATTTTTTTGTCCTTTTGGGTTTTTATGAAAATAAGTTAAGTGGATACTAATAATAAAAATGAATATTACTTGATGTTAGATAATTAAATAAGAATAAAAGATATAAAAAAATGGGAATAAAGTTAGTAAATAACACTAAATGAGTAAACTAGAGAAGAATTAGGAATATACCTCCTATAAGACTTTTGATACTGAATTTGGAAGGTATGTAAGATGATTTTTTAGGTGGTAGGAAAGTGAGGTAAGATGAATGGTGAGAGTGTTGGAAAATATTTTTTTTCTTCAGAATGACGGGGTTTTGATTTCAAGAAAATGTTTGTTGATTATTGAAAGGGACCTCCTTTGGAGTGAGGTCATGGGCTCCTTAAATAGTGCCATTTGAGGGTTGGGGGTGCCGATTGGCATAGACCCTAGTCTTCTAGTTACCATAGTGCCTACCTTGATAGGTGAGGAAAGTACACCCTTTCGATAGGGATGGGGTCTGTGTGCCTATAGTCAGTCCGAAACGAACTTTCGCTAAAAAAGGGCATAAAATGCGAATCGTAAGTCCGAATCGCGCATGGCCAGGACCTTGAAAAGGAAATTCAGATCCCTTTGAGAATCCCTGAGCCAATCTTGGGTTTATTAGTTGACTGGTGTCAAATGTGTTTTGGGACTGCCCGTTGTCCTCGAGATCAGTTGTCGGAGTAAAAAGGATCATTTGTGCGGATCGTGGGGCTGATTAGCACACAGTATGGACCGTTAGAAAGGGGACCCAAAGATTTATGAGGTTTCATTGAGCTTCGCTTAGGTTGGATAGTTTATCAGAGTCAAACGGGGCTCAAAACTTCTTAGTGGCCTCTAAATCGGTACTCAAAGTATGGCCTAGGGTTCGTGGAGAGAGGAGGAGTGTTAGGGGATTGATAAGTTTTTTTTTATGTGTGTGGGGTTGGGGTGGGGTACTAAGATGGGATGTTTACAATACCGTGGAAACTTTTGTAACTTATTCATTAAGAGTCATAACCATGCACCATCAATGACCATAAAAAGATAACTCGAAGAGCTACCAATTTCGTGAGAGATTAGGCCCGACGACCAAGTGCTAATATTACTAAACTACCCCTGAAGTTGTATTTATCGTGGGAACTTGCTCGGAGTTGAACCAAAATCCATACCTAGAATTACCAACACCTATAAGAGCTCAAATAAACCTTATAGAAGATATATACAATAAAAATAAAGCTTATAGAGTAAATGAGCATAAGTTTTAGGATTAATGTGTGCGAGAATGCGTAAAGTTAAGGAATTTTAAATGTAATATTTACAAGTAATCACAACTTGTAACTTACACATTGATAGTTCCATGAAATGAAGTGAAAAGAAATAAGATTCACAAGTAGAAAATATGTACAATGGATAAAAGCCATTTTCTCGTGCGAATGATTGTATTTAACATATGCAATAAGCCATTAAACTCCTAGGCGACTCTAGAGGATGAGTTTTGTCTCGTGAGAGTTTCCAAAGATGATACCCACAAACATTAAGTCACCACATACTATGATACCCAAAATACAATGTGAAAGCTCAAAAAATACAAAGATAGCACAAATTATTATCAAAGTGAATGAGAATTCACACAAAATCCCCAAATTATTAACATTATTAAAGAAGCTTCATCAGAATTGAAACCTTAAATATGAGAGATGAGTGGGCATGTGTGAAAGTTTAGATTTAATAAAACTTTAATAACCCAGCTAAACGTTATAAAATTCATGACTCAAACCCTCTTTGATTTTTATGCTCAACAAATGAAAGCACTCAGAAAAGAGTGTAACATACATGGCATATGGGCTTAAGAAGTAATTATAAATGTAAACTAGGCCACACACATATCATAAATGGGGAACGCTATATAAAAATGAAAAATCTAGTCTCGTGAATGGATATCATTGATTAAATGAGGTGAAAAGAACTCTAACAAATTATCGCAAATGTTCGACTTCCAAATCAATTTGACCCTAGAATAAAATAGGTCTTTTTAAAGATGTAATGTATGCTAGGTTAGGGTTAAGAAATGAAGGTATATTTATGATACAAAGGGATTTCAGAAGAACATACAAGATAATGATAATAATGGAAAATTTCAAAATTAGAATTCAAGTCCCATAAGCACAAATGTTCAATTGGAGTATGGCTTCTTTATTATTTCACACAGACATGGAATTCAAACTTTTTTGAACTATTTTCTTTTGTTATGTTTCCTTTGTTTTTGTTTTCTTTCTTGAATATAATTCAACTCAATGTTTTATTGCAACCACATAAAACGATATCATAAATTCCGAAGTTTAATCCCAAATGGTGACGAGGAAGATGTGCATTGGGTTTAAGACTCTAATGCAGAGTTAGATAAGGAATTTGGGTATGAAAATAAGGGCAATATTTCGGATAAATGGGGTTGAGTAGGGATAATAAAGTAGGTGAAGTTCATGTCAATATAGGATACAACAAGAGATTATGGTCCTAAACTAGGGTTTCATGTGATTATCAGGAGTCAAAAATATTAAAAATCATGACCGAGTGTCAAATTTCTTGATTAACTCTATTCATAAACAATCAATGAAACAATAACGAAATTATAAAAAAAAATTACATTTTCCAAGAAAGAGAGAGAGAGTAATTGTATAACACTCATAAATTAAGATAAGTGACAAAGATTTCTTGGTGTAAGAGTATAAAATGCATCACATGATCACCGAGTTATAGTAGCCTTAATCCGAATCATAAATAAGTATTTGTGCATGTGCACATGGGTTTCAAAGTTTAATTTATGATTTTTTCATAATATTAAGAATTCGGGGACCAAAGCGTAATATTAATAAAACCTATACATGTATCATTTCTACACAATTGGATAAGGTGATCATTCAAGCACTCATTGAAAACATAGGCTTGACGCCTCAGAAAGAGAAAAAGGAGAAAATTAAGAAATTTTAAAAATTTTAATTTATATATATATATATATATATATATATATATATATATATATATATATATATAATAAAGTATAAAACTTATGTATGTCATAAGATTAAAAAATGATGTCATCAATATGATTTTATCCTGCAATGCCTATTTTTCCCTTGAAAATTTTGAATTTCCTTCCTTTTGGGACACTCTATTTTATTTCCTCCTTTCTTCAAAATTCAAAAACAAGGGGCAAAATTGTATTTTACCATTCTTACACAATTACCCACACACGATTACCAAGAAAACTCTTTCTCCAAAGAAATATTTTCTCTCCATACCCACTTCTCTCTCCATGCTCACGATATGATAGTTCACTACCTTTGGTCTCATATGTGTTTTTACATTTGGGGTTTGCACATATTATTTATGTTATAATTTGTTATATATTGATTTGGATTTTGCATGTATTATTTCTATTCTCGATTTGTTATTTAAGGATTTGTCTCCCGCTTGGTTGATAAACATATGATGGCATTGAAATCCCCAAGTACGTGGATAATGTCACAATTCAATACAAACCCAAGTTTGATTCATTATAAGTGAAACTGAAACAGGCAGAGGATAAATCACTAAAGGAGTCTCAAAGATTAGAATGTATTATGTTTGATATGTGAGGACTCTGAATCTCCGATGAGATATCGTGACCTCATTTTCCTTATTAGAGCCTTCCAGGTAAAGAACTTCTCTATCTCATTTGTATAGGTTTTATGTTTGTCTTCAAACACCTTAGATTTACCTCTGTAGGGTAGCATTACTTTTATCACAACATTTTATTCATGGAAAAAGGTTTCATGACCTCAATGGGAGGACTGTTCTTATACTGAGACTAGGAAAGAAGAATACAACATCAAATTGATAATCAGATCCGACATCTGGTGTATTTCGTAGAGAACACAATCCTTAATCTTCCAGAAGGTCAAGAACACATGGTGTGCTTGATAGACTTCATCATGTGGTCTTTTAGCACCCACGTGCCTGTGAAATCTACACGAGACAATCAATATACTACAAAACCACTACCCTTAGACTAGCTGTTGCATTTCTGCACAACCCCCCCACGAATTGTCAAAGTCTTTTGGAAGGTGGTGAAACCTGTAGTTTTGAACTTATGCTAACAGCTCAGATAAAATTAAACACCGTTAAAAGAAGATTTCCCAGAAAAGAAATAAATTCAAAGTTTCATTATCATTTAAATTCCTTTGGAAAGAAATATTTCTAATTGCAACATTGAAAGAATTCATAGAGGCTCCATACAAAAATTCATAGATAACTTATTAACAAACAAAGTTATCTGACATAAATTTTGTACTATACGTATTGACATAATAAAGTTAAATTTTGGTACTATACTTAATGTACTGCTTTTTATTCATCAACTCATGTTAATATTTCGGAAATAAACCATATTAAACATGTTCTTATGTTTTAGAAAATGATCATGCATATCTCTCAAATTTTGATTAAAACGGGTGTAGTTAGTATCATGTCATTGAAATGATAAAGTCTTTTACTCCACTATTTTAATTAAAGTGCACAAACCAAGTCTATTTTATTTATTTATTTAGTGGACTCAAATTTTTCTTAGAGGAATTGCTGGATAGTCTTTTTAATATACATTACCTTTGTCTCATATTCACTCGCTATAATAGCTTTGTGTGTTTCTTTAATTGAATTTTTTTCTCTCAGAGTCACTTTGATAGATTTAATGTTCTCATAGATGTAAGATACCTGAAAATAATCTTAGGAATCCTTATCTGACATATACTGAACATAGAGTTGTTTCATTTAGTTAATGAAATTTTATTAATTGTATGAGATATTCTAACATTTGAGGCCATTTTCTAATTCTAATTGTGTGTGTCATTGAGATTCACTTTGTATGTTACTACTGATGACTGATGATTGTATGCTACTACTGATTGTATGTTGTTGCTGATTATATGTTGATACTGTGCTTGAGATTGACAATATGTGTTGCTACTGATGAATTTCACTGATTGTTTGCTTCTACTAATGATTACTAATGTGAACTTTTTTTTATTAATGTTGGAGTTTCTTTATGTAATTGATATTGGAGCTATAACGCAACACATTAGAGTTTCAATTTTGCGAATTCTCACTGCTGGAAACTTTTTAGGTGTTTCCTTGCTATACTTTTTTTCTTTGAAACTCACAAAATTGTGCTCTTTCTATATTATGGATCACGACTCAATAGATTGAATATTTTTATTAACTTATCTCTCACGTACACATGAGCCCACATAATTTGGATCTGGGACAAATATTCAATATGATATTCTAACAAGATTAGCCTTAAACAGGTATGTCATTTGCTATAATTATTCTAACAAGCTTATACTTGACCATAATATAGGATATGATTCACGTATCTAATTTGGATTAACTTCTGTTATTTTCAAGGTATTCCAATGATGAATTTTTCAACTGACTCTGTGTTCATGTCACACAGGTGCATAATATAGAAGTAAATGGACCATGCTGTAAACTGTTTTATTGTAGGCATTTTCTTAATCTCTCTATATTCTCTCTTTTCTAATGTTTGAATAATATATAATAGGGAGTTAACTTTTCGTTACTTTCAAATACATTTTTAACTATTTTGTATCTAATTTGTATGGTTTCAATAAATAATAGGGAGTTAGCATTTAGTTAATTTCATACTCCTTCTCTCACTCTCACCTGTCTAATTACTCTCTCTCATCCCTCATTCCCTCACCTCTCAGCTCACTTCCACGCATCCCTCTCCTTAGCCCTCGCGAGGGTGCAGATTAGAGATGTTGTTGCTATATATATGACGATACTCCTATTTTATTAGATAGATACTCTTCTTTTATCAAACCCAAATTTCTTAAACGACCGATACTCCTCTTTTTAAGATTTATAAGATTTTGATAATCAACATGGTTCACCCGCACATGCTTAAAATCTAAATGAGAATTTCAACAAGGGGGTTTGACCTAGACAATATCCCATTAAACAACATGCCAATATCTTTGCCCTATATGTTAGACTCGATTGAATCATACTAACCAACCCAAAAAAACTGGGTCTTCCTGGTAAAGATCCTCTAGGAAACCCACATGCTTTCGAACCCATGATTCACCTCCACAATTCCTTGATTATAAACTATCGCGAATTTGATCTTTTGACCCTTATCCCAATTTGACCATCCTTGAAAGCTTCTCATGCTAACAGAATCAATCCAATTTGAACAAGTCATATACATGGTTGCAAGGGCACCCCCCTTTTGAACCTCGGTGTAAAACTACTATTCAAGTCTCACGCTAACAGAATCAATCCAATTTGAACAAGTCATATACATGGTTGGAAGGGCACCCCCCTTTTGAACCTCGGTGTAAAACTACTATTCAAGTCAAGATTGACATATGAAATGCATAACCCTCCCCCCACCCCCACGCACACACACAATAACCAATTCACCACCACATCCATTGTCACTTGACCCCTACCTAACGTTTCGATGGTGATTGATAGTGATAATGGGAAAGGAATCCAAGCATTTGAAATATGTGTCTGAATTTAGTTTATGTAAATTTATTTACTGTTATATGATTAAAACAAATTGGTGTTTGAGTTAATGTTTAATTTGGTTCATTAATTGATTTATATTGAATTGAAACACAGGTGCAAACTACAAATGAGGAAAAGAAAGAAGTGAAAGCCGAGGAAAGTAAATAAGAGATTAAGAAACCTTCTCCTTTGGCGTTGTTCATCTATGTTGTATTGGCGGATAATTTTGAAGATTAAAAACAAGCTCTTGGCCGATTCTTGAAGTAATATTTATATATTTATTTGTATTTTTTTCACGAATCAAGTTAAATTAATTATTGATGTATTAGTATTGTTCGAGTATTTTATATTATTTTAACGGGATGGATATTCCTATAAACAAAGGAAACATTGTCTAAAGTTTATTTATTTATTATTGTGTTAATTATATTTCGACAAGTTTAGTTAAATTGATGATGTTGTTTATATGAGGTCCAAAACGAACTAGTACTATTATTTTTGGGAGTATTTTTATTTCTTATAGATGGTGTATAGTCCTATAAACAAAGGGAATTTTGCACAAATTTTCTAAATTATTTATACATGTGTTGTAAAAAAACTTTTTGACCTAAATTTACACGATCCAATACTTTGAAAATTTACACGACTTTATATATAAAACATTTATTATTTATATTATACACGACTTTATAATTTTCAAAATTATTTGCATGCCTTTAGGCACGGGCATACCCTAGTGTGTGTGTGTGTGTGTGTATATGGAAAGGAAAATATATATAAATAAATAAAAGAGAAAAAAAGCCCCTTCTCCGCAGCATACAAAGCAAGAGGGTCTCAAGGAAGAAAAAAAAGCTATATTTTAAGATATTGTAATGGACAAATCGTAAACAAGTTGAAATCCCCTTAGATTTTGTGTCTTTAATGGAAAATCTTTAAAAATATTTGAGATGTGGCTTCTGATCTGAAAAACGATCTCTTTGTAAGAACACTTTTTCTAATATTGTTCAAAGTATAGGCTTATTTATGTTTTAGGCTAGTTTGGTGTATCCCGTTACAAATCGTCACACACCATTAAGACAAACCGAACTCAAGAATTTCCAAGTTTAAATACTTCTCGACATCCCGTAAAGGTATAAGAAATTTAGAGTTTAAATTAATTTACATAATTTATTTTTGGGATGTTTACTTTTTTATCTAGAACGTAAGAGAGTTTTTTTTATTTCAAAAAGTAATTTTTTTATTTTTAAATCTCATTCAAATGAGATTGTCACTTCGTTAGAAAGGTCGTTCAAAATGTTTTCTATCGCGCTCCTTCGATCAAGGGCGTACTATTTTAGATCCTTTGAAGGTCGTTTGGAGCTTGTTCAAACGAGATTGCTTATTCGTTCAAATAAGATTTTATTTCGTTTAAACTAGATGTGTTTATCGTTCGAATGAGCCTTAAAAGTCGTTAAAATGAGCCCACCACCTCAAAATTTGTGAACATCCTATAAATACGTGTTTCATGTTCATTTTTTCTAAGATTTTTGGTAGATTTGTTTCTACATAACATTTGAAAAATTCTTCATTGCTTAGTGTTTCAAAACACTTTTTGATTCACAGCATATATCCTGCAAATAGTTTTTATGAATCGATTTAAACCCTAGAAAGTTTTGTATTCTTTTATACACCTTTATGGAGAAGGCATCTCCATGGATGACTTTTGATACCCAATGGAACTCACTGCTGAAGACAAAGGCTGTGGTTGAAGGAGGACTGCGGTCTTATGATTCTTACGAGGATCATAGTTGTTCTATTTGTTCTTTAGAGATTTACGAAGATTAACACATTGTACTTGCGGCGGTTATCAATTAGTCTATAAGTCGACTGTTTTGAGATATTTCTAAAGTGCTGAAAAAATTATTTTTGTCTTAAAACTCTGTCTTATTTATATGCTTGGTTTTCTTTATGTTTTGAATCATATAGTTGCATGTTCTAGGGATAAATGATTAAATTTTGGTGTGAATTATCATTTGAATTTAATGAGTTAAAACCATTTTATAATTGCGCACTCTCAAACTGGAATCTTTGCATAACATATTTATTTTTGCATTCTCATAGTGGTATCAGTGCTTTCCATTCTCTCTAAGTGGTGTTGAAGCATTCTTACCACATTATCGAATTGATATCAAAGCCTGATACACTAAGTTAATGTGTAGATCCTCGTTTGTCCTATTTAGGGTGTTTTTTTATTCATTCTCTCTTATTTTTTTCTCAATGGATTCGCATTTGAATCTGAAGTTTCCCGAAAGAATTAAAATTCTTGAAAAAGAAAATTCTCGCTTTAAAGATCTTTTTGCACATTTGCAAATTGTTCAAAATCAAAGAGATACGTTTCATGAGAAGCTTATTGCCTTGGACCATAACTTTAGAATTTTATAAGTGTCCAAGAAAGAGAGTGATGATAGAGTCAGATTTTGAGAGAAAGAATCAGAAGACTCTAAGAATTCTAGGGTTTGTGTTAGTGCCTTAGAAGATAATGAAAAAATAACTAATGATTTTAAGGCAGGAGAGAATAATCTTAGGGATATGTTTGCTTACATTGAGGGGGAGCAAGATTACCTTATATGGGTAATTGAAAATTTAAAGAAGGTGTCCCTAACGCTTGAGGAGTCTAATTTATTGCTTAAGTTTAAAATTTTGAAGTTAAAAGATTATTTAAAAGACTCAAGTAGTGATGGTTTTGTCATCTCTATTTCTAATGCTTCCTTTTCTAAAGCCAAAATCGTAATTATTTTAGAGGGTCAACCACATCCCATGGTGTTAGAATCAAACCAAAGGTCCCATTTCTCCCCGTATAAACACGTGCACTCATTATGGTAGGAAAGGTCACCTTAGACATTTTTGCTATGATCTTATAAAAACCCTAGGAAGTTGAAGTTAAGTGTTCCGTCGATTTCAAATACCCCTCGCATTAGGTATAAACATGTTTGGGTTAGGAAATCCATTTTGGAGACACTAAATGTTAGGTTGGTTGATACTCACATACTTGCACATGATACTTCATATGTTTTCATTTAGTTTTCCAATTTAGACTTATTACCAATAATATAAACTTAAAACTATGTTGATTGATAGATAATCAAGAACCTGGCCCTCCCGATTCTGACTTCAATCAGTTTTAAACACGTTTTCCATAGCTAACAAATAGGTTTTTCCCTTTTGGATAGTAATTTTCGTATATTTGATATAAATGCTATTGATATCGCACTGTGATAGCCATAAACTACTCTTAGTATGTGTATGTTATAATACCGTCATGCTATATGTGTTGTTAACTATTATTGATAATTGAGTATGAATCATTTGGATTAATATAAACCCTTATCTTCTAACAACTGATATCATGAGGTTATTTCAACGATTGAATTAGTTCACCTATCCACCTATGTGTTAAATATCTTTGTGATAAGCATAAGTATTAATTAGGGAGTAGATTGTCGTGTTATCCCATTATTTTTTTAACTTGTCCTAAGGTCTCATATGCTTAAGATCCAGATTTATAGCTATATATGTATGAGTGCGACTCTAGTTAGTGTGCCTAGTTGTTTATTTTCTTCAAAGGTTTTGGGTTGATATTATTATTTGGTCATACTGATCATTCTCGATTATTTCTATACTAATTAGTACACTGGTAATTATGGGATTATCCATTTAAAAATTCTTGATCTTCTTTATAGTACATATATTCCATTTAAAAAACAGTTTACTCAATACACACTCAAATCTGTATATACATATAATCATTATAGAACTGGTTAAAATCTACTTAGCATACTTGTACTAATTACTTTTTCCTCCAGATGTTCCAGGATAAGGAAGCGGTACCCCCTTCCTTTTTATCATACACACAGATCATATGTATGCATATATAACTATATGTAAGCAAATACAGGCATTTCTCGATGACTTACATCATTTTTTAGTTTTGGGATAAAATGTAACATGAATAATTCGCCCCTATGGTGGTAGTAGAATATATGTATTACAATATAAATACAGCTACAATGAGTAAAGTTATATTTTTTTGCCTTAAATTTAGTTTCATTGATTTGTTACTATCTTGTATATTCATACCAAAAATAGGGTGTGACAAGTTAATATTAGAGCGTAATTCTAAAATGCGTCGGGTTAGACTTTTATACAGGAATAATATAAGATATTAGTTATTTTACATTTTTGTAACTTCTTTACTTTTGTCACATACTAAATTTGTTTTGTAGCATGAATGTCTAGGATTCACAACTTTTTAATTTTGACATAGTTCCCACCAATAGATATAAAGATATAGTGAAAGAACAAACTTTTCTTATAATCGGTACTATGGTTCGAGATGTGGATGAAGATTGGAGAAACTTCAGTATTGCCATGAAACTTTTAGTGTTGACAAACTTAATATTTGGTGAGGCCTAGGTGATGAGAAAAATGTGATAATATGTGGATGACCCGATTATTTTTCAAGAGGCTATCAATCTCGTATGGAACGATATTTATTCTCCACCCCTGCTCCAACCCAAAGAAACTCTAATGGAGAAATTTTCACTAAGATTTCCTCGGTATCTTCTAGTAGCTCAACTGATTATGACACATCCAAGATGAATGACTTTGAATTCATTCCTGACTCTGACCCCTCCAAAACAGATGCCATGATTCCAAAATGAAGAAAAGAATAACATACCTCTGCCTATTAGTACTATAATTAATAATTATCTTGTAAATATCATGGAAATGCTACAAATATAGGTGGAGTAAGCTAATAGTAGGATGTATAAAAAGTAAGAGTGCTTAAAGCAATACCCTGCCCTAATATGTCATTTAAATTTTTGGTGTAAATTATAATTAAGTGGGGTTGATGGTAATTGTAGGGAAATTGTGGAGAAAAACTAGAATTTGAAAAAATAAAAAGAAAGAAGGGTTCGAACGACACTAATGTCACTCGAACGAGGTTGGACCCCATTCGAAGCAGGGGATCGAGAAATGTTCACATAAGGTCCCACTACCTTATAGTTTCAGGTCGCGGAAAGCCACGAATAGAACAAGCCAAGTGCCTAAAAAAATATTTAATCTGAGTTGCCCGGATGCACTATCACGTTTCTAACCCTTGGATCGTTGAGCTGTCGAGCTCTGGTGAGCCCAGATTGGGAAAAATGGGATTTTTGGTATTTTTAGAGTTTTTATAAGGCTTGGTTTGGGTCATTTGTGCATGGGATAAGATGGAAGAGGGGGAGAGAAGGTGGATAAGTCTTCCACCATTATTGGCTTCTGTCCACCATCTCACCACCATAAACCACCATTTTCTTATAGTATTCCACCATATTCAAGCCTACAACACCCATTCCCACCATTTTTGAACTGGAGATACGAATTTTGGAGAAGTGTTGGGGAATTTTTGGAGAAGATGATTAAATCTTTCATGGAGTTTGAAGGGGTTTTTAGTTTGGAAGCTTAAATGGAGTATATATGGAGCATTTTGGAGGATGCATTTGGTGACCCCTTGAGGCCACCTTTGGAGGTGGGGGTTTCTCCCCCTACACCAACCTTCTTACCACCATTTGATGTCTTTGAGGTGGAAAAATATATCCTTAGTGTTTAAGACTTAATTTTCGTTACTAGTAGTCTTGTTGTTAGATTGCATGAGTCAGATGCACATAAATAAATAATGGTTTATAGTAAATTAATATTAAACATTTTTATGGAATAAAAATATTGGTAAAATAGTATTTTGTCAGGAAATAAAGGATGAGTAAATATTTCAAAGTTTTGGAAGATTAAGGATGGTATTTTATGAAAATGGTGTATTTTCTAGAAAATTGATGTTAAACATTTTACGAAATAAAATATTTGAAAATGATAATTGATTTGTTAAATCATTGATGAAATAATGTTTTCAAGTTTCTTACAAAAATGTAGATTTTATAAAAGATGGACATTGGTTGTGTTTGAAAGAAGTAAAAATATTTTTTATGACTTGAAAGTGCATTTTTGAAAATATTATGAATTTCTTGAATGAAATGTATGTTTGACCCATT
This sequence comes from Sambucus nigra, assembly GCA_949130495.1. Taxonomy (NCBI): domain Eukaryota; kingdom Viridiplantae; phylum Streptophyta; class Magnoliopsida; order Dipsacales; family Adoxaceae; genus Sambucus; species Sambucus nigra. The sequence goes on along the minus strand of OX422210.1, from coordinate 554,634,956 downwards.
CAATAGGATTTTTGAAGTAAAATCCATATCCTCATGTGTGTAGGCTAGTAGTATTTTGATAATGAACACATAAACAAGTTTAAACAAGGTTTAGTCGGTTTAAACAAGAAATTAAAAAAAAAGTAAAAATCCTACTCTTCAAAGTGTGTGAAAAGGGGGTTAATGATGTGTTGAATATAAGATTATAAAACTACACATACTGATAAAAAGAAAATGGTATTTTCTTATAAAAAATTATCTTTAAGTGTAATTAGATTTATTGAATAAAGAAGTAAAGGAATATCTAAAGTGAAAACATGGTTAGTAAAGGTGTTGGATAAGTGTTAATGGTTAAACATTAGAAAACACTAATGAATTTGAAAAGGAGGTAATGGGATAAAGAGGTTTCAAAAATGATAAGAATGATACTCCAAATATTAAAAAGGTGTTAAAGTGTTGAAAGCACTTAAGAAGTGGTATGAGTAACTCAAAGGTGTTGGGAAAGCATCACTTGTATGATGGAGGAAAATAACAAGTTTGGAAATAAATGGGTAAAATGGTAATTTCACTTAAAGTGGAACATTTTTATGAAATAAAAATGTTGAAAAAGGTATTACAAAAATTAGTCCCAAATGAGTATGATTTTGAATAAAAATCAAAGTTAACGTGTAAAGGACATGAAAAGATGATTTTCAAAGGGTAACATAAGTTGGGGTAAAACCCCAAGTTTGGCTTCGATCGGGTATGAAAAAGGGAAAGAAAGAATAATTTGGATATTTGTAAAATATTAAAACACATCAAAGGAACCCGGATGACATCGGTATAATTAAGGAGGGCCCAGAGCCCTAGGTTGAAAGACCCAAAACAACAGGCCAAAGCATCTGGTGGCATCGCCGACAGTGTAGAACCCGTTAAAGTATGCGGTTATTGGAAGTTTTCAAGACAAAGATAAAGGAATAAGGAACATGTCAAGAAATAGGTTATGTGGTGAAAACATTTTAAGACAACCTAACTTGAATGAATTAACAAATGTTTCGGTAAAGGTTAAAATGGACAAGTAAATGTGAAATTGATTAATGTCCATAAGGTAAGAAAAAGGGTAAAGTAAGTGGGTAAATGGGTGGTTTAGCAACCTAAGTGGTGCAACCCATAATTAATATAAAAGTGTGTTGTAAGAGGGTTTCAAATACTAAATAAGTATTTTCTAACACGGTGTTCACGTGTGTTGAAAGGGTGATTTTCAATGAAAATACTAATGTGGATCGGTTAAAATGAAAAGGGTCATTTCAGTAAAGAAATGGATTTTGTTTAATTCAAGTCGAGTTATTTCAATTATTTAACAGTGGGTGTTAAATAAAGTGAGACATGAACAAAATGAGAAAAGGGAGTCTTTTACAAGATTAAGGTGAATTAATCTGGGTAAATAGGGTTTCCGAAGTAAACAGTTTCATGCATTAAGTATATGTATATGTATATGTATGTTTATATATGTATACAAGGTATTTGCATGTGTATGTAAGTATACCGTGTAGAACCTTCTTCTATCATTCGATTCTACACTGCATTTTGTATATTTTCCACTGTGCATTTGACTCACACCCTCGTCTTTGTTACGGTAGGTTGGGTGCGAGTTCGTATTTTGAGAGCGTTATATAGGTAAGTGTTCTATTTAATTTTACGTTAGTAGCTCTATATGTTTGGACTCTGGGAAGGCTTTCCACGGGTCCTTCACGTAGTTTAATTTGAAATTGTAATCGCATGTTAAACAAGTGAAATGTCAATTAAATAAAACTGGATTAGCAACATTATATAGCTTACTTTATTAAATTTCACACCTAACGCTCGAGTTAGACTGGGTTGACTATGGGTAACCCATAACTTCGGGATGGGGAGTTACACTTAATATATGCTTAGGTTGTATGATAGTATGCTATCATAAACCGCTAGTTGTAACGACCCCTTTTTTATAATATAACTTAATTAAAGTGGCTTCTATATGGTATCTCCTTACATTTCTTATTCATATTCATTTTCATTATGTAAATGTTATATTATGATTTAGGATGGTTAACACTCGCATTCCCTCCACTAAAACCTGAACTAAGAAGACTTACACTGAAGGAATTATGAAATGCCTTCAAGAATTAATATCTCTCATTAGACAGTAATAAGAACTGATTCCACACCTGGTTTGGGAAAAAGCTGAAGATAGAACACGCCAAATGAATGATCTTGAGGAATTTTTGAGACAACGACTCCCTCCATTTCCTAGGAAGCTAGGAGAAAGTGAAGCTGAGAAGTGGATATGCCAAATCACGAAGATATTCAACAGAGTAGGAATCGTTGCTAATCTTCGAGTAGTTTTAACATCTTATATGTTTGAAGGTGAAGTAAATTTCTGGTGGCAAGTTGTAGTTCAAAGTCGTAATATAAACACCCAAACCTGGGAACAATTTGAAGAAATCTTCTTTAATAAGTACTTTTCTGAGACTGAAATAGACAAGTTGATAATGGATTTTCTAAAATCACAAAAACTAATTTATTCGTAGCCAAGCATGGATCAAAGTTTACCGAATTATCCTGTTATGCAACCGAGTATGTGAACACTAAAGTTAAGAAATGTAAGAATTTTGAGAGAGGATTAAACCCAAAGATTAAAACCTCCCCTACACCTTTGAAAATTCAAGATTTTCCCCAACTCATTAAAGTTTCCTTGATTGTTAAACGTAATCCCACATTAGGTAGATATGTATGCCCACTTAATCCCATAAATAAAAAACTATGTTTCCAGAACCTTACCTTGACCCCGAGCCCAACCTTACCCCCATCTCTAATGGACAAGTCTATTCTCAAATTCACCAAAGCACTACCTATCCAGTATTTCGATGTCATGAATCTCAAGAGGTAAGACAAGTCCATCCGTAATGTCCTAACTTATACCCCTCAGTGACCCGAACCTAAACTAATACTTACCTCAGACCCAGAGTAACAATTGCTTCCTACAATTAGTGCATGCCCTATGTACTGGTAAAAAACCTGAGCCAATCCCCAACCATGGGAAGGATTTTGACATATTGTACGTACAGAATTTGCACAACATGGTAGAAGGTAAAATATTCTTATATAATTATCCCACTAATGTCTTATTTGATTATGGTTCAACTCATTCATTTATTAGTCCTAAAGCAGCTAAAGTTTTGCAAATTTTACCGAAATCATTGGACACTCCCTTAGAAATAGAATTACCTACCGGTGAAGTTAGTACACCTACACAAGGATATGATAACTGTAAAATTCTGCTAGGTGTATGTACACTCTTTATGAATTTAATAATCTTAGATATCCGTGGATTCAACATTATTATTGGAATGGATGTGTTATCAAAACATCATGCTTATATAGATTGTTATTTAAAGAGAGTATAATTTTAAGACCAAGAAAACCACCCTTTTATGTTCCAAGGAATGGGTCTTACTGAACCCTCAACTTCTTAAATCTAAAGTACCAATTTACCTTTGTTTTCTATAATCTTAGAACAATTTGATGATATTTTTCCAGATGAGTTGCCTAGAATACACCCTCCCAAGAAATTGAGTTTACCATCAATCTTTACCCAAATAATTACTCTATTTTAATACCTCCATATCGAATGGCTCTTCTAGAACTTCGTGAACTTCGTACCCAACTAGATGATATACTTAAAAAAGGTTTTATTCGCCTTAGTTCATCTCCTATGGGAGCACCCATGTTATTCGTGAAAAAGAGTGATGGAAGTTATAGATTTCCATAAGTTGAATTCGATACCAATTAAAAATAGGTATTCGTTACCTAGAATAAAAGATTTATTCGATCAACTTAGGGGTGTAAGGATGTTTTCAAAAATAGACTTGCGAGTTGGTTACCATTATTTACGAGTGAGAGAAGAGGATATTCCAAAAACTTCATTTCAAACTCGTTATGGAAATTTTAAATTTACTATGATGTCTTTTGGACTAACTAATGTCCCTGCAAATTTTATGGACCTAATGCATAGGATATTTCGACCTTTACTTGATCAGTCTATTATCATATTCATTGATGATATTCTCATTTAATCCCCAAATCCTGAAGAAGATGCCCAATATTTAGAGATAGTGTTAGGTACCCTGAGAAACCACCAATTGTATGCTCAAAATAGCCAATGTAACTTCTCGATGAAGGAATTGAAATTTTTAGAACATGTGATTTCTGAAAGTGGAATCCAAGTCAATCCAGCTAAAATCGTAGCCATTTTAGAATGGAAAAAATCCAACAAATGTCACCGAGATTAAGAGTTTTATTGGATTAGCTAGTTATTACCATCAGTTTGTTGAAGGATTTTCTAGAATTTATCTTCCATTGATGAAGTTAACTAGGAAAGAAATGCCATATCTATGGACTTTCGAATGTGAGCAGGCATTCTAAAATTTGAAGGATAAGTTGTCCACTGCCCCTGTGCTAATCATTCCTTCAAGTAAAGTAAGCTATGATGCTTATACATATGCCTTGTTACAAGGCTTAGGTTCTGTACTAATGTAAGAAGAACATATAGTTAAGTCGGGATCTCGAAAACTTAAGATTCATTAAAGTTATTATCATGTGCATGATCTTAAGTTAGAAGCCATAGTTTTTTCTTTAAAAATATAGCGTTGTTGTCTTTATGGTAAAGAATTCCAAATGTTTTCAAATAATTTTTTTTTGAAATACATCTTCATGGAAAAGACTTGAATTTGAGACAGAGACGTTGGATGGAATTTTTGGAAGACTACAGATTCAAGTATGACTACCATCTAGGAAAGGGAAATGTTGTAGCCGATGCCTTAAGCCATAACACTGTTTGAAGACTTAACAACCTGATTTCTTATGATATTGCCGCTACCATAGAGCAATATGATCTTCATCCAACCCCTTCTTTTTCAATGTTCACCAATATTGTTGCTTACCCAAACCTGAGGAAGAAAATTTTAGAATAACAACTTCAAGACCCCTTTGTGATTAAATATCAAACCAAAAGATAGACCTAAGAATTGCCATATGAGAAGGAGACAGATCTACGATTTAAAAATAATTTTATGTACATGATGATTCATTATTACGAGAAGAGGTATTGCAAAAAGCTCATCGTTCCAAATTTATGATATAGCCCTAAAGATAAAAAAATGTATCATGTACTAAAAAAACAATATTGATGGCTACATATAAGGAATGATATTGAGAACTTTGTTAAAAAATGTCTCGCTTGTCTGCAAATAAAGATAGATAATTGGTGTCCTGGTTAACTTGTCCATCCTTTTTCGATCCCTAAGTAGAAATGGGATCACATCACAATGGAGTTTGTAGTGGACTACCTTGTACATCCTAAGGATACAATTCTGATTGGGTGATAGTAGACCGACTCACTAAGTCTTTCCATTTTCTCCGACTGAAAACTATTGATTCTTTTTAAAAACTTAGTGAACTCTACATTCGAGAATTTTTTTGATTACATGAAATTACTTTATCCATATTATTAAATCGAGGTTATCATGTTGTGGGTAGATTTTTGCATGAACTCCAAATTGTGATGGGTATTAAACTATATTTCAGTACCATATTTCACCTTAAGATAGATGGACAATCCGAATGCACTATTCAAACATTGGAGGGGATGTTAAGAGCCTGTGCTTTAGATATGCTCAAAAATTGGAGTGAGCTCTTGTAATTAATTGAGTTTTTATATAACCAGTTACCAATCAAGTATCAAAGCTACCCCCATTAAAATCATTGTATGGAAGTCCATGCCGATCACCACTATGTTGGACCGAGTCAGGAAATAGCAAGCAATTTAGTCCTGAAATAATTCAACAAACTACCGAGAAGATACAACAAATCAAAGAAAGACTAAAGATGACCCAATATCGACAGAAGAGTTATGCTAGTCATACAAGATGCTATTTGAATTTTAAGTTTTCGATCAAGTATGCTTGAAAGTTTCTCCATGAAAAGGAATTTTACAATTCGAAAATAGAGGGAAGTTACCACCAAGATACATCAGACCCCTAGTATTACTAAATGTGTTGTCCTTGTGGCCTATGAATTAAACTTACCTCTGGAATTATCTAGTATTCTTAATTTATTCCATATGTCTCAGCTACGTCAATATATTCTAGACCTGACACATATAATTACATAGCACGAAATCTATATTCAACCCAATCATGATTTTAAAGAACGTCATATTCAAATTTTAGACTGTTAGGTTAAAATTCTTAGAAGAAAATAAGTTCCTTTTGTAAAGGTACTCTGGAAAAACCAAAATCAGTAAGAAGCCATGTCAGAACCAGAATAGACCATGGAAAAATAATATCCCGAGCTTTTTACAGGTAAATTCGAGGATGAATTTTTATTAGGTAGGCAGACTGTAATACGCGCTTAGTAATAAACCTTATAATGATCAATTACAATTCAATAAATACATATATTACCTCATATCCCCCTTAACTTTTTAAAATTTAAAAACACTCTATTAAAGTTGAAACTAGACATAAAACCCTATAACTTTTCTGAATTACCTAAGTATCCCCTAAGGCTATAAAACGACCAAATTACTCCTTTAAACTTTGAAAAAACTATAACCTGACCTCTATTTCACCCCAAGACCCACACTTTATATCAAATAGAAACTTTTGATCGTAAATAATTTAATTTTACAATCATAATCCATAAAATTTCATGAAATTACCCAAATGCCCCTAAAATATGGAAATTTATCATATTAAATACCAAGTAAATATAAAACTTTCTCTTTAAGGACCAAATCCAAAATCAACTTATTTAAACTTTCCTCTCCTACAACAAAGCATCCCAATAAGAATAAAATGACAAAATTTATATTAATAACACCATTTCTCCATGTAATCACCTGATGCCCAAGTTTTGTCTTCTTAAAACCAGGGGTAATCCACTTCTTTGAAGCACAAATCAATGATCCTTATCTCATAAGATAAATTCCCCACGAAATTGAGTCTTAAAACTCACTAGTTCAGTAGAACCAAACTTGCTTTTTTTTACCTCCAAACTGGTAACTATGATTTTATGCATCGTTTCTTATTTTTTTTATCTAAAATATTTTCTCCACTAACAAAATACACAACCCAATCAAAGAAACCAAAATCTTACGTGTAGAATAGCCTGTATTGGCATAAACCATCAAAAACTCCATGAAAACTTGAGCGTTAATGGTGAAACTCCATTCTTTGACTGTGAGTATGCTTCGAAGTGAGAAATGAGTTTCTTATGAATCTAGGATCTCGAGTGCAATGGCCATTTTCAAAAATTAATAAGTTTTGAACCCCAATTTCTCAAAAGTATTTTTAAAATTTATTTCAAAATTCTTTTCAACCAGGATACCTCAATCCTTCAAACCAAACCTAAACTCTTCCTTAGGATATCAGAATCCTATCCATAGGCTTAAAAGCTATTGTCATACTCTATAAATCCACAAATGTTTGGTCAAATTTTCTAAAAAATACAGTAGTTTTAACTCAATGAATTCTGAACCCCAATCCTTGAAACCTATATATTTGAATTCCTTAGGAAAATTTTGGTTGGAGTGGTTCAGGAATTATCTTAAATGGTTTAGGAAATCAGAAGTTATTAAAGGTTATTTTTTTTTTCAAAACCTAGGTCAATTATCAAGAAGTTGGAGATGAACTTTTCAATAAGAAACCTTGACCAGGCGTATGAGGGTATGTGATCAATCAAAATTTTTTTGTCAAAATGGTAAAAGGTAAGGCAGTGTTTGGTAAACCCTAGCCCAAATTATAGAAAACCAAGGTTTTATGTTAAAAGTATATTCTAAAAATTACAAATTGACCCCTCCTGGTTTTTTTAAGTTTTGAATTTTGACCCTAACATTTTTCTACATCTCTTCGATAAATTTTAAGCCAAAAAGTCTTCTAAGCCATTTTTCAAATATGATCTTAAGCCATAGATTTTAAACTCTAAAAACTAATTGCAAATTAGCCCCTAAACTTTAAAGGATACATTTTTTCATTTATTTTTTTGAATTTAGACTTATTACTAACAATATCACTTAAAACTATGTTGATTGACAGAAAATGAAGCACCCGACTCCCCCAATCCCGACTTCAATCAATTTTAAGCACGTTCTTCACAGCTAACAAGTAGGTTTTTCCCTTTTAATAGTAATTTTCACGCATGAATGATGTGTATATTATCAATAGTAATTTTCAGCTAACAAATTAAGAGCCTTAAGTAAGCTTAATAATAACGAGGAGTATATTGTCTTATATAATCAGTATGATGACAATAGCCTCAAAGTGGCCCCATTCAATACACATAAAAATGTACTAAAATAATAAGTTGAAACCATACCGTATTTTCGTCAAGATAAACCTACTAAAATATTTTGCTACAGCCCTACTAATGATATGTCCAGTTCTAAGACTGTGAACTATAAAACCTATATTCCACAAGAACTAGTGATCTGATCCTTTGTGTGCAGTTCGTACTCTACACATTAAAACACCTACTGAGCTGAATAAAAGACATCGAAAATATAGGAAATATTGCAAACATTATGTCCATACATGGTTTTCATTAAAATAGGAAAACTTAATTTTTTTTATTAACAAATCCATTATTAAAACTATTACATAAAATATGGTCTTAGTCTAATTCTCTAACAAATTTGACTATTATGGTGTTAACGCTTGGAAAGGAGTTGGTTTCCTTGAAGGAATATGAGGCATTGGTGAGTCAAGTTGAGGGGAATGAAGTTTCTTTGTTTGAGAAGCTTATTTTAGTGGAAAAAATAGAGACGACGTAACTTCTAAACTCATAAGACTTTCTGATGATCATTATGTTTCTTTGGAAGTTCGTGAGAATATTGAAGCCGATATTATCATGCTCAAAAGATCTAGAGGTTTCTCGTGAGTTAAAATTTATTCTTGAAGAAAATTCAGGATAATGGGGAAGTTATTTCTCGTAGTTGTTCTCGGGTGTAAGGAGAAAGGCTATCAAGAGAGAAAGGGTATAGGTTATGATGAGGGTGATTATTCCAAGTCAAAATCTGAGCCCGTTGCCAATTTTATTTTTGAAACAGATATTTCTAAAACAAAACCACCAAAGGGGAACCATCCTAATCAAACTAAGAAGATGAAATTCGTTCAACCCTATGTTTGTACTTATAACAAAAGAATGGGACATCTTAGAGATTTTTGTTACAAGCTTGATAGGGATTCTCATTCTCGTACTCCTACACCCCACTATAACCACCTGACAAGCGTGAGAGAACAAGTTTAATAACTTATTCATACTTAGAAGGAGTTAATGGAAGAGTTCCAAAGGTTGTCTAGGCCTTATAGAAACCCATTCAAACCAAATTCTAGGAACAATAATAGAAAGAGAAAAAGGAATACAGTGACCTCACGTTATAATCCTACTTGGGTTGTGAAAGAAAATGAGACCAAATCTCTCATTGTTCATGTTGCTCTCAAAGCTTAAAATACCTACCAATTGTATGTTGATAGTGGTTGCTCAAGGAACATGACAGCTGATAATCTCTTTTTGCCAAACTTGAGGATCACAAGGAAGGTAAAGTCACTTATGGGGATGGGAGTCAGTATACCGTGCTGGGATGGGACATTATTGAGATTTTTGGGTTATAAAAAATAGACAATGTGCTTTATGTTTATGGGTTAAAAGAAAACTTGATTATCATAAGTCAATTGTGTGAAGAAAATCTTACGGTTAAGATTAACGAGTCGAAATGTTATGTTTATAATGATTTGGGTAAGATTGTACAACATGATGGGAGGACATTTGAATACTATTTTGGTATCATTCCTAAATCCTCATTCATCTGCAATAGTCATAGGGTTCCCCGATCAACATTTGGCACCAAAGACTAGGTCAGTCGAACTATAGCGATCTCGATCGTCTCGTGAGGAATGACTTAGTCCTTGGCTTACCATCTCTAAGAAAACTAAATTCTTTGGTTTGTGGTTCGTGTCAACATGAAAAAAAAGTAAGAGTCTACATATGAGGTTAAATGCTATTTTACCTGCAATGTATTAGAGTTGATACTCATGGATCCTATAGGTCCAATGCGTACGAAGAGCCAAGGTGGTAAACTGTATATCTTAGTTATGGCCGATGATTTTTTAAGGTAATCTATTGTGGGATTCATTAGGGTAAAATCAAATTATGTTGAGTTTCTTACAACTAAATTTTATGCTTTATTGAATCAACATAGTATCATTATAAATTGAAATAGAAGAGATAATGGCATGAAATTCATTGATGCCATTATTGGAGCGTTTTGTGATGAGTTTGTCATCAAACATAAATTGTCGATGGTAGGCACACCTCAACAAAATGTCAATGTTGATCGGAAGAATATGATCATTCAGTATATGGCAAGGTCTATGCTCTTTGGTCGAAAAGGGTCTTGGTGTTTTTGGATAAAGGCGGTTAACACCGCATGTCACACGGTGAACAAGGTTTATCTCCATCCGCATACCACTAAAAATTCATATGAATTATGGACGGGAAAAAGCCTAACCTGTCTTATTTCTATGTCTTTAGGTGTCCTTACTACATTCTTAACAATATAGAGCACTTAGGAAAGTTTGACTCTGGGAGTGATGAGGGAATATTTTTATATTATTCATCATATATTTGATCCTATAATGTTTACAACCTTAAAATATCCAAAATTATAGCATTAATAAATGTCATTATTAAAGAGGACGCACCTGCAACATTTATCTCATCCTTTAGTCCCATTGTTTTACTTAGTCTTGTTGTATCTTTTGTTTACATTGACTATGAGCTATAATGGCTGTAATGATGTAACGATTGAAATGTCATTCGGTGTGAGGTCAAATGGTACTTACGAGAGACCAGGACTAGCAGGGTCTAGGAGGGCTTTCATGCTCTATCGAATGACCTCACCGTGGGAACTTCAAAGGGACTTGGTTTGGAGGATTGAGAAGTGAGGCACCATTGGGGCTTATCCTGACCATATTATATACACATGATAAAACATCAAAAGACCTTGATCGTGGAACCTTTGGCATAGTAGCCTTGAGTTCTATTGCGCATTATATTGTGAACCAAACAACCCTCTACTTAATGTCACATCTACTTTATGTTATGCCACTAGCTAGCTAGGCAATGTCAAATCTGCACTTGAGTATACCACCATCGTATTTGGGGTTGTCAGACAGTTGGGGATCCACCACTATGACAACAACCCCACGATGCACAGTGGTTAGCCAAAAGGCATGTCTTGGAATTTAATGTTTATGAAGTGGGGATGACTAGTCCATCAGGCATTTAATATTTGTGACATAAAGTATGAGGGATGTCTTTCACAGGTATGAATGACTGAGCCATCTTGGGAGTGGTGTGTGTCGGGGGGGGGGGGGGGGGGGTTATTTATTAGCCTCAACCACTTCTGAGAAGAGAAAGTTCTTTTCTAGAGATTTTTTGGCTAGAGAGAGATTATCATCAGGGAGAAAGAAGTTATTTCAAAAACTAGAGCCTTTACTCATCCACCATTATCATTTATTATGAAGCTTTTAATTTTTGATGGGAGACCTTTGAGAGTTGGTGTGTTTGGCTACCCGCCAAGGTGTATCTAGGGTGATTACATCTCTCTCCATCTAAACGAGTTACTTATGAGTTCATTATTATCTTTAGAGTTATACACGAGAGATTTGTGAGTTCAAACTGAGTTCATCTACACCAGGTCGTGATTGTGTGTCTTATAATCAATCAATAGTGTTACTGGTTAACTTATCATTACCATACTCAAAAGGGGTTACACCTCCATCTAATCTGAACTACCCTCTTACATTTGGTGACTCTGTTGGGGAGTTATTCTCCTAGAAAAAGAGTATGGTGCAGGATAACATTAATCATATACTTAATTTTGATGATATTCAACGCAATGAAGAATAATCGGTGAGAGAGATGGAGGCTTCTAGAGATGGGTCTCCTGGAATGGAGGTACCTAAAGTTCAAACGGTGATAGTTGTTCCAGGGGTGACGCAAGCCTCCACAAGCACCGAGTTAGGACCAGCTCAAGTGGTACTCCTTATGAATAAGTTTTACAAGTTTTTTCAAACTCCTGTAGCTTCAATGGTGTTGGGGTATTTGAGGCCAATTCCTTCATAACACCAAGGGTAACCCCAGCGGCCCCACCAAGCGCAGTTCCAACAAGGACTGCCCCAGCAAGCATAGCCCCTGTTGTGGCTCCAATGGTGGGAACCCCAGGAGTAATAAGCATTCCAATTGTGGTGGTTACTCCAGGTGGAATGGGCATCCCACCTATGGTCCCTCTGGTCGTTCCTTCAACGGTATTGGTTATGGAGGAAATAAGAAAAAAGATTCATAAGGAGATGGTAAAGTTTATGCAAGCTTCCTTGTAGTCTGCTGGCAAGGTAACTTCAGTTTATGATGACTTTTGGATGCCTTACCCTCGGGAATATAATGATGAGCCTTACCCAAAAGATTATATTCCTCATATCTTTGAAAAGTACACAAAAAGGGGGGAACCCGAAGGAACACATCAAACATTTCATCGAACATCTAGGGGCTCACTGCAATAATAAAAAGCTCAGATTAAGGGATTTCTCAAAATCATTAACCGATAAAGCTTATACGCGGTACTCTCATTTGGACCCAAAGAGTGTTTCAACGTGGGAGGAGATGCATGTTTTATTTGTCCAGAAGTTCTTTCTGGCAGAAAATGAGTTCACGTTAATCAAATTGGGCAGGGATAAGAAACGAACAGGAGAGGATGCTGTGGCTTATGTTTGAAGATTCAGGGAGAGGTCCTTCAACATGAGGGAAGAAGACAAAGAGTCGAAACTATTACAAATCTGTGCTGAGGGTTTGCTTCCAGAATATGTCTATCACCTGATTAATGAAACTCGTGAAGGTACTTTTGTAGAATTTCTAAAAGTAACAAGGAATATATCATTGGTAGTTTAGCCGAACCTCGTTGCGGTACCAATGATTTTCAGGTAGCCTGGGCCACCTGTTGCATCACGCGGCCAGTCACCACGGGTGGAATACGTCGATGGAAGTGAAAAAAACAAAAAAATGAATAAAGATAACAAGAGAAAATTTGGGAGAGATAGGGAAGACCCACCACCGTTACCCTGCACAGTAGATGAGGTTGTCAACTGTTACAATGACATGGTTCAAGGGGGAACGATGTATGAACCTAAGGGCATCCCCACCATGGAACCAGACGAGGCAACTAGAACAGATCCTAAGTATTGCCAGATCCATCGGAAGATTCAACATCCGACGGGAAGTTGTTTTATGCTAAGGAAAATCATCGATAAACATATAAAGGTAGGGACACTACAAATTCCCTCGTAAAATGTCAATGACAACCCACTCCCAGCACATAGGGCCAATCTGGTGGTGACCTATGACGATGAGGCTAGAACAAAAGTGAGGGAGCTGACGATGGAATAAGGGGAGTTCGAAGAAGCTTTGGAGGACTGTACCAGAAGAATGGAAAATGTGGTGTTAGCCTATAATGAAACAAGTGCCAGAGATATGGAGGGCATATACAACGTTGAAGGTGAGGAAATGGACCAAAGCATGGAGTACTACGTGGTTTCACGATCCCCCCAAAGCTCGTCTGGTTCTTCGACCGGGTGGGAATGCCAAAAGAAATTAGGTTGGAGATAAACTAAGAAATCTTGGATATTGCGAGGAAGAATGCAGTCCCTTCACTGAGATGGAAGGGACCCATAGCAAGGCTGGTGAAGAAATTTTTGTCAAAAATAATGTTCAACGATGCAGATAGGGCCATGAGATTTCTTCACAATCGACCGTTATATATGACCGCCAGCATCAACGGAGTTAGCTTCACGAGGGCTCTTATGGATGGGGGAGGATCCATCAAGATCATGCCAATTAGATCTTTCCATTCAGCTAACATCCCAGGAAAAAAATTTGGTCCCCATACCTTTGGCAATTTGAGGTTATGACCACTAGTCTTCCAAACCCATTGGTTATGTGAATGCTGGGATTTTAATGGGAAATCTGAGTTCCCACATCAAGTTTCACGTGATAGAGAGTGCAACTTACTACCATCTATTGATATGAAGAGTGTGGACGCACAACCAAAGACTAGTTCCCTCGACGTATCATCAATGTGCCAAGGCAAATATTAAAGGAACTGAGATCACTATACAAGCTACGAAAAGGCCCTTCGATGTCGAAAAAGCTCACCTAGTGGATGAAATGTTTTATACAGAGTTATAGGAGAACGTCAAAGTCCTAACAAGAAGAATAGAGGGAGACTGAGTTTCCCTAATCAGAGAAAGGATGGGACCTATGAACGACCAGAATGATAAAACTGTAAGCGACAAAGGTGTAACAGAAGAAGCGCACCAAGTGGTCCCTCGACCTGAGAAAATATTAAAATAGATAATAGATGGGATGAGGCCCAGAATGGACCCGATGGAACACGAGGTCACACGATAAAGTGTGCTGAGTCAATTCTCTGAAGGAAGAAAGGCAGAGGCTTCGAGGGAGAGGAAAATAAAGGAAGTTGCAATGGCCAATAAGTAATGTAAAAAGATTGTTACTGAGGGAGGGAAGGTGGTTTATCATCTATGATGGTGTGAACGGGAAATCGAAGGAGCTATGGCAGAGGCTGACCCGATATATGAGTGTTTCTTGGTGGATCAACGGGGATAATGTATGGTCATAGAAAATTCTAGTGTACAGGAGTTCATGGACGATGTCGTCAAAAAACTAAACTACATGATGGACCAATCGAAGCCACAAGAAAAAAAATTGGAGAAGTTAAACTTGGCAAAAGAAAGGGAGGATCTAAGGGGGACATTTTCCTCTCGAAGAATCTCTGCATGGAGAAATGGGAGGCTTTGATTGAGATAATCTGAGAGTTTATAGATGTTTTTTCTTGGAAGTATATGGAGATGGAGGGGCTAAATAAAGAAGTAATCTTCCATAAATTAAACATAATGCCTTCAGCCATCCCGGTCAAGCAAGCAACGAGGACTTACAAGCCTAAGCTAGATTTGAGGATAAAAAAAGAGGTCTAATGCCTGTTGGTAGAAGGATTCATCAAATCGATACATTACCCACTCTGGTTGTCTAGCATCATCCTAGTGGGTAAGAAAGAAAAGAATTAAATAAGGATCTGCGTGGATTTTAGAGACTTGAATAGGATTTGTCCCGAATATGAGTTCCCTTTGCCCTCTATCGACAGCTTGATAGATGTAACAGCTAGACATGAGATGTATAGCTTCATGAATGTGTATGTAGGGTACAACCAGATCAAGATGGACCCCACAGACACAGAGAAGACAACGTTTATAACCCCATTGGGTAACTTCATATACAAGGTAATTCCGTTTGGACTAAAAAACATTGGGGCAACTTATCGAAGAATAATGATGGCCATTTTTCATGCCTTCTTTCACAAATTTGTGTAGTTTTATGTGGATGATTTGGCCATTAAATCGAAGAAGGAGGGGTCCCACCTGAGCAATTTAAGGAAAGTATTTTCTAGATGTAGGAAGTATAAACTGAAGATGAACCCGCTGAAATGCATTTACGGAGTAACCAGTGGAAAGTTTCTAGGCTTTATGGTAGATCGAAAGGGAGTGCAGATGGACCAAGACAAACAATGAGCAATCTTGGAGATGCCAAGTCCGAGAATGATGAAGGAGCTCAAGAGTTTCCTAGGCAAAGTTTCCTACCTTGGGAGATTTATGCCAGGATTGGCGGAAATAACACACCCGTTGATGCAGCTTTTGCAAAAAAACATAAAGTTCACCACGAGTCTCTCACCAGGATGAAGAAACTGATCATTTCACCTCAGAATATGATCCCCCCAAAGGCAGCAATACCGTTGCAGCTATACCTTACATCCACCATGAGGTTCGTCGGAGCTCTGTTAGCACAGGAGATCGATGGGCAAGAAAGACTAGTCTACTACCTTAGTAGAATCATACATAGGCTAGACGTCAGGTATAGTAGCTTGGAAAGGCATTATTTAACCTTAGCCTTTGTAGCACAAAAACTTAGACATTATATGTTGTCTTTTACAATTCATATTGTAACAAGATTTGATCCTATTAACTTTTTGTTGGCAAGAACCATATTGATTGGTAGAGAAGCTAGGTGGTTCCTTATTCTCTCAGAGTTTGGCTTGAAGTGCGTGGTCCCTTGCACAATCAAGATCCAGGTGTACACAGACCTCTTGGTAATCTTCCCATCTAGGATATATGAGCCCCCACCAGAGAGAATTCCAGTAGATGAACTGTAGGCCTATAACCTAGATGTAAGTTAAGAGGAATGGACGATGCAGTTCGATGGATCTTTAGTAGAGAATAAAGGAGGAGCAGGTGTCATTCTTTCAAGAGGAACGAAAGAATTTTGTCTTTCCTACAAGTTAGATTTTCCTTATTCCAATAATGAAGCAGAGTATGAGGTGTTGGTATTGGGGTTATTGGAGGCCCTTCGAAGGGGATTTCGTTCACTCTGCATAAAGGGTGATTCGAACTTAGTGATTCAGCAAGTAAATAAATAATATGCGTTGAAACACCTCAGTCTGGCATGTTACAGAACAATCATTCAGAGGATTATCAACTAGTTTTGTCGGACCAAGATCAAGAGGCATCTCCAAACAATGAACCTTCTTTCAGATGCATATGCCACCACCGCTCAGAAAATGATCATGAGAGACGATGCAACTACAGTCGTGATTCAATAAAGAACAGCTCCCTCGGTGGTATAGTCAATTATACCGATGGAGGATGACTCTGACTGTAGGGGAGAGATTAGAAAACAATTAGAGTCTAGGGAATGAGCAATGAAGCTGAGAGAGTTAGCCCAATACTTTATAAATCAGGAAAACCTTTACTCCAGAAATGCAGGAGGATGGCTGTCAAGATGCATCGACCCAGAAGAAGAAGAGAGAAGATTAAAGAAAACACATGAAGAGCATTATGAAACAACAAAGATACCTCTTTATAAGATAATTTAAAAGGAGGGATACTTATGTCCTAGAATGAAGCAGGACGTGGCAGAGCTCCAATAGAGGTGTGACAAGTGCCAACTGTTCTTTGAGGCAGCTGAATGCCATTTCATTGAACCTCAATCAGAGTGGAGGTAGCCCTATATTGACTTCATTAAAGATGGAGTTATCCCAATAGAGAAGATTGATGCTATGGGACTCAAAAGAAGGTCCCCAAGGTTCTACATTCAGTAGGGGCAACTTTATCAAAGAGGGTACTTCAATAGGCCATTGCATTGTATCACAAAGGAGGAAGTAGCTGAAGTCCTCAAACAAGCTCATGACCCATCTCACATAAAAGGAGAAAAGTTATATGACCATCTGATGACGCTGGTGTATTATTAGCCAACGATAGAGAAAGACTTTGCTAAGTTCGTTAAAAAATGTAAAGCTTGCCAACTACATGGAAATACGATTCATGCTCCATCGGTGGATCTATACTTTCTAAAACCCCTTACCCTTTCCATACTTGGGCGTTTGACTTGGTAGGGGTAATACATCCTTCTTCGAGAGGAAAAATCTGGATACTAGTGGCAATGGAGTGCTTTCCAAAGTGGGATAAAGCGATACCACTAAGAAGGGCAACATCGGGGGTGGTGAGAAAATTCATTAGAGAATACATCATTTTCCATTTTAGGATTCCAAAGGTTATTCTCTCTGATAACGAAACCCCATTCATCAATTTCGAGGTACATATTCTCACAAATAAGTACTCCATTGTTCATCATACTTCAACGATGGCATACCCAAAGGGAAACGGTCAAGCCGGGGAAACTAACAAAACATTGGTTAACATTTTGGCTAAGATGATGGAGGATTTCCCAAGATCATGGGATGACAAGATACCAGCTGTATTATGGGCCTATCGAATAATTGAAAGGAAGCCCACATGATATACCTCATTCTCCATTGTGTATGGAGATGAAGTGATTCTCCCGGTGGAGTTGGAAGTTCCCTCTGCTCGATATGCCTTGCGAAGTGGCATGCTCCCTCAGAATAGACATGTGTAGTTGGAAGCGTTGGATGAACATAGAGATAATGCGATGAAACACTTTCAAATGTATATGAATCAGCTCTCAAGGGCATATGATAACTTGGTGAGATCAAGGAAGTTTATTGAAGGAGACATTATTTTAAAGGAAGCAGTAAAGAACATCAGAGGGCTTCCTCTACCTAAGTTTGCAACGTATTGGGAGGGACCTTTCATTGTAAAGGAGGCTCACGATTCAGGTTATTGCTTAATTTCTAAGATGGAAGAATATAAACCATTTAAGATTAAAAATAAATAGTTGAAGATCTATCATGTGTAAAGAAAGTAACCTTAGAACATCGATGTATCTAGCCTTTTTATTATGAATATATATAAGTCATTATTTTCATCAAAAGATGTCTTTTGTTGTAACTAGAGGGAGATGGAAGATAGCAAAGTTTGTATTGTATGCAAGCAGTTATAGCATAACGAAGTGGCATAAAAACAAGATATAACTTCTCTTTCATTCATAAATTGAGAGGGTTTACAAAAATGGGAACTATTGCCTAGGAATTACATAAAGAGGAAACTAAAAATTTAAACAAATATATGGGAAGTCATCAGCCTAGGAGGAATCACAAGTTTGGAGCAGAGAAATAACCTCCCGGTAGACCCGAGGAAGCTGCTAGGCATGCTTGCTGAGCGTTGATGGAACCTTTCAGCCTTGTCTGAACTTGAGCATGCTCAATGAGGAGTTTCTCTCACCTTAGCTTCGCTAGACGTAAAGTTTCTTCGATATCCTCCACCTATTTGTTGGAAGCTTCAAGCAGAGATATTAGTTCGGCCAACCTAGTTTCCTTAGCTCGTTGAGTCTCTTGATGCTTCTATTGTAGTTCCCTCTGACTTTCCAATTGCTAACTCTTCATGGTCTTCAAGTGTCCAATCAGCTAGCTAAATTGAAATCTATCTCATCCCAACTCCTTTAGATAACCCAAGAATTGGTTGAGTAAAGGCCTGGTAACGTTTGCAGTAGGGGTGCTAACAATATCAGTAACAACGATCCCCATACCTTGGAGCTTGTGGCTCATCACAGGAATGTTTGAACGCAGTCAGTTAATAGTAAACATCTCAGGGTGATGATTTTCAATATGTTCAATCACTAATCGATGGCTAACAGGTAGTTGGGGAGAGTGATGAAGTACCATGAGACAAAACTCACGAGGAGCTAGAGATGGTAGAGGAAGCTCACAACTAGATTTACTATCTTCCTAAGCACCTGTCATGGAACATTGGTCGTTAGGACTCATTTCCTTAGATACATCTGGCTCCCAATTTGGTAAGGTGACAGTCGAAGGAATTCCTCGAGGTTGCTCTGCAACGCAACAGATCAAGCAAATAATGAGTTAAGTGAAAAAATCTTAACAAGTGTTTATCATTGTTAGGTCACCATTACTGGTGGATTTTGATGAAAGTTCTTAACAAGTGTTTATCATTGTTAATTCACCATTACTCCTATCATTGTTAAGTCACCGTTACTCGTGGAATTTGGCAAAAAATCTTAACAAGTGTTTATCATTGTTAATTCACCGTCACTGGTGGAGTTTGATGAAAAATCTTAACAAGTGTTTGTCATTGTTAAGTCACCGTTACTGGTGGAGTTTGATGAAAAATCTTAACAAGTGGTTTCCATTATTAAGTCAACATTATGGGTGTCATCGTTATTGGTGGAATTTTACAAAAAATAAAAACTTAACAAGTTGTTTTTATTGTTAAGTCACCATTATCGGTGGACTTTGAATGTTTAAAAATGAGAGTCTTCTAGATTTTACATTGTCAAGATAAATGACAAACAATAAGAAATGAGGAGAAAGTAGAGAAATACCTCAGTAATGGAGGTAGAAAGAATGGGAGTCACTAAAGAGGATAAAATGGTGGGAACTGTTGAAGGCAGGTTCATCTCGCCAAAAGTCTAAACAACACCCTCAATTAGAGGAACCTCGGCCAGAGGGACCTCAATATTGGGTGAAGCTCCTGCGTCTACAAAAGGAACTAAGGCCGATATTGGGGTAGATCTTGAAGATTCCGTTTGACCTTCTACAGATGCACCAATGCTTATGGGGGAAAAAGAAGCACCAGGATGGGCAAAAGAGACAATGGTGGCCTTGGAAACTGGTAGAATCCCAAAGGATAATGGCGGGATAAGACTTGGAGAAAGCTGTAAAAATAAACCTAAGTGTTAGAGGAGGGGAATAATACAGAAAGAAGAGACACACTTTACATTTAACTTACCACAGTAATATTGCTGAAGAAGGGCGCTGTAGCGATGGGTCTTGCTAATGGAGTTGGAAAAAAGATATCGGACAATGATGAAGCCAAAAGAGAAGCTACCTCAACCTGAAATACACAAAAATATTTAAAAGATACAACGAAGGGAGAAAGATAGAAATAAAGACCTAAAAGTGTTTAGAGCTTGTTACCTCGGGAGAACTTTGCACAGTTGGAACGATGTCTAGAGGAACCATAGGCAAAGAAGGTGAACGAGATGAAGCTAAGGAAGTCTCCTCTGGCTAAGAGGAACCTCCCACAGGGTCAACAAGGGCAATAACCTCCTTAGCAACCCCCATCATGCTTTGGGAGACCAAACGACGGGAATAAGTGAGCCCGTTCATGGAAGAACAGGTGGGAGTTGGACCAACGGAACCACTCCCGAAGCCCCCCCCCCCCCCCCCAACAAAAGAACTCACAGGAGGGCTGGGTCTTTCTTCTTCAGCTTCCCGCGACAAGTAAAGAGTTAGATAAATGCAGTTTGTAATAGAAAAATGAGAAAAATACATGTATACCTCTAGTCCAGAGGGAGAATGGGATGATATCGCCATCGACGAGGAAGGAGGGGAAGAAGCATAAGGAGGTGGGTGTGAGATGTACATCAGGAGCCCGTTTCTTTTGGGACTTAGTATCCAAAGTCTTTTTTCTCACACCAGCAGCACCAACACTTAGAGGAATCCTTGAGATCTTCTTTCGCTTTGACCCTCCTTCATATGGATCTACTAAGATAGTGGGGAAGTGATACGGCGGAAATATTGCGTATTTCACCCGTTAACCTACGCGTTATTAGCCCCCTCGGGTATCTTATTCCCTATATTTATGCTTGTTAACCAGACAACCCTCGGATTTCTATGTTAACATGTTTTGCAGGGGTTAATTGAGCTTTTGAAGGTGTTTAGATGCTTAGTGTGAACTTCGGATGCGTTTCTCTCGATTTCTGTACACTATCGCACGCGCAAGGGCATTTTAGTCTTTTGACATCTTGGGCACCTGGCCCGACATCTACACAGAAGTTTTAGATCTCCTCGCTATCTTCGTGTGGCCGCAAACGGTGCGCGATTCCGATGCATAACGACAAAGTTACGGCGATTTGAGCGACGTTGGATTGTATGCCAATGCAGGGGAAATTGCAGGCTTCCCCTGCTTGATCGATCGATCGAGCCTGGGGGTCGATCGATCGAGCATTATTATTTTTTCCACGTTTTCCACTGTCGATCGATCGACACGAGGGGTCGATCGATCGATCCCCTGTTTTTCCCCTGCAGATATTTTCTTTCTTTTATTCCAACTTACAATATAAGTTGATTTTTGTTGTAATAAGATATATACATTTTGGAGACTGATATATTCAGATTAGATATTTTTAGTTAGGGTTTGGTTTTGGAGAGTTCATTTCTCTCTTCTTCTTGGATTGACAACCCATGTGGTTTGTAAGATTGAACTATTCACTTCCTCTCCATTAATATAGCTTGTTCTTCTTCTTCTTTCCTTGCCTTGTAATTTAGTTTCCATGTTTTCTAACTAGTTTATATGTTTTAATTCTTGCTATCTTAGTTTAATTAGCATAATTTAGTTTAACTCACCATGCACCCTTAGATAAATAGGGTCGGGATTTCATTTCCGCCATTTTCGGGCCCCGAGCTCCGAAAACTAGGTTTAGTGCAAAATCGCGTTTAATTGAAACCGCGCGTATCAAAGTTGGATTGCTAAGCGTTTATTTTTTGTTGTCATGCAACGTTAGAGTTTATAACAACAATCCGATTTTAATCCGCGTGCGACCATTTTTCAGTTAAATATTTTATCTCGCAACTTTGGGTTAAATTCCTTCTTGCGTGATGTTTATGCTTAATTGATTATGATCGATTAAATTGCTTTCGAGCCTTAACTCTAGTTAGTAGTTGTTTCGATCCGTTTGGTAGAATGCGATCCCGATCCTCTCTTTCCTTTAATTTAGCATTAACTTATTCTTTTCTTTTGTCACCATAACCACCTATCATCTTTTACACTTTTATTCCTGAAGTAATTAAATAATTAACATCTAAAATTTAATAACTCCCTGTGGATTCTCGATACCCGACTTACCGCTCTACTTGCTTGTCAAGTGTAGCTGTAGCTTAGGTTCTTTTGCATGTTGAGCGGGAGCCGAAATCAACGATAGTGTCCCTACACGAACACTCGATTTCCCTCGCATCAAAATGGCGCCGTTGTCGGGGAGTTTGTTTTAGATTGTAATTGTTTTATTATTTCGTAGTATTTTTCGTTTCCTATTTGTATTCTTTATTTTAACCTTTCTTGCAGGATTTGCATACTTTGAGCGCTAAGAAACTTTCATTCGCGGTTGCTCACTTTATTTCTTGGTTTCTCCATCTTTCAACAACGAGGTAACCATGTCTTTCTTTTATAGTTATTACGGTTATTCTAATGATTCTTACTTTGGGGATAGTTTTCAAGTTTTCCATTTTCAAGATTTTCTTGAAAATGAAAGACTTGAAAACATTTATCGGAATGAAAATCGTTATTAGGAGCTTGAGTTGGATTCATTATTCGAATCCAATGACGATCTTCATTTCATTACTTTCGAAGACGAGTTTCAACCAAATGAGGAGTCCGAGGCTCTTGAGCCGAGGAAGCCTACTTTGGAAGAGACTTTTCTTCTTTACTCCCAAGGTTTGGAAGGCTTAAATGATGCTGGAATGAGACTTGGTTCACTTTGCGATGAGATGAATTCTTATGCACAAAACAACAAGGAGGTGGAAACTTGTGTTTCACCTCAATTTTTCAAAGAATTTCTCATCGAATGTGAATCTTTCTCCCCCGAAATTCAATCTCCTTCCGACGATGAGTCGATTGAGATTGAATTTATTTCATCACCATATTCGTTTTCCGTGATTGAACCATTAGAATTACCGGTTGATTCCTATGAGTCGGTAGAAACTTTTGAAATTTCTACACTTTTTGCCGACGAGGACTCTTTACCGGACTTGTTTTCGATAGATGTTATCCCGACGTGTGCACCATCTCCCATTTCCTTTGAAAAACCTTTGGGAGGTGAATCGATTTTTCTTGGACCTCAAGTGTACTTTTCCCCCTTATTATCAAAATCCCCCATCGTCCGCCTAGAATTTCAAATTGACGATGGTTCATTTCTTTTACCGCCCACATGCCTTCCATTGTTCAAACGGAATTCCTATTTTCGGGAGGCATGCATGCTCGGGAGGGTCCACCGTTGATCCTCCAAAGTCAAATCGTGTTTTGGATGGACCCTCAAAAATTTCAACTTTTGGTATATAGTTAATTGTACATCCTAAGTGTAGGTTGTATATACTAACTTCTTCATTTTTGTTTTTTTCTTAATTTTAGCCTAGTGTAATTAGTTAATCTCTTTTTATTTCTTTTCGTATTCTTGGTTCTAACTCTTTTGTAGGTTCAACGGACTTGAATTTGCGGAGATATGCGCCCCGGCACACATTTGTTAAGAAAACAATCAAAAATCACAAAAACATTTTTTCCTTTGTTTTTCACACACACATCCTCACGCATTTGCATTTGTTTTTATTTTTCTTTTATTTTATTTTTCATTTGTTGTCGTGAATATGCATGTGCGTTTCTCATTGTACATATTTTTATTTTTTATTTTTTTATTTTCTTTAGGTTAGGCCTTTTTGGTGTGTATATTTAGGCCTATGTGTATTTATTTTTATTTATTTTTATTTTCTATTTTTATTTCATATTTTTATGTGTATACATATATATATACTATATATATAGTTATTTTACTTTTAGACCCCCCTATTTTCCCAAAATTGCAATTTCCCCCCTCATTAAAAATTAGATGCAGTAGGCCTGGCCCTGCTCGATCGATCGATCGATCAGGTTAAGCCGAGGTCTGCCTTATTTTTCCCCCATTTCTCTTATTTCTTTTCTCTCCTCTCTCAAAACCGTTTGTGCCCTAATTTCTCCCCTCACCACTTTCCTCCATTTTCTTCCAATTGCTACACATCCAAGGTATATTCTTAACTAGTTTTACATGAATTTGTAGTTTTTGGTAGAATTGTGTCATAAATTAGATATTAAAACCCTAGTTTGACACATTGATTGAATGTTGGTGATTCCCCTGATTTCGTTTTGTTCCAACCGAAATTTTGCATGATTCTTGTTATATATCCACTCATGGACATGTTTTGATTGCTGCATTGTTGGTTGTTCATGAGTGGGGTGGTTTTGTTGGTTCAAACTCGGTATTTTCGACCTTGACGCACATTGCGCACGCCAAGTGTTCGTCAAAAATGCCTAAAACAGATTTCAATCCTTATTTTGACGCACACTTGGGTGATTTTCATGCCTAGTCGCATTCCGACATTTTTCATCGCAATGTTGCATATTTTCACCTCGGTTTTGCGTACTTGCACCACCATTTCAACTTTTACACCACTAACCATAAATTGTGCTTAAACTTGCTTTGTTTTGAGTAAATTCTTGTTTTGTAGGTTGATATGGCACCAAAAAAATATTCTTCTACTAGGTGTGTGCCCGCCGGGGGCGTCGATGGGTTCCGCTCAGAACAGGAGCGAGATTGGTTCCGTGCACATTTTTACACTTCCGAGCGACCGCTTGGTCATCATTTTGCATGGGTTCTTGAGCACTTTCCGAGAGAGGCGCGGGTACTGTTGCGCCGTCAGGGGTGGGAGCCCTTCCTTTCTACTAACGGGCGCGTCAACGAGGAGTTGGTACGGATTTTCTACGCGACGTTAGTAGAGGTGAAGAGCAGAGATGGGCCGACTACATATGAGGCCATGGTTCGTGGGGTGAGGGTTCCATTTAGTATTTCAGACTTGGCGGATTTCATGGATGTTCCTCTCCCTGCGGATCCAGTCAGTTTTCTCGATGGGAGTATTTTCGGGCGCGGGACATTGATAGAGGCCCTTGCACCGGGCGAGCCGTGGAAGAGGGGTGCTTTCCGCTCGACTGCGATGGAGGACTTGCCTAGACTACTACACTACATCAATATCCATTCCTTCATGGTGACGAACAACCGGTCTGAGGTTCGTCACAAACATGCTGCATTGATCTATACTATGCTGAATGGATTGGGCAGTATCAGTTTGCCCGCTATTTTTCTAGATATGATGTGCGATACTGCGAAGGAGGTCGCCTGGAGATTTTCCCTTCCTTTTCCTGCCCTTATCACGAAGATATGTATTTCTCATGGTTTCCCGGAGATGGACGCAGACCGTAAGCATGTGCCACTCGGGCTTCTCTCTAAGGACAACATCACAAAAATGCTTAAGCGCGAGTGGGGGCAACCGGATGGGAAGAGACCAAAGGCAGAGATACCTGACTTGACTGATGACGAGGAGGAGGATGAGATTAGAGAGATGGAGATGTGTGAGGGTTCTCACGCGACACAGAGGATGATACCCTCTTTGCGGCATACCAGGCCGTGCAGGACCAGCGCTGGGAGGAGACCCAGCTCAGGTGGGCGACTTGGGAGTCCCGCCTGGATCAACAGCAAGCTCAGCAGGAGTAGTTTCAGGCCGAGCAGCGGCACGAGTGGGCTTTGCAGAGGCAGGCTAGGGCACAGAGCAGACAGGATTACCGGATGATGCAGCGGATGATGAGAGATCTTTATCTGCAGCGCAGCGATTCCGACTCACCAGTGCCTCCTCATTTTCAGGACCCCTCCGATCCTAGTGGTTCTGGCCACTAGGCTGTTGCTATGCTGGGTTTCATTTTTGTATTTTTGGGATCGGATAGTATATTGTACTTTTTATTTTTATTTTTATTTTTATTTTTATTTTTATTTTTATTTTTATTTTTATTTTTATTTTTATTTTTATTTTTATTTTTATTTTTATTTCTTTTATTTCAGAAGTTGTAATGTATTAAGTAATTTTGTATTGAACTTATGAAATGAGACATGAAAATGTAGTTTGTGGTTGTTTATTGGATTTTGATGCGTGTGACCTTCCATTTTATAAAATCAAAAAGTTCACCATCAATTTATCTAGTATTTGCACTTCAGCCCCTCTATATTATTGTGACTTGTGACATAGATTCTCTTAACTTAATACATCGGTACATATTCTTCATATGCTTTGTACTAACTTGTTTTGCAGCTTCATTTGGACTTGTACTTATGGAGATCGCTCCACGTGTGGGTAATATCATTCTTTTCCTAGCTTTGTGTTGTGTTCTTTAATGGACGCATTCGGGACAATGCAACATTTAAGTTAGGGGGTGTAGGATATTTTATCCATTTTGCTGTTTAGTCCTTGGATTTGATTACAATTTAGTTACAAAGCATGTTTTTTGTTAAAAATTTGAAATTTTTCAAAAATATTTTCTTTCTTTTTTCTCCTTTATTGGGCATTTTGCCTTGTTTCCGATGATAAATTTTAATAATTACCCGATCAAATAGACAATTCAACTATGCATGTTCTCGATTTTAGAAGTTATTAGATTTTAGTCCCTATATCATTGATATTATGAATAACTTCATGAATTAAACTTTATCCGTGAACATATGCACCATTCTTGTTACATTGATTTGGTTTAAGATTTTTATAACTCGGTATGCTTTTGCTGCATTGTATATACTTACACCGAGTGATATTAGAGACTTATCTTCATTTGTGAGTGTATACACTATTCTTTCTTCTTTGAAAACGTTAAATTCGTCGATAATCTCTTTATTCTTTCATTGACCGTTCATTAATTGAGTTCATCATTGAGATGTGTTACTTGAGCATGATTTTCATATATTGTTTTGACTCGAGAATTGCATATACTTTGTGAAATGATCATAGGCCCTCTTTGGTATATCACCCATATGACCTTGACCTCACCTTTTATATGTTCCCTAGTCAACCCACTTGAGCCTAAATACTAGCCTTTCTTTTCATTACCCAAAATCCCATAACCAACTCCAAATTGGAGTTTTATACCATATATATTACCTTACATACCCTTGTTTGGATTGTTGCTTGTAATTGAATGTTATTATTGATGTGTGGTTGCAATTTGAGTATGAAACGAGTAAGAAGTGTCAGAAAAAGAAAGTAGTGAAAAAGTGAAGAAAAAGAGAAAGCAAAAAGCAAAAGAAAACAAAAGAAAAAGTGAGAAAAAGGAAGAAAAGAAAAAGAAAGAGAAAGTTGTAAATATTGTTTGTAGTGTTTCAATAAGCTTTGATTACTCTCTCGATTGTTATATCTATGCTCGTTTGGACATTCTTGTCCAACTTTTGATATTGACCACTTTTTACATTATTCCGAGTTTCATCCCCAAACACTTTGAATCCGTATATACATCCCTTTCATTTCGTACCCTAACCTATCCTACATTACAACCCTATTACAAGTCATATGTGATCTTAAGTAGATGTAATTCAAATGTTTAAATAGTTTTGATAATCTGTGAAAATGCATTTCGCCTCTTTTATATGTGCGGTATCTTTTCACTGAGATTGCAATTTTTATTTCCTATATAGCGTTCTTCTTTTGTGACATGTGTGCGGCCTAGTTTCCATTTACATTTACTCTTAAGCCCGCATGTCCCGTGTGTTACATCCCTATTTTGAGTGAATTCGCTTGATGAGCGTAATGCCCGTGAGGTTTGAATGTATGCATGCTTTGATGTTTAGTATCCGAATTATTTAAGTTTTTTGCCAAATCATACTTTGCATATGCTCACTCCCCTACCACATGTTAGAGTTTCAATTCATTGAGGTGCATTCGATAATGCCAATAACTACGGACTTCTCATGCGAATTCGTTTGCTATGCTAATAACATGTTGAAACCTTGTTCGCACTGATGAGTTTGTCTTACTTGATTGGGCATATTTTGAGGAAACTTTATGATGTTTGTGGGTTCCATCACTGAAAACCCTCACGAGACGACACTCGTCCACTAGGGTAACCTAGGGGTTTAACGGCTTATTGCATACGCTAAATGCAATCGAATCGCCCGCGAAAGTGGCCTTATCTTTTTTATTGGTTTTATACCATACTTTTGTACTCTCTCCTGTGTTGGTTTACTAGTTCTTGTTGTTGCATCCTATTTCATTGCTAGGGACTAGCAATGTGTAAGTTAGGGGGTGTGATACGACGAAAATATTGCGTATTTCACCCGTTAACCTACGCGTTATTAGCCCCCTCGGGTATCTTATTCCCTATATTTATGCTTGTTAACCAGACAACCCTCGGATTTCTATGTTAACATGTTTTGCAGGGGTTAATTGAGCTTTTGTAGGTGTTTAGATGCTTAGTGTGAACTTCGGATGCGTTTCGCTCGATTTCCGTACACTATCGCACGCGCAAGGGCATTTTAGTCTTTTGACAGCTTAGGCACCTGGCCCGACATCTACACGGAAGTTGTAGCTCTACTCGCTAGCTTCGCGTGGCAGCGAACGGTGCGCGATTCCGATGCATAACGACAAAGTTACGACGATTTGAGCGACGTTGGATTGTATGCCAATGCAGGGGAAATTGCAGGCTGCCCCTGCTTGATCGATCGATCGAGCCTGGGGGTCGATCGATCGAGCATTATTATTTTTTCCACGTTTTCCACTATCGATCGATCGACACCAGGGGTTGATCGATCGATCCCCTGTTTTTCCCCTGCAGATATTTTCTTTCTTTTATTCCAACTTACTATATAAATTGGTTTTTGTTGTAATAAGATATATACATTTTGGAGAGTGATATATTTAGATTAGATAGTTTTAGTTAGGATTTGGTTTTGGAGAGTTCATTTCTCTCTTCTTCTTGGATTGACAACCCATGTGGTTTGTAAGATTGAACTATTCACTTCCTCTCCATTAATATAGCTTGTTCTTCTTCTTCTTTCCTTTCCTTTCCTTTCCTTGTAATTTATTTTCCATGCTTTCTAACTAGTTTACATGTTTTAATTCTTGATTTCTTAGTTTAATTAGCATAATTTAGTTTAACTCACCATGCACCCTTAGATAAATAGGGTCGGGATTTCATTTCCGCTATTTTCGGGCCCCGAGCTCCGAAAACTAGGTTTAGTGCAAAATCGCGTTTAATTGAAACCGCGCGTATCAAAGTTGGATTGCTAAGCGTTTATCTTTCTTTGTCACGCAACGTTAAAGTTTATAGCGATAATCCGAGTTTAATCCGCGTGCGACCATTTTTCAGTTAAATGTTTTATCTCGCAACTTTGGGTTAAATTCCTTCTTGCGTGATGTTTATGCTTAATTGACTATGCTCGATTAAATTGCTTTCGAGCCTTAACTCTAGTTAGTAGTTGTTTCGATCCGTTTGGTAGAATGCGATCCCGATCTTCGCTTTCCTTAATTTAGCATTAACTTATTCTTTTCTTTTGTCACCATAACCACCTATCATCTTTTACACTTTTATTCCTGAAGTAATTAAACAATTAACATCTAAAATTTAATAACTCCCTGTGGATTCTCGATACTCGAGTTACCGCTCTACTTGCTTGTCAAGTGTAGCTGTAGCTTAGGTTCTTTTGCATGTCGAGCGGGAGCCGAAATCAACGATAGTGTCCCTACACGAACACTCGGTTTCCCTCGCATCAGGAAGGCAGTAGGAGGAGGAGTGGTGAGAGTGTGTTGTTGAAACTTAGAATTTATTCACTCCACCTCAGCTTGAATTTTCTTCCTCAACTCCTCAATAACTTGGGCAGACATATGACAAGGAACGGAGGCAATGAGGAATGACTCCATTGGAGCTTGAGGCTAATGTTGGGACTTAGACTTTGAAGAAGTCCCACTCTTAGACCTCCTAGTTTTTTTGGTTGGTGGCTTGGAAGGTTCTTCACGAGAAACTGCTTCAGTTGGAACACCCTCACCAATAACATCTTCAGTAGGGGCACTCTATTTTGGGGTTGTAAAGTTCTTGGGTTTGGGCGTGGTAGTAGGGATCATTGGGAAATAAAGAGGTAGATCATTGGGAGGATGTTTGCAGTCTTTCTCAGAGGGAACTCAACTCTAAGAATAGAGTTTCCCTTGTGGCCCAATTATAAAGAAGAGAAAGAAAGAACTAGGGGATACTGGGGGGGACTTTGTATGAACTCACGAATCCTAGCCAGTTGCATCGACCAAAATTTGAAGTAAAATAGGTGGACACATCCCCTTTTCTAGTAGTAGTTGGGATGGTAACTCGACTATCCATAGTAGAAGTCATTCCAAGTACCGTTGCAGAAAGGTAGAAAGTGCAGGCCTCAGTAAAAGTAGCCCTCTTGTTCGTTAACTGAAACACAGGTCGAGGAGCCCCTTGATCAAAAATGAACTGTCTATTGCACCTATCGGGGTTGTAAGGTTCAGAAGTATATCCCCATTCAGTGAATGAATGAAGGAACCCAAGGGTGAATAGAAGCACCACGGCTTGCAAAGGATCTTCTACAACCGGAACGAAAGTGATCGTTCTAGCTGTAAAAGAGAAAAAAATCTAAGTATGGGAGAAGGTAGATTCTCCGTACGGCCTCATGATGAAGGAATCGAATGGTAAAAAATTTCCATTATTTCCTTTCAACTTTATTTTTTATGGAAGCATAGGAGGTCAGGGGGTTTAATGTCTTGGATCATGGGATAAGGGATAGATTTGGTAGCAATGGCAGGAAAGCGGGTATAGAGGAAACCCGTTAAGATAATGGTATTGGTAAAATTGGCCAGGTTGTAAAGGCCAAAATACCGTGCCATGTTGAGGTGGGTTCGATCCAACCAAGTATAGAGGGACCCCAAACCAAACGGATGGAAATGTTTATGAGGTCGCTCCTAGGTTGGTCGTTGGGTTTTCCAGTCAAGAAGAAATGAG
The DNA here is from genome assembly GCA_949130495.1 of Sambucus nigra. NCBI lineage: Eukaryota > Viridiplantae > Streptophyta > Magnoliopsida > Dipsacales > Adoxaceae > Sambucus > Sambucus nigra. The sequence continues at coordinate 554,603,784 of OX422210.1, read as the reverse complement.
AAAAAACACAAGGATATAGGCTGGTAATTCCAAAAATGTACCTTTACCCTGGCCTGTGATAGAAGTAACGTCCTTCGCAGTAGGAGCTTCGAAGAAATAGCTAATAAGGGGAGTAAAGGTAGCCTTGTTTGAAGACCCAGTGCAACGGTGGTAAATTTGATCCAGCTCAGCTCGGTCAGTAGTTTCTTCATCATACAAGGCCTCATCAAGATAAGTAAACTCACCCATGGGTTCAAACCCAATTAGCTCATAAACATATTCCAAAGAAATGATGAACTCCACCAGGCAGCGAAGAATGTGTGAATTGTGACGTTCCATCTGGAGACCAGCACTCGAAGTGCATCATTGTGCTTAGAGAGAGTGAACTCCCCAAACCAATTTTCTCGATGAAGAACAACCTTGGCAAGAGCTGCAGTGGGGGAGCTCTGCGTATGTGCATGTCAGACGACAAAATGAGCTAAAGATACCCCAGGCACATTGAAATCGATATGGGAGTAAGAAAAGTCACCACGATCCAACCTGAAGCGCAGAGTCCCCTTTGGAGGAAGAAAACCCCACTTGGATGATTCTTCATCTTCATCACCTAGCAATAAAGGGTCATACTTTCAGGAAATGGCAAGTTTTTCACGCATCAGAGAACTCATCATCGTTGCTAAATTTGGGAGATCGACAATAAAAGCGCAATTGTTCTTGGCGTGCTGCCACCAAGGAGGTGGCATCCAGGGTGGTTACAGGCAGAGCACTGGTGGTGGGCGTGTGGGGAACGCTGGAAGTGGCCATGGAAGCGGATGATGGAAGAAGAAAAGTTTAAAGAATGAGAGAGGGGGGCAAAAATCGAGGAATACGGCCACAAGTGGCGGTGAAAGATACGATGAAAGGCAAATAACCAGAGAAAACCTTGTTAATAATGGCGGTTTGAATATTTCTCTCTCTAAAAAATCACTGGGAGTTTGAATAAGACGAAGGAAAAAATGGCTAAGTATTTTTGAAAAATAGACGTTTGTAATCTTTAAACTCATCTTTTGAGTTTTCCCACGAACACAAGTGCAAAGCCGTCAATATTGATTTCAGACAGACACATGGCACTTCGGGGAGTGTCCTGGAAGTTGAAAAGACAACACCACATCATTTATGAAGTCACAGATGGGGAATACAAAGGATTTTCTTCCTAGGAAAGTTTGAGTTTCGGTGCCAGAATTTTTTGTCAGACATATCCAATAGCTCCCAACACAGAAGCTGTCCCAACGGTTCAAAAAAGATACGATGTCCCCTCGCCACAAGTCCAAACGTTACTTGATTGTAACTCAGATACATCAGGGAGAATTTTTTTTCTTTTTAGAACATGAAGAAACGATGATATAACACAACCCAAACAAAGTTTTACCTTCAAATTGGGAGAGTTTCCTAGGGAGAAGTTTACAAGGGAGAATTCCACAAGTCTGAACGCTAAGAATGTCCAAGGGGGAGATTTCATACCATTAGGGGTAGCCCTAACACAAACACTCACAACTTACAACTATACTCCACAACAGTGCAGATGGGAGAATTTCAAATAGCCAAGGAAGCAAAGACATAATGGATAATGCTCAACGATAGGAAAAAGTTGCAATGTCCCTTAGCCAATCACTGAGAGACTGTAGTGCTTTGGTTCAAGTACATCAAGGAGAATTTTACTTTTTCCTAGAAATGATAACGAAAAAATTTATAACTAAAATAGAAACATCAGAATTTTTTAGAAGGTGCATCGGATTGAGAAGTTTTCGTGCAGAAATTTCTTGTTCCCACAACAAATCTCTCCACGAAGGGGCAAATGTAGGGGGCTTGAAGATAATATCGAGATTAGAGCTAATTCCACCAGCTAATACAATAGCCTCAAGGGACTAAGGAAGTGATACAGCTCAGCGAGGCTACTCAAGCGATGCAGCTTTGTGAGGCAGATCAAGCGACATAGTTCAGCGCGGCAGTCAAGGGGGATCTTCCAACAAAGAATCTGGCCGAGAGAGATCATCCTTTAGTCATGTTATTTTACTTATTCTTGTTATATATTTTTTTTACATTGTCTATGAGCTATAACGACTGTAATGATGTAACGAATGAAATATCATTCGGCGTGAGGTCAAACAGTACTTACGAGAGACCGGGCCTGACAGGGTCTGGGAGAGCTTTCATGCTCTATCGAATGACCTCACCGTGGGAACTTAAGAGGGACTTGGTTTGGAGGATTGAGAAGTGAGGCACCATTGGGGCTTATCCTGGCCATCTTAGATACACCTGGTAAAACACCAAAAGACCTTGACCGTGGAACCTTGGGCAGAGCAGCCTTGTGTTCCATTCGCGTGTTGTGTTGTGAACCAAACAATCTTCTACTTAATGTCACATCTACTTTATGTGATGTCAATAGCCAGCTAGGCAATGTCAAATCTGCACTTGAGTAAACCACCATGGTATTTGGGGCTGTCAGACAGTTGGTGATCCACCTCTGTGATGACATACCCTTGATGCATAATGGTTAGGAAAAAGGCATGTCTTGGCATTTAATGTTTACGATGTGGGGCTGACAAGTTCATCAGGTATTTTATATTTGTGACATAAAGTATGAGGGATGTCTTTCACAGTTACTAATGACTGAGCCATCTCGGGAGTGGTGTGTGGGGGTTATTTATTAGCCTCAACCACTTCAGAGAAGAGAGAGTTATTTTCTAGAGATTTTTGGCCAGAGAGAGATTATCATCAGGCAAAAAGAAGTTATTGCAAAAACCAGAGCCTTTACTCATCCACCACTATCGTTTATTATGACGCTTTTAATTTTTGATGGGAGACCTTTGAGAGTTGGTGTGTTTGGTTCCCTAGCAAGGTGTATCTAGGGTGTTTACGTCTCTCTCCATCTAAATGAGTTACTTCTGAGTTCATTATTATATTTTGAGTTATACACGAGAGATTTATGAGTTCAAACTGAGTTCATTTCCACCAGGTCGTGATTGTGTGTCTTGTAATCAATTAATAATGTTACCGGTTAACTTATCATTACCATAATCAAAAGGGGTTATGCCTCCATCTAATCTGAACTACCCTCTTACATAGTGTCTTTGTCTTTTACTAGACACGACATGTCATCTAAGGTTCAAGTTGTATCAAATGGACATCAAGAGTGCCTTACTTAATGACATTCTATAGGACGAGGTATTTATGGAACCACTAAAATGGTTTGAAGATAAAAAATTCCCCAATCATGGATTGAAGCAAGCTCCTCCAACTTGGTTTGAGGTGATTACTTCCTATTTGATGGACAATGGTTTTAAGAGAGAGGGTATTAATGCGATATTTTTTATGCATACAGAGAAGGGGTACATTTTTGTTGCACAAGTCTATATTGATGACATAGTCTTTAGTTCCACTTATGGCCAATATACTCATCATTTTACAGAGAAGATGACTTGTGAGTTCGAGATGAGTATAGTGGGTGAGCTTAGATTCCTTACTGGTTTTCAGATTTGTCAATTAGAGGATGGGATTTTCATATCCCAAGCCAAGTATGTGAGAGATCTAGTGAAGAAGTTTGGTTTAGACATTACTAGGAACGCACGTACATCGATAAGTTCTATGACTAAGCTCTGAAAAGATATATCGAGAAAGAACATTTAGACAATCCTCTTGAAAAGTATGATTGGTAGTTTTCTATACCTAACCTCTAGTCATCCTGATATTGACTTTAGCGTAGGTGTGTGTGCTAGGTATCAAGAATCCCTAAAAGAGTCTCACTTACACGCGCTTAAAATAATCATCAAATATATGAGTGGTACTTTAGATTATCGGCTATGGTATTCTTTTGATACTGATGAGCATATTCTGATGCCGTTTGGGTTATGGATGTAGATGGTTATAAAAGCACCTTAAGTGGGTGTTTTATTTTTGTATTACTTTAGCTTCGTGGTTGAGTATGAAATACATTTCAATATCTTTTTCAACCGTTAAGGCCGAATACTTGCACTTAGGAGTTGTTGCACACAACTTTTGTGGATGGAATAAATGTTGGGTGATTATGGGATCGACCAAGACACTATGACCATATTCTGTGATAATACTAGTGCATTCACCTTTCTCGTAATCATGTCCAACATTCTAGGACAAAGCATATTAGGATCCGAGAGCATTTCATTCATAACATTATTGAAGACAAATTCATATCCTTAATCTTTGTTTCTATCAATCTTCAATTCGTCGATATTTTCACTAAACCACTAGATGCCCTTCGATTTGGAAATCTATTACTGTTCTTTCAATCGATTGAGTTTGGGTAGTTATTTAATTTAGGGGTTGTGTTTATCGATATTCTATATCTCCCTAAACTAGATTGTACATGTTTGTATATATATGTTTATGAAAATCCAAACACATTTTTGTCTTTTATATTTAAAAAAGTTTAAAACTATTTTCCATGTTTTGTATTTATGTGTGATGTGATTACAATCTTTAGAGCACTCCTTCACTTTCCCCATGACCTATCATGGTGTTCTAGATTCGGTTATGCTATTATAGTGCTTGAATATGTCCTTCCAGGCATAACAATGTTCATATGTGACTATGTCTTATATTTGGTTCTCTAATCATCACTTTTATCTGCACATATGTTTCGCGGTCTCTCTCGAGTATTGGTGTTCTTTGCATGCACTTAATGCGATGTTCTCCTCATAATACTTTTATTTCCACATTGTTCTCTCAGGTTTGTTGTGTATTTAAAAGCTATTGCTTGCGATTAGTGTATGTGATTCTTATATTTGAGTGTGCAATGGCTCAAGTTGTTATTGGAGAAAATATTACTTTGCATGAAAAGCCACCATTGGCACGACCCATTTGTTTAAAGAAAAAATATTTATGATGCTATTAAGGTCCCAAGTGAGTTTTCATACTATATCAAATAAGGGGGAAACTACTCACATGTCATAAAATAAGAAAATCCATGTAAGAAAAACATGAGTGTTTGAAGGAGATTAATTGAAGATCAATGGGTTTGAAAAATTTATTCCTATCTCATCTTTATGTCTGACTATATTGAGTTAAGAATCATTGAGAGCATCTATGCATAAGTGCATCGTCCTCTTGTGAGTTCTAACTTATTTTTCACTAAGGTTGATTTGAGATTTTTACTCTTTGATGAGTCCAGTAGTCGTCATGCACCATAGCATAATTTTGAATTGATTCTCCTATTTTTAGGTTCACTCCCATACATTTCATCTTTGTGTTTCACTAGGTTGCTTACATCACAATATGTTTTTTTATATATTTTTTTGGATTTTTTAATTTTTTTGGGAGAGTTTCCTTCCTTTGTTTTGGGGTTGTGGTAATTTAAAAAAAATGGAGTTCATTAGACGAGAACACCATGTCGTTCGAACAAGATTGGTTTTTTTTGGAACGCTCATCCCATGACCTTCCAATATGGTCCCTCTATTTGTCAGGCCCTCATGCGTTAGAAGTTCGTTCGCCTTTCGAATAAGATCTTGTCTTCGTTTGAATGACCTATCCTCTCATTTGAACGAGATCTTAAGTTCGTTCAAACAAACTTGTTTGTTTCATTCTAACAAACATAAAAATCCAATTTTTCATTTTCATCTATTTGTCTTTTTCCTTAAACCTCCTTAATTCCCTCCGTGCTTCTTGCGATTTCGTGGTCTACAAGTGATTTTTTCTTCATTGTTGCTACTTGGTACATTCCCAGTACAATTGCAGAGGTCAAATCCTTGTGGCGTTTGGAATTCCTCTCGTGACTATTCAAAATTTTCCTAGTGTGTTCATTTTGTGGGTTTTTTCTTGGGTATTCATCCGCTGGGGATTCTTTCAAGGATTTTTCATCGATTTTGTGTGTATATATACCTATCGTGTCATGTGTTCCCATAAATATCTCTCACAATACTATTTTTGGGGCATTTTTTTTTTTCATTTTCATCTTTTAATTTCCATAAACCAAAAATATTTTGTTTTTCCCCTTTCATGTGTGAAATACTACCCCATTTCAATCGTTCTCCAAATTGTTTAGATTTTTATTCACTGATGATGATGCTGAGACTTAGCACCACCGGATAAGTGATGATGAGCTCAAACAATGGCAGCCATGGCAGCCATAGAGATGTATATGTATAAGTGTGTAGAAGGAGATGAGTATAAGAGGAATAAGACAATGATGTATAGTGGTTCAACCACTTTGGCCTACATCCACTGTGGGTGTGTGATCCACTAAGTATGGGCACTAATGGCCTTGGATACAATGCACATAATCTCACTTTCTCTCTCTACTATGTGTACAAACAGAGTTTTAGCTAGGGTTCCAATTATCAATCGATCCCCCCTGTAGGGTTGTAGGTGACAAGTATATATAGGTCTTGGGGGGGGGGGAGGGTATAGTGTACACCCAAGTATGCATGGTGCATGTGAATGATGATCTAGCCAATCCCCTGTTGACACCTGCAGATGCCAAATGATGACATAATATTCCCTCACGTGAGGGTGTGATTTTGTTTTAGCGATCTCCCATGTGCCATGTGAGCCTCACGCGCACTGTTCCACGCGTCTCCTAAACCACGCACTGTGATGATGTCACCCTCGGCCTTTGATATGAGGCCGAGGGCAAAGTTCCTTTCGGTAATGAGTCTGGCCTAATTTGGGCCTCGTACTGTCGTACCCTCGGAGGGTCGTCCGGAGCCTGATGAAGGGTCGGCCTCCTGAGGGGTCATCCGGATCCTGATGAAGGGTTGGCCTCCTGAGGGGTCATCCGGAGCCTGATGAAGGGTCGGCCCCTAAGGGGTCGTCTGGGCCTGATGAGGTGCAGGGAGCCCTCGGCATGGCCGAGGGTATATATGGGTATATCAACTAAAGAGGCAATTTTTCACTCACGAATGTTATTTCCTACTATCCATTCATTTGAAATGATTATATTATGTTTGTTGTTGTTGGATTGGTGGTTTGGTTTATCTCGGGGGTCAATTGGATTGTTGTCAGAGATAGGTTCTTAGAGTGTCAGTTGGGGTTAGTCATCCCTATTATCCATTCCATATTTGTTCCTATCATTTTCTCCCCTCTTCTCGTGTTTCTATTATGGTTGGTGGTCGTAAATGTCTCTCTCCTTGATACGAGGATCCTACAAAGTCATCTTCCTCACCGTTTAGAGTGCAAGCGACCCAGGCATGTCGTCCTGTTTATTCTCCTATTCGATGGGACAACTGAGTAGAATATGATAATTATTGTATTCTTGGGTTCTATATTCGCACTATCATTAGGGAACATGCCTTTATATTTTCTAACTTTCCTCGAACACATATTCCTGAGTGATTTGTAGGGCGAGGATGGGAGCCTATTTTCTTTTATGTATGATGTATTTCTTTCTGACCTAGTCCGTGAATTTTACCATCACATAATGGCTCATACAACCGCCATTTGCTCAACCGTTTGCGGTGTCGACATCGTCGTGACATCCGACACCATTGTCGTTATTCTAGGCATTCCTCGGGCACCCTATCCTATATTTCCTCAGCCCGAGGAGGAGAGGATTCACATTGATTATATTTTTTTGATTCTTTTTTCTTTGTTTCCATTCTCACACTATCATTTTCTATCACTTCGATCCCTACCCTAACTACTGGATCCTTAATTGGGTCACTTGCTCATGCTTCCTTCCACATGCCAACTCTACATAGATCTCTATTAAGACTATTCAATTCATACATGATATCACCTCTAGGATAATCATCAATCTTTTCTCTATGATTCCTGGCTTTATGGCATATGTGTCAAATAACGAGACGTCCTCTATTAGTTTTAAGCTACCTTATGGGATTTTTATTACCATTTATGTCTAGTTTCATAGGTTCTTATTCTTCCTTATGAGTTTCAGATGAGTTCGATTTATATCATTGATTGGAACTCTGTTCGCTGATCGGAGGGCCATCTTCCTCCTATTTTTCATCATCCTCATCTATCTTCTCCTTCCACCTCTTTTTTTTTTAGTTTGTGTCCTACCTTAGAGTCTACTGGTTCTTCACATCCATTTTATTTTTACCCAACTGGGGATTCAGCGGCGGTTCAAAATTTGATTCCAAAGGCCAAGACCTTGTCCTCACAATAACTGGAGGATCAATAATGCATTGAGGTTGAGTTAATAGAGCTTCATAGTCTTCACGCTAGCTTACTTGCACAACTTACCTTTAAGAGTGAGCACTGGAGGATGGAGTTAGTGATCATGGCTCATATCGAGTAGATACGTCAAGCTGAGAAAAGACAAGGAGTTATCTCATCTAGAGCCAGACATAAGCAATGCAGCAGATGCGCATATGATCTTCCACCACATTCATAGAGTTGATTCTATTTTTAAATCTTCTATATTTTGTGAGACTATTTTTGATTTATTATAAGAGAGGGAATTTTTATTTTTTTGAGACAGAGTTCAGTACTATATTGTTCATAAATCTCCTTACCTCTTTTCTAATGGATTGTATGCTACAGTGCATCACCTTTGAGTTTTATATGGAGATTATGTTTTCTTCTCATATTAATCTATCCCTATTGTTGTGTTCCATCTTTTATATATCCGGATTTGTTATTATATTCTTTTGTTATATCATACATGGATACTCTTATTCACTGTGTTGCATGATTACCTCATTTTGTTTATGTATTCCATTGTGATTCTATATATTTCTATCCATATATGCTCTCTCATTTACAAGATATTTTATTCTCTATCCCTTTGTCTTTTCTAAACAAAAATGGGGAGAGAGTTTTTAGATGTAGGGGGAGTTATTAACTTCCATTTATATTTTTTCTCCCATATGTCACATGTATTTATTATTTCGTATGTATAGGTTTCTGCCTTTATAAATTCATCATAAGCAACACAACGGAACATCGGTTGTTAAGTAGTTATTAGGTTGTTCGTGTCCATTTTTTAGGGGGGTTGTGATGGGCAAAGGTAGCATGACAACTTGAATTAGAATTTTTCACCCCGTCTCATGTTTTGTCTGGGAATAGCCTAAGGGGTAAATTTGTTAGGAAAAATTTCTGATGAGTCTTATGTATGTATTGTCTTATTCCGTTGGTGAAAACACGTAAGGTTAGATGTGTCATATATCTATTACTTAAGAGTATGAACTAAGACATGTAAGTTACTACAATTGGTAATACATGATTAGACGCACTACACGTTTTCGAGATTGAAGGTATATAATATTTTGTGGTCAAAATATTCATTATTTTATTTGGATAAAATTTTCGTAGTTTATTTATAAATTTAAAAAAATTTCAAGAAAAATAATTTTATATATTTGTGGTTCTAACGAGATGGCCTTATCATTCTAATGAGAAGCCACTCTCATTTGAATAAGGGATCCAATGAGAGTCTATTCTCATTCTAATGTGTTTCAAATAACTTCAAATGGTTGACCTCTATTTCGTCGAAATCCACATATTGGAAGCTCGTTGGAAAGGCATTCGAACAAAAATCCTTATTCGCTCGAACGAACATTAACCTCATTCTAACGAGGTACGAAAAGTTAGTCGAAGAACCTACATTCTCGTTTGAATTGTTTGAATGAACTTTGAGTTTTTCAAGAAAATGGTTTTTAACTTTTTCTGAAGACTGCATTGTTTTAAACTAGGTTATCTCTTCATTTTTGTAGCCTCCTTTTACAGATTTCTGAGACCTTCACCTTTAAAAACACCTTTTAAACCTAAATCCAAATACAAGTTTGTTTAACTTGATCATTATTTAAGGTCAAATACCAAACTCTACAATATGAATTTCTAGTGGGTGACAGTTGAGGCTATCGGAGGAGTTTGAGGCATGAAGATGTGAAGCTGACACTAGATTGTGCGGTTGCTATAAGAGAAGGTGTGAATACATTCATCCGCATAGGCTTGCGGAGTCAAGTGTTTTAAGTTATTTGGGTCTTTTTTTAAAACCTTCATTACAGTGATTTTGTCTAGGCCTGACTGTCCGAGGTTTCTCACAGTGGCGTTTTCCTCGTACATTGTCATCTCGAGTGTGATTGTGCTTATTGATACTTATCTGACTTATCTTGCATGCGAACTTAGTAATAAATTTAATCAAGATTAAAATTGGTAATAATTTGACACACATGTTTATAATGGCTTATACTGTAATTTGGCATATTTTGATATGCCGTTAATTAATTGATTTGTAAGTAGAAAATCAGACTTTCAGTTGATGTCAGAGCAAGTGTGCACAAGTTATATAGGCATAGTTTTGTTGGGAGATTTTCTCAACATGGAATATATAATCATTCTTGGTGGATATTATGAGATAGTTACAAAATATGCTTACAAGGGACAAAATGTTCAAGAGATTTAGCATAAGAAATAAAGAAAGACTATTCTTTTGTATAAAAACAATATTTACATACATGTAGAAGTGGCATAGTAGTGGATAAGAATTAATAAGAAAGTTTTGCTACTACCAAGAAAAGAAATATAATTTAAAAAAATATATAGTAGTTCTTGTAGGTTTTATATGATTGGCGTTAGAGAAAAATGTACTAAACTATATCTTGATACGACTAAGATGTGTATCATGGGTTTTGACTACAATAAGATTAACTAGATAAGAGACAACTAAATTTTAAATAAGTAGAATTTGGTTCTTGGTGTGGAGGAAATGACAAAACTTAGGTAAGATTAGATTTTGTAGTGTATGTTACAAGAACATGGTTAATCCATTTGTAGTTTTGAATTTTTATGGTTGATTATTTCCATGAGATAGTGAGACTTTAGGCTTTTAGGTACATTGACGTGGCATAAATGTTATTCCGGAAGCATGCTTAGGAAGCATTTTTGGTTGGATCCTGCAAAATGGGAATGTATTTGCATTTGATTTATGTCCAGAACTTAATGGTGATCATTGGTGGTTCGGGGGAGGGAGACCTCGAGCCGAATTTTTTCGAGGTTATTTTTTAGTATTCATCAAATAATAAATTAAAAATAATTAAATAATAATTTATTTAACGATTATATTAATACTTTACAATTAATATAATAAACTTATATAACAATTCACTTTAAGTTTTATTTTTGCACAAGTTTTAACAAAAATTAGGGACTAAATTCATAATCATACACAAGATAAAAAAAATGAATGGGACAAAAACTAAGAGTTAGGGTTTTGAAATTAACGTACCTTGATGATGGATTTAATATCAATTGATTCTTCAATCAGGAATCAGTATCCTATAATAAATAAGAAAAAAAATTGGTTTTACACAAATTAGGAGTTTTTAAACTTCATTAAATAAATCGTGAAATTTTAGGAGAGTAAATATAGATATGGAGTAGTGAATAATTGATTGCCTTCAAATTTTGAAACTTGTGTCCTTCACCAACAGAGTTGAAAGTAATGGGTTTTTAGTTGAGAGAGTGGTAACTAAGTAGACTCTTGTTTAAGGTGGGTTGACTCAATTTCCTAATTCAACTATGGTTTATAAAAAGAATTACAACTGTATTCATTCGCTCGTACATAAACCGTAATAGCTAGCCGAATTGATAAGATACCAAAATATCTTAATTTTTACCATAAGATCACTATTCTATAATCTATAGATATACATAAAGTTGTCATCACAACACAACGTTGACGTTTGTCACACTCACACGACAAAACATGTACACTTCATAAATGTGCACCTTACTTATTTTCTCTTTTGACCCATGCTCGGTCTCTATGAACTCTTATCTTTTTGACCATTCACTTAACTATTTCCAAGCTACCATGCAAGGAACTATTAGACTTATGATATTCCCTCTTTCTGATGAATTGTGGTTCCTAATATGAAACTCCTTATGACTCTTCATCTCAACATCTTCATATATCTGATTAAAGAATTGAGTTCATCGTCTGTAATTTACGTGCCTCTCTGTGTCTCTCTCTTTAGACTTGCAATAATACTAATGCTTTGAATTTCCATACCAAACACCCTATCTATTTGGGTGAGACCCAAGATATGTCTATTAGAAAGAAAGAGGGAAACTTTTCAATTCTCAAATTAGCCTTTCGTTTAGGTGTTTATGAACATGCCTATGTGAAATATATATATATATATATATAAAGGGTGAGTGGGTTACCCCAAAGATGGTCATGCGAGAAGAAAAAAATGGATTATGATTGCACACACACACACACACTCTCTCTCTCACAATATGGTTAGTCTTTGGGATCAAAGTGAGTGTTTATCGGGTTCAAAAGGTTGGTTTCATGATTTTTTATGGTTTCTATTACTTATGCCTTTTATACTCTTGGACATTAATATGATATATCAATTTTAGATTAATTTTGTGATATTTTGTTCTATTCTATATTGTTGTTTATAAAATTGCCAAACTATTATAATTGGGTTTGACAGTGGATTTTATTTTAGTCTGAATATTAATAAATTTTGGAATATGATCTAAGTCTTTTTTAAGAGATGATTTGTGCTCTTACCTTTCAGATTAAAATGTAAAAATAAATGTTCTATAATTGAATACTTCATGGTATTTTTTGAAATTTTAGCTAAAAAATATTATAACACTAGAGTTTTATTGGCCAATTAAAGCCATCTGTCAAACTCCAAATTTTCATTTTGATTGATTTTAATGTTTAGTTTTCTTCTTATACCAATATTTCTGCTGTGTCTACATATTTTTACACCTATATTTGAGCCAAAATTCAACTAATGAATTCGAGTTATAATGTTTTATGTTGTCTCACCATCTGGTATGTTTATTTACAAATAGTCCTCACTTTTCATTCTCACTATTTACAATAGATTTTTACAATTGTAGAAAAAATATAGGTGAATGTTGTTGATTTAAATTATAGAAGGAAGAAGTAATGGACATGTGTGACCTTAAAATAATAAGGTACCTTTTTTAGTTTTTCCTTAAAATAATTTATTGATCATTAAAGGAATTTCCCTCTATATTATATCTCTTCGTACTTGAATATATTCATTAGTGTTGTTTCTCTAGAAGGCATGATCAGTATGTAATAATATCTTGGTGGTTGAGATTTATATTTATTGAATTCTAACTATTTTACTTTACTCAATTCATGTTTTAATGACATGAGATGTGATTTGAAAATTTGTAATTTTGTGGAATGATTCATATATTAGTAAACCACACACAAATTCAATTTTACTAAAATTTGGTTCCAAATTAAATTCAGAAAAACGGGCATGCAAATATACGAAGAAGTAAGGAAAATACCTAAAAGGGCAAGAGCTTTATTCAACACTATACAAGATTTGATAGACACACTCGACTTACAAACTACTTAAACCGACTAAGTATGATGCGCAGTTCTTCAAATATTCTATAGCAATGATGCAGTCCAACACCACCCATAGGAAATAATCTTTCCTCGATATCTACCGATTAACCTTCGCCTTCATCAATAAAGCCTTTAGTCTGCAAATCATTATGAGTGATTAATATCTACACGAGTGTTTGAACTAGAAAAAATATTTTCAATTTGATAAAGTGATCTTTAAATTTTTAAGGGGTTTTAGATTAATATTAGAAGACTTTTATCACAAATAGTACTCAAAAAGGGTGTGAAAAGATTTCAAAAAGAGTTCTTAGAGACTCTAATCCCGCATCTATATTTATAAGAACATTAGTTACAAAAGGATAAATAATAGATATTTGGAACGAATTTAATATAAAAACAAATCTTGCATGTTCGTTCGAACGAACAACACCTCATTCGAATGACACACTAATTTTCATTCAATCAGGCTTCTAACGACATATCAAACTAGATTCCTGACGCGACTCAGAATGTGTCTCTAATGTGCGTTCACTCTAGGCTCAAGTGCAAGCCTGTCGCGTTAGTAATAAACCCGGTAAGTCGGGATCGTATCCACAGGGAATTAGGACAACGAAGTTGTGACGAAGGGAAAGATGAATGAATCCTGACTTTGACTCTAATAATAACGAAAAAAATGATTTGGTTTGGGAATTGATTACAACTAAATGAAATTATGAAATTATGAAAAGGTGCAATTATACTAAATTACCTAAAATACTGAGGAAAACTAATTTGAAACTTTAAACTATATGTGAGAAAAACAGGACGGGAATACAATCCCCCAACCCTAGTGTATTATAGTTATAATGCTAATCGTAAATTTAACTGATTAATTAGACCCAGACTTTAGTACTCCCAAGCATTACGTATATGAGGTTCAAGCCTGCATCATAATATGAGGACGAGTAAATCAGTATCACAATAGTGACACTCGAATTGTATTCTAAAGCATCCCGGTTACCTAGAGGCAAATGAGATCTAAAGATCTACAATTGTTGTGTTCCTACGCAATACGGTCGTAATCAATCACTAAATTAAGAGGACTAATGTTATACACATGCATTTATCACATCAGACTGGGTTCATGTATCCCAGCCTTAGGAAATCTAGCCTAGCATGCTGAAAGTAATGAAAACAGTGTTTGATTTGCAGAAAACCATGATTAATCTAAGGAAAACTTATGAATTGATGTAGAACAGAATTGAAGAGAGGAAATAACTCACTAATCTCACCAAAGAAGTAACTGCAACAATTAAGAATACTAGTAATCAAAGAACTCTGAATAATCTTCAACTATTGGAATTAAAACTGTAAATTGTATCTAAACTAGGATTTCTGAAAAAGAATGGAAAATTAACTAAAATTCTCTCTCTAAATAATGATAATAAAACTGGTTTATATACCCTACAAGAATTTAGGAGTTTTAGTTTCACTAGGACTCTTCTTAGGAGAAGATAAGATTACAAAATCTCGATACCCGGACCGGTCCGGGTCTTAGGCGGACCGGTCTGCCTCTTGATGCGGATCGGACCGGTTCTTTTATTTTTCATCCTTCTTCGGTGCAAGGCTTAACTCTTGAAAATCATTTTATTGGGATAGAATACCTTTTTCGCGGGCAAGCGATTGCATTTAGCATATGCAACAAGCCTTTAAACCCCTAGGTTACCCTAGTAGGACGAGTTGTGTCTCGTGAGGGTTTGCAGAGAATATACCCACAAAATTCGACTCAAAGAAAAATCAAAATACCTAAAAATTGTATAAATCAACCTTTCCCAGAAAATAGTCATCATCAAGTCAGGTTCAATAGTCTCAAAACATAGTGCATGTGTGCGAAGTCGGAAATATAACCGCCAATTTCCACCGATTTATCATTACGTTACTTACCCGAAAATTCGTTTTGATTTTAAATTCTCACGGAATACTCTCATAAATGAATCTATCGGAATATGGGTATTCTCTCGGTATGCGTGATATAAAGAGTAAATATAATGGACGCAAAGTCACGCATACAAGTAGAAAGACGGAAATTTTATAGTGATAGGATCTCATCAACGGATTACGGTCTTTCAAAACAGGAACATTGCCTCTTATTAGCGCATTCAATATCTTTTATTATCTTTTGGTGTATTAGCTCTCCACGCGGTAACCAATTTCGCAATTTAGATTCGGTTAGGACTTTTTCGAGGTTTAAGGTATATTGGGTAAAATGAAAGAGGTAGGGAAGGTTGGAATTGGAAAAGTCATTTATGATGTCCATTTGTGCTTTTTTCGAGCTATTGCTCATTTTTTCCTTCTTTTTCTCTATTTTTCTATTTTTCACTTCTTTTCTTGCTATTTTTGTTGAGCATATATATTTTTTTCTTGCCCCTTTATATCCACTTTTCGGACTTAATTCTGAATTTTTTTCATTTTTCGCAATTCCGGGCTATTTGGGTTTTTCGGTTTGTCAAACGAAAGAGAAAATCTATTTGACTCAATTTGGTTTGCGAAAGGGGTGACTTTTCGCATCTTTTTCTAGCCAATATTTTTGGGTGACAAACGAGGGCCTATTTCATTGTCCAAAATGCCAATTGCGTTACTATATGCGTTTCGAGATGAATTTAAGTTTAGAGATCACTTTTGGCACGTTTTTCAAAGCAATATCACAGACGTTTTGCATAACCGATCAAAATAAAAGGGTTGAGATCCTCGACGACTATTTAGGTGCTGAAAAGAACTTTGAGTTAACAATTAACTTGGATTGATTTAAGAACTCGCAAAAAGTGATAGGCTCGAATCTCACCGGGTTTGTTAATCTCCACACTTATTCGTTAAGTCGTCAATTTTCGCTCAATTTCCATCTTTAGTCAATTTTGGCTTTGTGTATGTTGAATTTTACAACTTGAGACTTTAAACCGACTTTTAATGATATTTTTGAAAATTTTGAATTCCAATTTTTATTTATTTTGAACAAAAATATTTTTGGGGTTTTCAAAATTTTATGATTTTTTTGGAAATTTCTGGGCATTTTTGAAAATTTGTGAAGTTTTAGAAATACGCACTTGTGACCCCCCGTAACTTAGACTTTTTCATTGTCCTCAAGCAAAAAGGACTAAAATCTAAACAAGGCAAAATAATAAGTGTGATAAATAAAACCAACAAATGGAGACAATGCAGATTTTATAGCAAACAAGACTTTGGTACAATTACAAGGAAAAGCATACAAACATGTGAACAGGAAAAACAAATAAAAACTGCCATAACCACATCAAGCTTCACTGGGGCGGGGGTTGGGAAGGACCGGGCGCATCGGGGCCATAGGGGTCATAGAAATAGGAAGGCGGTGGCTCATTAGGATCCCCTTGGCGACGGTAGATGTCCGCTTGGAAACGGAATATTAAGCTCATATCGCGACGGTAATCGGTCAAAAAGTTGTAGAAACTCATCTCTAGTGCCACCATACGGTTCGTGAGGTCGCTTCCCGCCCACTCGAAATCTGGATCGTCCTCTTATTCCGCTGACTCTTGATCTGGACCAACATCCCCCATTTCGACATCCGCACCGACGGCCTCTTCTTCTTCTTCGTCGCTCTCGCTCGAGCTAGCTTCTTCTTCACCATCACTTCCCCGCCGGGACCATAGGATAGCTAGCTATTTGGCGCTCTTTGTGCGGTCCCCTGTCCAAAAGGACCAGGGAGGCAAATTCCGTCGAGCGGCGCCGCAATGCCAGCGTCCTTGAGAATGGAAGTGATCAAACGAGCATAGGGAAGTGGGGCGGCACCTTTCTCATCCAAGGCAGCGACCATGATGTCGGCGTATAAGGTGAGGTCCAAGTGGATGGATGTGTGCGGGTCAAAGAGGTGGTAGGTCAAGGTGGCTTGGTGGGGCTTCATCGCTGAGTCGTTGGAAGTTTGCAATATGTTGGCGCACACAATCTGAAAAGTGAGGCCCGCCTTCTCATTAAGGCGTTCAACGGTGATAGTTTGCCCCGTCCATGCAACACCGGGGGCAATGCGACTCATAATCACTTCCTTGGCGACCGAAGCGACATTCCGAGGGTAAGTGAATTCTTAGACGTCGAGAACATCGTACTCTGCCAATTTGGCCGTGAGGAGGGCCAATGAAAAGGGGACAATGGTCCTGACGTCCAAGAATTCACTTACCCTCGGAACGTCGCTCTGGTCGCCAAGAAAGTGATCATGGACTGCATTGCCCCCGGTGTTGCATGGACGGGGCAAATGTCGTCGTTGGAAGCCTTAATGAGAAGGCGTGCCTCACTTTTCAGATTATGTGTGCCAACATATTGCAAACTTCTAACGACTCAGCGATGCGGCCCCGTCAAGCCACCTTGACTTACCACCTCTTTGACCCGCACACATCCATCCACTTGGCCCGCACCTTATACGCTGACATCATGGTCGCTGCCTTGGATGAGAAAGGTACCGCCCCACTTACCTATGCCCGTTTGATCACTTCCATTCTCAACTACGCTGGCATTGCGGCGCCGCTAGACCGAATTTTCCTCCCCGGTCCTTTTGGACAGGAAAGAGAATAGTAATAGTCAGAATTCTATTATCCCATTCGGAATGATCTCATCTCAAAATTCTCCATGACTGTTTATGTCTCCAGCATGACCACTTGATTAAATTAGGAGGGACCAGACCCAACCGCTAAATGGCCGATACTACTCTACTGAAAGGATTCCTCTTTAGCTGATAGATACTGTAACTGGTATTTCTGTGATCGGTTCAATAGGTCTTTTCTTTTACGGTTCATATTTCGAATTGGGTTCATCCCTATAGTAATCGGTGGGTTGTACTTGTTCCGATTCAAAATGACAAAAGAACTGGACCCGCACAAAGAGCGCCAAACAGCTAGCTGTCCTACGGGCCCGGTGGGGAAGTGATAGTGAAGAAGAAGCTGCCGAGAGCGAGAGCGACGAAGAATCAGAAGAGTCCATCGGTGAGGATGTCAAAATGGGGGATGTTGGTCCGTATGAAGAGTCTACTAAAGAAGAGGACGATCCTAATTTTGAGTGGGCGGTAAGCGACCTCACGAACCGTATGGCGGCAATAGAGACGAGTTTCGATAACTTTTTGACTGATTATCGTCCCGATACGAGCTTAATATTCCGTTTCCAAGAGAAAATCTACCGCTAACAAGGGGATCCTAATGAGCCACTGCCTTCCAATTTCTATGACCCCTATGGCCCCTATGCGCCCTGTCCTTCCCAACCCCCGCCCCAGTGAAGCTTGATGTGGTTATGGAATTTTTTATTTTTCTGGCAAAAATCGGTCTGTGGCGGACCAGTTCTTTTATTTTTCATACTTCTTCGGTTTTCTTTCGATCCGGGGTCTTCTGGACTATGGCACATCAGACCGGTCCGGGGTAGGGGTGGACCGGTCTACCTGTTTGACTTTTTCTCCAACTTTGACTGCCCATAACTTTTGTTCTCAAAATTCCGATTGAGGTGTCGTTTCTTCCTATGTTCTCAAGAAAGTGATATCTTCAACTTCTCTTTAGGTACCTCATCCGAATTCCGAGTAGAAATTAAACTTTTTCCCTTTTGACTTTCCTTCTTTCCTTTCTCGATTCTTCCGATTTCTTTCTTTCGTTTCTTAACATTAAATACCTACAAAACTCATACGAAATACCAGAAACTCGATGTACTTGTTAGGATAAGTCAGTAACAAGATTATGAGATAAAGTCAAATCGATTACGTTGTTCGAGGTACTAAAAGTAACTAAATTACGAGATAAATTAGGCAGAATATATGCCTAATCAATTCCAGAGCTTGATAAAAAAACCTTGTTCAATCGGTGGAATTGTCGTTTGAATGACCTATCCATTCTCGTTTTAATGACTTTTAACGAGATTCCAGAACTTGACCAAAGGCGACGATTTGTATTTCGTTCGAACCAAGAGAACTCGTTTTAATGACATTGCATAACTTGTTTAAATAACAAGCCATTATCGTTCTAACGAGATAATGAGATTTTAAAATTTTCACAAAAAAAATTTAAAACATTTTGAAATACAAACTCTTAAAGAGTCTAAAACCCCTGAAAAATAAATCTTTTATAAATGCCTCCATAACTTCCTCTAAATGTTGTTGAGATGTACGATCATTTGATCTTCCGAAAGTCTTCAACTTTTTCTTCAAATTCGTAAAAGTATTCATGAAGGTGCATTGTATGTGTAACAAAGTAAGCCAAAATAAAAATAAAGTGAGAAATTATTAAACTTGCTCTTTCAAATCTTCTCCTTTCGTTATTCTGGTATAAAACACAAATCTAAGCCAAATTATATCCTAAAGACTAATACAATAAACACCCTCCCAAATTAAGAAACAAAAATGCATTATTGTATAAGTCTTTGACTGAAAATTTTCTTCTCATTGGATAGCTTTGTCTTTATCTTGTGCGGGTCCAAGAAATTATCATCTAGATGGTTTGTCCTAAACACACGGGACAAACAAAATACCATGATGCATACAAGTTTTTAAAGATAAACAAAACTCCCCCTCAATTTGTTCTCCCCATTTTATTCCCTAATAGACAAATGAGTAGAAACTAATCATGAAAAATAAGCATCATATGAAAAATCAAGATATCATCACAAAGATAATAAATCATGAACATGAAATGATAATTTCAAAAGGCATATATTCTCCGCCAAATATTTTTGAAATTTTTTGAAAATTTCAGGTATAAAGTATAAAGAGTGCATATAGGTACAAAACGCATAGTCACCATGGAATAACATGTAATACTCATATCGTGACAAGGAATGTAATTGTGTGAACATTTTTTCTTAGGCAAATCAACATAAATAATTATAACACAGGTGAATGAAGTTATGAGACACTTAGAAATAAATAGCTCAAAGTCTACCTTAGGTTTAAAAAATAGTGAACTCCTATGAAATTAACTCAACTTAATCAGTATGCCATGAACAAAAGGGTCTGAATACCCTTTCCAACTTAATCGGATCCCATTTGACTCCTATCAACTTCCTCACCTAAGTAGAAGCTCATGAATATTCTAAGGGATCTAAATTCCTTTTTTAATGGTTTGCCTCATGTGTGAATCAGTCATACGATACGGACGAACGCCCCATTTTACTCTGAAGGGTCACTAGGTGCGTACGGGCCCCATTTGACATATGATAACCTTTTGAACCGAACGAAGATAAATGAAATCTAAAAGGTCTTTGAATACCCTTTCCAATGGCCCATCCCGTGTGCGAATCGACCTTACGGTTGGGACGAACGATTTATTTTCCTCTGATATTTTCCCTTCTAGTGACCATCGGGCGCTTCCAAGCCCCGTTTGACTTCCGTCAACTTCTGAACCCGGGAGTGGGTCAATGGATTCTAAAAGGGCTCTAAATACCCTTTCCAACGGTCCTCCGGTGTGCAATTCTAACTTACAGTTTGCGTTTTACAACCATTTTTTCTAAAAAACTGCCTCAGACTGTTGAATGGTAATCTCAGGACCCTGCCTATTGGTAGTGTGTCTGGGGTTCTATGCCGATAGGTATGTATAGGACCATGTCAATCGGAACCCCCTTGGCCCTATAAATAAAGTCCATGACCTCACTTTGAAAGGCACTCATGAACATCCCTCTTAGCAATTCAGAGAGAATTATCTTGAATTAAGAGTTGTTCCTTCCTTAAAAGCCCATTTCCCACATTCCTTCCATCCTTTTTATACTCTTTTGAGTTAATTACCACCCATATACTCAAACCACCATCATCTCATCGCGAGATCAACGCATCTACAATCAAGATCCACTTCAAGTCTTCACAATGAGGTCTAAATCTTCCCTTTTGTCTTTAAATACTCTTTTTTTTGCATTAGTTACTTCATTTCCACTTTAGTACTTTAATTCATTACATCACATATCTTAAATTTAAACCTTTTTTTATTAGTATTTGCACATACTTTATTTTCATAAGAAAACCCAAAAATAAGAAAAAGAGGGTTTACTTGTATATTCCAAACTGGGATTTCTCATCACATTTTCTCACAATAAAACACCTTTTTCTATACGCACACACACATATAATTAAAGTCCATAGTTTGATTTATGGATTGAACCCCACCTCGTATTGTCTTCGAACAACTGCACTTTAATGCCCCCTTGGGCTACGTAGGCATCTTGTGTAAACCCCTAGACTCAAGTCCTCCCACGTACATTTATCACTTTATTTTTAGCATACATTCTTAATATATATTTTATATGCTTTCTTGCTTGTGTCTTGTCCAATATACGCAATCTTTCTTCTATAACGACTTGTGAATTGACAAACATTTACATCATCCTATAAATTTATAATGTGGGAACACTCCTAAGGATGACCTCGCTTCGCCTTTATCCATGACTTGAGCCGAGCAGTTTCTTCTTGCATTTTTATTATGCACATAAGCACACACATCACAGAGTTCTATTGGAGAAGATTAACGCATGCTTATGAGAGATCGAAAGGGTTGGATGGGTTCCTAACACCTTCCCATTCCGTAACTTAATCCCCTAACCCTTGAACTACTTGGTTTTGCAAGAATTAATATTGTCCTTGATGTCATTCTGTCGAGGAGGAAACATGTATTTTGCTTATTTTGTGTAAAATAGGCTAGCGACACTATCTGTACATATCACCCCACATTGACGACGGACGAGCGCCTTGATAAAGAATGTAATCCCGTGTGCACGTCAAAAAAGGGGAAGGAAGGAGGGATCCACCTCTGGAGATATAACCCCCAAACCCCCAAAAAAAACCTCGGGATAGCCACAGTGGAGACTCTGCTGGTGATTTATTTAAGAGGACACTACACCACAATGACAACTTACTAACACACAATGAGTTTTAGTAATCAATTTTCTAACGGATATATCCGTTAGTAGTAATGGGTTGGGAATATCATTTCTATTGGACGCAATCCGTTAGTAAAATTATTAATTCTAACGGATTAAAACCATCAGAAATTTATTATTTCTAACAGAGAATAACTGTTACAAATAATAAAAAGCGTCACTTATGTGAGGACTTATTTTCACATTTATGCTTTTCCTTTTATTTACTAACGGATCTAAACCCTTAGAAGTGGGACTTTCTATAGTTTTACTCCGTTAGAAAATGTCGAATTGTTTGTAATATATATATTCCAGGGAACCAACCAATGCATCTTTCTCACCCTTTCAAAATCAATGCCAACATTGAATGGGAGCCAAAATAGTAATCAAAGATAATAACCAAAAGGAAATTCATAAAAACTCATGTTTGTTAAAATTTTCAAATAATTAATGAAGTTGTCATATATAAAAAACAAGAGAGAAAGAAATCTATACATAATCAATAACCATCATATCATTGTCCATAAATGCATAAATATGCATAATCCATAATAAGCATAGGGAAATCATCCAAACATACTAGAAAAGGTCCACATGCACAAAAACATAAGAAAAAATAAATGTTATGATCCATCCATAAGTAGAATCAAATTTACTTCAACCAACAATCAATCCATATGAGATATCCTCCACCCGCGAATCCAACCAAGGTATGGAAACCATCTTGAGGATCTTCCCACAAATGAGCATCAGGGTCGAACATTTCCTCCACACAAACTATCTTTTCTCCATTTTGAGGATGCTTAAAATGACACGTTTGTCGTGATGGATCTGTCACAACATGACCTTTTGCCAAACTTTTACCAAACTTATTACACAATAGGACTTTAGGTTTGTTCATGGGAACGTAGGGAGGATGATGTGTTTGATATGAACCAAGCGATGCGAAAACATTTCCATGTTTTGGGTTAGAGGAGAAAGGCGATTAGTTGAGATGGATCGATCACTCGTGGGAGTGTTAAACAGTGCCCCATTTTATTTCATGTTTGATACAATATGACACATAACCTCTAATATAAATGGACAAAAAATAAAATTTAAGAGAACGAATAACACAATGAAGTTGTAACATCATGACTAAATTTAAAAAGATGAAATTCTACCTTGAGGATATCCTCTACAGTGTGCAGTCTTGAGTTGAGGTCATAATTATTCCATGCATATTTTTCATTTTCTGTTTGTTCCCGTTCAAGTGCCTCGCTTGCAATCCCAACATGAATAAGCTGTGTCCTAGAGCTATGGCTTGAATATGCACGAACACTTCCCCTTTTGTCCTTCCCAAATACTTCAGCAACTACATTTGTGGTGATGCCTCCCTCATCATGGCTACTTCCTTCACATTTTCTTCTATTCTCAGCAGCCATCAACTCATCCTATAGTATGAACAACAAAATGCTAAACTATAAATACATGTAAAAGAGGAAAGACTAAAGGAGAAAAACAATAATATCACACACAAAAAAATCCACATATTTAGCTGTAATACCCCGTAATTTTTTATGACTTTTAAAATGCGTTATATTTTAAATTAATGGATTAATTGGATTTTATTATTAATTAATTCATTGGGGTTTTAACCAAATTGAGGATATTAAAATGTATGATTCTAAATATTACTTAAAGATATTTAGGTAATATGTGAATGTGATGATTATTGATAATTGTTGTTCGGTAATTTAAAATTTTTAGTCGGACGCGGTATGGGACGTGTCGGGACTAATTTGTTAAATTAAAAAGGAAACTTATTTTTACATCAACCTTATTGTAGTTTCGACTGCGTCGTTGCATCCGGAAGGGTTGAAATAGTCATAAAAGTCTATTTGGATGTTGGATTTGGGTCCCGGGTCATTTGGAAATGAAAAGACAACCCAAAAGGGCATTTTGGTCATTTTTACAAGGGGTGAATAGTGATTTCGGGTTTTGTCTTATTATAAATATTTGGAGATTAGTGTACGTAGGTTAATTTCATCTCTTCTACATAATATTGAGAGGTCATCTTCTTGAGAGAGTGAAAGGTTGCTTAGAAAAAGAAAAGCTTGCTTGGAAAGGAGGAAAACCAAAGGTCAAAGGTCACCACCACCATCACCACCGGGAGAAAGGAGAACCACCTGTGTTATTCAACTCCAAAGGATCAGATCTTCATTAGAGGCAAGTGTTTGATAATTGCAATCTAAGTTTGTTTATTGTCCATGTTAGGATAGTTATATAAAGATGAGATTTTTACATGTTTGGAAGATAATGAAGAGTTCTTAATGGATTTCTGAAAAATGGAAGTTTATAGGAATCAAACTCATGTTGTAGGAAGATAGTAATCCATGAAATAATCATAAATCTGTTGAAGAAATGTTGAGAATCTATAGTGTGTTATTGAACATATCATGTATATTATTTTCTAGGAAAATACGATGAATATATGCTTTTAATTCAAACTCTTGATGATTCTAGGATGTTTAGAGCATTAGAAATCAATCACACATGTTCCTATATCATGTAGTAAGGTTTATAAGGAATTTGGGTTGTTAATATGAAGGTTTGAATGATAAAAAATGGTTAAACCCGTAGTTGAAAAAATGCAGAAAAACTGGGTTGTTACCTGGGCGATCGATCGATCGACCCCCTGCCTTCGATCGATCGACCTCCCCAGGATTGTTAAAGTTGTTTCTTTTTAATGTTGGTTCATATCCAAAAACTTTGGTAGATCTTTGGTGATTGTTAATTGGATATTATGGGACTTAGAGAAGATCAGTAAGCCCTAGATAAGATTTGAATTGATTTGATTGGGATTTAATTTATTGGAATTATGTTAGTTAAATTGGAAGAAATTTGTTGCTAGATTCATGTGTTGGATTCTAATTTGTATACTTGAGGACTAAGGATAGGTCCAGTAGGGGAGATTTAATATAATACCTAGGTAGCCTTTGGGTTACAATTTGAACATCAAGGACTGAGTTTAAGCTCATTATTGAGGACTGAGTGTAGTACCAGCGCTTAGTGTGTTGGCTCCTAGATAGAGATGGGAGTTCGGACCACATTTGGTTAAAAGAGGGGATGAGGTTATTTCAGTTCCATATTTGAAGTTTACGGACATCCACGATCGACAAAGTTAAGTAGTAGTGTATTTGAGGGGTTCCTTATTTGGATTTCGCTTTGCGAGACGTTCCGCGCATGAACCTTAACGACGTCTGGAGTGGAGACATGTTATAGGATGCGAGGATGTTGGTTTTGTTGATAAGTCATATAGTGTGAATGAAACACTATAGACTATGAGCCATGTGATGATGGTATTCAATCCTAGTTGATAGAGGATGTGTTTATAAGAGACTTGAAACTATCGGTTATAACCCTAATCAAGGGAGAGTTTAATTCGTAGTAATTCGGGAGATATGATGATATGGACCAGTAGGATTCTAGTGATTTCTTACTGAATTTATGTTGAGGAAAAACCTATTTGAACCTTGGGAAATGAGTGAGACTCGGGGATAATTAAATTAAAGATGAAAAGTCATATTATTTTATATGTATGATTTAAAGAGATATAATACTACGTATGGGAATTATCTTAGGGTAATGTGAGTACCTTGTTGATCGTATATTATAGGTATGATAATGCTTATTTGATTGATTGATGATTATGTGTATGACATACCTAGCTTACTTGCTATCGACGGGAGGTTTGAGCGTGAGGGCAGTCATATCCTGATGAATCCATGGGATCTTTGATTTGTCACTCGAGAACATAGGTCTATGAAAGACTTATCGGGGAGTTGATAAGTCCGCTGACTGTGGGTACGTAGGTATGTGCGTGACCCATGGATACGAGAACTATGTTCACCTCCAATTTGTTTGTTTATGTTTATGGTTCGAGGAATCCTTACCGAACCTTTAGTCCCCTATTCGGCGACCAGCGATGATGGGACATGATAGCAGAGTAATGCATTGCACCGCAGCTGTGACTCGGGGTGCCGTATTATATATGAATATATATATGTAATGATTTAAATGTATGAATGGTTATATTTTGTGGTTAAATAATATACTGTATGATAATTGTAGATAACGGTGAATTGAGAAAGGAATTGTAGTAAGTTAATGACTATTTATTGAAGAGCTTAATTCATGTTAATGAGAAACGATTTATATAAATGAGAAATGTATAAGAGTGATTATATAACGTATGGTATGGGACATACGGGGTTATGATATGGGATGGAATCATATTATGGAATTTGTGAAGAGGAACCATTAACTAGGAGGTTAATAGGAAACGTTAAGTCTGCACTCTAGTTGAGAGGTGAGAATAACAAGTGAGAGTGGGATACTAACATGTACATAATAAATTCTTTATTGCACTTGTTAAATACTTGCTATTTTCCAAATCATTTTCACAATCGGGCTCTGACCCGTTTCCTTACATATTTTCTCTTCTATTGTATCTTCTATATCAAGTGTCCAGCAGCAGGGACGCCAACCTTAGCGGATTATGACAGGCTATGGAACTATGGAGTTTTGCTTAGATGCCTATCATTTTTTTGATTCACAGTATTCTTCGTTAGGGCATGTCGCCCAAAGGATTCAGTTATCTTTTTCTATTGGGATCATATACTATTGTGTTCGAGTCATTTTAATACATTTGTTTTTGTTGGGATTACTGTAATGGATTAATATTATTTAGGAATGTTTATTCCAATTGCATTTAAATTCGTTGTGTTATTTGTTCAATTATGTGTGTTGTAGAATAAAATGTGTTGTGTTATTCTTAAATTGGGAATGGATTTGTTGAAATTTAAATTTAGAAAGTTTTTAACACCAGCTTAATTGGGTATTGGGTGAGTTGTAAATGTTTTCGACAGTGATGCTAAGAATGAGCGAACTATATATTCTATTTTAATTTGGTATGGGACTGGCCACCCGGTATTTAATTAGGCGGGGTGTTACAGGTGGTATCAGACCATCAGGTTCTCGTGTCCTTTAGGGTCTGTACGGCTTATTGTATTTAAATTTGAGTATTGAGATTAGTGGATTTATCTTGTGGGATTTTTTGGATGCTCTATACACATTGTTATTGTGGAATTAGTTTAGTTTTTCGATATTAATGCTCTGTTCGCTCTCCCCGGGCAGGCGGGGTGTTACATTAGCCTTAGCGCTTTCCATCACATTTCCATTTTCATCACTGTATCCTGCAATCCATTTATCTATTCGCCTAAATTGTTTGGTAGGCTCTTCCTTTCCCTATAAGTTTGATGTCAAGTGTAAGACTAAAAAGTGTTAAGACTGGAAATTATAAACATGAATGCCTACCTTTTTTAATGCTTTCTTGGCATAGCTACAATGCCCGAGACAATGGGGAATTTGAAGTTTTTGTCAATTTTCACTATTTTTAATATTTTGTTGTTGCCTTTTGGGACTATCTTCATTTTCTACAAAAAAATTTCCAAATTTCAGGATCAACGCCTTGAGGCACTTCACGACCATTTTTCCTTAAATGATCTCGCAAAAAAGACTTGAAGGTCCTAAACCTTTGGGACTAAGGCTTCTCAAGCAAAGGGCGAGCAACTTCAACTGAAATATTAAGTTCAAATTGGCCCGGTAGAAAAATATAAATAAAAAATAACAAAAGGTTAAAAAACAACAAAATGAATTTATATATTTTCTTTACGCACGAACATACTATGATTGAAAAAATAAACTGCTAAATCCACGATATATCTATGTATGTTTCATATTTTAGAAAGGAAAAAACAACATGTATGGATAGTATTCTCAAAGGAAATTGAATATAACCATTAATGTACGCCATACATCATCTTTGAAGTGTTGTGGTACCTTTATCCAATCATCATAGCTAACGGGAATAAGACTTCGCACTAAATCCCCTACACGATAATTCCACGTCTTACAATTATCACCCATAACAGAGAAGTCGATTTCAACAATGATTGGAATTTTATCCTTCTCATCTTTGTCACCCAATGGTTGAGACGTAGTTTGAGCACAAGATGGTTGTTGCGTTGCATTTGTATCTGAAGACATAATTGATTTCCTAAAGTTCAGAACACGACATTAAATGTTAGAACATTAAATGAGTGTCATATATCTACGTAAGGTACTGTTTACAATTTTTTCCATATCCAAATAAAATCGGGTTTATTTAAAATCAAAGAGTTTTTTATGAGAGATTGGGTAAAAAAAAATTGAGAAGGAAATTTTAACTGAGAAGAAAATTTTGCTGATTATAAGAATCTTGCATATATATTGAGAAGAATATATAAATGAGGTTGGAATCTCATCGGGTCAAGCCTCTTTCAATCAGTGCAATAGAAATTAAGACCTCGGTTCAATCGATGCAATAGAAATTAAGACATAGCAGCTATTTTTTCAAACCTATGTTTTGTTCCAATACAAATATCCATATCAATCCAAATAAATAGAAATTCAATCGGTGCAAACAATTGTTTGATAGTAACTGGAAAGCATTCATCAAATGGAATCTATGTATTCATAATAAACAACATACATGAACTTACACTTGTTGCTTACAACACAAATCTTAGATCAATAGTATAAAATTTTGGATTCTGTAATCCTAATCAAAATGATCAAATTGGTGAATACTAGAAAAAATGATCAAATTAAGTATAAGAATGAAAAACAATTTAAAGATAGGCAGATTAAGCAGATACTACAAAAACCATATACTTCATCACTCCACCTTTTATTTAAATGGACATACCTATTTAAACTAACTAATAATACGCAAATTATCACATATAAGTAACAAAAAAATTAATAAGATACTACAAAAACCATATACTGCTAAAGACAGGCACAAGGGTAACAAAAAACAACCTAAAGAATATGAATAAGGAGATGGAAGAGGCGGTTGCTATATCTAAAACATCTAGTCAACTTGATGATTTGGATAGGATTGTACGTACTGTTACTAATAATGCTAATTCTGACTTAAAAGGGAGTCAAATTAGGAGCCTCGATAACTATGCCATTGTATCATTAATCAGTGTAGTCAATAAAGAGGGTGAAAAGATTACCCAATACCATCTTACAAGCATTAGTCCTAATTTATTGAAAATAAATCCAACAAAATGGGATAAGGGAGATAATGAGTTAAACAAAAACTCCCAAGCAATTGAAGTGTGGGAGATTACAATTGAGGAGCAGGCTAGTGACAATTTAACTCAAGACAAGAATGCAGTAAACACAATAAAAGATTGCCTAAACGTATCTCCAAGAATAGTTCCATTTATAATGGAGATAATGGTGGAGGGCACTATTAAAAGAATGAAGAAAAAAAATGTTTCAGTAAATTTGAAACATGATAAAAATAAGTCATGTTTTATCATCCAAATCACAAAACATGATAAAAATTAGAGATAAAAACAAAAAATTCTAGAATCATTCCTAAATAAACATGATTCAAACCACAAAACAACATAGTAACTTTATATTACAATCTATTGTCACAAGTTACGACATCATTTTAAATGGGGTAATGAGACGTAGTTTTCTATCAGGAGCCCTAGTTCATTGATGACCACTGGACTTATTTTCTATCAGGAGGAGAGAAAATAAACCGTAATCACAAAAATGGGGTAATGAGAACATTGGGTTGAAGCCCTAGGAGTTCCTTGAGTTCATCATAATCGAAGTCGATGTCACAGTGCACTTTTCAAGGTTCTTATGTGTTTTTGTGACTAAAGTTAATGGTTCATCAAAGGGTGTCCCAACCATGGGGTGTTGTTTGTATATTCTAACAATATGAGAAGTATCCTCCAAATGTAGGTTTATAACCATACCAGGATTTACAAACTAATCTACCAATATATAGAATTAATAATTCCATAAAGGCCTGCACTACAGAAGATAAATTCCTTTAAAAGCTGACAGTTAATAGAAAAAAAAAGACTTAGAATTTACTTGGCTTATCAAAGTCTCAAATGGTAACCCAAAATGAAGGAATTTCAAGATGTAACACTTGCATATGACCCATAATTGAAAAGAAAGAAGAAAAAAAAAGCATAGTTTAGAAGGAAGACATACCTTCCATCCTTGTACATATAAACCCCATGAGCTCCCTTTACAGAAGCACTGGCACTCTGAACCCTAGTCTTAAAATACAATACCCGAAGCGGTCAAGAAACTATCCATCTATTCACGACAAGATGCAAGTTTCCATCTCAGGGTGATTTAGACCCTGTAAAAGTTAAAGAATAATTCTATGCTTCCCACGTAGAACCTAAAGCCTACATCAACGAGATAAGGTTCTTAGTAACTTTACTATTCAAATTCAACAAACTTTAGGGGATCAATCACATATTCAGATACATTCACCTGAGCAACAAGTTCTTCTCGCATTAAAAATTAAGAGCAGGTATCTTTATAACAGACAGTCGTAAAGATCAGTTCTCCTAATTGATACTCAAAAAGAAACTATTTTTGGGGAAAATGCAAGGACAAATTGGTTGGTTTCTTTACTTAATACTACACCATGATGTCAACTCCATGCCTTTACTTGTTGAAGATATAAGAGTAATCAGAGACTGAGAGTAGTAGTGTACTAAAAGGAAAGTTTATTAATATTGATCAAACTTGGAATAATGTTGATAGTATGAAACACATCTGAGAAAATTTACAAAAGAAAGACACTATTTTGAGTTAGTGGTGCCACACATACTTGATATGAGGAAGTTTTAGGAGATCTTTATGCAAACTAATACATATTTTCTGGAAGAAAGATATTAAAATTAAGAATAACTGATAGAAAATTGGAAATGTCTTAAATTGGAATTGGCGCCCTTTGTGACCTCTGGTCATAGATCAGATAAAAAATCATAAGATTTATAACTATACTGCTAGTAGACTTGAAGCAAAAGTAGCATATTTAAGGTTAATGATAATTGATATCATCATAATCTAGTTTACCTCGAGTATAATTTACTGGAGCAACAGAATTATAAAAAAACACAAATATACTTATCTACCACCCATACATATATCTTTCTAGTCAATGAAACTGATTTATAATGTTACTTTCAACAAACAAAATGATTATTGATAGAACATAACAGTAACCACCATCCTGCAAAAAGTATTAACTGGTTTACACATCAAACAAACTGACTGATGCCATTGTAGCGAATTGCAAGCTGTCCATTTAATAATACCGAGTATTGTTACCAGTATTGGCCTAAATCCAAATTAAAATCAAAATTAACAAAAAAAATAATCTCTGATCATAGCGTATTCGCAACCGATTGATTGAATCTACGAATAACATTTTAGCAGTAACAACACACATAGAGGCATGTTGTTCCTACCTATTGCTAACTTATTAGTAATTTCCCTTAATGGTAATTTAATCATCCCCTTTATATAGGGTCAAATATAATAATTTTCATTCATAAATTAGTTATGAGATCATTAAACATTATGCTCTCATAAAACTAATTCCATGCTATCAGAAGCTCACTGCCTATCAAGTATTAAATAGTATAAACGCTATGTATCATAAATTAGAATACAAAAGGGCCTTTACACTTGAACTATAATATTGCTCCATTCATACTCACGCCAATCGAACCACATATGAAAATAAACAAACTCAAATAAAGAGAAATAGAGAAAAGAGACTGGACAACATATATAGCATTATTTATAAAAATAATCGTTACAAAGGCATTCACATATTTCCAAATGAGTTTGGGGATTCAATAGTTAGACAGAAACATGAAGTTTAAATAGTTTTTCCACATGAGGTTGGTCTTCAATAGTAAATTGGAAGTCCGTTGGTATATCTAACTCTTCTACACGACTGGTCAGTCTCTTCGGTGAGTCTACAACCACCCACCAATTGGGATTCTTAAGGTCTCTCGAATAGAATACTTGGTTGGCCTCGAAAACAAGAATTACAGACTCATCCAAGTCGTTGCTCAAACTCTTAAGCTTGTCAAAATTCACCATCACCAAATTAGAGTCCGGACAGTGTCGACAACCATTGGTCTTATCTTCCACTCTAACCTAATCACAATAAATCACTATCTCCTTAATTATTGTATAATCAAGCTCAATTATCTGTCTAATAACCCCATACCACATAGTTCAAGCATCCTTTAGATTTTTATCGCTTTTTCTTGCCCTAAATTTTGTCCACGCCTTTAGACAAACATCATTGTCTTGTGTTACAACACTATCATCATGGTACTTAGTTGAAAATACAAAACCGTTGATATGATACTTCTTATATGTCTTAACCCTATGATATGGCCCTTGAAATAATACCCATAACAGCCTTCAATTCTGTCTCTCTTGAATTAGCCAACTGTGCAAAAGACCAAAACATAATTATAACACTATATTCCAACATTATGCTCACTAATAAATGACATGTCTAAGCACTCTTATTATATGTTATAAACGTTTTCATATAGCCATGGTATGAAAGAAGTTTGCTTCTGTACTTTTGTCATTTTGATCCCCTTTCCTTTACCATGAGAATTGGACTTCAATAATGCTTTATACTCACTATAAATTGTTCATGTTAGTTTCAAGTTTCAATATAACAATATTAATACACGTGTAATATAAATATGTGACCAAACTCGAACCTGTAGTATTCATGGATTCCATCGAAATTAAGATGAAATAGTACCCATCGACATATTTATTGGAATTGTGTTGGTTCCAACATCACAATCTTAGCGTCAAGCAAAGTCCCTTCATCAGAGAACTCTCCATATTCCTCTAAGAATGATTCATGAGTCCGTCGATGATTTCCCTCCAGGGGGTTTGGCATATACTCCATGCAATAGTGAACCGACTTGGAAATAATATAGTACCCTTCAGCATATCATTTATTATTTGGTATATTATTAAAGTCCCCCATTTCTCAGTTTATATGGACGAAAAAATAAAAAATTACAAAGTCATTAACATTTGCGTGTTAAAATTCAATATAAGATTAGTTGTTTACCTTTCGAACGAAAACATCCACCGATCTGATATACGTCCACATATCAATGCTTCATCTGTTAGATGCACCATAAGGTGGATGCTAATATCAAATAATGTAGGTGGGAAATATTTTTCCAACACACACAATGCTTCCACAACCATGTATTTGAATTTTGGAATATCTTTTTGAATAAAAACCTTCGAGCACGGTATGTTAAAGACCAAAATCAATTATTGGATCGCTTTTCGTAAATCACGGTGTTTAGGTAAAGTAAGTTGAAGCAATATAGGTAGTAAATATTCTATTATGAAATGATAGTCATGTGACTTCAACGAGTGCAAACTGGGAGGATTAAGAATGACAATATTGCCCAAATTGGATGAAAAACTCGAAGGGATCTTCAAGACTTTTAAAATTTGACAAAACTGTTTTTGCTCCTCCTAATTAATTATAAATGGTGCTTTGGGTTTTATCTCTTTACGAGTGTGCCCGTCTACCTTCATCCATTGACTATTGTGCATGCGCATATTCTCCATATCCAACCGAGCATTTATTGTATCCTTTGTTTTGAGTTTAGTATCATGGATTGTGTTTATTATATGTTCTTCAACATTCTTCTTTATGTGCATCACAAACATGTCAAACTTGATGTGAAATCCAATATTCTAAATCAAAATGGACCTTTTATACCACGACTCTTTAACTTCAGTATTACAATTATCGATTACATCACTGACCTTTCTCTTTTTACAATGGACTTTTGGGATCTTGACAGGAATATAATCAATGTGGGATAACTTCTCTAATAGTGCATCACCATTTAGCTGACTAGGAGGGTCTCTATATTCTATAGTTTTGAACCCCAAATAACCTCCTTTCCTGAACGGGTGATCATTATTGAGAAACATACGGTAGTTTGTGTAAACTATCTTTTGGCTATGCTTTAGTCAGATGAACGAAGTATTATCACCGCAAACAAAACAAGCTTTATAACCATATGTTTCGCATCCAGATGAATTACTATATGCGGGGAAATCATGAATCCCCCACATAATCATAGCTCTCAATGTCAAAGACTATTTTCTTGACATGTCATCTCACATTTCCGAAATAACTCTTTATGTTAAAAAAAGAACAAACAATCCAAATATATATATAATAATACCTAGAATAAGTGGTCAAAATAACAAATGGCTGGAACTACAATAGCTATTGACATTTTCTATTTTCTCTTCACTCATGATCTGGCCTGGTCGACCCGATCATGATATTGAGGGAAGGGACCTTTTTGACACTCCTTCTTCCCATAGTAGCTTCAACTCGTCTACTAGTGGCTGAAGAAAAATATTAATGTCTTGACCAGGTGCCTTTGGCCTAGGTACTAACAAAGACAACATATGAAACTCTCGTTTCCCACACAATGATGGTGATAAATTTAATGGTGCGGTGATAATAGGCCAATAACTATAACTAGCAGATTGAATACCATGTGGATTAAACCCATCAGTTGTTATTGCTAGCCAAACATTACGCTCTTCTTTAGCAAAATCTGGCCATTTCAGTTTAAAATTTCTCCACTGAGATGAATCGGAAGGATATCGTTGAAAATCCCATGAACTTGTTGCTCGACTATGCCATGTCATTTCTCGTGCTATCCATAACAAGTCTAGAAAATAGAGGAAAATGTCTCAATACTTTCTTAGGTTCTTTGCATACTCTACTCCCTTTGCGCATGGTCACTTCATATATCAGATCTCCACATTTAGGAAAACATTCCTTCTATCTTAATTTTTCTTCCAATACAAAATACAATTATTGACGCATGCATGAATGAAATTGGCCTTCATCGCTAAGTCTTTCATCATAAGATTCATGTGAGGATACTATTCTGGCAACGTGTTTCCTATCGGGAGCCACCTTTTCAATATAGATAGAAGTGTTGTCACACTATTTCCTGACCATCCAAACTGCTTCTTTATATTATACAATTCTATTATTGTAGAAAGAGTTGTCTCAGGGCCCTCACATGAAGGGTACAATTTCTCATTTGATAATTCCTTGTATTCATCATACTTTTTGTTACCTGGATACATTTTTTCATCAACCCCTGTTTGACCTCCTTCAGTATCCACATAAGTACCTTCATGCACTCCATAAAATGTATCAACAAGTTTCCCCATACCAAGTCCCACATTGTCTGTACTTTCTTCTTCAGTTATTTCTTCAACAGTTCTTGTCGATGGGTGCTCTTTTAAATTTTTAGAAGACTTTTCACCATGTAAAGCCCATGTAGTATACGACTGATCTATATTGTGCCTCAACAAATATGTTAGAATTTGTATTATGGTAAATTGCATCCTATTTTGATATTTCGAACATGGATATGGAAACGTTGACAGTAGTTGATCATTATTTTCAATCACAAAGTCAATAAAATCTTCAACTCCTTGTTTATACACTATTCTAAATATATTCTTTTCACCCATCCATCCTTTATTAATTGATCAAGACATTCTGTAACATAAAAGAGTTAAGTGATAAGAGCAAATTGTATAGTAAGACAATACATTCATATGGAAATAGTGAATATTTATTTAATGTTGAAGGCACATTATGTTTCCTCAAAGTTTCAATAACACTTATATAATTCTACCATTGAAATAATCATCACAAAACATTTATTTCGATTGAAATAAACGTCTACAATATTCAAACTTCGATTTCAAACACATTTAAAACTACAAAGATGAAATTGTACATTATTGTGCCAAGAGAAGGATATATAACAAACTCGTACTTTAAACTTTCGATTTGATCTAACTTAAATCCCTAGCTTTAATTGCAACCTTCAATTTCAAACGTGATATCACATATCAACCATGAGTTTGTGATTTCAATCAGATAAATATGGTTAATAATGGATGTAATTCGCCAACAACAAAGCCATAAACTAATACCCTTATTACCCAATAAAGATATACACTAATTACATAAATTAACAAAGAATGAAAATAAAAGAATGGGTTATCAAAGTGAACAACTTCTCCATCTTTTAACATATTTTTTCCTTTTCACAATCTTATATTTAAACAAAAAATTAAAAAAACATAATAATAAATATATTCGTACATATCACTCTCATAAGCTAATAAATTCAAAACTTTTGCATAAATGTGTATATATCAATCGATTAAATGAGCAATGCACAATGATTACATGAATAATTATAATTTTGCAACATAACTTCAATTCCAATGCATGTATATATTTATACATATGATTATAATGAGAATATAAATACTAGATTAGAAGAGATATGGACCGAGAATGTGTACCTCCACAAGAACTAGTCAAGAAATAGAGAAAAACAAAAATAATATATTTTTAGAATATATCATCTATAAACTAAAAAATGAAAGAAAAATAATAGGAGACAGAGACCTGCAATCACCTTCGTTTTCTGATCTATACGAGACATAGTCTCTTTGCGATCAGATCTACATGAGATAGGGGCGGGTCTCAGACTCTATCTGGACGGTGGGAGAAGGCAGTGGTGGGAGGAGAACGACGGTGGGAGAAGGAAGCACCGTGTGTGCGCCAAGTTTTACGTGGGAATAGAAAACAGTCAGGGTAAAAAAAAAATAGCTGACTAAAGAATTCCCTCCATTTCCCCTCCAATTTGTTTTGCTAACACTTGTTTTTGCCACATAAAAAAAATAATTTTAAAAAAATATATACTATAATTAAATATAAAGACACTAAAAAATAATTGTAACGGACATAAGTAATTACTAAGACTTCAATACCATTAGAAATTCCTAACGCACTCTAACTATTATAAAACCAAATATAGGCCTGTTACAAATGTTCCCATGCTGTGTAGTGGGACTAGACTCTATTTTTGTATGGGTGTTATTCTTTTCTACATGTGTGCATACACACCTACATGCATGTTCCTTTTTTTTCCCTATCTACTTTTTGTGTATATCTCTCTCATGTATATATCACTTTTCACACACTTATACACCTCGCACACTTGTATATACTCTCCATGTACACTTCACAAACTTACACTTAGCTTCACTTTATACTCATATGCTCCACACACCATTTAGAAATCCATGCTTAGGCTTCACTAGCACACATCCACACTACCTACATTTCTATATATGCTCACTTACACATATCACATATCACTTTTAGTTCATCCGTGTATAGGCTCGCTACAAGACACACTCACTTTTATATATTCCCATGTCACTTACTCCTCATACGTATCCATGAGTAGTATAATCTTCATGCTAGATTTAGTTTTCATCATACTTTTATATGCTCCCCATTAGTGTAGTATTCCCTTTTCCAGTGATGAAAATAAAAAAATGCTAAAAAATAATCTCTCTCCATAATATGTTAATTAAGACTCGTGCATTTTTGCATACTACATCAGCAAGAGCATGGCTATATTGACCAAAAAATTTCCCTTTATTGGGGTTCACTTTGTGATGGGTGCTCATCATGCAGGTAGAAGTTAGTCTAAGTGATGTGACTCACCATCCATTGGCCTTGTACATTTGATGTATATCGAACGGTTCCCCCACATTGTACCGCTTGATCGAACTCACGACATTAGTTATATAGTAGGGAACTTATTCTCTTACGTCAAGTATATCGAATTCTCTCTCACATGTACTGTCCCCATGAGGTATATAGTGTGGAAATTTACGTACACTCATGTATATCAATTGGCTTGTCCATATATACCGATAAATAATCACCCTTATAGGAAAGAGGTATATCGTGGAAGTTATGCCAAGGGGGGAACCCATCCACTAACCTAACACTTGCATAAACCTCATATGGGTGTCAAAACTAGGACACTCATATTTAGTTTGCCAGTTACCATGGGAAATTTTGTCGAGTCAGCATACCACCCGAATTTTCAGGCAATTTTTCCTTTTTTTCAAAACAGGACCCCGTCCATGATCCTTAAAACAAGTCCAATCGTATCTTACATATTTTCAAACCTTATTTTTCCAGGATCGGGTCTTATCAGACATTTTTTTTTCATTTAGGCAAACCTAATACAAATGAGAACTTAATAATAACATTAATAATAATAATGCTGAGATTCCTCTCTTTTATCCCTCTTTTTTTTAAAAATTCAAAAAATACCAAAAACATTTTTCTCTTCCTTTCGAAATACCAATTTTTTTTCCCTCCTTTCAAAAATAAATTCGATCCATTTTCCCTCTTAGGTCGATCGTATAGCCTATTTTTCCATGGCTCTCTATCGGCTTCAATCTTTTGTCAAATCGCCCCGAATCTCCATGAATTCTTCTGCTACCTCATCCGAGTTTGGGACTTACTTTTAGAGATCTTCATGGAGAACATTGACCAAGCACCAAATGTGCAGCCCGATCGGATGACCGTCTTAGCCTAGCTTAGTGCCAAGATTGACAACATTCAGATAAAGGTCGTGAGATACAGTGACACCAAGCCCATATTCCCGAAAAAATCGAGGTTATCTTTCCTCTTACCATGGGTCCACCTGCTCTCGAGACTCTTTGGGTCCTAGAAGAGTATATTTCCCATGCCTCGCCTCCCAATGTTCCGCTTCCAACTCAACTCCATATCCCAAACCATGCCCAACCAAGGTCTAAACTACGAGTACCCACGGATCCAAAGGAGGAAGAACTTAATAAGGTCAAGGAAGACCTCAAGATATTATTGAATAAGTTTTAACAAGTCAAGATATTTGGGAACTACGTGGACTACACCTATATGTCTCCCTATCCCAAAGCCAGACTACTAGAGAAGTTTAAGATTTCGGACATCAAGAGGTTAGGGGGGATGGGACCCTAATTATTCACCTTTGAGGCTATAATCTTTGAGGCTATTGGAATGGATAAGCTTAAGATATAATGGCCCAAATTTTCCAATAGATTAGGAAAAAAAGCTCACTCCGTTGGTTTCTGTCCCTCGAAGAATCCAGAATTTGTAGTTAAGAGGATGTTACCTGAGAATCCATGTCTCAATAAAATTACAATGAGGAGATAGAGGTTATGCATTGAGATCTAGAGATTCTTAAGAACCCTGGGGAAAATGTTAGTAGCTTTATAGGAAGGTGGAGATAGAAATCTTCTACCATAACCAACAGACCCTCTGAGGAGGAACAAGTCAGTATCGTGAAAAAGAACTTATTGCCTCATATTCGAGCATCCATAGGAGGACGGTATTAACCACACATCCAAGCCCTTCGACAAGTTAGTGTATAAATTAAGGAAGGAATTACTAAAGTCAAATTTGAGCTAAACAAAGTGATAGAACAATTCACTCCAGGAAGTATGAGAAGCCCTCCAGTGCTATAGTCTTAACCATTAACCACATTTCCCAACCTACTAACTCTTTTTTTTAGGAAGAGGTATGGAACCCTCATAAAGAAACAAGACTCCTAGATAATTAAATAACAACAGATCTAATATATTGTCATTGCATTCTATCTAGTTTGTAATCTCCAATAACCATCCGAGATAGGTCTTTAACTTGTTCAAAAATATAATCCCCTTTAACTTTAATCCAACATTTGTTAAACTATCAGCAACCATGTTGGAATCTCTATAACAATGAATTAGAGAAAAGTTGATTCCTTTTAAGTCTGAAATGATTTCTTCTGTGCAGGCTTTTTAGTCTCCAAGGAGGTTCCCATATCATATTGATCAAATTGACAACAAACATAGAGTCTGGCTCTATACAAATATCCTTTATATTCATCTTTAAGCATAATTTGATTCTAAAAATTAAACTTTTCAACTCCATAAAAGACTTAGATGCATAATCTTCTGATTTAGTATAAGCTATAACCATCTCCCCTTTGTCATTCCTTATTATACCTCCTATATCACCCTTAGTTAGATTGCCTTTAGACGATCCATCTATATTCAGCTTCAGATTCTTCTCATCTAGGAATCGCCATGTGACAGGAATGTAAGTGGTTTATTTGTCTTTAAATTCCAAACCAAATAATTCTTGAATGCCTTCAGTAAAAGAAGAACCTTTACTATGGAAAGTATTGGCCTTTACATAACTTAGAGATCAGAGAAATATCTTGACTATGAATTACCTATTGATTGCATTTGATGCCATCATAATAGGCTTTTTTCCTAGATTTCCATATCTCCTAATCCACTACTTAAGGAATATATTTTCCAAAAAAAAATTCAAAGTCTTTCTTCCCTACTTTCATCTAACAAATAATAAGCATAACGGACATATTGTTCCTATTCAATTCAGCTCCCATCAATTTAGATTACAAAATCCCATATTTGTGATACCATTGGGCAGTTTAAGAACACATAATTAGTGGATTCTTCACTTTTATTATAAACGTGACATCTCGAGCTTATTCTAATTCCCACCTACTTGATATTTTCATATAATGGAATGTAGTTATTGATTACTCTCCACATATTAATGGAAATCTTCTTAGGAATCTGGGCATCCCATAAATTACTCAGAACAATAGAAAAAGGATAATCATTCTTCAAACTAGCATAGACTGAAGATAAAGAAAAATTAAAAAAAAGTTTCAATCTTCCAAAAGATATGATCAGTAATATCTTCCATCTACTTTAGATAGTCCTCTTCCACTGCCATCAATTGCTTCCATGTATAAGAACCCCCCCCCCCCTCCCCCCCCCCCCCCCCCATTGAGTTATTGTGACACTGCCTATACCTCTTGGATATGAATATTTCCCACAATGAATCTTCAATTTTGAATTTCCAGAACATTTTCATGCTGGCAACCTTTGTAAGGTGACCAAAATCAATAAACCCTATACCTCCTTAATTTTGATCTTTGCACAAAAATTCCCACTTCTTCCACTGAAACTTCCAACCTTCATCTTCATTACCACCCCAGAAGAATTTATTTAGCATTGAATGAATACATTGAATTACGAATTTAGGAGGATTTATGGAGGCTAACATATAGAATGGAATAGAGGATAACACATATTTTATCAAAGCATACCTACCTCTAAAAGAGAGCAATTTAGCCTTCCACCCATAAATTTTTGTTCTCAAAGAATAAATGAGAGGATCATAGTATTTCACCTGTTTTATACCTTTAAATAAAGGGCATCCCAAGTATTTGAGAGGAAGATCTTTATAATTAAGACCCAAAGAATCTGTAACTTTTCTTTTAAAACTAGAAGATATTTTGGCATCAACTGAAAAATAACTTTTAGAGAAGTTTATTTATTAATTTGAGGTATTAGAGTATTTCTTTAGAACGACCATCAAATTCCTTAAACTTTCATTATCCCCTCTATTTAAAATGAAAAAATTATTTGTAAAAGCTAACTGAGAGATAAGAGGACTCCCACTAACCATATAAAAAGGATTCATGATCCCTTTATACAACAAAGCATCCAAACCTTTTCTCAAATAATCAATTGGAATAATGAACAGACTTGGAGAAATTAGATCACCTTGCCTTAACCCTCTATTTGATTTGAAAAAACCACTAGGATGCCCATTAATCAATATAGAGAACCAATTTTAGATATACATCTTCATATGAAATCTATCCACCTTTCCCCAAATCCAAAACATCTAATAACTTTAATTAAAAAAACCCAATGAACTCTATCATAAGCTTTCTCTATGTCCAGTTTTAATATCACATTCCCTCCTTGGCAGTTCTTCCCTAAATTACGGACCATTTCTTTGGCAAGAAACACATAATCTTGAATGGATCTCCCCTTGGTAAAGCCACTTTGGTTGGAGGATATAATTAATGGAAAAATCTTTGTAAGCCTAGTACATAAGATCTTGGATAAAATCTTATAACTAAAATTACATAGACTTACAGGTCTAAATTCACCACAAGTTTTAGGACATTTAACTTTAGGCAACAACACAATAGAAGTACTAGACCAACTTTTAGGAAACTCCCCTCCTGCAAAAAAATTGCTGATAGAAAATATTAAGACATCTTTATGATACTCCAGCAAGCTTTACAAAAAAACCTCCAAATCCATCAGGACCTGGTGAAGAATCAACACTCGAATGCTACACTGCTTCAAAAAATTCCTCCTCAGTAGCTAACTTCTCAAGATCTTGATTTTTTTCAGGAGTAATAATTTTAAGAATCATCTCATCAATAAAATCTTAAGTCAGAGGTTAAGTGATTTTCAAAAAATTGAACTACATGATTAGAAATGTGTTGCTTGTCTTCAATCAGAACATCACTGTCATCTTTGATCCCATGAATCATCGGCTTATTAGATCTTGATTAAGCACTAGAATGAAAGAATATATTGTTTGAATCTCCCAACTGCAGCCATTTTATAGATGATTTTTTATTCCAATACATTTCTTCAATTTGTAAAGTGTAACATCCCGTAATTTTACTAATTTTTATAATGGGAATTGATTGGGATTAATTAAATTATATTTGCAAAAATAATCCAGTAAAATAAATATTAATTAGCGAGATAAGGGTTAATATTTATTTAGATTGAATATTACTTAGTGAATGAGTAATAATAATGATAAGGGTATATTAGAATTATCGTGAGTGAGACATACGACAGATATAGTAATTTAGTCGGGACGCGCGTGTCAGTCGTGTCGGGACTTAATTTAATGAAAGAAAAAGTGAGATATTTATAAGTTATACATATGATCATTTCAAGTGTGCCAATGTGTCTAGAAGGGTCGAGATAGTCTAAAAAGTCTACCTGGGAGTTCATTTTAAGTTCCGAGGCACTTTTAGGCCAAACTAGCACCCCGGAGGGGTATTTTAGTCTTTTGGAATTTTGAGGGAATTAAACCTACGAAAATTGCTAAGTGTATATCAATGT
Organism: Sambucus nigra; assembly: GCA_949130495.1. Classification (NCBI taxonomy): domain Eukaryota; kingdom Viridiplantae; phylum Streptophyta; class Magnoliopsida; order Dipsacales; family Adoxaceae; genus Sambucus; species Sambucus nigra. The sequence continues at coordinate 554,560,712 of OX422210.1, read as the reverse complement.
TAGGTTAAGGCCATTAGGTTTAGAATTTGCAATATTTACAGAGGCCATTAGAGGAGGAATGAGAAGTACTTCCCAAGTCTATAACCACCATTGTTGCACCTTTTACACCACCAACACCACCGTAGCGTAGATCGAGGGAAGAGGAACACAACCAGACCATCAATTTACAGAGATTCAGATCTACATTTAGAGGCAAGTATTTATCTTCTTGAATTTATAGTAGATGTATTATCCATGTTAGTGTAGGATAATTAAAATCTTAATTATATCAATGTTGATGACAAAGAGATTTCAATCATGTATTAGGCTAAAATAATGTTAGGTTTGAATCCCCTATGTATGAAGACGAATTTGATGAACTAATGATAATAAAAATGTGATGAAGTATGAATTATATATGTATTCTTGATGAAAAATGGAAAACTAGGGTTTTTTGAGGAAAATCTTGAATTAATTCAAACTAATTGTTGTTTTGTGATGATTTGATTATTATAAAACGTTGGAAATCATGTGGTTGGGTTGGTATAATGTCTGGTATTCTTGGTTGGGTGAATGGGATCGAATTATGGAGGTTTAGAGATAAAAAATGGTGAAACCCGTAGCTATTTCAATTGGAGAAGATGATACGTGTTCGAGCAAATTGATTCGGCTCATTGGCCAAATCAATTCGGATAGCTAATCGATTCAGACCAAGGCCGAATCGATTCGGTTTCCCAAATTTGGAAAAAATTTCCCCTTTTTTCTTAGAACTCGTAGGAAACGACCGAATTAACTTTTGAGATGAAATTTTAATTATAAAGAGAATTAAATTAAATTATTAGTAGGACAATATGGAATTTGAGACTTAGTCACATGAGAGGAATTTAATGACTAAGATTAATTAAGTAAAATTGTGGGTTAAAAACCTAATTCGGAGAATACTATAGTGTCTCGAGGGATTGGAGAAAACAATGGCCTAGACTAGTTGGATATGAGTGAATTGCCTACTAATATATAAGTTAGAGAATAATGGGCACAATTCAAGTAATGAGGGGTGCTCGAGAATGTACGATAAGAAGTAAAATTGAAATTTACTAATACGTGGGATATTCGGGATATAAATATATTAAGTATGGAACATATGATATAGGAGTTGCATATACCTATATATACCGATGATATAAATATATATAACTCGTGTGAATACCTATTGCATGATTTCTTATGTGTATGACATACCTACGATGCTTGCTATCGTGGGAGGTTTTGAAAAAGGATAGTCTTATCCTAATGAGCCCACTGGGGGGATTGCAGATTGGTGCCTCAGAACATAGAGCTTTGGTTGGATCACTATTTGTGTGAATAATGGTGTGCACGATCATTTGGGTGTGTAGGTATGTGGTAGCCCAAAGGCCTAAAACTATGTTCGCCTCCAATATGTGTGATTTGTATTTATGGTTCGAGAGTGATTCCGAACCGATAGTCCTTTATTTAGTACGTGATGTACCGGGACATGATAACAAAATATGCATGCACCGTAGGTTTCAGCCTAGGGGTACTATATTAGTATACTTATATAAGGGTGATATGTGTACATACATACTTGCGATTTAGTCTACTGTGTGTACTTAGTAGACGAGAAAGATAATGATATCAGACATAACTCAAGTATGTGAAAACTTAGCCTCTATTTGATAGATTCCTAATTGATTTAAAAGATATGAGAAAATAAAGCAATAATGTGTCATATGGGTAATACGGGTGGACATCACGAGTTAATATTTGTAGTAAATCAATTGAATTGGACAAGTTAGGCGGGGTAGCATAACTAGGACGGGTCAGTAGAATACGTTAGATGTGGATAATAACAGAGGGGTGAGGACCTCAAGTGAGAGAACGTGAAACTAACATGTATATGATATCTGATGATTACACATTTTAAATACTTGCAAATATTTTTAAACTGTTTTACTCGGGCTTTAACCCTTTTTCCAAATCTATTTTGTAAAAACCATTTTAGGTGCCCAGCCATAGGGACGCCCAACTTAGGAGTCCATTTCCATTTGACGTGATGCAGTTGTTGTGGATGATTAGAGGACCTCGGTAGTATACGCCTCCATTCTTTTAAGATCTTATGCACCATTTCATCTACTTCAGTTGGGCATGTTTCCCCAACTTCTATTAGTAGTTACTTTCAGAGACTATGTACTTCATTTATTTTCAGTTTTTGGATTCAGATACTTATGGATTATTGTATTGGTGTTTCAGCCTGGATTGTTTATTCCAGTCATATCTTATTTAATTCATATAATTCATTATTTATGATGTTGGTCAATTGGAATGATGAATGTCATTTATTTATTTATTTCAGACCATTGCATGTAAATTTAAAAGATTAAAATTTTTCGCCGGCTTAATTAACTAATAAGTGGTTAGTAATTAATGGTTTTCGACGGTGATGGTAAGAATGAACCAACTGGATATCCTGATTTAATTTAATAAAGGATTGGTAACCCGGTATTTAATTGGGCGGGTTGTCACATAAAGCTGATAAGAGATTGGCGTTAGCTTTATTCAAAGCACGCCTATTTGATTCAGAATTCTCTAATTCATAGATAATCTCCAACTGCATGATATAATCCTCTAGATCTATCTCAACTTGATTTACATTTTTGAACTTATCCTTACTACAAGTTCTCAAAAGTCCTTTAAGCCTTTGAAGTTTGCATGAAAAATTCATCATTCCAGTTGTATAAGTTTCAACCCTCCAAGAATCAGTAACAGTCTATATAAAATTAGCATGAGAACACTAGAATTCAAGAAATTTGAACATGTTATGCACCTCAGCCTTGACAAAAACAAGCATAGGGCCATGGTCAGATGTTGTTTTGTTTAAATGTTTAAGGATTGAAACTGGATAATTCATCCCCCATTGGTTATTGAACAAGCATCTATCTAATCTGGACACAATTTGATTTATGTAAATTTGGATCCTTGATATCCCAAGTCCCTTAAACCACTATCTTCAATTGCCTGAGTAAAATCCCCAATAGTTATATTATCTATATCATTTCCCCCTACCTTCTCTTCTTGAGCAGCTACTACATTAAAATCTCTCACTACAATAAGCGGAATCAAGGACAAAACATTTTAAGCTTCCGCCATTTGAGACCATAAATCTATTCTTTCCTCTTTGGTACATTTGACATAAACCACTGTCACACAAGCTTGAACTTTTAATGATGGATTGGTTATTTCCAGAGTTAAATGTTGATCATAATCTACCAAAATTTTGACATCTACATCGAATATCCACGTAAGCCCTATCTTCCCATTACAGTTACTAAAGCACCCTTCAAACCCTAGCTTAGATTTAAAATTATCTATTTTATTATAATTAACCTTTGGCTCTAACAAAGCAATCGGTGGAATTTTATGAATTATACACAATTTCTTAATTCTTCTTATAGTTGATTTCTTAGCTACCCCCTTATGTTCTAAACAATTAAATTTAACATTGAGAATGCGGGAGATTTTAGTGAATTATACCTTTGGACTGAGATCTTGTTAATCTAGCATACATAGGGTCTTATTTCTTCACATGTTTACTTCTTTTAATGTTTCAACAGTTGATTGGGATCTTCACAGTGTTTGCTATATCTGCTTTCTTTTCTTTATATTTGTTGATTCCCTTCTCCAATATTGAAGCAAAAAATGTAATTCCTTAATTAAAGGAATGTGTAACTCAAAATCTTCCTCGTCACCAAACAAGTATAACTTCTATATAGCTTGCTTTTGGTCATATTCTGTAAAATCAGTCCCTCTTGATGACAAAGAGCATTGATCCACTATATTAACCTCCTTACTTTTTAGCTCTTCATTCTTGATTCTATCAATGAAATCTTGGATCTTCATTTTTTTCTTCTTTACTCCCTATTGATTATTCACTGACTTTATTGGTTACATATCTCTGAGGCTTTTATGATTTTAACTTCATATTTATTAGAAAAAGGTTCAATTATTTTAAAAAATAAATCAATGTCTGATTTCTTTCCTTCTCAACCATCAAGAATACTTTCTTATACTGAATAGGCTTAATTGAGGGACTTCATTAATTTCAACATCATCATTCTTTTTCTTCATAAATTGGTTAGGATCTATAATTGCTAACTCCTTGTTATTCACCTGGTCTACAGTAGCCATATTCTTGTCTCTATTGGTTGTCTGCACTTTAGCGGGTAGAGAAGTTTCTTTCAATGATACTTTACCTTTGTTTCTGTTATTAAACATTCATGTCTCCTCACCATGTCCTTTTTTAAAACAACATAGACAAATTTTTGGAAAATCTTCCATAGCAACCTCTTGCCAAAATCCATTTTCCACACATCCAATCCATATTCTCCTATATATCTTCTTGGATACATCCTCCTCTACATAAACTCTAGCAAGACCAGGTCTATTGATTTCCACAGTTGAGGCATCAAGTTTCAAAGTCGTTCCAATTAATTGGACTATAGAATATAGATAAGTTTTGGAGAAAAAATGCATAGGGAGGTGGGGGAATGAAATCCAAATGAGGGAAACACTACTTACAACATCTGGCCTGAAGTCTGTTGTCCATTTAAAGATCCTTATAGGGAATTTACCTATATACCAAGAATCTCTCATCCATATTCTTGAGAAGTCTTCTTCACAATTTGAGCGAATCAAAACATGTTTCTGAACTATCAATCTAATATTGAATGCAGTCATTAGAGAAAATTTTGGAATACCTTCCTAATCGATTCCATTGATGGTTTTCCATGAGAGAATTTTCTTACCTAGGCATATTTGAAAGGACGAGCCAAGTTTGCAATATCTTTATTAGAAAATAACACTTCAGGTTCTCCTTTGAATGTATTAGGTGGTTTCATCACCACCTCCTTTTCCTAAGAGGACACAACAAAAGCAAATGATTTCTGCCAAATATTAGGAATATCTGGAGGTTTTGGATCCACGTGTGGAATGGTTGGTTTGGATGTCATGCAAACCTTAATTAGGGTTTACGTGTGAGAGAGAGCGAGAGAGGTGTATTTTCTTGATCACCATAAAGTCTCTTGGGCATTGAAAAGTCGCCATAGTACCTCTTGGGCACCAATAACTCCCCCTAATCCTACTAAGAAAGAATGAACTGAGCTCCATGCTCCCCTGTCAAAAGTTTACCAGGTCCTACTGAGCTTAAAACTCATCAAACCCTTAGACTCGTGTCCATTACCGAATCCACTCCCTAAAAGTTTTGAAGCCGATGCCCGTTGTGATTTCCACCAGTCTTTGTTCCATATTGTCGACCAATGTTTCCACCTTTGAAATGAGATCCAAGGCCTAATTTATCAAGATATCATTGCCCCACCAACCAATCCTAAACCCAATACCACTCATAACCCACTTCCAACCCATACGAATGACATCTTTCAAGAGAATAACCCAGAATTCGATCAATCTACTCAAATTGTGCCCAGCAAAGCACCCATCATACCCATAATCTCACCCAAAGTACTCAAGGTTTTCAAATATTTTCTATTACACCCTACCTGCTTCACCGACCAAGCTTTGTCATTCCTTATAAAGACTTAAATTCTTGGTCATACCCGGTCTGAAGGGAAATACATGGAATTACCAGTTATATTGAATGGACTCTTAGAGATCGGGATGAAATTTCCCTCTAAGATGACTGTTGATTGTCATAAATTCAGTGGCTTGTTCATGAAAGCCCAAAAATAGGCTCGAGAATTAGATGAATGGGTGGTACTTGTTGAAGAAGTCAGTGTAGATGATGTAGTATAGATAATGGATGACGCATTTTGATAGATATCTAAATTTTATATCATTAATGAGCTACTCACCGCTTTGAAGCTTCAGGGATGTTTTCTCCTTCACGCCCGAACCTCCCCTTAAGTGGCAAGATTTGTACGATGAAGCTATCGATGTTATTGAATGTATTGATTTATCTTAGAAAGAGGACATTGTCTCTACCAGATGAGGAATGACTTTGACGATTCAAATAATGAACCCTATCGGGAAGAAACCAGTCTAGTAGGTAGCTTATGTGGAATGATATCCTTCGAATATCTGTTGGGGGAAATCAACAAGGTAGTCATTCACCCAGAGGTTGATGAAGACATGAGGTTTTTGTTCTTCCCCACCTGAGTAAATCATATAACCAGGTCAGGGAGACACTATAAATATCTGATTCCTCGTGTAATCGAGATAGATAAGGAAAAATGGAGTTGTCGAAGAATTTTCTATCCAAGAAATGACCATCGAAGAATCAAATCTTTAACTAGCTCAAGAAGACCGAAACATATATCACCCAATGGGGGCTTTTCATGTCCTCTTAATTTCACTGGATTTCTTTGATAGAACTCCTCGCTGAACCTACATTCCCTCCTTCCACCACTCCCAAAGAATCCGTAAACATGGTTGGGTTCTTGACCTCTTCTAGACTACTCTTATTTTCCAAAGAAGAGATACCAAAGATTAGCCCTGATCACAATTATGCTATGGTCTTTAAAAAGACAGTCCCACTCTCACTTTTTGATAATAGATCTACTTTAAATGTTTTCCACTTAAAACCTTTAATTTCTTGGGATTAAAGGTCACTGCTCTCACTCCCACTTATGTCGTCGTGCGTGCTTACGAAAATACCCACCGAGAGGTAATGGGGTTCATAAAACTCACAGTAGGTTCTGGCCTTATCAGTCCTGTTATCGAGTTCCAAGTCATTTACATACCTGCATATTTTAATCTTCTCCTTGGTTGTCTATGGCTCCCCAATATTCGAGGGGTATCTTCTTCTTTTCGTCAGGAGCTGAAATTCTTCGCCAAAGGCTAGGTTATCACCATCTTGGGGTGATAACGATAGTACAAACAATGCCAGCACTAGTAACTAGATATTGGAGATCCAACATGATATGAATGGCATGCTCTTGTCTACCTTTAGAGTTAATCCACGTCCCCTTCCAACAAGAGAAAATTTCCAGGATACAGAACACAACCTATATGGAAATGTCAATATGATTCAGATGTTCAAGAACAAGCACTTCATGCCCAGAATGGGGATATGGAAACTCCAACAAGGGTATTTGGGACCATAATCCTAAAGGAGGACTCCCCCTATGTGGCCTGGGTCACCAGCCCTCACTAAAATAACTCAAAGCACTCCGACGACCATGACTAAAAAGAAGCTTAGAAGAAGAAAATATTATTTAGAGAGACTCTTTAAATATAAGGTTTATCAAGGAGGGTGAAGACTTCCCTTTCCACGACCTCCTTGAACTATGGTATTACCATGTCGACAAGAAGATGAAATCAAGGCTGCAAATCTTCTTTCAATACAACAACTCTTGGGCCGAAGACTGCCAACATGAAGAGAAACCTCTCATCGACAAAGTTGTGATAATTATCGAGGATTTTAAAACTGAATTAGAAGACTCATTCAAATTGCATACACTGGGGATGGATCTCTGCATGATCTTCTCAAATACCACGTCATCGGACCCATTTGCTCAAATCAAAGTTGTTGACACGCCTCTTCTCAACTGTAATGTTGTGCCTGTCTAACTTTCTTAGATTCAACTTAACCCTGATATTCACCCTATCATAATCCCTTCACCTGATATTCTTGTTCCTTTTTCTGATATCAATGTAACTGAGGCCTCTTTTGACGAGGTTCTCAATTCTATTTTTCTCAAAAATGAAATAAAAGATGATTTTGAGTATCTTGCTTTGCCATACATTAATTGTCTTGATTCTAATCAAACCTTTGATGATGATGATTTTGCAAATGAAAAATTCTAAAGTGATCTTGATAATGAGAATAACAAATAATATAATTTCATTAAAACTAATGATGATGATACTGTTGTGTAAGGACATGATTTTATAAATGTCCATTAATAATTGAGTATGTCGTATATCTCTACAACCATCGAAGAATTGTTCAAGATAATACATGCATCGAGACGGATCCGAATATCAAGCTTCTTCTACATTCAAGCCTCCGCAAGGTTAATTTCGGTGAGATAGTATTTAAGTCCCTTTATGGTTCACTTAAAAGTGTTGGGATAATTTTTAAAAGAGGTTTGGAAATGTTTTCAAAATATTTTCTAAGTGTTGAGGCATTGTTTTTCATCAAAAATAATTTTTTCAAGATTTAAAGATGAATTTTCTAAAATAAAAAAGAATTTATTTCTCGCATTTTCTCATTCGAGAAACAAAGCATCTCGTTTGAGTGATAGGGGGATCTCGTGCAAAGTGTCGTTCAAACGACACGTGCCTCCATTTGAGCGAAATTCTGATTTAATTTGAGCGACGAGCCGCCTTAAAGTTTTTTATAAATAACTCATTAAACGAGTCTATTTTTCAAAGGAGACCTGAGTTTTACACAGTACGAAAAACTGCAAACTGCATAAACATTTTTGTCTTCCTCTTTAAAGTTTTGATCCGTGTTTTCAATCACAAAACATCCCAATATTTATGTGAATTATTTTGTGGAACCCAAAATACGAGTTTACTGGAGTTGCTCTTGTAGGGTGGATAACCTACTGCTGATCGATGTGCCACTTGAGGGAGGTACTGGGCTAACGATTGACTGCATATCATAAGGAGTACTCGTGGGTGTTCCTGGGCTGACTGGATTACACATCTTGGTGGATCTTCTACGGTCAATTCATTGTTGATTCAAAAATACGTGTTCTTGTGGGTTTTCTACGGTTAACTCATTGCAAATTTCGTTGGTAATCTTGTAGGTTGTAAATTACAAATTATTAGTGAAATAAAGGTTTTTGCCCTTCGGGGATTTTTTCCAGAAAATTGGTTTCCTTTGCATGCTTCTTAGTTTTATGATTTCAAATCACTTAGATGCATAAGTTAGGGTTTAACTAAAATTTGGGGTTAATTGAATTAAGTTAATTTGAAAACACTTTTAGATGCACTGCACAAGTTTACAAATTGATACCAAAGCTTATTTAAGAAGATCACTGCATTCTCAAATTGGTATCAGATCAGGTTGCACTAAGTTATTGTGTTTTGATCCAGATTTTCTTAAATATGTCTTTTGGTTGTATTTATGATTTTAGATGTCAACTTTTTGAAAGGCCAAGTTGGAAAGTTCACATGAATTCTTGTTTTAAATCATTCCTCGATAATGACTCTAAGAAGTGTCTTGGTTGTGAGGGAATTGGTCATGCGGTAGATGAATGTCCCACTAATATAAGGAAGATTTTTAATAAACCGACATCTCATGTTTCTTCACTTAGTGATAATGATTCTGAAAATGAAGTTGTTTATGATTCTAAGAGTGAGCTTCCCACCCCTGTGACTAGTGATGAGAGTGAGGAGGAAGAAGAATAGTTGAGTGAGTTGCAAGTTCCCTATAATAACTTGTATGTGGAATATGTAAAGATAAAGAAGGCAAACTTAAGATTATAAGCTAAGTTGAAAGAGCATGTCTTAGATAAGAATAACACTGGTGCTTTAATTTATGATCTTAGGACACGTGAGGAAATGCTCAGAGAGAAGCAAGGATATGTCGAGGGTGTGGGAGATAGTCTTAGAGGTTTGATGGAGACTATGAAAAGGAGCTTTTAGAGTTTAAGAATTCTAGATGTGTACTTGAGTCAAGAATATGTGAGCTTGAGAAAAATTTAAGAGATAAAAGTAAGGTGGAGTTTGATTTAGAGTCTAGATCAGAAAAGTTAGATAAGATGTTAGGCACTGTCCAAAACAAGGAGGATATGTATGGTATAGACTTCAATGAGAGTGTTTCACCCATTCTCAAAGCTAACCCCACACGTGTGAGAGAGTCTCCTAGGATTGTGAAGAGAGAAGAACCTACAGTTATTAGGAGAGAGCCACCTAGGAACATTGGGAGAGAGACACTTAGGGACTTTAGGAGAGCGCCACCTAGAAACTTTAGGAGAGGGCCGCCTTTAGGTAACACTCACCGCCCGATTTACGTTTGCACACTGCGGTAGGCAAGGTCATCTTAGGCGTTTCTATTATAAACTTCAAAATACTCCTAGGAAGTTTAATAAGAAAATACATTTGATTCCCAAAACCCCCACATGTCGTTATAAATCTGTTTGGGTTAGGAAATCGGATTTAGAGGACTTTGGATTGATTGTTCATGACTCTTGTTTGCTTGCACGTGATTCACCTCATGTTAGATCTCTCAGATGTTTATGTTATTTATTTGTCATACGCTAGTTTCTCTTCATGATATATTATTTCTAGTGTTATGACTTGTGTATTTTTTGTATTAGATTTTTGTTTTTGAAAAATACAAAACGATTTTACTTTGGTAGATTTTTTGCAAAAGGCAAAAAGAGCTTTTTATTTTGTTTTGCACCGTATATAAAATGGACCTTTAGGATGACCGAGTCACAATTTCATTCCATATCCATGTGACTGTTTGATAGTTTTTGATATACGTCACCATTTTATTTTTGTGCTTTATGATATTTGGAGTCATTGAGATGTGATTAGTGATCACTACCTAAATGTTTGACTCATGAGTTCCTTTAATGCACACTTGCACGAATTTGTTTGACTATTGTACTTGTTTATCACACATGGACAGAGTGTTGTCATCTCAATTCTGTCTTTAAAACGAACCATATGCGATAAAACTTGACAATGTAAGTAGTGCATGTAAAAACCGTTTACCGTGAGGAATTTAATTGCAATAAAATATGATGAGTGTTCACGGGAAAGGGCTGTGAGAGTACAAAATTAACTCGTTATGAAATCCACCTTTAAAAAGAGCCCAAAAAAATGAAAGGCGATAAAAAGATAAATATGCCTAAAAAGGGACCACCTCAAAAAGAAATATATAATGATTATTATTTATGAAGGATTTTGGATGGAAAGAAATGAAAAATGGGTTTGCACGTTCTGAAAACATATTGAAAAAGCATTTATAGTTTTAGATGGTATTGGTGTGGGAATTATTCCTGACTTTGATGTGTTGATGGATTGAGTCAATGTCATTTAAAATCAACACTTTTGATACCTAACGACGATTTTGAGATTCATTCGATAGGAGTACACATATACATCGTGCACATATGTTATGTTTGATTGCGTCGATTTTCCTATCGAATATGTTCGCACCCATGGCTTGGTTGTCTTGGTGTAAATTCATGGTGTGTGATTTTCTGTAAAATTATTTTTTGCATTTTTTTATGAAAAAAAAAATCAAAAATAGGTTTTGGAAGATTTTGGATCACTCCTTTGCATAATCATAGTTTGATCCATCTTTGCTATGCATTTTTTTCGTGACAACTCCTTGTTTATTTTGTTTTTCGTTTTCTTGTCTATTTCGATCAAATAAAAAGGGGGAGAATGAATTATGGGGGAGATTTTGCATTATGGGGGAGATTTGATTATTGATTAATTTATTCAAGCTCGATACATCATGAAGGTATTTGCTTTGTCTAATATGTGTAGGCACAAAATTGAAGATTATTATGGTGTACACCCTGATGAGAAAAGCTTTAAGATTTGAAGATTTTTGAAGTTGAAGATTTTGAAGAAAAGTTTTGAGACTTGCATGTTTAGTAGATTTTCAGTTTTGGGTTCTTGGGAGGGTACTAGATCCGTATAGGCATTTTGATTTGATAATTCAGATGTTTTTATTTTGTAGCAGCATAGACATAGGGGGATATTTGTAAGGACATGATTTTATAAATGTGCATTAATAATTGAGTATGTCGTATACTGTTACAACCGTCGAATAATTGTTCAAGATCATACATGCATCGAGATGGATTCGAATATTAAGCTTCTTTTACATTCAAGCCTCTACAAGGTTAATTTCAGTGAGGTAGTATTCAAGTCCCTTTATGGTTCACTTAAAAGTGTTGGGATAATTTTTAAAAGAGGTTTGGAAATTTTTTCAAAATATTTTCTATGCATTGAGGCGTTGTTTTTTGTCAAAAATAATATTTTCAAGATTTAAAGACGAATTTTCTGAATTAAAAAAATGAATTTATTTCTCGCATTTTCTTGTTCGAGTGACAGAGCAGCTCGTTGGAGCGACATGGGGATATCACTCGAAGTGTCGTTCAAATGACACGTGTCTCCGTTCGAGCTACATTCTGATTTCATTCAAGCGATGCACCACCTTATTGTTTTTATAAATAGCTCATTAAACGAGTTTGTTTTCTAGAGGAGACCTGAGTTTTACACAATACGAAAAACTGCAAACTGCAGAAACATTTTTTATCTTCTCCTTTAAGGTTTTAATTCGTGTTTTCAATTCACAAAACATCCCAATCTTTATGTAAATTGTTTTTTGGAACCCAAAATACAAGTTCTGGAGTTGCTCTTGTAGGGAGGATAACATACTACTGATCGAGGTGCCACTTGAGAGAGGTACTGGGTTGACGATTGACTGCGTGTCATAGGGAGTACTCGTGGATGTTCCTGGGTTGACTGGATTGCACGTCCTGGTGGATCTTCTATGGTCGGTTCGTTGTTTATTCAGAATTGTGTCTTCTTGTGGGTTTTCTACGGTTAACTCAGTGCATATTTCGCTGGTAATATTGTAAGTTGTAAATTACAAATTATTAGTGAAATAAAGGTTTTTGCCCTTCGGGGATTTTTTCTTGAAAATTGGTTTCCTTTCATGCTTCTTAGTTTTATGATTTCAAATCACTTAGATGCATGAGTTAGGGTTTAAATAAAATTTAGGATTAATTGAATTAAGTTAATTTTAAAACACTTGAAATTTTCCGCTGCACTCAACAAGTTTACAAATAGATACCAAAGCTTATTTAAGAAGATCACCGCATTCTCATGTTGTTATTAATCTCATTTCTAGTATCCATCAATGTGATATTAGGATAGGGTCCTCCATCAATAATAATGAGTATGCACAATTAAAATAACTAAAGAAATTCTTGGATGTCTTTGCATGGTCCTATGATGACATGCCTGACATTGACCCAGAAATATCTTTGCACGAGATCCCAGCATTCCCAGAATGGAAACCGATCAAACAAAAGTTAAGGAATCTCCGCACTGAACAGTCGCTCATAGTCAAAGAGGAAATGGTCAAGCAATTAGATGTGGGTTTCATTTGCATAGTCGAATATCCTACATGGCTCACTAATATCGTCCTCATGCCAAAGCCGGGAGGAAAAGTCCGCATGTGCGTCGATTACTGGAATTTGAATAAACCATCCCCGAAGGATGATTACCCATTCATTAACATCGATATGATCATGGACAACACAAATAGACATACCCTTAAGTCATTTGTTGATGGATTCACCAGATACAACCAGATCAAGATGTACCCCTAACCATCAGGAGAAAATCGCCTTCATCACCCAATGGGGAACTTTCTGCTACAATGTCATGCCATTCGAACTCAAGAATATCGAGTCTACCTACTAAAGGGTTGCCACAACCATCTTACACGACCTTATTCATAAAGAGGTCAAGGTTTATGTAGACAATATGATCATTAAGTCTAAAACTCGATAAGGTGATATTCCCGCCCTCTGAAAGTTTTTTGAGCGATTACGGTAATACCAGATGTGACTAAACCCACATAAATGCATTTTCAGCGTCACAAAAGGAAAAATCTTGGGATTCATGGTCAGTGAGAATGGAATCAAAGCACACCCCTCCAATTTGAAAGCCAAACTTGAGATGCCACCACCATGAACGGAGAATAAAGTTCGATGATTCTAGGGTAAACTACAGTACATCAGTCGGTTCATCAGCTAGCTAACTTCTATTTGCGAACCTATTTTCAAACTTCTCCGCAAATATTTAACTAAAGTATGGAATGAGAAATAGCTAGAATTCATTGACCGAATTAAGCGATACCTTACCCGACCTCCAGTTCTTATGAGTCTGCAGCTAGGTCTCCCACTACTAATGTACTTGACCGTCACATATACTTTAGCAGGGGATTTACTAGCCCAATACACTGAAGACTATCATAAGAAAAGAGACATTTATTATGCCAACTAGAAATTGGCTAAGTTCAAAGTCAACAACTCTGAAGAAAGCATGTGTCACCCTAGTCTACATCACGCAGACATTATGGCACTACATATTTTCCTTCCTTATTAGACTAGTATCCTGCATGGATCCCATAAAGTACTTGCTAAAGAAGCTCTCTTTATCTAGACAAATGTCCCATTCATTGATGTTGCTAGTCGAGTTTGATATTATGTACGTCATGCAAAACGTTATATATGGGAGAGTCATCTTCGACTACCTCCCTGATTACCCCATGGAAGAAGTCGATATTTGGGTCTCTAAAATCTTGAATGGAGATATTCTTTGCACTTATCGGGAGGACCTCAGATGGCTAACTTTCTTTAATGGAGCTGCTAACAAGAAAGGATACGACATTCCCTAATGACTCTTACACCCCAATTTCCATCAAACTAGACTTTTCTTGCACCAGAAACATGACTGAGTAAGTGGCATGAACTGTAAGCCTCATAATCTCCCTCAATAAAGGAATATGGCACGTATACGTCTACAAAGACTCTACCCTTATCGTCGACCAAATCCTCAAAAAATGGAAAGTCAAAGACGATAAGCTCTTACCTTCCATGCCCACCTAGAAGAACTAGCCTCCCAGTTCAAAGATAACACCTTCCATTACTTGCCTCGTGCAAAGAATAGCCTAGCTGATGCCTTTTCTACCCTGACCTCCATGGTAGACATGCCCGAGGGAATAATAATGGCCCATTTCCTAGTTTATAAATAAGCTAATCCCACCCACTTCTACCTCATTAAACTCATTCTCGAATAAGACTTTGATATGTTCGAGTTATGGTATTATGACATTTCGAGCCTCCTCAAACATGGTAGGTATGGTCAAGACGCCAATAAGAAAGACCGTGCAATCTTTCGCAAAATGGTTTCCCAGTATATCATTTGTGACAAATCACTATTTAAGAGAAACTTTGATGAAACCCATTTGTACTGCATAATAAGGGATGATATTGAAGAAATGATGTAGAAGATTTACAGTGTGGAATGCCGACCCCACATGAACGGTCACATGCTTGCTAGAAAGATCATTTGTGAAGGAAACTATTAGACCACCATGGTTCAAGATTTCATGTCCTATATTTGAAGAAGCCTTAAATGACAATAGTTTGCCAATATCCAACACTTGCCTCCCTGATAACTATACAACATAACCTTTCCTTGGTCCTTCTCCACATGGGGCATTGACATCATATGGAAGGTTACTCCTAAAGCTAAAAACGATCACAAATATATCATGTTCACCATTGATTACTTCAGTAAATGGGTTAAATTCGAGTCATACGTGGTACTAAATGCCAAGAACGTGGAGAGTTTATCAGAAAGAACATCATCTACTGATACATAGTTCTCTACAAGTTATTGTCATATAATGGGCTCCATTTCGAATCTGAGGTCATGAAACTAGTCGACGAGTATTGGATTTAGAGACATAAATCTTCTCCCTATCAACCCCAAACCAATAGTGTTATCAAAGCCGGGAATAAAAGCCTCAAAACCATAATGATCAAGATAACTGGGAGTTGTAAATATTGGGCCTATCGGATCCCTTACGCCCTCTAGGGCTACCGCACTTTGATCAGAACGCCTGTTGGGGCTATCCCTTATTCTCTAGTGTACGACATGGAAGCAGTCCTACCCATTGAGCTAGAAATACCTTCCCTTCGCATCTTACTCGAAAGAAAAGTTGACGAAGAAGAATGGAATCAAAGTCGCTTCGATGAATTATCACTCTTGGGTGAAAAGAGACTAAAGGCTCTATACCATATACAAGAGTATCATCTCCAGATAGGATGATCATTCAATCGAAAAGTTAATAATAGTGGTATCTAGTAAGGAGAACTTTCCCTCAAAGAGATCATAGAACCCGCCTGGGACCTTATAGGGAAATTCAAACCAAATTGGAGCGGTACCTACATCATGAAGAAAATTCTCTGAGGATGCACGAATATTCCCACAGACCTTGATGGTGAAGAGATTTCGCATCCAGTCAACTTGAACCGTCTCAAGAAATTTTACCCTTACTCCAAAATCTCAGCACGCTACGACTCTTCTCATCTCCTTTCTATTCTAAAAAAACTCTTCATTTCCCCTACCCAGAACTAAGTGGGACCTGATCCTCTCAAAAACCTTTTCTTTTTAAAATGAAACTCATGAAAATATTCAAAACCCCTAGAGGTGCATAGGCATCCCATACACCATACATGGGTCCGGTCCCATTCTTTTTCATAAATTGTTGTTCTTTTTAACCTTCGAGAATGGTGGTCCATTTTATCATTTACGTGAGCAAAAGGATTGTGTATGCCTTAGCAATTGGTATAGATAATTTAAATGCAAGGTTCATCAAGAGGCATAATAAAATATTATCAAAATCAAATTTTCTTTGTATTAAGGAATACAACGTTTTTACACGAAGTATCAACGAAGGGAGTTAAACTAAACACCCCTTCCCACTGACCAAACCATTCTTACAACAAAACCAATATTAAACCAAGCTATGCAAAAATTATTCCTAAAAACCCCCAAAAATAAAACACCAAAATTATGATAGCTTCATAAAAATCACACAAACTTTATAAAACATTGCCTTCAACTGCTCGATGGCCCCTCTTCATCATCGTTACTATCCCCTAAAGGTCCCTAAGCTTCCCACTCATAGTTAACATTTTGTATGTGCTCCATGGAGCAGTACGCCCTGATAAGACTGGACAGAAGCATAAGATCATCTTCCATGGTGTTAAAAGTAATGAACCACCTTTGATTGATTTCTTTCGCCATAATTTTCTCTACTACCCTCTTCCATGACCATTTTAAGTAGTCCCTATATACATGCCAGGTCACTCCCATAGATTGTGGCGGGCAGATAGACAGCCGACGACACTGCCACAAAGAGCCTTGCATCATCCTCAGTGATTCAGTCAAATCTTCCACCGGGAAGAAGTTTGTTATGCAATGGGGAACAATCTGATCCCACCCAACTTGGCGCAGGAACCACCAAGGTAAATAGAAGGAAGTCTATTGAAGGCCCACCAATCTGATATAATGATACTTTCCAAGATACAAGACAGGCAGTAGGTCCCCCCACCGTCGCACTGACCAGCGAAAATACCAAGCTCCATGCTCTACAAAATAGTTAAACCAACTTTTTATATATAGGCCGAAGAAAAAGAAAGGTCGGACAAAGAAATTAGGCATAAATGCACAAGGATATTCAGGAAGGGACGCCAGATGAAACCTCCCTACAAGAAACATGAACAACATTACTCGGCTCTCTCATTGAAAGTTGGAACATCCCTCCTTCCAAGCATCCAGACCGTTCAAGGTCTCAGATGGCACCCCCACCGCAGAATTATGGCGTTAAGACATCCACGCCATTATTACATCCACCTGGGGATTCGCTGTCAAATTCCCTATCACCAGCAATAGCCTCGCAGTTTGTCCTAAGGTGATAGCTTCGAAAAAGACACTATCCTCAAAACCCCTCAAGCGCACTGAATACATAATCGCCTGAAGAAAAATAGCCCCTCTAGTTGATCCATTGAGGGAGAAATGTGAAACAACTCTGACAGGAATACCTGGGGAGAATGGGAAAATTTTGGCATAATCGCCTCCACACTGGGGATGCTGCTAACATGTCCGAGAAATCCTCATAGGTGGGACAGACCTCATCCAGGACAAAAAAAACACAGTCCTCAGGGTACTAGAATTGTACCGCCACTTCTAGCAGATTCCAGTCAATAGCTATAGAAAATCCATAACCAGTACAGTCTTTTCGATGCACCAAAATTAGCACAACCCAATAAAAGTGACAAGCTCCACTTTATATCAAGCTTTATATCTCCTCATCCATACAACAACCACACCCCTGAGGCCATCTTCTACTCAAATGTGGAAAAAACACATTCAAAAATTCCAAGAAACACTTTCTCCTCCTTTTTCTCAAAATAAAACCTCAGTAGAAAATTAAAGTTCATGTAGAGTAAGCCACTAAAATAAGATAATCAAACAAAAAAAGATGCATCTTTTTTAGCCTTATTGAGTCTCTTTTTAGGTACAAAGCCTCTAGTCACAATAATATATTTACAAGAAAATCCCAAAAGGAAAGAACAAGGAATGGATGTCACCTTATCCGTAAGCCCTATCACACAAACACAACCTCATGTGCCAACAACCTCTTTATCAACACCTACATGCCTATAACCCCTATGGCCCCTAAATGAAGACTCCAAGGGTAAAAGGTCACCAACATCACCAACAAAGATTCAGCAATCGATCTAGAAGTAAAGTTCGGTAACCCCCTGACTATGCCAGTCGATAGTCGTCTTTTCCTCTTCCTAAACAAACCTAATAGTCCCTGCCCTTATCGATTAGAACCCTCCCAAGACTACCTATCGGCACCCCCTACAAAATTTTGTGCAAAAAATACCAAAAAATTCCAGAAAAACTAAAAATTTCCCTAAATATTTCCAAAAATCACTGAAAAATATGGAACCTCAATTTCATCAAGAAAATCATTCTTTGGAGCACTAAGCCCCTTATAAAATCTTAAAATCCCCAATCATATTAATCTTACGCTTTTATCAATAGTTAGATTGATCTTACACATCTATCCTCAACATATTCTATAAGCAGAACCAACGATGCGCTCGAATCCAAGTCTACTACAATTCCCCAGCTTAAACACCCCCTCAGTGGAATCTTAAAATGATACAATCCCCAAAAGTACCACAGCTGCATCTGCACCCCTGAGATAATTTAAAATTCCCCAGGAGATTAATTCCTCGCATTAAAACTTAATGTCCTCGGAATAGACCTCAACCCTCAGAATTGGTCATTACAACTTAAGGTCCTCAAAATAGACCTCGACCCTCCGAATTGGTCGTCATAACTTTAGGTCCTTAGAATTGACCTCGGCCCTCAGAATTGGTCATCACAAATTAAGGTCCTCAGAATTGACCTTTGTCCTCAGAATTGTTTGTTATAAATAAGGTCCTCAGAATTGACTCGTCCCTCAGAATTGGTCAATACAACTTAAGATCCTCATAATTGACCTTGGCCCTCAGAATTGGTTATCACAACTTAAGGTCCTCAGAATTGACCTCGGCCCTCATAATTGCTCGTTACAACATAAGGTCCTCAGAATTGACCTTGGCCCTCAGAATTGGTCATCAAAAATTAAGGTTCTCAGAATTGGTCATCATAACTTAAGGTCCTCAAAATTGACCTCAGCCCTCAGAATTGATCGTCATAATTTAAGGTCCTCGGAATTAGCCTTAGCCCTCAGAATTGGATTGACCTCGGTCCTCAGAATTGGCCGTCATAACTTAAGGTCCTTAGAATTAACCTCGGTCCTCAGAATTGGTCGTAATAACTTAAGGTCCTCAGAATTAACCTCTTCCATCAGAATTCGTCGTCATAACTTAAGGTCCTCAAAATTGATCTCAACCTTCAAAATTGGTCATCATAACCTAAGGTCCTCATAATTGACCTCAACCCTCAGAATTGGTCATCACAAGCTTAATGTCCTCAGAATTAGGCCTTGACCCACTGAATTGGTCATCCCTATCACAACTTTAGAATTAACCTTGACCCGTTAAAATATTTCATCCTCATCTCCTTAGGTCCTCAAAATCGATTTTGACCCGCTGAATTGGTCTCCTTAGACCCTTAGAACTAATCATAACACATATTTGACCCACTAAATTGATCATTCTTGTCTCCTTATGTCCTCATAACTGACCTTGGCCTATTGAATCGGTCATCCTCGTCTCCTTAAGTTCTCAAGACTGACCTCGACCCTCTGAATTGGTCAACCCCACCCTCTAGGTCTACAAAATCGACCTAAAATCCTCTTCCTGAATGTCGATGTGGTGCCTATAATTTGATGACCTTCACTTGTTCCAAGCTCGCCCGTCGAGGGGCTTGTTGTAGAGACCCCATCCCTGAACCCCCCTGAGCACATCCTTAGGTACCTAGGACTCACTCATTCCCCGCAAACTCAGGTCATACCTCGAGTACCGATCTAGAGGCCATTGAGCGCTCTCAGATCCTGTTTGACTCTGGTAAACTTCCTCACTTGAGTGTAATCTCAATGAATCTTCTAAAATATCTGAATCCCCATTCCAATTATCAACTTCGTGCGTGAATCAGCCTTACAGTTCGGACGAATGACCCGCTTTATCCTAAAAATTGATCTAGAGGCCACCGGGCGCCCTCGAGCCCCATTTTACTATGATTAGCTTCCTCACCTTGGAAGAAGCTCAATAAATCTTCAAAGGTCTCTAAAATCCCTTTCTAATGGTCCATTCCATGCATGAATCAGCCTTACAGTACAAACGAATTACCCATTTTACTTCAAAGGGTCATCGGGTGCTTTCGGACCCCATTTGACCTAGGTCAACTTTTTGAACCAAATGAGGATGAATGAAATATTGAAGGTCTCTAGATATCCTTTATAATGGTCCGCCCCGTGTGTGAATCGACCTTACGATTTGGACGAACGATCTGTTTTCCTCTAAAAATTTCTTGTCTAGTGACCATCGGGCACTTCTGGGTCTCGTTTGACTTAAGTTAACTCTTGAACCCAGGAGTGGCTCAATGTATTCTAAAATTTCTCTGAATACCCTTTCCAACAGTTTCCCCGTATGCGATTCTGACATACGGTTCGTGTTTTACGATCAGTTTTCCCAAAAACCTGCCTTAAACTACTGAGTGGCAACCCGAGGACCTTGCCTATCAGCAGTGTGTCTGGGATTCTATGTCGATAAGTAGGTCTAGGACCATGCCGATTGGCACCAAGCCCTTGACTCTATAAATAAAGGCCATGACCTCACTCTTAAAGGCAATCCTGAACTTTCCTCTCAGTAATTCAGAGAGAATTATCTCGAATTCAAAGTTATTCATTCCTTTAAAGCCCATTTCCCATATTCCTTCCATCCTTTTCATACTATTTTGGGTAAATTACCACCCATCTCCTCAAACCAACATCATCTCATCGTGAGATCAACGCATCTACAATCAAGATCCAATTCAAGTCTTCACAAGGAGGTCTAATTCTCCCCCTTTGTCTTTAAATTCTCTTATGTTTGCATTAGTTACTTCATTTCCACTTTAGTACTTTACTTCATTACATCATCTCTTAATTTCAAACTTTTTATAATTAGTATTGAACATACTTTATTTTCTTAAGAAAACCTAAAAACTACAAAATGAGGGTTTACTTATAAATTTCAAACGGGGATTTCTCATCACATTTTCTCACACTGAAACACCTTTTTCTACACATACATTTAAACAAAGTCCTTGATTGGATTTATGGGTTAATCCCCACCTCATATTGTCTTCGAACTACGTGGACTTTAATGCCCTCTTAGGCTACATAGGCATCTTGGGTAAACCCCTAGACTAAAGTCCTCCCACATACATTTATTACTCTGTTCTTAGTATACATTCTCAGTATATATTTTATATGCTTGCTTGCTTGTGTCTTGTCTGATATACGCAATTTTTCTTCTATAACGACTTGTGAATTGGAAAACACTTACATCATCCTATAAATTTCTAATGTGGGAACAATCCTAACGATGACCTCGCTTCGCCTTTATCCATGACACGAGCTAAGCAATTCCGTCCTCCATTTGTATTATGCACATAATCACATACATCACGGAGTTTTACAAGAGAACATTAACACGTGATCATGAAAGGCCAAAAGGGTAGGATGGGTGCCTAACACCTTCCTATTTCTTAACTTAGTCCCCTGATCCTTGAAATACTTGGTTTCGCAAGCATTAGTATTGTCCTTGATGCCGTTATATCTAGGGGGCAATATTTCTTTTGCCTATTTTGTGCAAAATAGGTTGGCGACTCTATCTCTACATTTCAACACCATATTGACGATGACCGAGCACCCCGATAAAGGATGTAACCCCATGCGCATGTCAGATAAATGGGAAGGAAGGAGGGATCCACCTCGGGAGATATAATCCCCTGGACCCCCGAAAAAACCCTCGAGATGGCCACAATAGGGGTGATCCGAATATATTACATATTCATGCATAAATGATGAAAAATAAAAATACAAAACTATTTTTGTCTTTTTCATAAAATTTATCAAAATAAAATATATTTCAATTTTTTAAACTTTTTCTTAAAACCAAAAATCTTTGTGAATTTTTCAATATTTTTTCTAGAAAAATAAATATATAAAAAAGAAAACATATCATACAATGACAATACGATATAGCAATAGGGGTATAAGATATGAACATGATAATGGCCCTATTATATAAATAATTCAACCTCAATCATTAGGTCCGGAGGAGTTCTCAAAAGGAGAATCCTTCTTATGAAGTTCCTCCATTAAACATTGTGAAGTCTTAACTAAATACGCTACTTCCCCTTGAAAACTCTCAAAATATCTATGATGATATGCAAGAGCATGCAGAGTAATATGTATGGGAGTTCATGCGAAAACATGTGTAGGAACTTGAATGGGAGTATACCGGGGAACACGCATGGGAGAAACTCTCCCTAGCTTAAAACAAAACTCTCTAAGGTGACCTCTTTGTTTGCAAAGGTAACAAACATTAACGATCTTGTGTCCACCTTGTTTAAACATCTAGGATGCGCTCTCCTTAGTGGTTTCAGTCTCTTAAGTGGGTTAGGAAGAGGGACATGAGGATCTATCACAAACTCGAGAACTGACTCGGGTGTGACATAGGTAGTGGATGCACCGTCATAATCTATTTCTTGACTCTCAACATTACCTAATGCGGGATCGAGGAGCATCTTTCCAACGTTCTTAGATTTGTCCTCTAAAGTGACCATAACCTACTGGGCACATTTGAGATCAATATTAAGTTGGGATACACGGGCCTTAAGTTTCTCAAAAGTATCTAATGAATCTTGAAGATCTCTTCTAAGATAAGACATAGTGTTGGTCAAATCGGTCTTCACCCTACCTAAAATAATTAACTACTTACACAAAGAAACTTCCATCTTCTCGAGTTGACTCACTGAAACCTCACACTCTCTCAAAATATTCACCTCCTTATCTAAATCACACACCTTTAGAGACAAATCTTTATTTAGTTTTTTTCATTTTTAAAGTCTCGATGTAAAGTGAAAAAAAGGATTTTGGGATTCCACCTTATCCCTCACTCTCATTCTCTCCAGGATTATTAGAAACATCGTCAAGGGTCTCACATTTAGCAATTTCCTCATCGGCGTGAGACAAAATCGGAGTACTAACATGACTTTCCATTAACATGGTGAAGTTAGGTTCATGTGGTGATTCATCCCCAAAATCCATCGACTCGATCTCACTGTCGCTAAGATTGGCCTTATGTGTAAGTTTTTTTCCTTGTCTCTTAAGCCTAGTGGGACACTCATGTGCCTTATGTCCTTTTCCTTCACAGTCATAGCATCTCACTTCATCTTTTTCACAAACATTCTTGCCCTCATTATCTTTTTTATTTTTTTAAAAAATATTTTCTTTGTAAAATTTGAGAAATTTATGGATTTTTTTTTTGCAAAAAGGGTTAAATCATCAAGCTCAAAGTCAAACTCGGACTCAAAATCATAAAATTTTTCTTTCTTCTTTTTATCTTGATCTTTCAAATAAATCTCTATTTCATTATTCTTAACAGTTTTAGGAAACATGTCGATTTCATAAGTTTAAAGGTCTCCTACGATTTATTCTAACCTAAAAGTATCTAAAATTCCCAACAAATTCAGTACAATGACTTTAGGTATAAAATGGACTAACAAGGATCTCAAAATCTTTTTCACAACTCCCATCTCAGGAATATTCTCACCCAAATTAATACTATAATTTACTTTCTCCGAAAAAAATGCATAAAACTCATCGAAGGACTTGGACTCTAGTATGGTAATAATCCCAAACTTTGTGGTGAGGTTTTGAAGCTTAGACGCTTTCACAGCATCGGTCCCTTTATGAGTGAGTTAGAGGGTATCCCAAGCTTCTTTAGACGTGGTGCACGTCATAATGAGGTGTCAGGGGTGACGGCTCCAGTAATGGAACTTAAACAGCGAGAGTTGTGCGTACTATATTTAAATGCATCCACCATCCAAGCTGTGACGAGTTTAAGACTTTCGCTATTGTCATTAGTCACAGTTGGTGGTGTCTACCCTCTTTCACATACAATCTAGAACATTTCATCAATTGATTTTAATTCAGATCTCATCCTAGATTTCCAATATGCATAATTAGACCCATCGAAAATCGATAGCCTATTATACAAATTATCCATAAAATCCAAAATTTTAAAGATCATCAAGTTTAAAAATTGATATAATTTTTTTTGTAAAAAGGATCACATAATATATTAGTGCAACCGACTCTGATACCAATTTGAGAAAATTAGTATCTAAAAACAATTCGTAAAAATCAGGATCACAGGATATTTTAGTGTAACCCGCTCTGATAAAAATTTGAGAATACATGGATTCTATGGAATGATTCATATATTAGTCAACCATACACAAATTCAATTTTACCAAACTTCCCTTTGATTTAATTTAGTGTGCATACACATATAAGGTCCAAATTTAAATTCAATAAACAAGCAATCAAAAATATGAAGAAGTAAGGAAAAATTCCTAAAAGGGCAAAACCTTTATTCGGCACTATACAAGATTTGATAGGCATAATCAACTTATAAACTACTTAGACTGATTAAGTATGATCGGAGGTTCTTCAAATCATCTACAACAACGACACAGTCCAACACTGCCCACAAGAAGCAATATTCCCTCGGTAACTACTCATCAACCTTGTTCTTCAATAGTAAAGCATTTTCTCCACAAATCATAAGTATAGATTAATCTCTACAAGAGTGTTTGAAGAGTAAATATACTTATTAAATTTGATAAAGGGATCTTTAAGATTTCAAGGAGTTTGGATTAATATCGGAAGAGTTTGATTACAAATAGAATTCAAAAAAGGTGTGAAAATCTTTCAATAAGAGTTCCTAGAGACTCTAATCCTGCATCTCTATTTATAAGGGTAGTAGTTACAAAAGGATAAATACTAGAGATATTGATTAGATTTAATATAAAAAAACAAAATCTCATACGTTCGAATGAATGGTACCTCATTCGAACGACACACCCATTTTTGTCCGATCGATCTTCTAAAGACATATAGAACGAGATTCCAGAGATTCATGAAAAAGCACCTCGTTCGATCGATGAAAGTCTCATTCTAACGACCTACCCATTCTTGTTCTAACGATTTCTAACGAGGTTTCTAACAATATTTCAGAACTTGACCAAAGGTGACATTCTATATTTCATTCAAAACTAAGAGAACTCGTTTTAACGACATTGCATAACTGGTTCGAATGATAAGCCATTCTTGTCCTAACGAAATAGCGAGAATTTAAAATTTTCTTAAAAACATTTTGAAATACAAACTCTTAAAGATTCTAAACCCCCCAAAAAATAAAGCTTTACCAAATGCATGTATAACTTCTTTTAAATGTTGTTGAGACGTACGATTCTTTAATCTTCCAAAAGCCTTCAACTTTGTCTTCAAATCCGTACAAATAGTTATGAAGGTGCAGTGTATGTGTAATGGGATAATCCAAATAAAAAATAAATTGTGCTTTTATGAAACTTGCTCTTACATGACTTTATTGCATAAGTATATATATTGCATATAGAATATGTCCATATGCATGTAAACAAACTAGGTAGCTATGTTATATACATGCATTAATGAGTATCTTATTTAACTTTTTTGCAAGTTTTTTTTAGTACATGACATTTGTATTTTTTTTTAAAGATGTTGAGATGGATGATTGGAAGAAAAATATGCTAGTAAATGGGGACAACTTTGTCTTATTGATAATTGTAGTTGATGATATAGGTCTATAATTAAATGTTGGATGTGTGTTGATGGTGGGTGGGATTCGCATGACATGCTTGATGAGTAAACCATGTGTTTAATGGAATTGGGTGATAATATTAGGGTGACCTTGCTGTGAATGATCTAGAAAGTAGTGAGTTAAAAAGTGTATGGAATATAAGCATCCTAGAGAGATATATTAACCATACTAATAAGTTTAAGGACACTATGCCTCGGGATAACTAGGTAATCAAGTAGCAATGGCAAGGAAAGAAAAGTTGAAGATGTTGTGCAAGATGAGAATTTTAATGCAGTTTATTATCTGCATTTTTATGTGACGTTTGTGTAGTTGTCACCTTATTATGATTCATCTGCTTTAAGAAAAGCTTTGTTAAGTATTTGTTGTAGGCTTTTTCATTGCTCTATGACTAAAGGACTTTTGTGAATGGTTTATTATTATTTTGTGTCACGTATGGATCTTTTGAAATGTATATTATATTTAAAAAAAAAATTAATTTATGTATGCAACTTGGTATACATTGTCAAAATGGCTCTTTTGAAATGTTTCTTATAATAAGTCAATTATATTACCATGTAATAAATCTTTTTACATCTTTTTAATGTAAGCCAAATATTTATAAATATTCATTGCTATATTTCAGGAAGGATTGAGATATATAAACAAATGCAAGGGATATATTTGGTTTTTGAAAACAAGGAGGTTTTATAATTACATTTTTAATGTTTAAGGATTGTATTTTAATCAAACATAATTTCTCTAACTACGACCACATAATGCGTGGCCTGTAAGGTAGTTATAATAATATTTACCAAAATATAAGGAATAGTAGACAAAATCTAATCTATTACATGTGAATGACCTTTTTCACATTATTCTTTAACATAAGTTTCATAGTTTGAGTGTCTCTGCTATAAGTTGGGTGCACGAGCACTAAACACAATCCTCTTTTTCTAATAACTTGATAATATTCCTGCATATTACTCTTCAAAGTTAAAACTATTTATTGACTGTATTCATTTTGGGAGCTTCAAGAAGAAGAAAAATTAGTATTCCTATACCCTTTTCCCTATAAATAAGAAGAATAAAAATTGATGAGGACTTAACTATTTTCTATTGAGAACAAAGATGACAGGTTGCTAGCAATTCTCAGTATCTAAATACCTTTTATGATGCAATGAATGCGCAACCGCTTTTAGGATCCCCAACTAATTTTAAAGTGTACACGAAATATTAAAACCTCATGACATAATCATGGCCCTTGATCTTCCCCGTGATGGTTATCTCTCATATGATTATCAGGTGTATACAAATTCTACTATGCTTTATCTGTTCTACAATTCATCCTATCATGCTTCAAAGTTGAAGTTGTGACTCAAAGACCTAATTCAGTCCAATTTTTTGCTCGTATAGGTTTCATTTTTTTTGGTAAACTTAAAATTATATATAATTTATACGATCAAAAAAACAATTATAAAATGAGATAGTAGGGTTGAAAATTGACCCAATGAATCGGCAATATTTTGCCCATTTTGATATCAAACTGAACAAATGAAATGGAATAAAGTTCATTAAAATTTTGGATCGGCCTACTAAAACCATGTAAACTTATCCATCAATTCAGTTTTTACCTTTAATTTGAACCATTCTCTTCACTATTATGTTATTATTTGAGGTAGGTTTGTGCTGGGCATTATATCTTAAGAGTAACTAGATGAATAATTCTTCTCCTTCCGCGTTGGTTCTATTGAATATCATAATAATGCATGTTGATACCAAAAATTATCCACCTACGTGGACTAATCAGAAGTGAACACTTGTCCTCTGAAATATAGTTTTGTTATTTACAAGAATATATAGTTTTCTTATTTATAAGATAGAACAGATCCTAGAATATTCTTATTTACAAGAATATATAGTTTTCTGTAATCTCTGAAATAAATACCATAACAGTGGATGTAGGCTTTCTAACATAGTCAAACCACTTTAAAATCTTGTGTCACTCTTTAACTATTTGATTGCAATTCTATATTTTATCTATGATTCTAAAATTGGACCAAGTCCATTTTTTGACATCAATAGATGGGCGTCGTCTGTAGGAATGTGTGTCTTCGTCATTCTCAATCTTGTTAATCCTTATTCAAGGAAAAATAAATGGTCCAGAGCCCAGGGCCAGAAATTAAGGCAACCTACCTGTTCCATCTACTCCGCCTACACTAGTCGACCTAATTTGGATCCTTGCTAGCATTGCTAGTGGTTAAGACGAAATGCAAGAGTCAATGAGACAATTAGCTCAGTTGCTAGAAGCCAGATCTTCAGCCTTATCCCGACAGCAGGCAATTTTATCACCACAGAGAGAAATACCACCCCCACCTCCGAGGCATAGCCGACGCAGCTATTCCAGATCATCTCATGATAAGACTTATCACCCAAGAATTAGTTCCTTAATCAGAGCCTCAAATTATTATAATGACCATTATTTCTCTCCTGAAAGGTCGAGCGTCTTGGAGAGATTGAGTCAAGCTTCATCTTTTGACCGATTAAGACCCTAAGCAAACAGAAACCCTCCTAGAGCATTATTCAGGAATGATCAACATCCGACTGACTAGCATGAAACCTAAATCAGATCAAGATCAAGTGTTCGACGATTTATGCGCGCCGAGCAGACTTCTCAGGAAGAGAGTTCAGCGCAGACACATGGTAGGGACAATAGATCTGTTTTGCATAAATCTGATGTATGCAATCATTCTTAGAAAGGATCAATTCAGTGATTGGAAGATTAGCTAGGGAAGATGGCAAAAGCAAAGAATCCTTTACAACGAAGTTTTGTTAAATGATCCCCTTCTATTCAAGCAATTGTGGATTTTCCTACTCCATCTAAGTTTAAATCTCCTATGGTTACCCCTAAATATGATGGCAAAACTGATCTAGTTTTGTACATTGAACAATATCAAGTTGGCGCTGACATTTATTTGATCCCTGATGAGATGAGATGTAAATCGTTCTCAAGCACCACTATAGTATCTACTTAGATATGGTACAATAATTTGCCTCGAGGACAAATTACCAACTTTAACCAGCTTGTCGAGTTATTTATTAGAAATTTTTGTTTCAAAGCCAAGTTAGTAAAGAGAGTATCCCATCTCTTGAGCATAAGGCATCAAGTAGGGGAAACAACCAGGGAGTACATCACTCGTTTCAATAATGCAAAATTGGAAGTGGTAGATTACGAGGAAAAAACATCCATCACTACTCTCATGAGTGGATTTATTCCCGAGAAACTATACTACATGCTGGCCAAAGATCCTCCTAAAACCATGATCCAGCTCGTGGATAAGGCAGGAAAAATAATGAATGATAAAGAAGCAATGCCTGCAAAGCAGAGTCCAGTCTCAAAGACCAAGAAGAAAGATTAAAAGGAGCAGAAGGACCAGAGGTCGAAAAAAGAGGACAGGCTCAAAAACTATGGAACCTAAACTCCATTGAGTGTTAGCATTCACCATATCCTTGAGGAAATTTAAAATAATAAGGATTTGCGATGGCCCGAGAGGTTGAAAGAACCCCCTAATAAGAGGGACAGATCTAAATATTATGAATTCCACAAGGGTCATGGCCATACAACAGATAACTGCATCGCTTTGAAAAATGAGGTAGAATCTCTCATTCGCCGAGGAAAATTGAATACATTTATTGATCAGCGATAAAGGAAAGAAGCAAGAGGGAGGTCAACTTATCCATGCAGGCCCAGAGATGACGGGAAGAGAAACTATGAAGATGATTATGAGGTTGATCCCGACCTGACGGAGAACCCCAAGCAGCCTGAATGTGAGGCAGCTATAATCAATTTTAGTTCATTTGCTTGTCACGTAATTATAGATGGCAATGCAGGAGGAGGTGATCACACTGTTGAAAGAAAAGCTTACTTAAATTAGGCCCCTGCTTGCTCTTATATCCAGAGAATTAATGTGAATGAAGATGATCGTCCCATGAAGGTCAACAAAGACAAACTGGTGATCAATTTTTCAAAAAATGATCTCTCTGGGGTACTTTATCCCCATAACGATCCATTGGTTGTCAAATTCAGGACCCAAGATACTGTCATCGCTAGAATGTTGATTGATAATGGGAGCGTGAGCTCAATATATATTATGTTTTATTTTTGCTATCAGAGTCTGAATTTGAAACTCAGCTAATTGGAACCCCACCACAGGCCATTAATAGGTTTTTATAGTGAAAAAATTTATCCTCTTGAATCAGTTAAGTTAGAGGTATTGTTCAGAACCTGGGCCAATAAGTTGTACGGAGAAGATATGCTTCTTCGTGACGAATAAAAACGTTCAATCTACCTATAACATTATCCTTGACAGTGTTGGATTGAAGAAGTTTGAAGTTGTACTGTTAAAAGTTCATCAATGCTTGAAGTTACCAACTCATTTTGGTATAGGTGTTGTGAAAGGCGACCAAAATGTTGCCAGAGAGTGTTACTACTCCTCAGCCGAACAAAAAGAGTTGATCGAATTGAAGAAGAAGATTACCACCTATCAGGTGGATACCATTGAGCTTAATGGTGAATATGAAGTTAAAACTTTAGATTCACAAGATGAGACATAATTAGTCAAGGGACAGATTATGGAAGTTACTGAAAGCGTTATCTTGGGCGATGACAAACTAGAGAGAACTATGCAGATCGGTTCAACACTTGATCCAGTCCTTAAACAGGAATTGATTATGTTTCTGAGGCAATAGAAAAATGTATTTGTTTGGATCCATGAGGATATGCCTCGAATTGATCCCAATTTCCTTTATCATGAGCTCAATATTAATAAGGATGTCAAGACGATCAAGCAGAGACGAAGGGTTTTCAGCCCGAAGAAGAATTAAGCTATCTACGAAGAGGTCGAGAAATTTTAAAAAGCCTGATTTATTGAAGATGTGAAGTATCCATTCTGGATGGCCAACATTATAATGGTCAAGAAGAAGAATGATAAATGGATAATGTGCGTGGATTTCACCAATTTAAATAAATCATGTCCAAAAGACCATTTTCCCTTGAGTAGAATTTGTCAATTGGTGGATGCTACGTCGAAACATGAACTTTTAAGTTTCATGGATGCCTATTTTGGGTATAACCAAATTAAGATGAAACTAGAAGATAGGAAAGGCACAGATTTTATCACCAACTGAGGAACTTATTGATACAACGTAATGCCCTTTGGACTAAAAAATGCTGGAGTGATGTATAAAAGGTTGGTGAACAAGGTGTTTGAAGAATAGATTAGCAAGAACATGGAGATTTATGTGGATGATATGTTAACAAAAATAAATAAAGCTTCAAATAATATCAATGATCTTATCCAAATGATTGACTATCTTCAAAAGGATCAGATGAAGTTGAATTCGACCAATTGTGTGTTCGGGGTCTAGGAAGGAATGTTCCCTGGCTTCATAGTCAATCAAAGGGGCATTAAAGATAATCCAGTAAAGATTAAAGATTTGATAGAAATGTAGTCGCCAGCTTACAAGAAAGATGTATAAAGGCTCGCTGGAAGAGTGGCAGCTTTAGACAGATTTGTGTCTAGGGTAATAGATAGGTGTTTTGTCATTTTTCAAGGGGTTGAGAAAGATGTTCGAGTGGAATGAAGAATTCAAAGAATCTTTTCAAGAATTGAATAAGTACATAGGATCACCTCCTTTGTTATCCCGACCAGTTTTAGGAGAGAAACTATACTTATACCTACTTGTTTCTGAATCTATGGTTAGCTCGGTTTTGGTTAGATTGGACAATAGCATCCAAAGACCAGTTTATTACACCAATAATGTGTTCAGGGGAGCCGATATTAGGTATCCACAAATGGAAAAGTTAGCTTTATCACTTATTGAAGCTTTTAGGCATATGAAACCTTATTTCCAAGCACATACTATACTTGTGTATATTAATCTGCCTCTTAAGCAAGTGCTCCACAAGCCTGAGAAGTCAGGAGGATTGATGTACTGAGCGGTAGAGCTGGGAGAATATGACATTATCTACGAACCATGGTCTGTATTAAAAGGCCAAGCTTTAACAGATTTTATTACTGAATTCACATATCTAGAGGTTCCCGACCAGTAAAACTTTCTTGCCCAGCAAACTTCTAAAGAAGAGAGCTCAGCTCAAAAGCAAGCTAAAATTATTACCGATTAACCTGAGTTATCCAGAACTCATGAGCTAGCCCAAAAAATATGTAGAGGAAAGCAAGAAAATATTCCGACATGGTATTTTGTTTGAAGAAAGCTTCAATAATGATATCCCGTTGTGGAATTTATACGTCGATGGTTCTTTATGTGCAACTGGAAGTGGAGTTATTATAATACTCAATACTCCTGATGATATTTATGTTGAATATTCACTTAGGTTTCAATTCAAAGCATCAAACAACGAGGAATAATATGAAGCTTAATCATTGGACTAAATTTGTCCCTTTCATTAGGCGCCAAGCAAATAATGGCACACAACGATTCATAATAAGTGGTCAACCAAGTGCTTCATTTATATGAAGTCAAAGGAGAGTTGATGACCAGATACTTTCTCAAAACCATGGAAGTCCTTTCTAAGTTTCCAGCCGTGCAAATGATTGGATCCCTAGAATAGCCAACGCCCGGGCAGATGCACTTGCTCAGTTGGCTTTATCAACTAGAATTGAACTCCGGTGCACCATCCCAATAGAGATCCTGGTTAATCTGAGCATTGACGAGGAATTAATGGTTAGTTTAATTTCCATAGATTTGGGACCTTCCTGAATGGACCCAATTAAAGCGTATATTGAGGATGGCATCATGACACATAATCCCAAAGAGGCCAAGTAGCTTTGATATAAATCAGTGAGATATGTGTTAGACAAAGGAGTTTTATACATAAGGGGATTAACGATCTCTTTGTTTCATCGTGTTCATCTAATAGACATGGAAGATTTGATCAAATAAGTGCACGAAGGTTCCTGTGGAGTTCATTCAGCTGGTCGATCATTGCTCCAATAAATCAACACTCAGGGATACTATTGGCCGACTATAAGGGAAGATTGTACAGCCTTTGCAAGAAAGCGTGACAAATTCCAGAAGCTCTCTGCAATTCATAAAACTCCGAATGCTGCTCTAGCATCCATAACTTCACCTTAGCCATTTTCTATTTGGGGGATTGATTTAGTCGGCCCACTGTAGATCACTAGAGGCAGGTTTAAATATTTTATCATTGATATTGATTACTTCACCAAATGGGTGGAGGCAGAACCATTAGTAGACATGCCCTATGAGAATGTGTATCAATTCATTTGGAAGAATATTATATGCAAATATGGGTTATCGTATGCCTTCATTACGGACCATGTCACTCAATTTAATAACGATGAGTTTGAAGCATATTGTGTTAAGTCTACAATCCAGAAATTTCATTCTGCACCAGGACATCCTCAAAGTAATGGTCAAATAGAAGTAAAAAATAGGACTTTGCTCAACGAGCTAAAGAAGAGGCTTGATGCTACTAAGGGCAACTGGATTAAGGAGTTACATTCTATTCTTTGGGATTACAGAACAACGTCGAGAATAGTAATTGGAGAGACACATTATATGCTTGCATTTGGGACTAAAGCCACGGTACCAACTGAGAAAGGCCTACCAACCCACAGGGTACTAAATTTTGATTCTCTAACTGGTGACTTGATGCGGCGACTGGATCTAGATATGTTGGAAG
This sequence comes from Sambucus nigra, assembly GCA_949130495.1. NCBI lineage: Eukaryota > Viridiplantae > Streptophyta > Magnoliopsida > Dipsacales > Adoxaceae > Sambucus > Sambucus nigra. Next base: position 554,527,058 of record OX422210.1, on the reverse strand, counting down.
AATTCCAAGAAGAAGTTTCCCTGAGGAGCTATGCATACCAACACAGAGCTTATCGCTTCTATAATAAAAGGGTTAAACCGACGAACCTTAAGGAATTTGACTATGTTCTTAAGAAGGTCATCCAGAGGAATAACAAACTTGAGGCTAATTGGAATGGCCCATATCCCATTTCAGTTTTCATCCGACCAGGAACCTATCGAATTGAGACTTTGGAAGAGGAAGAATTCAAAAACCCATAGAATGTCGAGCACCTCCGAAAGTATTATCAATGATTCAAGGGATTATTACTATTGTATTTCTTTTGCTATATGTTTTACATAACTGTGATTCAAGTTTCAATAAAATATTAATTTCAGTCCCTCTAGTTTTTTTGATTTTTTTCAGAGTGTGGAGATATCCATCACACAAGAACAATAAGTAAGAGTTATTGGTCTTAAGATCTTACCGATCAAATGTAGCTACATACTTAATCAGGTCAAACTTATCTGTCGATTAGCTATCGATCAGCAAAACATACTTAGTCAGGTTGAATTTATCAAATTCCAGATGCACCAACAGCTTGCGGCACAATTTTTTCTCCCTCAAATGCAAACTTCCTATATTACTTCATATATACAAGTCACAAACAAGAAGTAAATATTACTTCATGTACGGATTTGTGTAAACAAGTCACGAACAAGAAGTATTATCCAACTAAGTTCAAGAACAATTTACTTTATATATGACTTTGTCATTGAGAAGTCAATAACAAGAAGGCTCTACAACTTCGTATATAACTAAAGCAGTCACAAACAAGTTTTACCCGACTAAGTTAAATACAGGAAGACATGTAAACATTCCAATATACTGGAATACAAACATATATTCCTCATATACTTGGTCACCACTGATAACTGATGCTAAATTTAGATTAATATATCTAAGTGCATTAGTAGAATCAATGGCATTACAATCACAAGTTGACTGATTGATTAAAATAATCATAAGTTAACAACACAAATATATGGATTTTCATTCATATAAACTATATTGCATTCAAATGAATAACAAAATACATAAGAATTATTCAACATGACGTTTTCCTTGAGCTTTGGAGGTTGGCTGAGATGGTTGTATTCTTTCCATTACAACGGGAGGATCATCCAAAGTATAGGGAGAACTAATAAAGTTAAAATCAATAAACATTATTTTAATACTGCTATTCGGTACATTGATCAGGTGAGGAGGATGGACTATCTCATGAACATCATGTAAACCATAGTCCCCTAAGTATTTAGTGATCAGGCATTAGGAAATAGATTTAACAGGGTACCATGAAGTATCCAACTTAAAGGGGGGATTCTCACAATCTAATAAATCAGGCTTGTTCCAATACCACAACTGGCTATTACGATCATGCTTCGACAAAGTCAAGTAATTAGTCCAACCTCATTTATAGCCTTCAAGATGGGTCTGAGCAAGGTGATCATCTACATGGACTAAATATTTGTTGTAGCCTTCCATCCACACCTCCCTGGGTTATTAGTGAAATTAAAAGGTTAACCTTTCAACTTGTTATTGAAAATTCTTTAAAACACTATCCTTCACCTTTAACTATATGGATTGGTCGATAATGGTTTTGTCCTTAGCTTCTAGCTTTGTAGACAGATCAGTAATAACTTGACTCTTTGCTTTTAGCTGGGCAGCAAGGTCAGCTAAGGTTTTCTTGTTTCTAGTTTCTTCAACAGTTGGTCGGCTCGTTCTTTATTTTCTGGAAGATTGCACAGGTTTGGATGACTGCAAGTTTCCAGTTCTTTCATCAGCCTGACATTCTCATTCTCTAAAAAAGAGGAACCTTCATCGGCACCATTAATAAAAGACTGTTTTAAAGTCTCCAACGCATTCAGGAGTTTATTATTCTCCTCTCCCAAGAGCTTGGCGATCTCTCTGTATTCAACAAGTTCACAGTTCGGAAAGAACTCTTTTTTCTGTATGAAAGCATGTTTTTCCTGTTTCTTCTCAAAACCCCAACCTTCACTCAATGCCTTGTGCTTGTATTCATATTCGATATGCAGTAAAGCTTGGGTTTCATTATGGTCTGCCCGCAAGTCTTCAATCATCTTAAAGTATGCAACATTATTGGCCACAACCCGATCAAGAAGGAATTTGAGATAAGTGTATGCCTACCTTGCCTGATCAGAAGCATATGCGTTGAGCAAGTTTGTGAATTCTTCATCTGTCAAGTCCAAGTGACCAGCTTTAAACAGATTGTTATAACATTTGAGTAGGTCAAAACCATTGGAAGAAATTTATTCCATCTTGGCAAAGAACTAGAAAGATAAAGCAACAATTGATCAACAATAAAAGGAGACAGAGCAACAGCTAAGCATCAAAAAGTGACAAGTTAATTGAAGAAAAAGTTATTTCATTGATAGATGGCGACATTACAAAAATGTACATCAGAATAAGAAAAAAAGAAGATAAAAGAAAGGTGAAAAATACAAATACTAGAAGCCAAAAAAATCGACACCTTATTCTTATCCTTCTCTACCTTAGGGTTTATCTCCTGGTTGGCAAGAGGGGCAGCTGAGTCAACATGAGCATTATCTTGATCGGTTGGAGGAACAATTGACTCAATAGATAGAGAGGATTCCCCTGAACCTGCATCATCATCAATTTCATCATCAAAGTTAGGGGGAGCCTAGATCATGCCTTAGAAATAGCTATGAATCTTCAGCAGTGCCAACTTCCCCCAAAGTTGTCGACCAACCGTCCTTGAAGAATTTCCTCTTGGCATACGCTATTTGGACAGAAGTAGCAGAGGTGGACTTATCCCATCCCTTGTTAAAGGATGCTTCTCTGGTTTTCTACCTTTTGGCCTTCTTAACAGAAAGGTCAACAGACAGTTTTACTACCTTCTCTTCAGCAACCTTTACCCCGCGCTCAGCTTGAATAGAGGCCAAGGTAACCACAGTCAGTCAGAGTTTCATCAGCTTTCTATCGCGCTTCTTCAACAGCTATGATATTTTCCTCCCAAGTCATTTACTTTGTCTACAAAGCTTATCTAGACTCCTTCAAAGATTTCTTAAGACCCTCAAAGGCCTCCTTTACTTCTCCCAAAGAAGAATGTAAATGATCATCTCTCCAATATTTGGTTGTAATCAACCAAGAACTGCAAGAAAAGAACCAAGTCAATACAAATCAAGTAAGACATGAAAAATATCTGACCAACTTTAAATATGAAAACCTACCAAGGATAAACTTTGAGTAGCCCACTTTAATAATTTTGATCGGGACATAGAGGTAGCAGCAGCTCTATGGTCAGGGAGGGTACCATCCTTGATCAACTTCTTAGCCAAGCTAGGACTAAAGTCTATAGATGAGACAGCAACAGATGGGACCTTTCCAGTCAATCCCTATTGATCGACATCAATAACCTTCTCAACCTGCTTATCCTAGGACCTCTCCTTAGAGAAGACTCATCACCTTTGTTAGCTAGGGGCTTCTTGTCAGCCTCAACCTTCTTCTTTTGGACATTACTATTAACTGGTTTCTCGGCACCAACAGTAGAGTCCTCCTACATAAGATTAGGAATTTTCCTTTTTCCCATGCTAAAAAAAATGGGAAGATCAGAGCTAAAAGAAAAACAAGTGCCAACAGTAGTAACTTCAGCACCATCACCAACAGACTCAGTAGCAGAGGAAGTAGACATTGTATCCCTCTCCAAATCAATTATAATTGAAGGCACGACAGTTGTTGGCCGAGCTACAAAAGAGGTTATGGAATTTTTGTACTCTAGCAAAACATAAGCTGATAGTAGATGATCTTATCCTATCCTTTGATTAAGACCCCACAAGATTTTGAGTTCTTCCATATTTACTTCACCCGATTTGGAGCACTTTCTCTTGCGTTCTTTTACAACAAAGCAATGAGCATTAACAGTTAGCATACATCAGAAAAGAAAGCAGTAAAGAAAGGCGAGAACTGAAATAACAGCCTATCCCATTCCCTGACTGAGGGTATCTGGGGCCATGGTAATCCACTCCATCCCCAAGTGGAGCATGTTACTAATTCTTAACTATTAAAGCATGATCCCAATAATCCTTATTGGAATGAGGCAAATTCAATATTAAATCCCTATTGGTTTGTCTGGTTTTCAAGTAATATGTGCTCTTCCCTACAATAGACCATTTATACCAAAACAAGATTTCTGGAATCCCAATATGGGTTCCACATATTTCACTCAATATATTCACACCATTGACAACGCTCCAGGTGTTGAGGCCTACTCTTGTTGGAACGTTGTTAAAATATTGGCAGAAATGAAGAAGAAAATGGTTTAGTGGAAATGTGAAACCACACTCAGCTATAAATAAGGTTGGGATCCAATGACCCTTAACCAAAGAATATACATCTTTAAGATCATGGGGAATTTCTAAATCAACCCAAGATGGGATTTTCCTTTCTTCCCTAAATTCCTCTATTCAATCATCATCAACTATATGAACCATGGCTCAGAAAGAAAGGAAATAAAGAAAAACAGAGAGAAAGAAAGAATTCTTACAAAAGATAAAGGATTCAACAAGAACTATGGAAGGAAAAGACGAACGAAGGAAAATAATAGCATAAAATCTTAGAAATAGCTACTACAGTTCGAAGATTTGGGGTAAGGTAAAATCTGGAATAGCCTCCCACCTTTTATATCTTGTCTCACAAAATAGTGAAAGTAATGATTAAATGTACCAACGATTGACGTTCTTATGGCAAACTGTTTCAAAAATAGAAAATACCAAGGTTCTAAAAAATGTGGGGCGTGATCGAGGCGTGGAGGCCAAGCCTTAAGCCTTAGAAGCCTAGGCGGGCCTTAGGCGTGAAAAGGCGTTTAGGCCTTCTTAATATATTTTAATATTTTTTAACCATAACAAGGCTATTAAAATGCTAAAATTGTACATATCATAAAAATATATGCAAATTAAAATACTATTTGATTATTTTGGATGAGATAATGGTTCGATTTGTAAAAAAAATCTTTAAAAGGCGATATCGTTTCACTAAAGCATTGTTGTTTTTAGAGAAAATGGTGCCCTAAGAGTTTTACCAAGAATAAGGCGTAAAATATTAAGGCGGGACGTTTCTTCCAAGCCTCAAGCCATGGCGTGCCTAGGCGGATTTTTTAGAACAGTGAAAAATACAGATTTGCTCTTTGGGCGGTCCTTTAAAATTCAAATTATTTACAAAAATGCCATCTTCAAACAGTACCGAAAAACTTTTACAAGTGTGGGAGGTCGGTTACCCACCAGGCACCATGAAAATACTCCGAGCTACTTTCAGTATCGAATGTTCCATTTTTTCATGCAAGCATCAAGCATAGAGCACTAAGGGCTTCTGTTCATACAAAAAATTATCCCCTTACGTGGACCAATCAGAAGTGAACACTTGTCCTCTTACGTGGCCAAAATTCTAATCAGCAGATAGTAGCTCGAAAGGCATGCTGACCAACATAAAGAATGTCGACCATCAAGACCAATGAAGTGTCACCATACCAAGGGTCTTACCACACGTGGTTCATATAACCAATCATTACATTCATTATGTACGGGTGTAAAAGCTTAAATGTATAAATACATTTCATCCCTTGACATTCTAACCCTTAACCTTCGGGTCACTATAAATACATTGTTTCCCTTTCATCAAGAGAAAGATAGAAGAGATACTAGAATATTCTTATTTACAAGAATATATATAGTTTTTTATAATATCTTAAATCAATACCATAACAGTGGACGTGGGTTTTCTAACATAGCCGAACCATTTTAAAACCTTGTGTCACTCTTTTAACTATTTCATTGCAATGCTATATTTTATCTGTGATTCTAAAATTGGATCAAGTCCATTTTTTAACATCAATAAGGAATAAAGGTTCTTTTCTTGTAAAACATTTTTATCTGATTTACTTCACCGACTTTCTAAAATTTTCTACTTTGAGTACTCTTATGCATAACACACAGCCAAAACAGTAACAACGGATAAGAAATATACGGCTCGTTCTTTGCATTTTCTAAGACTAAAAATATACTTTTCTAGAAAGTTTGATACTAACGCCACATAAGTGATGTCCAGTAGATAATTAAACACGTAGAAAAGACTTTTAAAAGGTTTATAAGAGAATTTTCAGTATCAAATGTTATTGTAGCAAGCCGCATTAGTAAATATAACTATCTTTAAAATATGTCTTGCTCAAAATCAAGGGGTGCTCCACTAATAATGGGTAACTATTACCAATCTGGATATAAACTAAAGAAAAAAGTAAAAGGAATGTCTTTCACGGTTTCAAACCATTACAAAACAGGTCTTTTGAAGATGCTCTAAGAAGATAGATATCCAATCTCATGCATCTTCACATTTGGAAGAGAGCTACTTTTTTGTGTTTTGATGAAACCAACTGAAAACTAAGGGAATAGTTTAGTGTCATGCGCTTATTACCTAACAGCTAAAGGTTAAGAGTTCATATCCCCTTGGAGACACCTCCCTATGTATGTCTTGGTTGGTGCGTGCAGATTGGAAAGTCTAAACATACCCTTCGGGATTAATGAGATGATAAAAAATGGCCTAGACTCAAGTTATCAAAGAATAAAATAAAAATGAACACTCAGAGTTTGAAAAGTCAAAATATAAAGTGTGGATTGTTGACGTGATTTCACTTGTATAATTGATTAATGATTTACATAGTGACGTTTTGGATGCATATATGTAATGTTCAGAAGTTTTGTTCTCTAGGTCAGAAGTTAATAACTAAATACAAATAGTTTTACTCCCATAATGTTGTAGTGATATTCTTTGATCATTGGATGATGAAGACTACCGGTAAGCATGTCATTGGTGATTCACCCACCTATCTAGATATGTCAAATGGGTATATGATATGAATCGACAAAAAAAATCTTGTTAATTAGTCAACCTTAAATATGTTTTAGACACGTTGACACAAATGTGTGATATGATTTGTCCATACATGATACAAACCGTGTAGATGGGAAGTCCCTAAAATTCAAAATAAAACATACTATCAAACACATTGACGAGATGGGAAGTCCTAAATATTCAATATTTTTCATAACAAATATGGCTATAGTTCATGTCCTTAGTTTAGTTTTACTTGGAGGAAATATTATTGTGTTTTCCACATTCCCTATATATATATATATATTACCCCCTCCACTCTATAGGTCGTATTTGGTCCCCTCTATAACCTTTAATTATCAATAATCTTCAAAATTAGCAATTGTAGTTAAGAAAAAGAAGTTATACTAATAGTGAGGGAGTAAGAAGTAAGAAGAAAAATTATAAAGCTACATATAATAACATTATTTTTGTATTAGTAATGTTATGGAGTGGACATAGAGTTATGATTGTAATTTTCATTCGTTTAAGTCTGATTTGATCGTGTTTTTGGACGGATTCGAGAAGAATGCAAAAGATTTTGAGCCTAATCCAAAAGATGTAGTACGATAAGTATTAATCCTTTCGTGAGATATTCCAATTATTTAACCCCACATACTTCAATGTTGCATCAAAAATAAAAAATAAAAACTCGGTTTATTTTTAAAAAATATTGCAGCATGCGAAAAGAAATTATATTTGTTTTATTCCAGTAAACCTTCAAAGTGCGAATGTGTGTTAATATTGTTGATGAATACACATATATGGTTGTTTTTCTATTTATTAATGCATTCATGTTATAATTTTTAATAGGTTTCATTCAATTTTGATTGTTGTCGATCTTTCTACTACAATTGTTTATTGGTTAGACTCAAAAATAATAAATCCATTGAACATGAAAATTTTTATATCACTACGTGAGTAACTAATGATCGCTACTTTCTTTTACAGTTATTGTCATTACAAATACATGTTCACAGTATATTTTTTTTATTTTTGTTGAACACATTCGCTATCGATGGGAAGAGGTATACACCAACCTGGAATTGTCTCGAGCTAAATAAATAGTTTAAATTGATTTCTTATTTTAATTCTTTAAAAAAACTACTAAGTACCTTTACAATACATGCGGTTATTTCGTGTTAAGAGAAAAAGAGTCTTGCGTGTGAATATTTTGTGATGATGTTCATGAAAGATTTGATGCAGGATCTTACCACGTGTATTAAAACAAAGGTAATTTTATTTTATATTATTTTGTTCATATTAATTTTTAAAATCTTTAAAAGTATTATTATTTGGTTATCTAAATCTATCAGATAAGGATGTTGAGCAACAAAGAAACATACATAATTGATGACATAAATGAAGTTAGAATCGAGTTAATTGAGTTCATTTATGACTATATTAGGAAACTTCTTAACCTTAATATTAAATTTAATTTTTGTTGGGGCGTGCAGGTCGATTTGATTTATTTATTTAGACTTTGCTTGGTTGTGTGGGCTGGTGATTTAAAACTATATTATTTTAATATTTTATAATTGGACATGAGTCCGGTGATTGGAATTTAAATTGTTCATTTGTTTTTTGAAGTTATTGTGTATATTCATTATAAACCAAACATGTTGGTTTCAAGAAAAACAAAGGAGATTTTGTTATATTTTTTTAAAAATTAAAGAGCTAGGATATTAATTTTGGGGGGATGTGAGGGATGATTTATTTATTTTATTTTTTTATCAACTTCATCCTATATCAACTTTGTTGTTTGTATATATGCACATTTAAACTTTTTTATTTTGAAATTTTATACTATGACATGTGTTCGGTGATTGAAATTGATATTGTTGGCTTGTTTTTTAATGTGTATATTCTTGATAACTAAGCAGGTTGGTTTCATGTAAAAAAAAGGAGACTTCATTGAAATTTTCTAAAACGTAAAGAGTTAGTGTATTTAATTGTTGGGTCGTGCGAGCTGATTTTTGTTTGTTCATCAACCTCATTATATGCTTTCTTTATTGTTTATATATGTTATGATAATGATGAGTCGGTTCACGTATTATCATTATTGAGTTGAGCTGAGGTAACTTATTTTACATATTATCAATTGACTAATTATTGAATTTGTTAAATAAAATTGATTTGGATCGCCGATGTGGGTGGTTATCAAGAAGTGAATTCATTGAATGCAATTCATTTGGATCGTTGAATGCAGTCTTTTGTGTATTATACACTTCTTTTTATGTGAATTATGTTATAGATTTCCCATTTTTATTAGATATTAACAAGCAATCATTTGTTATGAATATTATCAATGTTAGTTGTGATATGAATATGACTCCTTGGTACTTTCGAATTAGCATATATATTGATTATGGGATTTTAAGTTGAATTAATATTGGGTATTATTTTAACTTTGGTGTTCAATTATTCTGTTTATTTTATTTGTGGTTGTAGTTAATTAATGTATGAAAAACATATCTCTATTGTGCAATTGCAAGTTGGTTTAATGAAAAAAAACTTATATAAAAAATTATGACCTTTTATGTTAGTTTTTACAAAAAACATAATTAAGACTCTTTAAAAATTGTGATAAAAAATATGACCTTTTATAAAAAAAAATCGCTGCTAAATCGAGATAAATATGATTTTACGACACTATGTTTTATGAGTCTTTACATAAAACTGTGATAAAAATGACTTTTGTTTTATCACACTTTCAAACATTTATCACACCCCTATCTATCATGTTTTTTATCACGGTTTTAAACCATGATAAATAGCCTTTTTTTTCTTTTAATGATGCATACATAATGAATATAGAGGCGAATTAAAAATATAAAATAAGTATGTGGATAAATTTTTGTGGACTTATTGACGGAATCATTTCTAGCATGTCTTTATCGTAATTTTCAAAGAGTTTAGGGACTTATTATCAAGTTTCTCTTCTATGATTATCACCAAATACATACTAACTATAAAAGTCTCTTAAACAAAAAACTATCATTCGGACAAATTTAGACTTTGCTTTTTTGAAATTTTCTTATATACTAATCAAACTCCTACCCATCATTAAATAATTGACCTATATGGTTTCTCTCTCTCCCCCCCCCCCCCCCCCCCCCCCTCCCCCCCTATTTTTTAATTATGCTTTTAACTAAATTTGTTTCCTTCAAAATAACTTATAGCATACAGTTATATATTGATTGGACTTTTTGTTAATTCCAACTTGTTAAGTTTAGTTATGATTGGAAACGATGAACTTCAATAACATATAAGGAAATTTTGTGTGTTTACATATATAGGGTCTCCAATTTATGTTTCAATGATTTACTTTAGTTTTTTGTGTATAAAAGGTAGATTTTACATAATTCCATGCATAAAAAGTGAGAACAATCATCATCATCATCCTTACCTTAATACCATCACATGGGGTCGGCCACATGGATTCTCATTTTTCATTCTAATTTATTATAAGAAATATTTTCATTTTAGTGTAATTCCTTAAAATATCTCCTAATAATTTCCTCCCACAATATCTTAAGATGACCCCTTTGCTCTTTTACCCTTTATTTTTAATAATCTTTCTCTTATTATAGGTGCATTTACTTGTTTATGCAACACATGTCCATACCATCTAAGTCTACTTTCTCTTAATTTATCACTAAAGGGATCTACTCCAAACTTTTCTCTCACGTAAAAAATCGTGTATTTTCTAGTAATTCTTATCATCCATTGGACCATCCTCATCTCATTAATATAGAGACTTTGATCATATTTTTTTTCTGTAAAGCCCAACACCCTGCTCCATAGATGGTCACTGGCCTAACAACTATTATATAAAAAAAATATTTTAATTCATTAATTATCCTCTTATCACAAAACACACCCACTTTCTTGTCTCCATTTCATCCAGCTAGTTGATATTCTACTCGTAACATCCTTATCAATATTTCCATTAATTTGTATCACTGAGCCTAAATAACCAAAATTATTAGTTTGGTGTATCACCTTTTCTTCAATCTTTAACATTATGTTATCCGATGCCTCATTAGTAAATTTACATTCCATAAATTCAGTTTTATTTCTACTGATTTTTAGTCCCTCGGACTCTAAGTCATTTCTCCAAGTAAGTACTCTCATAGCTAAGGCCTCATTCGAAGCGTCTACTAAAAATATATCATCCGCAAACAAAATACACCATTGAACATATTCTTGTATGTCCTTAGTAATCTCATCCAATACTATGGCAAATAAGTAAGGACTTAAAGTTGATCCTTGATGTAAACCCACTTTAATCGTAAAATCATTAGTTTCTCCACAAATAGTTCTTACTTTAGCCTTTGTGTTATAATACATATCTTCAATGATTTTAATATAACTTATAAGGATTCTTTTCTTCCTTAAAGCCCACCATATTATATCCCTAGGTACTTTATCATATGCCTTTCATAATTCTATAAAGTCCATGTGTAAGTTTTTATTCTTACTTCTACATTTCTCCATTAACTGTCTTAATAAATAAATAGCTTCCGTAGTGGACCGCCCTAGCATAAAACCATTTTAATTGTCCGAAATAGTTGACTTATTTTTTAATCTTTATTTTATAACCTTTTTTCCATAATTTCATAGTGTGATTCATCAGTTTGATTCCTTTATAATTACGACCAGTTTGTATATCACCTTTATTTTTATACAAAGGTATTATGGTGCTTTTCTTCCACTCATCTGGCATGCTTCCTTCTTTTAAAATTTTATTAAATAAACATGTTATCCATTCTACCCCTTGACTTTCAAAGTTTCCCCACACTACCATGGATATTTTATCCGGTCCAACCGCTTTATTTCTTTCCATTTTTCTTATTAGTATATATGCTTCTTTTTATCCATTCGAAGGTCCCTAAATTATCTGGTCATCAGGAAGTTTTATGTACATTTTCTTCAACTGTGCATACTTGGGTATATCCAGAATGACCATCCATCACAAACATGATAGCATGGCCATTTGATCTACCAACTAATAGATCCACTATTAGCATTGTATATTCCTCCTTTGGAGTAACTGAATTTAGATTTTTAAAATCAATGCACATACTCAATTTTCCATTTTTCTTGATTACTGACACCATATTAGAGATCCATTCAACATACTTGATACTTCGAATGAATCTAACTTTTAATAGCCTATTTATTTCTTCTTTTATTTTGGATGTGACTTTTGGAGTCACTTGTGTTAACAATTGCATAGGTTTATAACCTTATTTGATTGGTAGTATATGTTCTAACAATTTCCTATCTAAGACAGATATCTCATCATACTCCCTTGAAAATAGTCTTTGTATTGATGGATAATGTCTAAAACCAATTGTTGGTCTTCTTTTCTTAGTTTGTCACTAATATAAGTGGCTTCGTTATTTTTTGGGTTCCCAAATCAAGGGACCTCGTTGATTCACCATGAGTTCTTAATATTTTATTGGTGAACTTGATTTTTCATAACTATCTTGAGAACTTTCATTCTCCACATCTTCTTCGAAGACATAATCAACTCAATTGATAGTCTTTTCCTCACCAATTTTAGTGCACAATTCCAAATCTTTGAACTTATACAAAACCATGGCCAAACTTTCATGGCCTGCTCAATTTCAGTGGGTGTGCTATCCATTAAACAATTAATTTGTTTTCTTCAGTTGGTCCCATCACGCTAAAAACTAAATCATCCCAAGCCTTATCTGAGACCTCTCCTTCTGATGCTTTTATAACCAAAGCATTTACCTTCATTGGTCCCACGTTCTCTTATTACAACCTTGCCTCCAAACAGTTGGAGCTAGTTTGAAAAGGCAATGGATTTGTTTTATCATCTTCCACAATCCCATCGTCTTTCATTAAAAGCATATTTTGATGTAAAAAATTTGTTAGAGTGAATCTAATCCCTACCACCCTACCAAGTAATGCATTAAATCTTGGTTTACCTTTAATAATGAATAAGGTAGTTTTGGATTTTCTTATGCATACTTCAATATCAACAGGTAACACCTTTGGTCAAATTTTGATCTCCAGCAAAGCTTAAGATAATTATTTGAGTCTGGATCAATTTGATGTTTTATTTGTTTATTTTAAGAAGCATGGGATATGGAATTATATTACAGTTGCATTGTTATCTACCAATATTTTCTTAATTAAAATTATATTTATCCCAGCTTTATAAATAAATGATTGATATGATCAATCATTCTCTTAGTAGGCTCTTAGAATATATATGCTATATCTAGAGCATATACAAATAAGTCAAAATTATCTACCTCTGACTTCTCTTCTTCATCCACCTCCATCACAAGAACTTCATGTCCTTCTTCGGATTCGAACCTCTTTGGGAGGATCATAGCTATATTGATTGACCTTTGTTGAGATAGAGATCCAAATCTGATGAAATGTTGTTGCTCAACCTCTTGCTTAGGAACTATGGAATCTACTACCATCATCTCTTGTTTTTCCTCTTCACCAAAAAAACTATCTCCAGACAAACTTCCCCCATCCACACTCATAGCTTTTTCTTTCTCTTTAATCCTCTCAACCAACATGTTTGAAGAGGAGTTTATTTTTAGTTTCATGTGAAACCTTGGAATTATATTTAATGATGAGGAGATAAAATACCTTCAATACACTAGTATGGATAATCATAGGGTCCTCTTACCGATCCATGTACTTTATTTGGATCCTTCTATGTTAGGTCTGAGAAATTACCACTTATGTCTCCTTTATCTTTGACTTGGGTGGATACACCACATGCCACATACCTGGTTCCACCTACTAGGGCTTTAATGTCTTTGTCTTCCTTGGAATTAAATTAAATTGTTGTGTCACCTTTGGATCTTTTTTCTACAAACCAATTTTGCACTCCTTTCACCACTGGGATTGCCTAGGCATATTTGTAGGTTTTGGATTCTTAACATACCAATGTTAATTGGCCTCTCTAAATCATGTCTAATGTATTAGATGTTTTATGGAAATTTAGCATTCCATTTAGGATAATAAGGACTAAATAATAGGCTTACCTTTCCAAAGGCTTTGCTTTGAACTTCCTCTTGATTTTGGAGCATTGGGACTTTCCCAAGATAGTCATTATTCCCACTCTTGTGTCTTTTTGGATATTGATTTCCCTTTAAAGCCACTAACTAACACATTTTATCATAATGATCCCCATAATTGATGCACAGGTGATGTTCAATCATTTTATGCTTCGAAATGTTTGATTCAGATTTAGTCTTCATTTTAATCTCAACACGCCCCTTATTTCTAGGTAGTTGAATGGATTGCATATTTATCCCCACTTTTTTTACATTGGGGAAAGGGTATTCGTCCACAGCTATAGTAATGTCTTCCCTCCCGGGAAATTTGACTTTCCTCTCCTTATTTCCTCTTGAGTCCTATCACGAAACATATATTAGGAATTAGTTGAGTGGGAGAAAATATTGTGCCATTTCCAATAATGTTTACTTTTAATCTCATGTGGGTTTTTAGCATCATTAGGTGGTCTCAATATTTTTGCATTTAAGAGATAAAAAATATCTCATATGCCTTAAAAATGTCGAATCGATACTTTTTTTTATCATTCCCTTAGTTATAGGAGCAAAAGATTCTATTATTGTTTCCTTTAAAACCAATGGTTCACAAACTATATGTTCAGTTGATATAATTCTAGTCGCATCTATTTCGAAATTAAAATCCTTTTAATATGTCTTGAAAGAAAAGGTATTTATTTCATGTTCTTACTTTAGAATATCCTCATATCTAGATACCTTGGCAGTCAAATATACCAAATCTCTAAACTCAGTGGCATAAAATCTCTTTCGAAGACTAAATTCTAGACCATTTTGTACTAATTTTAAAAATTCAAACTCAAGTAGAACTATTTTGCATTTGTTTCCATCCCTTTTAAAATTATTCATGGAGGCATTATCCTTTTCTTCAGGTTTTTAGCTTAAACTAGCTAAATTATCCATAGAGACTTCCGAATCAACTTGGAAGAATAGCATATGAAACATATCTTCCATTAGTTGACAATTTTGGACAGTACTGGGTGGTAAACTTATGAACCATGTAAAGGCTTCATTTATGAGTAAACTAGAAAACAAATTAACTTTTAGATACTTATTTGTAATAGCATCAACATATTGACTAGTGAATCTAGCAATGTGTTCCACTGTGGACTAACTTCCATCTCTTGCAAAGAGGATACAGGTTGGGAGTTTGAAACCTTTTACGAGTTCAATCATATTTATCCATGTGAGATATGGCTTTATGTAAACTTGAGTTTAACCCCCCCCCCCCCCCCCTCCAGATCTATTAGTCCACATTTTTCATGAATGAAATCTGTAATTTCATTTCGCCCCACTCTTCTTGGTAGTTATCTATTTTGTGGATCAATTGTCTGGGCTATTAAGGGAGATGGACGAACTGATGGTGGTTGCCCTTGTGTAGGAAAATGTTGTTGTGCTTGATAGTCCATAGGCTGAGAGACTTGGAGTATTTGGTTATTAAATTTGCTACCGTTACACAACCCCTCGAGTTCTTGTTTGAACGCATGATTATCGATAATTCCATACTTAAGAGTACTTGGGAAGACTATATTGGCATCATTTTTGTAAGGTCTAGTTCTTCCTACCTTTGGGACAAATGTTATCCCTATTGGATTGTTGTAACCCAACTGCAGTTAAGTTTTAGGTTGTTCTGAAATTTCCATTGGGTTGTTAATTCGTAGACCAGTCACACTAGGGTATCAATCTATCTTAAGGTTATTTCCAAAGTTTCTTTCATAAGTATTAGGTCTATAATAGACAAAATAATAAGGATTGGTTGAATTGTTGGGTTTACTCCAAACTTTAGTGCATATCCCAAACCATTAGACACTACATTAATAGGTGTAGATAAACTATTGGTCACTATGGTGATCATAGTGTTAATATTCTGCACCATCTTCCCAAGATGATAAATAAAAATTGTGTTTAATTTATTGATCAATTGATGTTAGGCATCTGTGGTTGCACTAACAATAGGGTTGTTGTGAATATTATCGGATCTTGGAGTCATTCGAATATTAAAATCTTGATTGTGAGCACTTTTTCCAACTTGTGAGTTTTTTATACCATTATTTGTTCCGAAGTGGTAATATGTTCGCTGATTGACCCAATTTCACCAAAATTGTCAATTACATCCTTGCTTCTACATGTCCTAGACATTTCAAACAACAATTAAGCACTGAGATTCATGCCAAAATTATATTTATATGGTTTTCACTTATCTTGGTTAATATGTTTTGATATACATGGTGAGCGTTTCACGCAAGGTTATTGTCTTGCCAAGCAAAACATCTTAGCCTCGTGATAATATCAGAAGATTATATATCGATTAATGCTTAAATTAAAAAGACTTATGCTTCCCTTTATGAAGACTTTGATGTGAGTGTTAAATTGATATAATTAACTAGAACTAAAGAAGTTATAAAGTGCATGAACTAAAACAAAAGTAAAGCTTTAAAATTAAAGAAAATTAATTGCTTGAAAGTAAAGGATTACACTACGAAATTTAAAGCAAGAAAGTAGGAGAAAACAAATGTAAAGGAAAGAAAAATATAATAAAAATGAAGAAAGTTACATCTACCTTATAATCTACTTAGAATTTAAAGAAATGCAATAAACAAACGAAAGGAAAAGAAAGGATAAAAGTAAGTAAATGCAGTTTTTGCTAAGGGAGTCTTTTTTCCCTTTTTCTGCTTCGTTTTTTATTTACAGAGTTTCTTGCCATGCAATGTAACTGATTTGGTAACTGCCGGTTGTGTTAAAAAATTTCCTGCTTGGGTGCACTAACTCCTCCATGTAGGCAATTTTCCTCTAATTTCTACACCACGTCCAAACTGTGATACATGTTGCTACTAATTTCCTTAATTTTGTGTAATATAGTTAGGTTATTATTAAAGGTTTATAATCCCACGTGGCAACATCATATTGGGTCATTATAATACAGTGTAAACAAAGGTCTAAGGATATGCCCACAAATTTGTTTAAAATGAAAGCATCTTTTTATTATCAAGTGCTCATTTTTAATTGTATTTTAACTTTGGTGGAAAATCTATGTTAAGAGGCAACCTGTTCATTAGTAAAAATTTCATTCTTCCCACACTCATATCCATGGTATAGAATTTTACCCGTGTGTACTAAATATGATATTTTGATCATATTTTTTTCTTCTCAAAAGCCTGTGCACGAAATAATTTCTAACCATGCGCACATTTGCCACGTTTGGGGTGTGACTTAGGTTGCTACCCATAACCATGAGCACAAAGGCATTTTTACCCTTGCCCACGACCTGATAAAATTCCTAATTCTATAAGTAAAAGTATTTTCCTTGCTATTCGATATATCAATTCCATCCACACTTCCTATCCCACTCATAGGGTATTTTTGAGGTTGAAATCAATTAAAATTACTACTATTTATACAAATTAACTTCTTCCATTTCAAATTAAGAGAAAAAAAAATTCATACTTAGATTTATGTTTGTGAAGAAGTTTTGGGTGTGTTTTCTTTTAAATAAACTTATCCATAAACTCATACACATCTATTCAAAGTTGATCATATATGGATGACATCTTGAAAAGGTGATTGGATTATTGGAGAATTAAATTACAATGTTATAAAAATCACGAGAAAGCGACTTCCTTTTTCATATAATGAAGTTTTGTATGGATTAATCATCATCAATGGAGGAGAGTTTAAAGTTAACTAGGTCTCTTGTTGTTAGGGAACAAGAGATAGGTTTCTTCCTACAATGTATAAATATTTTCAAGTTGTATAAGAAATAAGGGTGCATCGATATTTTTTTATCCTAAGGGGAGGTCCTCAAAAAATTTATGTTGTTGATGTTTGTTTAGACTGATCTTGTTATTATTTCTTGTCATTCACATATTTCACTTATATTAATTAAGCATAATCATAACAAAGTCATTTCACCTAACTGATTGTCAATATGTAGGTTACCAAAATTTGAATTAAGCATTTTTTTGTTTAAATTTGAAGAGAAACCTATTTACCACCTCTAGGTTTAGAATCAGGTTGTACACTTACACATTCAATTAGTATAAAAGATTAGTTTCGTCGATTAGGTCTTAACATTAGTATATCCTATTTGTGCTTATTGTGCTTGCTTGTTTCATTGTTATGGATATTTTTTATTTTTATGCTCTAGGAATAAGTATAGATAATATGCACTCTTCATCACACTCTCATGTATATAATATTTCTTCACACGAATCTAATTAATCTAGCTTTGAAATTGAACATATTAATGATGAATCTCGTTATGATAAAGAGGTAAGTGAGATAAACCATGCTGTAAAAAAATATTTTACAAGTCTTTTAAGCATAGAAAATGAAACATTAAATTTATAAACAAAATGAAAGTTCTTAAAGAACAAAATATTGAGGATAAAAAAATGAAATAAGTCATAATGAGACTTAAAGTTAAGTTAAAAATATTAATAGATTACAATTGTTTACTTCGAAAATGAGACCTTGTGCAAGAAAATAAACAATTGAACACAAAGAGTGAATTGTTTATAAAAAAAATCGCTTATCTCATGAACAATTTGGAAAATGATATGAAGGTAAAATTTTCTTTAGAGTGTCTCTCCAATAAAATTAATAAAATCACTTTTTCAAAATATATGATCAAAAATGGGAAAAGGGATTTAGGTTTAAATTTTATGATGCTTTTTCAAATTCCTGTACTATCTTCGTGCAGGATAAAACAAGTGGAAAGGATAAAAAAAAAAGCTCTCCTCAAGCTATTAAAAGTTTTTACTCTTCAACTAACAACAAGGAAAAATGACTTAAGAAACTAACTTAACCAATAACAACACAAAGATACATGTTGTGAAGTTAAAAACTAATTCTAAAAATAAGAAAGCTAAAATGTTTCAAATTCCTCAAGTGCAAATTAATCCTATGACGTTTTTAATAAATAAAATTAACCTCCAAAATATTATGCAAATCATTTTGATAGATAAGGAGGATTTCAAATCATGCTGGACAAAAAGTTTTCCAAATGTTTGTGAAATTTTATCAAAAGCCATTTTCAAACTTACAAATGCATTCATTGTTATACGAGAGGGCATTTGAGACATTATTGTCACAAATTACAAAGATATGAGAAAAATCAATATTCAAGAGGTCTAAGGCAAAATGTTTTCAAAGGAAAGAATGAAAAACTTGAGAATGAGATTAAGAATTTTAAGGAAGTTATAAATGAAATAATAAAAGTAAAAATTAAATAAACGTGGATTAGGAATAAGGATCATAGATATTTTGTTGTACTCGTGACCTTCAAAGTGCCAAACCCTAGCTATTGGTATTTTGATAGTATTTTTTCACGTCATATGATGGGGAAAATCCATTTTTACTATACTGGAGGAATATAAATGAGGATTAGTTAATTTTGGTGATGGAAATAAGTCTAATGTAAGTGGGAAAGATACCGTTAAGATATCCAAAAGTACAACTCTTCACAATGTTTTATATTTTAAAGGGCTTGCGAATAATCTCATTATTATAATCCAAATGTGCGACGATGGTAACGTTATTAGATTCTCTAAAGGATAATTTTTTAATGTAGAAGGAAGATAATGGTAGTTTATTAAGAGATGTGAGATAAAATGCTATATATTGGTGAGTGATTCTAAGGTTATATGTCAAATTGCTAAAATTGAGTCTATTGGTTTATGGCATCACATATTGTGTCACATAATTTTTTAGGATTTGAATAGTTTAGATAAGAAAGAAAGGGTCAAATGTATCCTTAGGCTAGGAAAACCAGAAAGTAAAATTTGTGTAATATGTCATTTATGAAGGGAAAAAAACAAGAGTCCACATAAAAAAAAACTTAAAGAAATAACTACTTCTAGGACACTATAGTTAGTGTATGTAGAATTGATGGGTCCTTTCAAAATCAAAAGGATTGGAGAAAAATATATTATTTTTCATAGTGGATGATTTTTCTAGATTTTCCTTTGTGGATTCATGAGAGAAAAGAGAGATTCATATGGCATAATCAAGTTTGTTTGCAAAAAGATTCAAAACAATCAATCACTCCCAATTATTCGGTCAACGAGTGAGTATGGTTCAGAATGAGTCGAAGTAATGCAACCGCTTATCACACTTCAAATAGGGTTTTTCTTATAGCCTTAACCAAAAAGACTCCATATTAATCATGGAATGGAAAGAAATCTATAATATAACATGTAAGTGATAATAGGTTATAGGGTTCTAAAATGGTAAAGGGTGCAAAACAAATGAACCAACTATTTTTAGAATTTCAATTTAATTATATAACTTAACCCAAATAAACTTAACACCAATTTTAAATAAGTTTTGATTAAATAGATTAACCAATTTTATCTTAACCTAAATATGTATCTAAGTGAGTGCATGATAAAATAAGTATATCAATCACAATGCTCGATGTATAAGGAAAACCCAAATGGAAAAAACGTTGGATGACCCAGTCACACAAATTTAATATGATAACAAATTTACAAAAGTCGAAAGATGACTTACACAACAGCTCAATGCCCTCTCAAGCCTTGATGTCTCTTCAATATTCAATTGCTCCTCACAGAACACCACAGGAATCCACCCACAAAACTGCCATAACGTGTGAATCCATACATGGCTCGGTATCCAACAAACAACTCAGCAATCGTCTACGGATCAAACAATGGAATCCATTGCTTATTCACAGTAACACCACACCACTAAGTCCGACGTGTGTAAACAACTCTCACAAATATATGCAGAATAAATCTTGGTTCCCAAAATAAGATCTTCAAAGCATATATGAATTAAAACTTGGATCCTAAACAACTTAGGTGTAAACTAGGGTTTTGAAAAACATTTTGATTGAGTTTAGGAACTCAAAAGATAAGATTTGGTCTCTCAAATAAGACTACTACTCTGCACTCCTATTATAGGAGGTTTTCCAAAATCGAGATAAAGATAAAAAAATAATTTGAAAAATCGAGATAAGGATGAAAAATTATTTAGAAAATCATGAATTTTACAAAAAAATCACAAGGTCGTTCGAACGTGGTATATCTCGTTCGAACAAAGTACCTCATTTCCTTCGAATCAGATTCTAACGGGACTTCCAACGAGGTTCCAGAGAAGGCAAGTGGTCACTCTTTCGAAGTTCATTGGAACCATTATCTAAAAAGATAGGGTTTATCGATCAAACGACATACCAAATCATTCTAATGACCTTACAAAAAAAATTCCTGCTAAAAAAAATTAAAAGGATAAAAATATTTTAAAATTAGTTTTATAAAATCCTAACACCCAGAAATAAAATCTCCAAGGATCAAAATATATAAGCATCCTACCTGAGAGATCCTCAAACATGAATATGGAAACGATCAAGAAACATGCCATGATGTTGTGGACCAATTAACTTGACCACTACGTCTTTAATAAATCACGTCATAAACTTGAAAGTTCAATACACTCAGGTCCCAACCTATGACTCAAACAGTTTTATCTAAACACGAAATAAAGTTAAAATACATATAAATTGACTATAATGGAAATTTTTCCTTACAAATCTACCCCTTTGGCTATTCTGGGACAAAACAAAAAAAAATCCTATGGGCCTTCAAGCTCATCTAAGACTCAATCCTCAGCCCCAAAAGAAAAAAGTACAGACTCGACTAACTCATAAACTCGAGTAGATTTCCTCACTTTTAAATTTTTTTATATGTTGCAAACCTATACACTTCAACACACCTTTAAATGCAAACAGAATATATAATTAATATAAATCTTCCTATGAATAAACTCTCCTATGTCTAATAATCCCCACCTAGGTAAGACGTCTCCCCCAAAGTAAAGATATCCTCCTAAAAATAAAGTGAAAGATATAGTGTCTCCCTTAAGGAATAAATAAATAAAGAATGCAAATAAATCATTTCTGAAAAACGTCGCTAATGCCGTTTAATACAAGATTAAACTATATAAGCAACTCCGAGATGTTTGTTGAAGAAACCCTTTTCTTTTGAAAATAAAAATTATAAACAAGATGAGTTTACAAAGAAACTTATGTACGAGAGTAATTAAGACTGTGTAATCAGTTTTTAAAACTAAGGCAGTTTCAAAAATTCAGCACACTTATAGAATGAGATGAGTAGATGAAGATAATCAACACACGGTTTTTAACGTGGTAAAACCTCTCCCAATAGAGGAAACATCCACGGTGACTTCTAAGTCACAAAAACAAAAATCCACTAATAACAAATAATAGTTACAAACAATACAACATGCAAGCACACAAATCAACCTATTCTAAGTTTAGAAATATACCCCACTTGGTGTCCTTTTAACTTCTCACAGATCTGATTTGTTGATGATGTTCTTCCAGTTTGCTAACTTCCTTTGCTTTAGCTTCCTTATGTCGACTCAATGATCTCTGATCTTAAATACAACACTTCCAGTGTAGTAGTGTGTTAAGTGTTTGTGTAGTGATTCCTACCAACATACATGAACTCACACACACTTAGATTTACAGACAGTCCTAGTAAATTACATATAAAGTCTATATGCAGTGATTTTAGTTTATTTCTTTCTCACAGAACTTGAACCCTTTTTGACCTTTAAATATAACCCAGATTCCACGGATATCTTGCTTTAAAATCGGTCAAGATCCTAATCAATCTCTTTTTGAAAACATTTGTGAGATTGAAAATCTCCAAGTGTGAATCCAACTAGGTCAGGGTTAAGTTTCGTAAGAATAGAAACCACAAAACATTTTCAAAACTAAATCAGTAAAGATTTTCTTAAATCAAGTAGTAAATATGCAGATCTAGTGAAAATGTAACATGCAGAGTGTAGATCTAAAGTTTCTATGAAAAAGAAACAAGATCTTCACACGAATGTTTAAGTTGTGAACAAGATCAAAGACAAGGAGGTTACAGCTTCGATATGAACAAACCACTCTCTCTCTCAAACACTCAAGGTTATGTTTGGGGTTGAATATACAAAGGTTTGTTTCAGAGTTGAAGTGTTTAGGGTTAAGGTTTGGCTAACAGTTTCCCTTTCTCTCTCTTCTCTCTCTTTTTTTTTCTCTCTTCTCTCTCACTTCTCTCTTTTCTCTTATTTTTTTTCTCTCAGAAAGACGAATGCTCAAAAGTCTTCTAAGGCTGAGAAGTGGAGGGTATTTATAGGGCTGAGGGAAGGTTCTGGATGTTCGAGGGAAATCAAGGGCTGAGATCAAGTCTTGCAAACTTTGACTTGATCCAAAGGTTATAAAACAGCGATGATTAAAAATGATTGTGATTGGTTCATATGGATAGCACTGGGATTAACTAAGAGCACATGCAGACCCTCGATTAGGAATTATCCAACGTTCAGCAATCAACTATATACCCTTCTCACATAACAAACACAAATAGGTACACCCGGAGGATGACAAGTGTTAACATATGAGAGGCTCACACACGTGCGTCCAAAGTAATTACAGAAGGTACCCTGAATTCTCTAGCGCTTTGAGATTCTACCCAACCAAACATTCGAGTGAGAAATAAAGTTTACAAAATAGAATATTAACCCCACAAATTTTATAATCCCATTTTATTAATAAAAACATTTATTTAAAAAAATGTTTAAAAATGTTTAAAAAATATTTAAAAATTCCCAAAAAAAGTATTAAAGCTCCAATTCAAGGGGAATTAAACACACACTCAATTTTAAGCAATATGAACACATGTATGCACTTCTAATTGTGTGTAGTGTGATTCAATTTATACCTTCATGGATCATTGAAGAGGATTAGAGAGATAAGATCTGAGGCTCTTTGGATTCTAAGATAGACAACCAATTTTGTCACTATTTCCAAACTAGATGAACACTTATACAGTGTAGACTTAAGCAAGTCAAAGGTATAAGGTGCTTCAATTTCTCTCCCAAAATGTGAGAAAATGTGATACCAATTGTAATTATAGAGAAAAGTATAATATCATGCAAATGTATAAAGTGAAAAAAATCCAACATGGAAACACAAGCACAAATAATCCAAATAATGATAAATCAATACCAAAAATCAATGGTGAAAAATGATACCAACTTGAATACACAATAAAGCATGAGATACCAATATCAAGCAATAAGAGATACCAATATGATCATATAGCATTCCAATTTAATTCAAAGATAAAACACATGGCAAACATGGATTAAATGCAAATGCAAAGACTCAAAATAAACGATACCATGAATATATATATATAAACACCACAAACACGATAGAAAATACACTAATTCTACACAGTAGCATAGTTTTGATATCTCTAAACATGTGGGATGGAGTGAAGAGCCATGAACTAAAAATAAATGAATTATGACCCAATCACTAAAAAATATCCAATGAGTTTTATATGACTTCAATAACTTTATCAAACAAGGAATTAGCCTCAGAGTGGCAGATAAAGTAAACGCAAAATGGATAAGCAAGCATAATGCACACTAGCCTATAATATATTGATGATTTTCAAATCAATAGCGTCAAACATGAAATAACTAGGACTCATTGTGAAAACCCTTTAATATTTAACATATAACACCCTCAAAATTATATATATAATATTTTTTCACTCTCATTTTGAAGATACCAAATCAATTAAAGAATCGATGAAATAAAAATTTTGGGCTTGGTAATATTTTTTTTATTTTTTATCTTAATGTTTTTATGATCTTGCCAACGGTGGCCTTTAACGCGAGGAAGATTTCCTCATTCGTAGCCCTTTTAAGTGCACACTCATATTTTTAATAAAAACACAAACTCACGAGCAATGGTTCTTACATGCACTAATCCCCCAATCAAATATATATGTACAATGACAAGATTGTTTGGAGAACATCTCACTTAGCGCGTGTAACATATGAAGTTAAAATTCGAAAGAGCTCGTGCATATGAGTGAGGAGGCATATAAAAAAGAATCCCTTAAGCAAGTTATTTTGAAACTACTCCGCGAAAGCATAATTAAGAATAATCTAATCATTGGGAGTCGAAATGTCCTAGATACATAGAAATATGGAAGAAAGTGGATTCAAACAAACCAATATGCCACACAAAAAATTTAAAACTAAACTACACATAAACTAAAAATATTTTTGAATTTTAAATATTTTTTCAAAAGGCTCAAAAGACAAACGAAATCTTTTTCATTTTTTTCACAATAAGAATCAAAAGAGAAAAACAAAATACAAAATACTCAAACCACATACAAATAATAAAAATATATATCATTAATTACGAACTCTAGTATATGAAAACATGTTAATACAATCAACAATAAGATATAGCATAGGAAGTATCATGTGCAAGTATTCGAGAATTAACAAGTCTAACATTTAATGCCTCTAAAAATAATTTTCCATTCCAAATAGATTAATACATAATGCCTCGGGATTTGAGAACCATGGTGACATGTGATTTAGACTTCCTAGGACATCTTTTACGATCATAACAAAATGCCCTGAGGTAACATTTCTTCTACAATGTGAACATATGAAAACATGAGGAAGACGACATTTAGGTTGACCTTATCTAACGTCCTAGACAACAGTTGTCCAGGACGATAGTTGTCACTCTAAAACAAATGTTGGCCTTGGATTTAGGCGCAAAAGTATTTGAATTATCGAAGCCACTACTAACACTACTTGATTCTATTAGATCATCTTCTAACTTCAAAATTCTAAACTCAAGAAAAACTTAGACTTTTCAACATTTAGGGACTCATTCTTCATATTTTCAATCATTCTAAGAAGGTTATCTCGCTCCCCCACACTCTAAGTGGATTTATCCCTAGAAGCCTTACCACATGCCCTTAAAATTATAATTAATTTATCATTATCCTAAATAACACATTCATTAACACTAAAAATTTTAGATTCCTATAATTCATTCTTTAAAAATAGGACTTTATACTCACTCCCTTTCTTAGGCACTTCTAAAGATTTAAAATCATGATTCATGTCCATAATCTTCTCACGATAGACATCCCTATGAGTTAGAATAGTTCGTCAAAAATCAACTTAATCTTTAAAACAAAAAAATTATTTTTCAAGAAATTTAATTCTTTTTTCAAACTTCAAAAAGTGATAATTTTTTGCCATGGTTATTAAGCTCATTAAAATCATCTTTAATATCAAAGTCATCGTCATCGCTAAATGCATCAAACAACTTATCACTATGATAACCCATTGAGGGAAATAAATTAAACGAGAGAGAGATAGAGAAACTCCCTCAAAACCTTAAAACAACACGATGCGAATCAATTTGATAACTTAGTGTTTCTTCTATGATACCAACTTGAGAGGGATAATATAAGGAGGATGGTCCAAAATGGTAAAGGGTGTAAAACAAACAAACCAGCTACTTTTAAAAAATTTAAATATTAATTTGATTAAACAAGTTAACCCAAATATACTTAAAATAAATTTTAAACAAGTTGTTATTAAACCGATTAACCAATTTTATCTTAACCTAAACATGAATCTCTGTGAGTGCGTGATAAAATAAGTAAATCAGTCATAATGCCTGATGTACAAGAAAATCCCAAATGGAAAAAATATCGAATGACCCAAACACGTAAATTCACTACGATAACGGATTTACGAAAGTCGACAAAAGACTTACGCATCAAATTGACCCCTTCCCAAGACTTGATGCATCTTCAATCTTCAATCATTCCTTATAAGACAACATAGGAATCCACCCATACAACTTTCACAGCATGTGAATCTACACATGACTTGGTTTCCACCAAACAACTCAGAAACCGTCAACAGATTAAAAAATTGAATCCACCACTTCTTAACCACAATATCACACCATAGAGTCCACATGAGTAAAAAATTCTAACAAAGATGTGGAGAATAAACCTTAGTGCCCAAAATAGGATCTTCATAGCATATATGAATTAAAACTTGGATCCTAAACAACTTGGGTGTAAAGTAGGGTTTTGGAGGGCTTTTTAATCAATTTTGGGAACTCAAAATATAAGATTTGGTCTCTCATATAAAACTGCTACTCCACACTCATATTTATAGGAGGTTTTCCAAATAGAGATAAGGATGAAACATAATTTGGAAAATCTCGAATTTAATAAAAATTCACAGGCTCGTTCGAATGAGGTATATCTCGTTCGAACGAGGTACCTCATCTCGTTCGAACCGATATCTAACGAGACTTCCAATGAGATTTTAGATAAGGAAAGAAATTGCTCATTTAAAGTTCGCTAGAAACTTTTTCTATTAAGAAGGGTATCTCATTCTAACGAACTCGCGAAAAAATATTTTCCATCTAAAAAAAATCAAAAGGATAAAAATATTTAAAATAATTTTCATAAAATCTTAAGACCCAAAAATAAAATCTCCAATGATCAAAATATATATGCATTAATACTTGAGATATCCTCAAAACGTGAAGATGGAAATGAGCATGAAACACGATTTTTAACTTGGCCGCTACATTACTACGTCATATGTTTGAAAGGTGAATACACTCAAGTCCAAACTTATGACTCAGATAGTTTTGTCCAAACACAGAATAAAGTCAAAATACATACGTATTGACTCTATTGAAAATTTCTCCTTAAAAAATATTTTAAAATCTTTGAAAATAATTATTACATTCTAAGGGATAAAGAGAATTTGGTTAAAATTGATTCGAAGAGAGGAAAGAATAGGGAATACTCCTTGGTTATTCTAAAAATAGGTAGTCATATTGAGTCAATAAATTGGAGAGTAACAAAGTGATGGAAATTTACAATGTTAAGGTGGATGATGGTGTCACAAGATCCATTACTCTTGATGATGAGATTGAAGGTGAAAATAGATGTGACAACCCGAATATAATTATGATTAATTATGCTTAAATCATGCTTAGCTTATGTGATATGGATAATATGATATTAGTATATATAATGTTAAGTCATTATGTTTAGTCTAACCCTACCTTCATAAAGAATGAAATATTGAATTAGTTACAAATATAAAATTTTGAAGTTTTCGGTAGGAATGTTCATGTTTAAGATTAGTTTTGACCTTTATAACATAACAATTGACTTGAGGAGGAAAATATATAGTTGTAGATATATGAGTTAGGTTTGTAACAAGACAAACGGTGTGTTAAACGGAGGTCCGAACGATAAGTTATGCTAGAATTACGAAGCAGGGACAAATTTGTCCATTCGTTAAATGATATTTCGTCTTATTAGGCTAACAAATGGCGGAATTTGATTGGTTAAAGAAGGAGGTTGGTTTTGGTCGACTTTAAAGGCATGAAATAATCCCCTACTTCAGAATAACACAGCCATTAAAGAGTTTGGCTTGAGAGGAAGAGAGAATTGGAAAGTTTACGAAGAAAGTGAGGAGAAAATTTGGAGAAAAATCCGTAGAAATTACGTAAAAGTCCCAAAGGTAATCCTAACCCCAAATCTTGTTATTTTTCTTATATTACTGATGTATATGATAGAAATCATCATTTTTTCCTAAAATTTTAGCCCTTTATGTATATGTATGATTAGATGCAAGTTTAAGTTAAGTTGAATGTACAAACCCTTAAAATTGCTTCGTTTAGTAACCTTGTTTATTCAACCTTTCACGTCTTTTTGTATACTTACTGGAATTGATTGATTCTAGTTTAAGATTAAAATAGACTCATATATATTTGAAATATCCTAAAATAATGGGAAAATACCAAGAAATGAATCTTTGGTGAGAGTTTGAAGTTCGGATATAAAATTTGTCCCAAGGGTAAAAGTATGCACGCCATGTGTTCGATGTTTTGCTTGACATATAAAATGAACCTTAAAAGTTAGGAAAATTTAATTTTGTATTGTTTAATATGTTTATTCATGTTGGGTGAAATACCATAGAAAGTTATGATGTAGAAAAATTATGAAAATTCTTGGAAGTTGAATGAACGATAAAAAGAGCCTATAGGGCAGATTTGCTATGTAGTAAAGAAATGGGCCTACCTTGCTCTAGAAAACTTGAAATTCTTTGCCGTATTTTGAATTATAATAATAATATGATAAGGATTGAATTACTAAGAATTAATGAATATATGTTTGGTCTATGATTTGGATATGACAAATATATTAACATGAATTTGGATGGAATTTCACTTGTAATAAATGATTTGAATAGAATCATATGATGCTTATGAATTGAGTTATGTTTGAGATATTACTTGGATTGTTTAGATTATTATGGTGATACTAATAGTGTAAGAATTATAGGAAGGGAAGAAGAATCGGTTGAACAAGTGTCGGACAAAAGAAAAGGAAAAACCTGATAAGTTCCCAAGGTGAGTGTACTTATGATTTGTTTAATATATAAATATGGATATAGCTCTAAGAGAGGATTTGTTTGAATACTTCGGTAATCAGGATTTGTTTGGATATTAAAATATCCAGGATTTGTTCGGGTCCTATGATCTATGATTGATTTGAATACTTCGGTATTCAGGATTTATTTAGATATTAAAATATCGAGGATTTGTTTGGGTATTATGATCCAGGATTAGTTTGAATACTTCGGTATTCAGGATTTGTTTGGATATTAAAATATTCAGCATTTGTTTGGGTCTTATGATCTAGGATTGATTTGAACACTTTGGTATTTAGGGTTTGTTTGGATATTAAAATATCCAGGATTTGTTTGGATCTTATAATCCAGGATTTGAATTGGACAAAGATCCAATAATTTGATTTGTCTTATGACTAGGATTTATTGGAACTTATGTTCCAGGATTTATTATTGCCAACGGGCAGGATTATTTGGATTTCATATCCATTGATTTTATATAAAAATTTTATTACTTTGATTATATATCCACAGATTTTATATAGAGTTGTCATTTCATTATAAGGAAGGATTGTTTGGATTTTACATCTAGGTATTTGATATAATATTGCTATTTCATAGCAGGGCAGGATCATTTGGATTTTATATCCACAAATCTTA
This sequence comes from Sambucus nigra, assembly GCA_949130495.1. Taxonomy (NCBI): domain Eukaryota; kingdom Viridiplantae; phylum Streptophyta; class Magnoliopsida; order Dipsacales; family Adoxaceae; genus Sambucus; species Sambucus nigra. The sequence goes on along the minus strand of OX422210.1, from coordinate 554,497,077 downwards.
TAAAGAACTGTTATTTCGTTTAAGGGAAGGAGTACCTCACTAAGCTTAATGCTTACGATTTATATTTTAACATTTTTCAGGTCTGTACGCTGCCAGTTAGGATATCATATGATCGGTGATTTGAGAGTTGCACCGTTAGAAGGATCTGGGGATTAGACGTGGGGATTTTATCATTGTCACACTGAGGTTTTACTACACTCGCACATCTTATTTATTAAGTTAACATGGGTTGATTTAATGATTGTAGTATTTAATCATAATCAATCGTAGTATAACATGTTCGTTTAATTATGACTCTGATGTTAATTACGTTATGGTAGAAAGGATATGATTATCTTTATTATACATGAAAAAAAATATTGATAAATAAATTATATTTCGAATGGACTGAAGATTATGATTTAGTCATAATATAAATGAAATGATTAGAATATATTCGGGTTTGGGGTGTGACAATTAGTGGTATCAGAGCATTTAGGTTATTAATTCTGGACATGTGTGGCGATTAGATGGCAGTTGTTGGTTTGATATGATATTTATAAATTGTTTATGTACTAACCAATAATTTAGTATTATAAATTGTTTGTGTTGATCGTTATAACTCGGTTATGATAGATGGAACCTAGGGCATGGGATAAGTCAGTGGTTCCAGGCTAGGTGGGCGACTCTTTATGATGAAAGAGGCTCATATTACCCCGGATGTGGTGACAGGTACACTTTCTGTTACTGATAGAAGTGATTATTGTAACACCACATATTTCTGTGCATGTAATATTTAATTAATTCGAGAAATTTTAAATTACTTGTGGGTCGTAATTTAATTAAATTAATTATGTTAATATGTATTTAAATATTAATCGGTGAGTGAATGGTTAATATTTAGGGAAATTTAATTACTAAGTGAATAGTAATAATGTATTTACGTCATAACGTGTATTAGTGACGTAGCATTTATTTATCTCAACCGGGAGTCGGTATGGACTAATTTGGGTGTGAGATAAGGATTTGTATAAATTAATTCGGATGTCAATTTTGAGTGCACGGTTGAGTTCGGATGGACCGAGATAGTCGGAAAAGTGTACCCGAGGGTAGTAAACGGGTCACGGGGCATTTTTAGGCATAACCGGGTCCACATGGGGATATTTGGGTCACTTAGGTTTGGCCCATTAGGCTAAAAACGGGATTAGTGTTTTAAGACCTAAATCCAAGAAAAACGAAATGGCAGAAAACACAAGGGAGAACCTAGGGTTTGGAGAAGAAGCCATAAGGAGTGATTTCGCTGCAAAACTGGAGTCTTTTGTAGACAAGGCAAAGAACCTATTGGAAGTTCACCATCAACCTTGACAATCACACACTCGGATCAGACCCTATGAACCCATAAAGCAAGTGCTAAACTTGCTCTGATGTTTAATTGTGATATTCAATTCATATTTTAGTGATGTGTAAACCAAAATCCGTTTTTGGGTATAAATGGATACAAAATGGGGTTTTTGTTAATGAAACACTGTAATGAATTCAAAGTGCGAATTAATTGTGTTACATGGTTCTGAGTATAGATATCTAATTTGAAAATGAAATCCAGTAGAAATTATGGACGAAATTGGGATAAATTGATGGAATTTGGATTAAACGTGTGAAAACCCAGAAATTCCCCAACTCGGAAAAATAGAAATTCATGAGATTTAATTTGAGTTTGAAGTTCTATAAGGTGCCTTGATCCTATTCCTATGTAGATATAGTGTTGATTGTGCTTGGGTTAGACCAGGGGAAAGGATAGAACTTGGAGGTTTTCGTTAATGGTGGAAATAGAGTCTCGGAGAAGACAACCACCTATTCGATCGATCGATCGACGGCTGGGGGTCGATCGATCGACCCTTCAGGTTTTTCGGCAGTTTAGCCTTAGGATTCATAACGGTAAAAATCTTGGTTAAAGCTCCTACCTAGTAAATATAACAGAGAGAGATTAAATATGGGAGTTAATGCCTAACAATTATAAGGGAATATAATTGGGATTAGTAGGGAGATTACGTGCGACACATCACGGACGAATTTTGATGAAATAAATTCTTAAGGATAAAATAACGAATTGGGTGGATTGGTTCGGGTATAGTGGTAGTGCGACACTACCTACTTAAATTAATTATGGAGTAAAACTAATTAATTTAGAGTCGAGGTATAGACTCGGGTGATATTTAATTTCGGGCCAAGAGAGAAAGTCCGAGTACATTTGTTGGGCAACACCAAAAGTATTAAATTAATTAATGTACAAATTAATTAAATTAGAGTCAGACCATAGACTTAAGATTTATATGTAGGCTAGTACGACGAATTTTTGTACACAGTAAAGCCAGAATTTAAATAATTATATATATACGGTGCGATAGTGTATATATATATATATATATATATATTATGTGTGCTTATGAATATCAGTGACTATATATTTATGTAAAGTTTATACTCTAGTGCTATCAAGGGAGGTTGCGCGTAGTGGGTGAATCCCATAGCTTGAGGAGTAGGGCGAGTATATCCCCAGGTCATAGCGTCTGTTATATGGGTGAGGGGATTATCTCACTTTCAGGGAAGGAATATGACCGCCTCCATTATGTTTATATTTTTGACCAAGTTAGTGAGTGATTCTGACTTGGGGTATTTAGGTTATGCGAGTAAGCCTAGTGTGATAGCAGCTTAGAGAATAAATCCAGTGAGTTATTACTCGGGAGGATGGGTTATATTTATATTCAACATATGTGTGAATGTTGTAGTATGGTTCTACGTATATAATGGGATAAATAGTTATATACGAGTCATTAAATACATATAGTGAATTGTAAGTAAGTATATATGGGGTATATTCATATTCAACATACGTGTGATTGTTGTAAGATAAGTTTAAGTATATAATGGGGTAAATAATTATATACGGGTAATTCAAATACATGGAGAAAATTGTATTATTTATATAACTACTGAATGTTATATGGCTTTCAAGGAAATATGATTAACTAAGTTACAGGGCTAAATAACTTATAAATCATGCGTTTAAAGTACTCGGGATTGAGTAGGGCGATTGACAAGAGTTATATCAAGTATCTAGTTTCGGGATAGAGGACTAGGTGGGATATAAAGAAGGCGTTAGGTGTGCACATTAGTTGAGGGGTGAGTTTTTCCTCAAGGGAGTGTGACACTAACTAAAATATGAAGCGCATTCATGCATATTTTATTACTGCAAGTTAATCATTTGCTAAATGTTTTCAAAATGTTTTGGGTTCTAAACCTTGCTATAAAATATTTTCAAAACCTTTTAGGTGTCCAGCCACAGGGACGCCAGGCTTGATTCATTCCAGGGATTCGCTGCTGTAGCATATGTGGATGTTGCAAGATTTGAATAGGCATCTCATTTCCTTCTATTCCTAGTGTAGGGATTTTCTATCATATATTCGAGCATGTTGCTCACGGTTTTATTTAGTATTTATTTCAGATAGTTGAGATCCATATCTTTATATTTGTGTTGGATTTTAGCCGATGGTTTATTCAACCAGGTTTTTGTTTATATATGATAGTTGGATTCGGTTAACTTGTGATTACTAATGATTTATTTGCGCATGAATATTCCATTGAATTAATGAAAGATAAAACTTTGCACCAGTCTAATTTCACTTAGGTGGTTAGTAATTAAAAAGATTCAACAGTGATGCTAAGAATGAACCAACCGAGAAACCTGTTCTAATTTAATTTAGGACTGATCACCCAGGGTTTAATTAGGCGGGGTGTCACAGATGGTATCAAAGCATCAGGTTCTAGTGTCCTTAGGATCTGTGCGGCTTTTCACGTTTCGGCTTAGCGTTCTTTGATGTAGAGATTTATGATAGGATTGTTGTATTCCTCTACGTATGCGAGTTACGTTCTCCTGCTATCAACTATAGTGAGGTGATTCATAACCTAGTTCGGTTGGGCTTTGTTTGCTGAACATTCTTTGGGGCGACCAACGAGGGCCACGGGAGAATTGCAGGAGGAGAGGCTCAACAGAAGACATAGGGTATTCTGGGAATGGTGATCGTGATAGGAATCACCTTGATTGTTGTACAGGTCAGTGGGGATAGAATAATCACCCGAGAGCCATAGTATCCCAAAGCAGTGTTGTAGATAATGATGGTACAATTTCAGTCTCACCCGGCATAGTCAGCAAAGGGCGGGGAAGTGTGGAAGGACCCTTTTGGAAGGGATATTTATAAGGATGGAGTAGCAGAATAGCTCGATAAGTCGATGGGAGGAAATAACCCAAAGATAATTGTGTAGGATGGTGTGCGGTGGAACCCAGGACTAAATTTTGTATGAAATTTTGGCCCAGTGGGGCGGTGTTGTAGTGGTATGAGAGTCGGTCACCACGTATGAAGGAGAATATATGGAGTCAAACGAGAAATTTTGGGTACGGTGTGACCGTAAGATCATCCATCCTCTATTCAAATAAGAATGCGAGTGAAATTTCAGAGTTTATGAAATGGATAAGATTGTAACTGATCGTGAGAGAGACGATGAATTGTATAAAAGAACTTCGTAACCGACGAAGGGGATACTAAGAACGATAAAGGAACCCGCAAATGGATAATTAACCGTGTGAGAATACCCAATAATGGAGGGGGAATCCGACTAGGATGACTAGTGTTGAGGTCGTCAACATCTTTTGTTTTTCAGCTTACATTAACGCTTCTAAGATGCAGCACCCAATAAGGTTAGAGGGTTTAACCTAAGAACGAAATGAGATTTAAGGGTGCTAGTGAAGCACGACATAAGGCTATACCTAGTAAGGGACCCATCTTGACGTTTTAAATTAAGTAAATTTCTACCTATTGACGGTGGATTTGATCCCGGTCATCGAGGCCAATAACGAGTCACATAGGGCTAGGGAAGCCTAAGGGACAATGGGGGTAGCACGTAGGGTCAAGACTACCAAGTACGCGATAAGGACAACCCCAACATGGACATTTGGGACAGAGGTAGGGGATTGACACAGAGAGGTGTCTTATGTGTGGAAGTGGAACCACAACAATTGATTATGTCCACAGTGAGGCATGAGATAGAAGTGGAATGCCCAGTAGGGACAACAATTGCGAAATTTTGGTTCGGTCGGATGGGAATATTATGTTCAGGAACCCTTTGGGTTGCCGGTGGATAGGTGAGTGGAACTATGAGTTTTATCCTCGGATAGATGGGGTGAATTTTGTGACACGAGTGATCACAATATTCTTGTTAGCACTATATTCGCATGGGGGACGAGTTTAGTGGGTGTATAGTAGTCTTACTATTAAGTATATCGTTCCCATGGGGTAACGGGGCTCTCTTTGGTCTTATCTGCAGGGAGCAGGTGTGAAAACTGAGAGGGTATATTTTATAAGATTTAATCATTGTGAGGAGTGTTAAGGAAGCGTGATTTTTCCTGGGTATGGATTGGTTAGCAATGGGTGTGAACTATTATGAATAGTGATAGTAAGTTTTGGTGTTCGTGATACCAGGTTATAAATGACTCCTGCTAGGTGCCACCTGCGAGGGAGACTAGCCTATGTATATGTGTGTGTATATAGCTTATATTGTGTTGTATGATAGACATATAAGAATGTCTTATATTATTATATTTTTTCCGGTAAGAAGGGATGTTTACTGAAGCGATTCAGAGTGGTTAGAATTATTTTTTGAGCGGGGAGAGATAACTCGGGATTTATTTTGCGCAAGACCTAGTGATAGTAAGGGTGAGGTATCTTATGTTGTCTTTTGTAGCATAAGAGTAGGCGTGTATGATTTTGTGTTAAGATATAAGTATTTGGCGGTACGTTCTATGAACGGAGGGTCTAACAGATCTCAACGACCGATAATGTTAGGTAGTAGTGTATCAGGGGGTCCTTGTCTGGATTTCGCTTTGCGAGACGTCCCACGCATGAAACTTAGCTCAACGTTGGAAGTGGGAAAAAGGTTGGTCGTTATTACATAGGTTGGGTACCCCGGTTATTATTCATGTATGCGATATGACTATGACTTGGAAGTATACTATGGGTTACGGCTATAATAGTCGAGTAGCTTTTGTGCGGTTGATCACGGGGATAGGGTGTATGGGTACCCTGGTTAATTAAGGTAATTTTTGCGCAGTTAAGCACGGGATATAGGGTGTATGGGCGCCTTGGTTAGTGTGATTTCAGTGTCATCTTAAATAAAAAGGATGTGTAAATAAACATATTGAATGTACGCCTGCGGGGTAGTCAAAGAATAAGTGGAAAAGTGTAGTGAACTGAAATTCGTTTAAGGAAACGGTCTGACTATATGTATATCAAGGAGAACTACCTCCACCGTAGGGAGGCGGAAGGTGGGGGAGACCTATGTAATAAGATATCCCTAGGCAATGGAGAAGCCCACATTTTCAAAAAAAATATAGAAAAGAGTTTCACTTAGTCTTATGCCTACAGTGGTTTTTTTCACATAGGCATGGTGTAGAATCCTATCCGACAAAATCTGCACAAGGATTAGAGTTCTTGAGCATGGGAATTAGTGATGAATGAGACATAGTAAATTTGTCTCCGGGTAGATCATTTAAGGATGGAAAAGGGTTAATTGGAAGATATCAAATGGGATTTTTGGTTCCGGTGAAGGAATTAATGCTCAGGTTGGTAAAATCGTGGAGGGGTCAAGGTTTCCATCACGTTGCTGAATGGATTGACATGAACACGAATTGTTATCTTGGAATGGGTTATATTATCGAGTAGTATACCCATCTTTACCCTTAACGGGAAGGAGTGAAACAGAACAAGGTGTCATCCAAGATTGTTGGAAATTTGGGTGAGACCTTCAGTCCCACCTCTGATAAAGAGTGTCAGGAGATGATAGGGACAGAGTTACGTATTGGGATAAACATGTCGGCCATAAGACGATGGGTAGACGGGAAGTGAGGATTATGCATTCTAGATTTTGGGCAATTCGATAGTAGAAATTACCACAGGTAGTGTTACGTGTGAAGCCTCGTAACAGTTTGGTCTGTGTGACACCTTAGGAGACTTTATGGGAAAAGTTTCATTATCCACCTTTGGTAGATAAGAGATGGGGAAATAACAAGATGCTAGGACCCGAGATGAGTTATGGTCCATTAGTGGGAATTAAGTAAGTTGTCTCCTTCCATATAATTCAGGGACATAAGGAGAGGTACGTCACCGTGAGTTAAAGGTTCAAGTTCGACATGCTTAGTCAGGGTGATGCGGGTAATTACCCGGAATATAGTCACGCGTTTTGGAAACAAGGGAATTGACACCCACATAGGAGGGGAATTTCCTAACTTGGAGATAGTGGAGCCGGCGGAGTATAGGCTCGTCCTCTGGGGCACCATGTTGTCATGGGCCATCGAGTTAAAAATTTATGACCAGGTATTGGTTTGGGTGTCTCCTATGAAAGGAGTGATGAAGTTAGGCAAGAAAGGGGAGCTAGCGCAGAGGTATGTGGGTCATTTCCCTATCTTTGAGAGGGTGGTACTGTTAGCTTATCGACTGGATTTGCCAGAACATCTTCAGCGGATACGGGATGTGTTTCACGTGGCATAGCTGGAGGGATGCAGGAGACTATGTGAGATCAGTATCAAGAATTATATGTCGTAGTAATGACCAAATTTCGGGGATGAAATTCCTTTGCAAGGGGAGGAGTATGTAACCCCCCGTATTTCTGTTCATGCAATATTTAATTAATTCGAGAAATTTTAAATTACTTTTGTGTCATAATTTAATTGAATTAATTATGGTAATATGTATTGAAATATTAATCGGTGAGTGAATGGTTAATATTTAGGGAAATTTAATTACTAAGTGAATAGTAATAATTTATTTACGTCATAACATGTATTAGTGACGTGGCATTTATTTATCTCAGTCGGGAGCCGGTACAGACTAATTTGGGTGTGAGATAAGGATTTGTATAAATTAATTTGGATGTCGATTTTGAGTGCACGGTTGAGTCCGGATGGGCCGAGATAGTCAGAAAAGTGTACCAGGGGTAGTAAATGGGTCATGGGACGTTTTTAAGCATAACCGGGTCCACATGGGGATATTTGGGTCACTTGGTCTTGGCCCATTAGGCTAAAACCGGGATTAGTGTTTTAAGACCTAAATCTAAGAAAAAGGAAATGGTAGAAAACACAAGGAAGAACCTAGGGTTTGGAGAAGAAGCCATAGGGAGTGATTTCGCTGCAAAATTGGAGTCTTTTGGAGACAAGGCATGGAACCTATTGGAAGTTCATCATCAACCTTGTAAATCATACACTCGGATCAGACCCTACGAATCCATAAGGCAAGTGGTTAACTTTTTGTGATGTTTAATGGTGATATTCAATTCATATTTTAGTGATGTGTAAACCAAAATCCATTTTTGGGTATAAATGGGTACAAAATGGGATTTTTGTTAATGGAACACTGGAATGAATTCAAAGTGAGAATTAATTGTGTTACATGGTTCTGAGTATAGATATCTGATTTGAATGTGAAATCCAGTAGAAATTATGGACGAAATTGGGATAAATTGATGGAATTTGGATTTAACGTGTGAAAACCCAGAAATTCCCCAACTTGGAAAAATAGAAATTCATGAGATTTAATTTGAGTTTGAAGTTCTATAAGGTGCCTTGATCCTATTCCTATGTAGATATAGTGTTGATTGTGCTTGGGTTAGACCAGGGGAAAGGATAGAACTTGGAGGTTTTCGTTAATGGTGGAAATAGAGTCTCGGAGAAGACAACCACCTGTTCGATCGATCGATCGACGGCTGGGGGTCGATCGATCGACCCTTCAGGTTTTTCGGCAGTTTATCCTTGGGATTCATAAGGGTAAAAATCTTGGTTAAAGCTCCTACCTAGTAAATATAACAGAGAGAGATTAAATATGGGAGTTAATGCCTAACAATTATAAGGGAATATAATTGGGATTAGTAGGGAGATTACGTGCGACACATCACGGATGAATTTTGATGAAATAAATTCTTAAGGATAAAATAACGAATTGGGTGGATAGGTTCGGGTATAGTGGTAGTGCGACACTACCTACTTAAATTAATTATGGAGTAAAACTAATTAATTTAGAGTCGGGTATAGACTCGGGTGATATTTAATTTCGGGCCAAGAGAGCAAGTTCGAGTACATTGGTTGGGCGACACCAAAATATTAAATTAATTAATGTAAAAATTAATTAAAAATTAGAGTCAGACCATAGACTCGAGATTTATATGTAGGCTAGTGCTACTAATTTTTGTACATGGTAAAGCCGGAATTTAAATAATTATATATATATATATACGGTGCGATAGTATATATATATATAAATATACAACCCAGGGGGTGTGGTGGAGTGGTAGGGACTCCTCCTCCCTTAACCAAGTATCGGGGGTTCGATTCCCGCCTTGGGCATGGAGCAGCCTTAAATCTCTGGGCCAGCTGTCCCACCCTAAGAGGTGCCTACAATCAGCGACGGGATTAGTCACTGTGATACAGTGGACACCCTGGTATTACCAAAAAAATATATAAATATACATATATAATGTGTGCTTATGAATATCAGTGAGTAGATATTTATTTAAAGTTTATACTCTAGTGCTATCAAGGGAGGTTGCGCGTAGTGGGTGAATCCCCTAGCTTGAGGAGTAGGGCGAGTATATCCCCAGGTCATAGCGTTCGTTTATAGGTGAGGGGCTTATCTCACTTTCAGGGAAGGAATATGACCGCCTCCATTATGTTTATATTTTTGACCAAGTTAGCGAGTGATTCTGACTTGGGGTATCTAGGTTATGAGAGTAAGCCTAGTGTGATAGCATTTTAGAGAATACATTCGGTGACTTATTACTCGGGAGGATGGGTTATATTTATATTCAACATATGTGTGAATGTTGTAATATGGTTCTACGTATATAATGGGATAGATAGTTAGATACGGATCATTAAATACATATAGTGAATTGTAAGTAACTCTATATAGGGTATATTCATATTCAACATACGTGTGATTGTTGTAAGACAACTTTACGTATATAATGGGGTAAATAATTATATACGAGTAATTCAAATACATGGAGAAAATTGTATTATTTATATAACTAGTGAATGTTATATGGCTTTAAAGGAAATATGATTAACTAAGTTACGGTACTAAATAACTTATAAATCATGCGTTTAAAATACTCGGGATTGAGTAGGGCGATTGACAAGAGTTATATCAAGTATCTAGTTTCGGGGTAAAGGACTAGGTGGGATATAAAGAAGGCGTTAGGTGTGAACATTAGTTGAGGGGTGAGTCTGTCCTCAAGGGAGTGCGACACTAACTAAAATATGAAGCGTATTCATGCATATTTTATTACTGCAAGTTAATCTTTTGCTAAATGTTTTCAAAATGTTTTGGGTTCTAACCCTTGCTATAAAATATTTTCAAAACCTTTTAGGTGTCCAACCATAGGGACGCCAGGCTTGATTCATTCCAGGGATTTGCTGCTCCAGTATATGTAGATGTTGCAGGATTTAGATTGGTGCCTATATTCCTTATATTCCTAGTGTAGGGATTTTCTATCAGATATTCGAGCATGTTGCTCACGGTTTTATTTAGTATTTATTTCAGATACTGTAGATCCATTATTATATGTCTTTATATTTGTGTTGGATTTTAGCCGATGGTTTATTCGGCTAGGTTCTTATTTATATGTAATAGTTGGATTAAGTTAACTTGTGATTATTAATGATTTATTTGCGCATGAATATTCCATTGAATTAATGAAAGATAAAACTTGGCACCAGTCTAATTTCACTTAAGTGGTTAGTAATTAAAAAATTTCGACAGTGATGCTAAGAATGAACCAACTGAGAAACCTGTTCTAATTTAATTTAGGACTGATCACCCGGGGTTAATTAGGCGGGGTGTTACACTTATGTTTTGATTGATGCTGGTTCCACATATTTTTTTGTGTCCTATGCTTTTGTTGTATACCTGAATAGACCATGTACTCGTTTAGATGTGGGGTTGGGTATTTATATGCATATAGGGGATTTGGTTGTAGTTAAATCTATTTTTGTGATTGTGTTTTGACTGTAGGGGTTAGAGATACAGTTATAGATTTACTTCCATTGGATATTTCTGATTTTGATATAATTTTGGGAATGGATTGGTTATCTAAATATCATGCATCTATGGATTGTTTCTATAAGAAAGTTGTTTTTAATATGCCTGGTGAGCCTGAATTTAAATTTGTGGGGAAAAGGAAAATTGTTCCCAGTTGCATCATTTCTGCTGTTCAGACCAAGAAATTATTGAGTAAGGGTTGTGAGGGTTTTATTGCCTATGTTCTTGACACTAGTAAGGGGCTTTACAGTTAGTCGATGTTCCTATTATATGAGATTTTCCAGAAGTGTTTGCTAGTGAGTTTCCTGGTTTACCTCACGAAAGAGAAGTTGAATTTAGTATTGAATTAGCACCAGGGACATACCTTATTTCTATGGCACCGTATAGAATGGAACCTATTGAATTGACAGAACTTAATATTCAATTGCAGGATTTACTTGATAGGGGGTTTATACAACCTAGTGTATGTCCATGGGGTGCACCAGTTTTATTTGTGAAAAAGAAAGATGGTATTATGCGTTTGTGTATTGATTATAGGCAATTGAATAAAGCTACAATTAAGAACAAATATCCTTTACCTCATATAGATGATTTGTTTGATCAGTTACAAGGTGCCAAAGTTTTTTCAAAAATAGACTTGTGATCGGGTTATCATCCGTTGAGGGTCAAGGAGAGTGATATTTCTAAAACTGCTTTTCGTACTCGGTATGGTCATTTTGAATTTCTGGTGATGCCTTTTGGGGTGGCTAATGCTCCAGCTGTATTTGTGGATCTTATGAACCGGGTACTGCATTCTTTTGTTAATTCATTTGTGATAGTTTTTATTGATGATATTCTGATTTATTCACGTGATATGGTTAAACATGAAAAGCATCTCATAACTATTTTGAATTGGTTGAAAGATAAGAAGTTTTATGCTAAGTTTAGCAAGTGTGAATTTTGTCTATCACAAGTTGTATTTTTAGGCAATGTTATTTCTGGAGATGGTACATGTGTTGATCCTAAAAAGGTAAAAGCTATTGTAAAATGGGAGAGGCCCAATAATGTGACTGAGGTGAGGAGTTTTCTGGATTTAGCTGGGTATTATAGAAGGTTTATTAAGGAATTTTCTTCAATTGCCTTGTCAATGACTAAATTGACCTGGAAAGATATTAAGTTTGAATGGAATTCTGATTGTGAAAATAGTTTTGAAGAATTGAAGAAGAGGTTAGGAACTGCATCTGTTCTTACTATTCCACATGGTGGAGATAGTTTTATTATTTATACCGATGCTTCACACCAGGGGTCGGGTTGTGTTTTTATGCAGTGTGGTAAGGTTATTGCTTATGCTTCTAGGCAGTTGCGTACACATGAACATAATTATCCTACACATGCTTTGGAACTTGCTGCTATGGTGCTTGCTTTGAAATTTTGGTGTCATTATTTATATGGTGAAGTATGTGAAATTTTACAGATCATTAAAGTCTTAAGTATTTATTTACTCAAAAGGAGTTGAATTTGAGGCAGAGCGGTGGATGGAGTTAATTAAAGATTATGATTATACAATTCACTACCATCCGGGGAAGGCGAATGTAGTTGCAGATGCTTTGAGTAGAAAGGCTTCGGGAAGGTTATCTTGCATTCATTATACTAGAGTTTCTCATATTATGGAGTTGAGATTAATGGGAGTGGAATTAGAACTAGCAGATGGGGACAGATTCTTTGCTCATGTAAGCGTGAGGCCTTTGTTAGCTACCCGTGTTCGCGATTTGCAAAGTCAGGATCCTTTTCTTGAGAAGAAACGACAAGATGTCCGATATGGTAAGTCTGATGATTTTTGTATTGTTAATGATGAAAATTTATTGTATAAGAAGCGATTATGTGTGCCTAATGTGGATGAATTGAAAGCGGAAATTTTAGATGAGGCTCATAATCCTATTTATCCTACGCATCCTGGTAGTACTAAAATGTACATGGATTTGAACGAGAATTATTGGTGGAATAATATGAAGAAGGAAATATCTGATTTCGTTGCTAGATGCCTTATATGTCAGTAAGTAAAAGTGGGACATCAGAAACCTGTAGGTTTGCTTCAACCATTGCCAATACCGGAGTGGGAAATGGGATCATGTAACGATGGATTTTATGGTTGGGCTTTCTCGATCTTAGAAGGGGTCAGATTCGATTTGGGTGGTGGTAGACAGGTTAACCAAGTCAGCTCATTTTCTAGTAGTCAAGACTAAGTATACAGTTGATAGGTATGCTAGATTGTATGTTAATGAAATTATTCGATTGCATGGATAACCTGTTTCTATTATTTCAGATAGGGACCCTACTTTTACATCTAGATTTTGGGATAGTTTGCAATATGCTATGGGTACTAACTTAAAGTTTAGTACAACTTTTCATCCCCAAACAGATGGGCAGTCTGCAAGGACAATACAAATTTTGGAAGATATGCTTAGAGCTTGTGTGCTTGATTTCAAAGGTAATTGGGGTGAATATTTGCCTTTGATAGAATTCGCATTTAATAATAGTTTTCAATCTACAATTGGTATGGATCCATATGAAGCATTATATGGTAGACGATGTCGTACACCATTATGTTGGGGTGAAGTTGGTGAAAGGAAGATAGAGGGTATAGAATTGATTGAAGTCACCACTGAAAAAGTGAAGATTATTCAAGATAGAATGAGAACAGCTCAAAGCAGACTGAAAAGTTATGCGGATAAATGGAGAAAATATTTGGAATTACAGAAAGGGTATTATGTGTTCTTCGTATATCTCCATGGAAAGGAGTTATGAGGTTTGGAAAGAAAAGGAAATTAAGTCCATGCTACATTGAACCTTATGAAATTCTTGAGAAGGTTGGGATGGTTGCCTACAAGTTAGCGTTACCACCAGAGTTAGCTCTATTACATGATGTTTTAAATATTTCTATGTTAAGAAAGTATTTAGCGTATCCTCCACATGTGTTAGTAGAACAACCTATTGAGTTGAAGGAAGACTTGAGCTATGTGGAAGAACCACTTGCTATCGTGGATAGGAAGGAACACATATTGAGATCCAAAGTTATCGCACTTGTGAAGCTTGTGTGGAGAAGGAATTCCATGGAAAAGGCTATATAGGAGATCTAGGTTATCGTGAAGATGCGTTATCCATATTTGTTTGATTCGGACAACCAAGGTATGTCAATTTCGGGGACAAAATTTCCTAACAGGGGGAGAATTGTGAAAACCCGAATATAATTATGATTAATTATGCTTAAATCATGCTTAGCTTATGTCATATGGATAATATGTTATTAGTATATATATAATGTTAAGTCTAACCCTACCTTCATAAAGAATGAAATATTGAATTAGTTACAAATATAAAATTTTGAAATTTTCAGTAGGAATGTTCATGCTTAAGATTAGTTTTGACCTTTATAACATAACAACTAACTTGAGGAGGAAACTATATAGTTATAGATATATGAGTTAGGTTTGTAACAAGACAAACGGTGTGTTAAACGTAGGTCCGAACGATAAGTTATGCTAGAATTACGAAACAGGGACAAATTTGTCCATTCGTTAAATGATATTTCGTCTTATTAAGCTAACAAACGACGGAATTTGATTGGTTAAAGAAGGAGGTTGGTTTTGGTCAACTTTAAAGGCTTGAAATAATCCCCTACTTCAGCATAACTCAGACATTAAAGAGTTTGTCTTGAGAGGAAGAGAGAATTGGAAAGTTTAGGAAGAAAGTAAGGAGAAAATTTGGAGAAAAAATCGTAGAAATTACGTAAAAGTCCCGGAGGTAATCCTAACCCTAAATCTTGTTGTTTTTCTTATATTACTGATTTATATGATAGAAATAATCACTTTTTTACTAAAATTTCAGCCCTTGATGTATATTTATGGTTAGATGCAAGTTTAAGTTAAGTTGAATGTACAAAACCTTAAAATTGCTTCGTTTAATAACCTTGTTTATTCAACCTTCCATATCTTTTTGTATACTTACTGGAATTGATTGATTCTAGTTGGATATTAAAATAGACTCATATATATTTGACATATACTAAAATCATATGAAAATACCAAGAAATGAATCTTTGGTGAGAGTTTGAAGTTCGGGTATAAAATCTGTCCCAAGGGTAAAACTATGCACGCCATGTGTTCGATGTTTTGCTTGACATAGAAAATGAACCTTAAAAATTATGAAACTTTAATTTTATATTGTTCAAAATTTTTATTGATGTTGGGTGTAATATCATAGAAAGTTATGATATAGAAAAATTATGAAAATTCCTGGAAGTTGAATGAACGATAAAAGAGCCTATAGGGCAGATTTGCTATGTAGTAAAGAAATGGGCCTATCTTGATCTAGGAAACTTGAAATGATGTGTCATCATTTGAATTTTAATAATAATATGATAAGTATTGAATTATCAATAATAAATGAATATATGTTTGGTCTATGATTTGGATATGACAAATATATTAACATGAATTTGGATGGAATTTCACTTGTAATAAATGATTTGAATAGAATCATATGATGCTTATGAATTGAATTATGTTTGAGATATTACTTGGATTGTTGATATTCTTATGGTGATACTAATAGTGTAAGAATGATAGGAAGGGAAGAAGAACCGGTTGAACAAGTGCCGGACAAAAGAAAAGGAAAAGCCTGATAAGTTACTAAGGTGGGTGTACTTATGATTTGTTTGCTATATAAATATGGATATAGCTCTAAGAGTGGATTTGTTTAAATACTTCGGTACTTAGGATGTGTTTGGATATTAAAATATCCAGGATTTGTTTGGGTCTTATGATCCAGGATTGATTTGAATACTTCGGTATTCAGGATTTATTTGGATATTAAAATATCCAAGATTTATTTGGGTCTTATGATCCAGGATTGGTTTGAATACTGCGGTATTCATGATTTATTTGGATATTAAAATATCCAGGATTTGTTTGGGTATTATGATCTAGGATTGATTTGAATACTTCGGTATTCAGGATTTGTTTGGATATTAAGATATTCAGGATTTGTTTGGATCGTATGATCCAGGATTGGAATTGGACAAAGATCCAATAATTTGATTTGTCTTATGACTAGGATTTGTTGGAACTTATGTTCCAGGATTTGTTATTGCTAACGGGCAGGATTGTTTTGATTTCATATCCACTGATTTGATATAAAATTGTTATTACTTTGATTATATATCCACAGATTAGATATAGAATTGTCATTTCATTGTAGGGAAGGATTGTTATGATTTTATATCTAGATATTTGATACAATATTGCTATTTCATAGCAGGGCAGGATTATTTGGATTTTATATCCACATATCTAATAAAGAACTATTATTTCATTTCAGGGAAGGAGTACCTCACTAAGCTTAATGCGCACGATTTATATTTTAACATTTTCAGGTCTGTATGCTGCCAGTTAGGATATCATATGATCGGTGATTTGAGAATTTCACCGTTAGAATGATCTGGGGATTAGACGTGGGGATTTTGTCATTGTCATTCTGAGGTTTTACTACACTCGCACATCTTATATATTGAGTTAGCATGGGTTGATTTGATGATTGTAATATTTAATCATTGTCAATCATAGTATAACATGTTCATTTAATTATGACTCTGATGTTAATTACGTTATGGTAGAAAGAACATGATTATGTTTATTATACATGAAAAAAAATATTGATAAATGAATTTTATTTCGAATGGACTGAGGATTATGATTTAATCATAATATAAATGAAATGATTATAATATATTCGGTTTTGGGGTGTGGCAATAGAGATTCTAAGTCGGGGTAACTTATAATGGATAAAGTTGGACAGTCTAATCAAAGATAACGTTATTATAATATCTATGGTTGTGTACAAACACTTATTTAAACTTGAAAGCATCTTTTGATTATCAAGTGATAATTTTTAATTGTGGGTTGACTTAGGAGGAAAATAGATAATTTAGAGGTAACTTGTTCATAGGTAAAAATTGCATTCTATCTACATCTATATGCATGGTATCAATTTTACTGGTGCACACGAAGTGACAAATTTTGAGCATGTTCTTTTTCTTCTCAATAGTGTGCGCACATAACACTTTTTAAGTGTACACACCATTGACAAGTTTTGGGTGTGACTTTGGTTACTGCCCCGTGTGCATAGAGACATTTTTACCCGTGAACATGACGTTGTCAATTTTTTGAAAAATTATACAAATAGAAGGATTTTTCCTTTAATTCAATATATCAATTCCCTCCACATTTTCTATCATATCCCTATGGCATTTTCGAGGTTGAGAGATTCAAATTGCTAATTCTTTTCCAAAATTACTTGTTCCATTTCAAATTGAGAGAAAACTAGATCCATTTTATAGGAATTTGATTATGCATATATATTTTAGTCCATTTAGAAATTCTAATAAGACGATGGTAAATTCAATATGAAACTTAAGTGCTCAAAATTCACAAGACATTTAGACCGTTATATTCCCAATGAAGGGAAAATAATATATTTTTACATAAAAATTCATTTTAATGAATGGCACACAAGACACATAAAGTGGGTACTTTTAATTTTTGCATTGAAAATTAGATTGGAAGATCTCTTACACATGTTTTTTATGACACCTTCTTAACTATGATGTTCTCCAATTAAGGTTATTTTGTTCAAATGATTTATATAACTTTTAAATGCATAGAAAATACCATATACTCAAGTTATATGACTGTAATTTTTGAAATTGTGATAAAATACAACTATAAAAATGTTACAAAATAATAAAATGATGAAAACAAATAAAGATATATTGTGTGAATTTATCGTAATAAAAAAATATAGTATCAGAAAAAAAAAGTTTCCATTATTAATAAATATTAAAAATTTCATACACTAGTTATTTATGGATAACTTAACATTTTGAATAAATATTCAAGAAAAACTTTTATAGCATCTTCAATTTTACAGGATTATGATTAAAGATTTACATTATAGTCCATTATAAATGTTTAAAAAATGCAATAGTAAATTCATTGTGAAACCAAGATGCTCAAAATCTATAAGACATCCATACCCATATATTCCAAATATAAGGAAGACAATTTTTCTTGTATATAAAAAAAATTGAATGAATGGTACACAATTATACAATTATATGAACTGGTTATATCGATTTTTGTCGTGGTAAGATTATGAGATCTCTTGCATAAATGCATTTTTATGACATGTTTTGAGCCACTGTGTCGTCCAATTAAAGTTATTTGTCCAAGTTGGTCTATTTTATTTTTAAGTGGCTATGCTAAAAATAATCCCATTATATGACGATATTTTTAGGAATTGTATTTCAATACAATTATAATAATAATAATAATAATAATAATAATAAATTTATGATAATAAAAAGATGTACTATACAAATTTTATTTTGAGTAAAAAACTAAAAATTATACAATACTGGAACAAAAGCCTACATCTATCAACAAATATCATAAATTTCACAGATTATGCATTTCACCTTTTTTTATGTTTACTTATTATTTGCAATTGAAATTTAAATGAAATCAATATCAAAATGAAAACTTACAGATAACTAGAATAATAATTATATTCATAAAAATTAATAATAATATGCAATATTAAATAATCATTGTCAATAAATAATAAAACACACAATACATATTTACAAAATGGTCATCCTTATTTAATTATTTAGTTAAAAATAATAATAAGCGTAACTTAAGTGAAAGCTTACAAAAAAACTAACAATTTTAATAAATATTAAAAAAATCAAAGCATATTTTATGTTAAAGAAAAACTTAGATGTTCAAAATCTATAACAGACTAACTAAATCGACTAAGCTTAGCGAAGACACTTTAGGCAACGACCTTTATAGGATAATAGGTAGTCTTCTCTACTTGACCGCTAGTCGTCCCGCCAATACCTTTAGTGTTGGAGTCTGTGCACGATACTAGGCGTCCCGAAAAGAGTCTCACTTATTCACACTTAAATGTATCATCAAATACGTGAGTGACACTATTTTCTATGATATTTGGTATTCCTTTGCAACCGATGACCATTTGTCTTCCTATTCAGATGTCAATTGGGTTAGGGATATTGATAATCATACGAGCACCTTGGGTAGGTGTTTTTACTTTGGAATGCTCTTGTCTATTGGTTGAGAAAGAAGAAAAACTTCATATCTTTATCCATGGCAGAGGCTGAGTATACTGTTTCCGGGAGTTGTTGCACGCAGCTCTTATGGATGAAGTAAATATTTAAAGATTATGGGATTTCACAATGCACAATGACTATTCTTGTGATAATACGAGTGCGATCCATATATTCCGTAATCCAGTCCGACATTTTCGCGCAAAGCACATTAGGATATGTGAGCATTTTATTTGTGATCTCGTTGAGGAGAAAGTCGTGTCTTTGAGCTTTGTGAGCACTGAACATCAATTAGCCGATATTCTTATGAAGCCTTTAGATGTACCTAGATTTGAGGTCTTAGGAGGTCTTTGGGTGTGTGCTCCGTAGATTGAGTTCAATTACTTTATCTAGTATAGGATATTAATCATGTTCATATCTTACATCCCTAATGCTAGATTGTATTTCTGTTGTATTCATATGTTTTTCTTTTTAATATATTTTGAAAAATTACAAAAAGATTTTCGATTATTATAGGAAAAGTTTGAAAAACTGAAAAAAAAATATTTTGATAAAATTTTAGAAAAAGGGAAAAAGAGTTTTATATTTTCATTTTTCACCATATATGGATGAACATTTAAGATATTCGGATCACCCCTACATGCCATTCATTCACGTGACTTTTTCATAGTGTTTTAAGACATGACTCTGTTACGTTTATGTTGTTAATGATATGTGGATAGCATTTCGTTGATCATTGATGATTACTCTAAATGTTAGACTCTTTGTTACCTTTATTTAACGCATGCACGGACTTTTTGAACATTGCACTTGCTTATCATGTGTTGAATACGATGTTCTCATCTCAATCCTGCCTAATAACGAAGCAACTGTAAAAAAAGATAAGTTGTGTTTGTAATAATCATTGTCCGAATTTTTTTCCTCAGAAAATTGATATATGTTAAGCAATGGAAAGGGGCTACGAAAGAACAAAATACTCTTTGCGTTAAAAGTCACCATTTGCAAAAAAAGCATAAAAGATTAACGACACACAAAAACATAAATGCCAAGGATATTTATATTATATTCGTCGATGCTTTACTACATATGAACATTATGATTTCTTCAAAATATTTGAGAATGAATTCTTATCTATGTGAGATTTTGAGGGAGTTATAAAGCAGAAGATCAAAGAGTTTTCACACCAGACTTTCTTGAAAAACATTCAATAGTTTGACGTTATTGTTTTGAGAATCATTTAAATCCATGGCATATTGCACAAGTCGAATTAATTTCATTTGTGTTCAATATTTTACACCTAAGGTTGACTTTGAGTTCTTCCTTTAGGAGTGTCTCATGACTTTGTGCATCTATCTTATGAATGTTTATATTGATTTACCTATGAAAAATGTTCAAATAATTTCATTCTATTTTATGATTCGAATATTTTAGTATTATTCTATGGTGACTATGTGTTTTTGTACCTATATGTACTTTATATACCTTATACTTGAAAATTTTGAATTTTTTTAAAATAATTGTTTGATAGAGATAATCACATTATGCCTTTAGACTATCGTTACATGTGCTTTATTGATTATCTTTGTGATCACATCTTGCTTTTTAATGTGATGCTTACTATTCATGTTTAGATTCTACTTCTTTGTCTATTTCGGACAAATGGGGGAAACTAAATTGAGGGGGAGTCTTATTTATCTTTTAAAACTCGTATACATCATGTTATATTTTTTTTATCTCATGTGTGTAGGTTATTCCGCCTTGATGATGATTTTATGGACCGTACAAGATGAAGACTTTTTAGTTGAAGACTTATACGTTTATGCATTTTCGTTTCTTAATTTGGGAGGGCATTAGTTGTATTCGTCTTTAGGGGTCAATTTAGCTTCGTTTGTGTTTTGTATCGGATTAGCCAAAGGGGTACATTTGTAAGAGCAAGTTTAATAATTTCTCAATTTATATTTTGTATTTAGTTTATCCCGTTGCACACTACTTCACCTTCATGACTTATTCTTTGTATTAGAAGATAAAGTTGATGACATTTAGAAGATTGAAGATCGTTTGTCTCAACAACATTCAGAAGAGTTATGGTTGTTTGGTTAAGACTTTATTTTTTCAGGAGTCTATATTTTTATTTAGTGTTTGCTTTTCAAAATGTTTTGAAAGAAGATTTTGAAAATCTCGCTAACTCGTAAGAACGAGATTGGCATGTCGTTCGAACGAGTTACACAGTTTTGTTAGAATGAGATTTCAACGTTCGAACGAAATCTGAAACGTTACCTTTTAGTCAGTTCTGGAATGTCATTTGAAGTATCATTGGAAGTCGTTCAAATGAGATTAGGTGCATCGTTAAAACGAAGTTTCCCATGATCGAACGAGACCTAAAGCAATAATCACTGGAATGTTGTTCGAAGTGTCGTTAAAAACCTGATTGAATGAAAAAGGGAACGTCGTTCGAACAAGGTACCAAATCGTTCGAACGAGAACGCGAGTTTTTATTTTTTAATTAAATATGATCCAAATCCCTAATGTTTATCATTTTGTAACAAACTTCCTTGAAAATATAGACGCGGGATTAGAGTCTTATAGAACTCATATTTTACCTTTTCCAAGACCTTTAAGAGTTCCTTTTGTGATCAAACTTTACCGTTTTTCATCCAAACCCTTTGAAAATTTAGAGATCACTTTATCAAATCAAAAGGAATATATTCTTGTTCAAACACCCTTATAGAGTTCATCTCTATGGATGATTTGTAGAGTCGAGACTCTACTGATGAAAAAGAAGATTGATCGGTGGATACTGGGGGAAGACTACTTCTCGTGGGCGGTGATGGATTGTGTCGTTATTGTAGAATACTTGAAGAGCTGCATGTTATACTTAATGAGTTAAGTAGTCTATAAGTCGTCAAGTGTATGTCAATTCTTGTATAGTGCTGAAAATAAAGGTTTTGCCCTAAAGAGATTTTTCATTACTTCTTCGCATGTTTGCTTGCTTGGTTTGACTTATTTAATTTGAACTTCATCATTGCATACACACTAAATTCATTCAAGATAAAATTTGAATGTATGTTTGTTGGCCTAAGATACAAATCAATCCATACAATACGATTTCTAAGGTTTTAAGTGGGTAAGTCACATTCTCCTATTATATTTCTATGTTTTTAGGAATGGTGATATATATATATATATATGTTCATCGTTATGTATATATATACTCTTCAACATACATCACTTAACATAACAATGAACATACTCACTTTTTAAAAATAGTAAAAAATTAAATTTTTTAATCAAACTTAGTATATATGATCTACATTGTAAGGAGATCATCTACAAAAAAAATCATCAAAAAATTCAAACCGAAAGTGGGTGAGATGATGGCAAAACTTTGAATAGTCGAAAATGTTCATATATGCCGACTTTTCATTTCACCCATTTCCGAATTGAATTTTCTTATGATTATTTTTGTAGATGATCTCCTCATATGGAGATCATGTATACAAAATTTGATTAAAAAATATATTTTTTTACTATTTTAAAAAATTAAGTATGTTCATAGGTATGTCACTAGTAGGTATATTAGAGAGACTGATTGTACACACACACACACACACACACACACACACACACACACATATATATATATATATATATATATATATATATATATATATATATATATATATATATATATATATATATATTATTTTTTATTTTCTTTGGAAAGAGGTTGAACCCTTAAATTTTATTAATAAATATGAGAAATACCCTCTCCTAGGTGATTCTTACGAGCTTTACAGACGATTTTACTAATTAAAACATGAGGAAAAGGAAGCTTTCTCTCGGGGCTCACAAGCAAGAGAAAATTTAAATGAGACTAAATTTGCGAGCGCTAGATCTAAAGGCGGGAGCTCTAATATTATATTTTAGAGTAGACTTCTCCATTTTGCTAAGTGTCAAAAACTTTTAACACTTCCAAAAATCGTCAAGTAATCCTTATCCATATTCTTTAATTAATCTATCTGTTTACAATCTGATTCCACAAAGTGGTGTATTTTATTTATATGGGTTGTCATGTCACCAACTAATAGATGTCTTATGCTAGTATCACACAAATCTAGTTGTTGCGAGTTAATAGGAGTTGGTATACTCTTAGCATCCTTATCTATGATATTATCATCGCACACACGTTGAGTGTCAGCTATAACTGAATCCTGATCTTCCCCTTCGTTATTTGGGATGTCTTCTAACCGTGGCATCTCATCATCCCCATCGGTGACACCAATAAAAAAAACCAAATGTGACTGCAAATAAACATATAGAAATGTTAAAACGATAATTAAATTTATGACAATCAATGAAATCATGCAGTCCAAATTTTACTGTACATAAAATAAATTACATTACTACAACACAAAAGCTACTAGTATCAACAAATGTCATAAATTTCACACACTACTTGTTGAAAAAAAATTGTTATGTTTAGTTATAATTCTTTTGGTAGAATGTAAGTACTTAATAAAACAATAAAACAATAGGCAAAAGCCTCAAACATAAATACAAAGCCTTAAAAGGCCCAGCCCAGCCGCAGACATACAATACCAAATACGGCCTATCGTACCTAACAAAACCAGACAACGATCTAACCTTACACGTGTATGGCACCAAACACGCCACACTGACTCAAAGAGTCAAAGTGTAGATACATCTATACAATTCAATTACAAACTCTTGCAACCTAACTCAGGCAAACACCAAAAGTAGCAAATCGACTTAACACCTCTCGTTGAGGTGCGTATAAACTGATTCGGCCATCTCATGATATGTTATAAAAATAAAAAATAAAATAAAACCTCTCAAAGACTTGACACAAAACTATTTGAAGACGGTACATAAATTTAACTAAAATTTAAAATGAAATAAATATTTAAGCGAATGTTTATAGACAACTAAACATTATGGATAAATATTCATAAAACTCATTAAAGGATTTCCTATTTTACAAAAAATCTGATTAGATATTTATAATGTAGTTAATTTAGAAATTTTTGAAAAGGGCAATAGAAATTTAATTCTAAAACCTAGGTGCTCAAAATCTAGAACACATCGACACTGTATATTCAAAATAAATGAAAAGAAGAATGGTTTATTGCTCCATACTGTTTTCAGCTCGTGGTGCCCCTTTACAAAGTGTAGCGATGGGGTCACAGAATACATTTCATTGCCGTCAGCTTGTCTTTTGATTGTTTATTGTGACCTACCGCTATGTTTTATCTAGCTTCATATTTAATTTTGTCTACCTCCATTAACCATGACATATGTAATGTACCTGAAAGGGTACTAATCTAATTCAATTATGTGATATTTTTCAAAAATTCTATTACGATCGAATTTTTGACATAAATTTTATGGACAAACTGATGTGGTCCATAAAAATTATGTCAAAAATTTGGTCACAATAGAAACGCCCAAAATTTTTAGTTTTTTTTATGTGTTGTGTCATCTGCAAAAAAAAAAAAACGCGGGGCATGAGGCGGCGAGCCAAGCCTTAGAAGTGTAGGTGCATTTAAACATTTTTTAATATATTTTAACATTTTTATCAGTAACAAGACTTTTAAAAATGCTAAAATGGTACATATCTTAAAATATGTTTGAATATATGCAAACTAAAATACTATTTTTTGAAATATTAAGAAAAAAGAAGAAAGACAAAACACGCGTTTTTTTTAGGAGAGGCATAGAGGTTTGAGATGCCATTTGATTGTTTTGAATAAGATATTGGTTCCTTTTTATAAAAAAAAAAAGTCTTTAAAAGGCATTTCACCAAAGCATTTTTGTTGTAAAAAAAAGTGCGCCTTAACCTTTTTATTAAGAATAAAAGGCTTAAGGCGGGACGTTTCTCTCAAGCCTAAAGTCTAGGTGCGCCTAGATGGTGCCTAGACGAGCTTTTTAGAATATTGTGTGCAAGGTTTGATGAGCGTAACTAAGATCTACATCCACATCGTATTTGTTCTCATTATTTGTACTGGAGTTATATTTTTAGTTTTAATAAGATTAGCTGTTTATTTGTAGCTTATGTAGAACCATTATTTACTTTCATTTTATATAAATCCCATGTGCACCATCTAATATATTAAAATCACCATCCAAGACAAGTTTTGTATTTTAAACTTTTAAGATATAAGATTTAAATAATCAGTCAAATTTAAATGGAAAAATTGATTTCAAACGTACAAAATTAAATACACAATCAGTGTAACAATCTTCGGATGAGAAATATTTTCCATCATTATGCTGCTGAATATGTGATGGTTAAGGGGGATAAAAGGTCACCATATATGATTTTTATTGATGATTTAATAGATTGTTAGTGAATCCTTATATTTCTGGACGAAAACTAAACGCAGGCATGGTTAATCATAAGCCAATAATCTGAAATTGACTGAACAAGGGGGTAAAAACAATGTAATCCGTAACAATGTTTTCCCTATTTGTTAAACTATCAATGATAATAATACATATCAATCACTATAAAAAAAAGGTTATGCATGAAAGTCATATTACTGTCAAACCCCGTTGGGAATGCTCTCAGACCTAGCAAAACTTAGACAACTCATGATTCCAGCGTAGAAAGGAATTGCCATTTCCTTCCTCTGCCTTTTCTTCAAGCAGCAGTGACAGTCATGTTTGGCTCCTCATTTGTCTTTTCTTCATGGGGCGATGGTGTGTTTGACTCCTCATTTATCTTCCCTCTATGCTCACTTTATTTTATGCAATCAATCGTGAAAGAGTCCTTATGTAGTAACTCACAAATCCAACTCATATTTTGCGACTTACTGACGTGTCGCGTCTGTATTGGTCTATTTTTTGGGCCATGATGGGACCCACAAAATCAACCAATACCAACACGACACGTCAGTGAGTCGGGAAAAATGAGTCGGATTTGTGAGTCGGCCTAGAATTATCGCACCGTGAAAAACAGTAGAGACGTTAGGATCAGAGCAGTTTTCCACCAGTTGTTGACACTGTCCTCTGCTATCTGTCACACCAAAAGCCGATTTTGTTGCATATACGTAATGCCTATTGCAGAACTGCATAAACAAAATGTAGACAGTAATTTATAGGACCTTGCAGGTGCAAAAAAAAAATATGAAACACGTATATACCAACTGAATATTAAAAATCCATGGCTTATAAAAAATCAATAAGTTACACTTAATACTAAATCACTAAGCATGCACCAGTTGCAAATATTATATAGTGGACAAAATATGCTTTAATAAGAAATTTACCTTACTGACAAATAATCGTATTTCATATAATGAGAATAGGGCTATGAACACTTGAGGATTCCTGAACCAAAAGGTGCAGAGGTAAAAAAAAAATCCCCCTGAAGTGTCGCCACTGTGAGGATCTGGAAAAAAGGTCATATGAGGTGATTTTTTTTTTTGGCATTATCAACATTACGTGATGTGAAAAAAAAAAAGAGAGAATGCGCAGAAAGAAATTGTCTATCAAAGATAAATTTAATACCAATTTACAATAAAAAATGATACAAATTGAACAAAGTTTACATAATTTCATTGAGAAGTACATTAATAATTATCTAAACTAAATGTGCTATAATCAGGTGAAGTGTTGAGCTAAAGGTAAGATGTCAACTAAGTAATTAACATAGACTTTCACTGTCCAAGTTAAGAGTTCACTATGGTATTTTGGATTGTCCCAAATTATACCTTTCATTTTTTGGACATAATCAACAAACTAAATTCCACGATAGTGAACAAGGGTTGATCTTAGCTATTGATGAAGATCATTAATCTATACAAAAAATGAATATGAACTCTTAATTTGGGACAGACATAGTATTACATTAATAAATAAGTGACCAAATCAATGATTTACTAACTAAAATCCATATAAAAAAAATGGAAAAGAAATTTAACTACTTGTTGCAGAAAGTTACAATTTAGAGCTATGCTGTAATCCATGAAAGAGTGGCAGAAATATCTGCTCAAAAAGTGGGACTAAAAGTGGTCACTTTCTATAACCTCCAATACACACTTCTTCTCCTCAAAAAATATAGGCAATCCAATAAGTAGCATACCTAGACCACTGGTGAGCTGTAACAATCTCTTATCTGGAAGGCTAGATTAGAAAGAAAAGAAAACGACATGTCATGCTTATTTTATATGATATGCTAACAATAATGTTACATAATCTAATAATTTTATTGTTTCTTGAAAAAAAGGTCTGAGCTTGTGACAAACAAGAAGAAGATATGTTTGAACATGCCGAAGTCTTCAAGATGCGACAGAGTGGTGGACTATTGTTGGGGTCAATGTCGCTGGTAAGGAATTCCAGAAGGCGCTGAGGGGGACGAGAAAGTTGGCCATGGGTAGCTAATCAGGTAGAAAAAGAGTGAGAGAGTTGTTATTCCTTGACAACAATGACTAGCCCTGTCTCTCTGCTACATCAAATGTGTGTTTTGTTTGTGTATTCTATATTCATCATTACTGTAACTACTAATGGCCAGGGAAAATTGAGTACATAATAAGGTCATCAGGTAAATGTGAAACATAGATAATTTAGATTAAAATCGTATTATAATCATCCAACTTTGGTACTTATCTGACTTATCATATGCTACAATGTCAACCAGCAAAAGTAAATCATGCAGATATTATGGTTAAGCTAAACAAACTAGAAGAAAATGACAAACGAATTCGGCATATCAGAAATAACACCTGAAGAGTTCTGATAGCCCAGTCTGAAATTACTGGGCGCACCAAGAACTCTGTTGGAACGAAATCCGGTTGCTGCTGAAGTACCTGGTACAGGGCCGGTCCTAAGATTGGGAGTGCCCTGTGCGAAAATCAATTTAGGGCCATTCTGGAAAAATATTGTATAAAGATATTAAATACCTAAAATGGGCACCTAAAAAATTAACTTATTTTTTAGGGGCCCATTTTAGTCGGGTGAGATTTTTGAAAAATGGGCCCCTAAAAAATTAAACTTATTTTAAAACTTCACATTTTTAATATATACATAAAATATTTTTGAACCCCTAAAATATACATATATAGATGTATACTCTAAAATGGCCCTGGCACATGGCCAGGGCCGGCCATGACCCGGTAATACTGCCCAACGAATTACGTACCAACCTGAAATCGAACCCAACACTACAACATTTTAGAGAAAGAGAGTACAGTGAGAAAAGCTCTATAAATATTTATCTATAGAGAGAATAATTATATAATGACCTGCGCCGCAGTGACAGGCAAGTGGAATGGTGTTGCCATGGGAAAATTATTGTAATGAAGGGTTGTGGCCAAAGGTTGTATATAATGAAGGGGAAAAAGAGATGAAGGGAAGAGTAGTGAGATTGGAAGTACAATGACTCTCGAGTCATTGCGTTAACGAACGGGAAGTTATGAATCGCTGCAACAAAACAGTAATAATGAAATGTTGAGGCCAAATAATAATAACAATCTCTTCTTTGTGCGTAAGCCTCCAAGGTTTTTGTCCCGTTTACACTTGCATAGTTCAGAAGGTTAATCATGCAAAATATTGCGAGCAACCTACATATAGAGTAACAAGAAATTAATGAGT
The DNA here is from genome assembly GCA_949130495.1 of Sambucus nigra. Taxonomy (NCBI): domain Eukaryota; kingdom Viridiplantae; phylum Streptophyta; class Magnoliopsida; order Dipsacales; family Adoxaceae; genus Sambucus; species Sambucus nigra. The sequence continues at coordinate 554,468,181 of OX422210.1, read as the reverse complement.
ATACTTCAACTGTTCAATTATCATTTATTCTCCTCTGAATAATCAAAGAAAATAATTTGAAAAGAAGCAACCACAATTATCTTGTTTGTTTCTTGGTTACCCCCAAAATAAATAAAAACAAAAGGCATTATAGAAAAGCAAGCATTGTAGAGAAGTACCTCTTAGGAATGAACCCTTGAAGGGGAATGAAAAGCTGGTAATGCTATGGGATTTGCCTCCCCAACTAAAATGAGTTCCAACCTATAAAAAAACAACAAAAAATATAATTAATTCCTATTTTTTAATAAGATCAAAAGCCTACAATTTAAAGGAGACTAAACAAAGTGATAATGATACATACCAATCCACCACATGATGGTAAAATATTCCCAGCGAAGCCAAGAGTTTTAAGCCCTCCACCAATAGCTTTGTAGGCCAAAACTTGATAATCCTCTCATATTTTTAGCAATTATCGATGAATCACTGTCATAGAGACTACCACATACCCACAAATCAAGTTTTTGCAGAGTGCAGTGATTTTGAGTGATGAAATGAAATTACCGTCTTCCCTACCACGCTCATTCACGGATAGCGAGTGGAGAGGAGTACAAGTCTGCTAATTTGGATAAAGCCCAATCAACAAACCACAAACATCAATTCAAATGTTCTTCATAGTTAATCTAAGCACGAAAATGGGGCGTTTTGGGGGAAGCCGTGACAATTGATTTATAGCCAATTGATGGCATAAGCTTCCTCTAGAGCTCCTGAGATAGAGTGTAGTTTCAATTGGGTGTAGGAATTTTGGGTGCTTGCGTTGGTTAAATCATAATTGGTGGTGATTTCGGAACTGAAAATAATGGAGAGATGCTTGAGAGAGGGAGAAGAGAAGGATCCATTTGAAAAAGAGAATGAAAGTTAGAGGTGAGAGGAGAGGAGAGGGCAGGAGGTTCACAGAGAAAGCAAAGAGATGAGAGACAAGTGGTAGTAGAGATAAGGGGCTAGAGGAGGCCACGGCGAAGAGGAGGTTGTCGGAGAAAAATTTGACATTGATGGCGGCGGAGATGGAGAGGGAGGAGCAATAAGGGCTGTGAGAGTCGTCCTCCTCTTGTAAAACATAATCTCGATGCAGGGATGAAACCAAGATTCGATTTTGAGGCGGGCCAAACAAACATCAAGAGAGAATTTTTTGTTTCTATAACATAATAGATATGTTCATCACCAATCCTGTTTTTCCATAACACAAATAAGAAATTATCTCAAGGTTGAGGTGGTCGCAAATGATGGTGATGATTTACGTGGTTGGAGAGGGTGGGTTGAGTCCAGGCTAAGGCAGTTAATTCTGAAGACAGAGGGGGACACATGTGGGAAGTTGGAGTTGCATCCGTATCCTCACGGGTATGTTGATCCTTCAAGAGTGTGTCCACATTGTGCCTTCTATGAGGGTTTGCAGAGGAAACAAGGAGATATAATGGAAAAAGGCCAGCGTTGTGATATAAGTGTGGGATGGAAATGGAAATCAACGTTTCACATGTTCGTAGAAAGGAGATCCCTTCTTATTTATTTCCAGATGGATACAAAGCGAGGGGAAACAATGGTCACAGGAGTCTCAAAAGGAAGAAACAAGTTGAGCAAGAATGTTCTGAGAAACGGCAAAAATCAATTAGCACGGAGCCGCTTTCCTCTCTCCTGAAATTACAAGTGCGGAAAAAGAGATGAAGGGAAGAGTAGTGAGATTGGAAGTAAAATGACTCTGGAGTCATTGGGTTAACGGACTGGAAGTTATGGATCGCTGCAACAAAACAGTAATAATGAAATGTCTTTGTGCGTAGGCCTCCGACGTCACTGTCCCATTTACACCTACATATAGAGAGACAAGAAATTAATGAATATACTCCAACTATTGAATTATCATTGATTCTCGGCTGAATAATCAAAGAAAATAATTTGAAAATGAGTAATCACAATTATCTTGTTTGTTTCTTGGTTACCCCAAAAATAAATAAAAACGCAAGGCATTATATAAAAACAAGCATTGTTGAGAAGAACCTCTTAGGATTGAAAATCTGATAATGCCATGGGACTTGTCTCCCTAACTAAAATGAGTTCCAACCTATAAAACAACAAAAAACAATTAATTCTTATTGTTTAACAAGATCGAAAGCCTACCAATAAACAAAGTGATAATGTTACGTACCAATCCACCATAAAGAAAATCGGAATTTCTGCAAGGACAAACTCGGAATTTCTAAATACCGAGCAACCGGCCTCGTGTGAGGATCTAGTGCTGAAAAGAAGAGAGAGAGAGAGAGGAAGAAGAGCGTCTGTCAACTATAACTTTTGCATTATCGGTAGAGATTATAGATACACTGTTACAACTGCTCATCTAACCGACTTACAAAAATCTTTTAACAGACTTGGAACTGATTAACTAACTACAAAGACACAAACGATTCTGTTGGTTGCCCCATTTCCTTCTTGATAAATTCCACGTCGCTTTATACTTTGATTGTTAAATGCCATCTACTTCCTTCAACGGATGGGCGTCATACATGTCCAAAGTAACATAAGATTTAGTACCAAATTAAAATATGTATTTAACAATTAGAAAAAAGGAAAAAGAGAAACTGTAAAAAAAACGAAAGAGACTCCAAATAATTTAAAGAGCTAAAAAAATAAGAATAAAAGAAAAATTATTTAAAAATCTAAAAAATATATTTTAGACTAAGGGTTTACTAGTGTTTTTATAAAAAATATTTTAAATTTGGAATTGATGGTGCGGTGGTGGGTGGTGTCGACTGGTCTACTAATGTTTTTTTTAAATGGATCAACGATTTGCTCCAGTGGTTGAGTGTGTGTGACTGTGCACACGCGCGAGTGAGAGAGAGGGGTGGGGTTATGGAGGTAGCACATAGTGTGAGAGTGGACGTAGGTAGTGGTGGCGGGTAAGGAGTGAGGATGGTGGAGACAGTATTCTCATTTTAAAGTTTTTTCCTGAATTTCTTCAATTTGTTTGTGATTTTTTAAGTAAGTCGCTAATTTTTTACTGTTTTTAAATATTTTCTTTATTTTTAATGTTTTATGTTATTTTCAACTTGGTTGAATTTAATTGCTTATAATAAAAAAATTTTACACGTAATATGTCAAGTCAATGCCACATCATCATTTCATTATTTTAAACTAACGAAGTTACCGATGCAGGTTCTAATTGCATTATTAAATGTACTTCGGAATTTACCACGCAAAATTAAAACATTGGGGTAAAAATTGACAAATATCCCAAATTTTAGAATTTATGGCATTTTCCCCTTTAAAAAAATACACATTATTTAGTTCTTCTCAAGTATGAATGGGTTGGATTCATATTTAAGAAGCATAAAAAGAATCCCAAGTTCTTTTTCATCTAACTCGTGATATTAAAATGACTTATTGGTCCTTCAAACTAGATGTTGTTAGTTAAGGAGCGTTTAAATTATTTTTTGTATATTGAATTTCATTCTATAAAGAACTAAATTATAAAGTCATTTATTTTGTATTTTGAATTTTAAACTCCTAAAAACTCTCTACATGTCCATGTTTTATGAAATTGTTTTTTTTTTTGCAATATACTAATGTAACAAAACAAATTATGACACTACCCTCAAATTCTAAAACTAATGTACTCTTAAATCGGGAGGAAGTGAAACAACCATAACATATGCCGCACACAATGTACTGAGATAAATGTGTTTTAGTTATTACAAATAATAGATTCCGCTAAAGAAAACACTCACATTTTATACCATTTTACAAATATACTTACATACAAGCATGCACTATTAACATAAAATGTACACTAAGTAGTTTAAAAGTGCACGAGCTACCATATAAGCCAACTAAAGAACTACGTCCACTTCTACCCTACACACACAACATTTTCAAAAGGATTTAGGTATCTCATGCCCACGATATATATATATATATATGTGGACACGTGTCACCTGGCGGTGAACACAGAAAAGAGAAAACGTGTGTCTATAATTTAGGCGATAATTTCTAGGTGCACCGTTAGGTGACACATGTCCGGTCCGCATTCTTAAAATGCGAACTAGTCCACACAAGAGCATTATATATATATATATATATATATATATATATATATATATAATGAATTTTTCGATGAAACTTCATGGATATGATATCCATGGTGAGAACATCATCTCTAATTTTTTTCGTCTAAAAATTCAATAAAAAACCCGTTGAGATGAAGTGATATGTAAAAATTTTGTATAAATATGCATTTTCAGTTGTTGAAATGTTGGGCCGGCGCCAGCCGCTTTATTGATTGAATTTTTTGATGAAACTCCATGGATATGATATTCTCACTATCGAGATCATATCCATGAAGTTTCATCAAAAAATTCAATCAAAAAGTGGGTGAGATGATCGCCAACATTTCAACAGTCGAAAATGCAAATTTATACAATTTTTTTACATATCACTTCATCTCAACGGTATTTTTATTGAATTTTTTGGTGAAAAAAATTAGAGATGATATTCCCACCATGGAGATCATATCCATGAAGTTTCATCAAAAAATTTATTTTTTTACTATTTTAAAAAAATGGTATGTACCGGACTCTGCACTATAAGAAGTCCTTACAGGAGAGGGCCTCTCTCTCTCTCTCTCTCTCTCTATATATATATATATATATATATATATATATATATATATATATATATACGATCAGGCTCTCCAACGGGCTAATGTCAACCACACGATTTTGGGACCGCTTTGTCTTTTTAGGATCACCTTTAGGGGACCGCTTTGTCTTTTTATACCTATGTCTTTTTCTTAATGTTTTCGGAATAGAAATTTCTACCCCAATGATTTTTAAAGTCTTTTAAGCTTATTCTAAGGCTTAATTAATCTGAAAGTCTAAGTATAGAAGTTTCAGGGCCACTGTTACTTCTCAAGCTTCTTCTGTCACTATCGTACTGAGATTCTGAATAGCGAGGATTATCTATATAAATGATTTCTTCAGGGAGTCTGGAAATTGCAAGCGGTTTTGATGTAAAATATTCTAGTCTTAAATACCTTATACGGTATTGTGGTTTTAACAGTCTAGTTTCTTTGTATATCTGATTAAAAATATCAATTATATCGTTATTTATAAATTCGTCTAAATTATTATCACCATAAGATGACAAAAATCTACGGTATGTTCTAGGGGCAGCTGTTGTTACTTTTTTAAGGAGATGGCGGATTCCTCCGGCTCTAATTAAAAGAACTTTTATTTCAACTAACTTTTTTCGTCTAAGACATTTTAATACATTTATAATGTCTTCAAATATCCTAGTGTATTCTTGATATTTTTCTGGTCTTGAATGTTCTTCTGCGAATTCTTCATTTCTTATCTTTTGTCTAAAGAGATCTCGAATCCTTGTTGCTATTATTTCTATTCTAGGCACTTCACGTACTAACCACTCAATAACCTGGTCTATATATTTGAAAGTACCACTTGCGTATGTTAAAGCAAGTTCTATAAGTTCTTTATCTTTAGGGTTTGTAAGAGTCCAATCTTGGATTTCTCTAGTTAAGTCTAAATTTGTTTGATTAACAAATGCTAAAAAGTCTTCAGTAATTTGTAGGCTCATAAAAGTTTCTTTAAAATAATAATATGTAGAATAGCTAAGGGTTTGGTTCGAGTTATACCTTCCTTCTGGTCTGTAATATCTTTATCTTCCTTCCTTCTTCTCTTTAGCCTTGATACTATTCTTCTTCGGTCTCGGCCTCCTACAACTCTCTCTTTATGTGTCGCACCTCAATCCATTATTTTAGCGTTGAACTCGTTTCCTGCTTGTACGCCTTCACGTCTAAGCCCACCTGTCTAACGGCTCACGGTAAATTGGCACCTGACGGCGGTTCACTAGTATAACACCTTGTGTGCTGCACGAGAGGTTCCACACAATAGTCCTCTATGAACAGAAAGTTGGAGACAATTTGAAAAATAATAACAACTCAACATAAGAGATTTCTAGAAAAGAAAATATTTTTATTGCATTGCATAAGTAAATACAACTCTCCCCTTTCCTTTAACTACGAGAGGTTTACTCTCTCATTTACATATTACTCTCTACAAGCTTACACACTCTTTCTAACTTCTAAACTTCGATCTTAAACTTTGATCCTCCACTTCCCCTCCTCGAAATCAAACTGGACGCTCCCTTTTATAGAGTAAGGGCACTACAAACGATTGGTAACCGACTAACAAAAGCGATCCGATTAAAGAGATACACATTTATTAAAGTCTTATACTATTCACTTTACATAAAGTAAATCTGTCATCTAGCAATAATTCTATCCTAACGTCTTCATGGGGGCCTCTTTCTTCTTTATGAAATAAAGCTTTTTGGGGGCCCGTGTGGGGCATATCTGAGCTGTCTTTTTCTCCACACTGCAAGGGAATCTAGATGAGTCTTGTCGTCTTGTAATAATGCATATGTCTAGAGCAGGGAATCTTCTGTGCTCAATAATTCTTCTGCTAATGAGGGGCATGTCTTTGTCTCGTCCATGTCTTCTTCTACTTTGTCCTGGCCTGGGAGGGCATTATTAAATCATTCATCAATGAGGCCCACAATTCTAAGGCTAGCTGAAAAAGCTATGTCTACCAATTCCTTGGCTTCTTTCTTGAGCCTTCCATTGAATGGCTCATCAACTTGGATTATTAGGTCTTCTTTGTGGTAGGCAGTGTACCATCTGTCTTCGCTTGTCAATAATTTCATAATTTCTATTGTCTCCATGGAATAAGCAATCTGGAGCTTGGTCTTATCAACAATTAAATCTTTAGTCTCGTCTTCTGATAGAATCTCCACATCTTCAAATATATAATTGGAAAATATAACAAGTCTAAACCCTTCAACTCTCATTCTTCTACAGGAACTTGGAGAAATCTGATAGATTCTAGCAAATAGAGGAAGGAAGTCTTCTACCTTCTTAACATACTCATGGACTATTTTTCCAAGAGAAACAGAGTCTTCAATATCCTTTATCTGAACGAGTCCAATGAACCCGTGGTCTGCAAGAGTTATATGAGCCATATCTGATTTTCCAAAAAGATATATTTTTGGAACGTCTTTGAAGAAACCTTTAATTATTAAAGCATCACCATTTATTTTTTATAATAACATATTAAAATGATCAATAATGTTATTAGTTTCTTTTTGAAAGTCTTCTGTTAATGGGAGAGTATTATGACCAAACGGTATAACAATCTTAGTCTTAAAAGTCTTTTTCTGATAACAAAAATTAGCAGGTTTAGTTTTGGAGGATTCTCCAAGAGTCTGAGCATAAGTCTAAGTCTGAGGTCTAGGCATAGCAGTACCACTGAGTTGGGTAACTGTAAGTCTTTGAGTCCTCATGAATCTGGCAATAGCTACCAAATTTTGTTTGAACTCAATCCATAGTCTATTCTTTACGTTCTACCATATAGCGTCTATGAGAGTATTTTCATTATCTGAAAATTTTCGTCTAAATTTTATTAAGTCTGAATATCTTTGATCAGGTCTATATTGGGGAAAGTACATCTTCCCAATGAGTCTATTTTGATAAACAATCTCACGTCTAGATTTTCCAGGAGGAACTAGGATACCATCAAAGTTCTCTAGGATTGGTCTTTCTTGAGAGTCTTGAATATGAGTCTGTCTTTGCGTTACACCAGCATTTGGCCTTACGCATTTAAGATAGTCTGCAACGTCTTCTTTGTTCAGTCTATTCTTCCCAGAGGAACTTATGATGTCTAGGTCTTCTATTTGCAACATAAAACATGAAATCATATTAGTGTTAACAAATATTGGCTCTCTTGATATAATGTCTGGAATGGTTTTTTTACTTCCCTTAATATGTATAACAGAGAAGTCATAACCATTGAGCAATTGTTGCCATCTAATAAGTCTATTAGTCCTTGATTTGGACAAGTCCAAGTCTCTAAATTTTACTGCATAAGAAGAGTCGGTATAAACAGTAAAATGCTTAGGTCTAAGAAAAAGCGTATATTTTTCTATTGCCCTTACTATATCTAAAACTTCTTTTTTCATGGGCAGTGTATCTTGTTTCTGGGTCTATAAAGGTTTCAGAACTATATCTACAAAGTTTCTTCTTTTTTATCTGATGATCAATGGCAAAGTATATTGCTCCCCATTATTTATCAGAGGCATATGTTTATACGATAAATTGGTCTTCTGCGTTAGGCATTTCAAATAAAGGAATATTCTTGACTGCATCTTTAATTTGTCTTATGACTTCAAAATCATCTTTAGTCCAATAAAAAGGATTAGTTTTGTCTGTTCCTTTTAATTTGGCAGTTAAGCTTTGTCTTTTTTAGGCAAGTTCTTTAATAAAGTTTGCAGCACGATTAAGCAATCATAAAAATGATTGTAATTATTTTTTATCTTTAAGTTGGTCTGGAAACTCAAGAATCTTTTTGATTATGTGTTCTACTAAGGATAATTTTCCTTTATTAATATGCATTCCCACAAAGTCTATCTCAGTCTGAAATAATTACATTTTCCTTTCAGAAATAACAAAATATATGTTTGTCTAATTGTAAAATAATCTTTTTAAGATGGTCTACATGCTCTATCTCAGTCTTACTGGATACAAGAATATCATCAATGTAAACAAGACAAAATTCTGAATAAGGTCTAAATATATTATCCATTCTTCTTTGGAATACTTAAGGAGCATTCAAGTATCCAAATGTAATTACTAGCCATTCGTATGTTCCTTGGGGCACACTAAAGCCTGTCTAAGTAATACTGTCTGGATGCATCTTAATTAATCAGAAGCCTGATTTGCAATCAAAATTACTGAATATAATTCTATCTTCAATAAGATTATTTAAATTATTCATGTTTGGTATCTTATAAGAATCAAATTCACAATTCTTATTTAATTGCCTATAATCTATAACCATACGTCTTTTTCCTCTTTTACGTTCAGATTCATTTTGAACATAGAAAGCAAGGCTATTATGTCTACTTTTACTTTCTTTAATAATTCCTAACCTAAGAATTTCATCTATGTCTTTTTTAAATTCTTCCTTGTCTTCCTGTGAATATCCTTTCTTATAGGTTTCACCATTAATAGTGGCGTATGGGTTAATAGAGATGATTTCACAATAACTTTGGTCTTTATCCCACTTAGCGATGGAATTTTCTCCTAAATTAGGCTCTTTTAGTTGCCTAATCTTTTCCTTTTCTACTTCTTTATCCATTTTCTTCTGTTTGGATATAGCTTGAACTTGTAATAAGGTATGTTGGGCTTGATCTAAAATGTCTTGTTGTATAAGCGCTATTTGCTTATAACACTTTTGATCTAGACACTTACATTCTTTTTGTAAGGGTTTAATAATTTCTAGGGCTTCTTGTTGGTTTTTAGGTCTAGGTCCACTATGCTCACTTGAAGAACTCTGATGTTTAATGAGTCTATAGTTGGGCTTGACCTACATAAGGTCAAAGGCAGTCTTGTGATCTATTAGAGGGGCTTTAATATTAAATTCCTCTATATCACTAATAAATATCTTATCATTATACTGAGTATAAGGATGATATTTACTAATAAAGTCTTATACTAAAATAATGTTTCCTGTGAAACTAGGATGAGGATCCATTATCCAAAACCATTGATTAACGGTTTTGTTGGTCTGATTTCCTAATTTAAAATAAATAGGAATAGTCTGGAAATATAAGGTAAATGGATCTCCATTAGCCACTTTACCATAGATTTCTTGAGTACTTTCTAAAAAATAGTTTTCAGGAAAGGCATTAGCCTTACAAATACTCTGCGAGCATCCTGTATCTATAACAGCTGAAAGTGTTTTAGGATAATCTTTATGTTGTATAAACATTTCTACAAAACAAGCATGTGGTTTAGTAGAAATTCCTAAATTATTCTTTTCTAAAATAGATATTCCTTTATGGAGTTTATTTATAACATCTAAGGATGTTAGGTCTTCTGCACTACTATCAGAGCTACTATCGTCTAATTCATAGGAAATTCATTTTCCTTTTAATTCTTCATTTTCTTGTAATCGTTTGGATATATTTCTATCATTGTCTTGATAATATGTTTTAATATCTAAGTCTATTTGAGCATCATACTGGCTAGTATAAATTGCTCTAAATCTAGTTCTCCAACAGTTTTCATGGTAGTGTAATTGACAAATAACACAAACCATAAATAATTCTGTTTGTATAGTCTTAAAGCATTCTACACATCTAAAGTCTTTCTTGCTACATTTCATTCCAAATGTGCAATAATTTCTTTCATCAAAGTAACATTTAGGTATATATGTTAGTAACTCGGGATTACTAACTGTGGTGACAATTATTGATATACCCGTTTATATCCTCGGCTTAGATGAGGATTGCCTCCAAAACGAACGACAGTACGAGGGGACGACCCTTCACCAATCTCCTGACGACCCTCCACCAGACTTCAGACGACAGTATGAGGGGCCGACCCTCTACCAGGCTTCAGACGACAGTACGAGGGGCCGACCCTCTTCCAGGATTCAGACAACAGTACGAGGGGCCGACCCTCTACCAGGCTTCAGACGACAGTACGAGGGGCCGACAGTACGAGGCCAGAATTGGGCCAGGCTCACTACCGGAGGAAACTTTGCCCTCGGCCTCGGCTCATAGGCCGAGGGTGACATCATGACAGCGCGTGGTTTGGGGGACGCGTGGAACAGTGCGCGTGAGGCTCATATGACACGTGGCAGACCGTTATAACAAAATCACACCCTCACGTGAGGGAATATTATGTCATCATTTGGCATCTACAGGTGTCAACAGGGAATTGGCTAGATCATCATTCACATGCACCATGCATACTTGGGGGGTACACTACACCCCCCAAGACCTATATATACTTGTCACCTACAACCCTACAGGGGATCGATCCATGAACAAGAGCCCTAGCTAAAACTCTGCTTGTACACACACAGTAGAGAGAGAGAGGGTTATGTGCATTGTATCCAAGGCCATTAGTTCCCATACTTAGTGGATCACACACTCACAGTGGATGTAGGCCAAATTGGCTGAACCACTATACATCATTATCTTATCTCCTCTTATACTCATCCCCTTCTATATACTTATACATCTCCATGGCTGCCATGGCTGCTACTGCTTGAGCTCACTATCACTTATCTGGTAGTGCTAAATCTTAGCATCATCAGTTTGGCGCCGTCTGTGGGAACGAGAAGACATCTCTTCCTTTGTACAACTTGACCTCACTGGGCACTCTGGTGGTGAACCAACACTCCCCCTGAGAGGAGGTGTTTCACCATTGAAAGAGACCCACTAAGGTTCTCAAGCTCACCAGTATTTTCTTCAGTTAAACTTTTCATAGCTCAAGCACATGGCACCTGAGATGCCACCGCCACCACTTCCCCCACCGGATGAGGGGGGAAGACCCAGTTCCAGTCAGCCGCCACCCCAATCTGAGATGGCTGATGTGGCGGCAGCCCTAAAGTCTCTGGCAGCAAGCCAGCGGATGATGCAGGAGCAGTTCACAGCTCTAAGCCAGAACATACTGAGAGCACCAGGGGTTTCACCTGAGATGATTACTCCGGCAGCAGCTCCAGGGCAGCATGAGGTCAGGGGACCACCCCAGGCACCACGCAAAGACCTACCACCCCCTCTGCGGCGTAGGGATGTTGCTGATCCCCGGCGTTTACGCCTGGGGAGGCAAGGAAACCCTTGCCCTGAGGACAGGCATGACGATCTGGAGGGAGAGGAAGCCCCAATAGAATGCTGGGAACCCTATAAGGTCTCCAACAATACTGTACGACCCCTCTAGGACAGTAGAGGGAAGTGTGGGAGACCAAACCCTGATGATCGTCCAAGAGGCTCTTCTTTTGATCGCTTGAGCAGGGGGTCGGCCTTTGAGAGGCTAGGCCCAGTAAATGACCTGCGGGAACAGTTGTCCAGACCAAGAAGCGCTGCGAGATCCAGGAGGGAGGCAGCAGATGGCCGACCCCGAGGACGAGATGATGGCCTAAACAGCCGACACAGGCCTGCTGCAGCAGAACCCTCCGTCCACCTCGGAGAGGCAGCAGGGGATAACATCGGCCAGGCCGACCCTGTGAGGCCCTGGAATGACTCAATCCAGCTGCTAGAGGATAAGATTGGTGATATATTGAAGAGCCGAGACCCTCTTCAGAGGGGATACACCATAGGCTCACCCTTTGTGGCAAAGATAGTCAACTTCCCCACGCCATCAAAATTCAAGCCACCTATGGTCACCCCAAGGTATGACGGGAGTACCAACCCCGTCCACCATGTGGAGATGTATCAGTCGGCCGCAGACATATACTCTATCTCAGATGAGATGAGGTGTCGTGCCTTCTCTGGTACCTTGACAGGGGCTGCGCATGTCTGGTACACGTCTCTTCCAAAAATTTCCATCGAAAACTTTAAGCAGATGGCCGACATGTTCATCCATAATTTCTGCTTCGGGGTGAGGCCACAGAAGAAGACCACCCACCTGCTCTATGTCAAGCAGGAAAAGAGTGAGAGTTTGAGGGACTATATAGCCAGATTCAATAAGGAGAAGCTGGAGGTGTAAGACTATGAGGAGAGCATAGCCATGACAGCCCTGATTGGAGGACTCCAAAAGGGGAAGTTGTTATGGAAGCTTGCTGAAGACCCTCCGAGGACGATGGCCGAACTGTTGTCGACAGCAGGAAAGGTGATGAACGTCGAAGAGGCGATGACTGCAAAATATGAGGACGAAAGAGGAGGTGCAAGTGGGAGTAAATACCCTAAGAAGAATAAAGAGGGGAAGAAGAGGTCCACGGATGACAAGTTCGCTGGGTACACCCCTCTGACGGTCAGCTGTGAACAAATTCTCAATGAGATAAAGAGTGACCGGACGCTGAAGTAACTTAAGAAGCTGAGGGCAGCCCCCGGCAAGAGGAATAAGAACCTGTGGTGTGAATTTCATCAAGACCACGGCCACGTAACGGATAAATGCTTTGCTCTGAAAGACGAAATTGAGAAGATGCTGAAGGAAGGAAATCTGAGAAAGTACGTCGACAAAGGTGCCTTCAAGAGGGGCCGAGGGGACGACCCCAGATAGAAGCGAGGCGATGCATGCAGAGAAGGTCCTCAAAAAAGAGGGGACGACCCCTCTGATGATGAGGACGACCCTGACCTCCCGCCGAGAGACGACCACGGCCCTGTCAAGAGACTTAATATGATCTCGCTCGGAGTAGGAATGATCTCCGGGGGACTTGCAGGAGGAGGGTCTGAGGTCGCCGACAGGAAGGCCCATGTGGCTGAAGCAAAGGCAGTGACGAAGACGGTACACACAACCTCCCTGGAGGTCAAGTCAGAAAAAAGGAAGAAGGTGGATATGGACACACTGATAGTAGGGTTTTCAAGGATGGACTTCAAAGGCCTCTTAGCCCCACATGATGACCCTCTCGTCATCACTACCAGGGTGCACGGATGCGAGGTGCCGAGGATCTTAGTAGATGGGGGTAGCTCTGCAGATGTGATGTTTTGGCCATGCTTCAAAGCTTTGGGTCTCAGCCGTGCTAGACTTGTCCCCTACCATCATCCGTTGATTGGGTTCAGTGGGGAAAAGGTTCATCCCCTTGGGGTATATAAGGCCGATGTGAGGATGGGGGACGAGTGGCCGAGATGGCTCACAAAGAAGGTCAGTTTCTTTGTGATGGACGAGCAGGTGTTTTCGGCCTACAACATCATACTGGGGCGTGTGGCCCTCAAGGGGTTTGAAGCTGTACCGTCTACGGTCCACCAGATGATCAAATTTCCTACCCCTTACGGGGTAGGGGAAGTTCAGGGAGACCAGATGACAGCGCGAGAGTGTTACTAAAACTCCGCTGAAGAAAGGGAGGCACACAAGAGGGTTACGACCACTTACAACATTGATACCCTAGACCCCAGAGATGAAACAAAGCTGAAGAAAGGAGAGGCTGCGGAAGAGGTAGAATCCATCATCCTCGATGAGGATGACACGAAAAAAACCGTCCAAGTTGGCAAGTCTCTGAAGTCCGACATCAAGGAAGACCTCATTAAACTATTGAGGAAAAGGAGAAGCGTCTTCGCCTGGAGTCATATAGATATTCCAGGGATTGACCCTGAAGTCATGTGCCACAAGCTCAATGTGGTAGAGGGAGTGAAGCCGGTGAAACAGAAGAGGAGAATTTACTCCAGAGAAAAATATGAGGTCATCAGGGACGAGGTCAAAAAATTAGAAGACGCTGAATTTATTAGATAAGTCATCTACCCTGAATGGTTGTCCAATGCAGTCATTGTCCCAAAGGCCAACGACAAGTGGAGAATGTGCGTGGACTTCACAGACCTCAACAAGCATTGTCCCAAAGACAGCTTCCCTCTCCCCCACCTCGACCAGATGGTAGACGCTACCGCAGGCCATGAGCTCATGAGTTTCATGGATGCCTACTCAGGGTATAACCAGATTTTCATGAACCCTGAAGACTCGGAGAGGACCGCCTTCATCACTGACAAGGGGACATACTCCTACAGGGTCATGCCCTTTGGCCTAAAGAATGCAGGGGCAACGTACCAGCGCCTCGTAAACAAAATGTTTGAAGATCAAATTGGGAAGTCTATGGAGGTCTACGTAGACGACATGCTGACTAAGAGTCTGAAGGCAGAGGATCATGTGGCAGACCTGGAGAAGACCTTTAATACGATGGACAAGTACCAGATGAAGCTTAACTCGGCCAAATGTGTCTTCGGGGTCGGAGCAGGGAAGTTCCTGGGGTTCATTGTCAACCAAAGAGGCATCGAGGCCAATCCTGAAAAGATAAAGGCCCTTGTTGAGATGAAGACCCCCAAGTCCATTAAAGACGTGCAGAGACTCACAGGGAGAGTTGCTGCCTTAAACAGGTTCGTCTCTAGAGCCACAGACAAGTGTTTGCCATTCTTCAAGATCCTTAGGAAGGCCTTCGAGTGGAACGAAGAGTGTGATGAGGCTTTCAGGGACCTGAAGTTATACTTAGGGTCTCCCTTGCTGCAGTCACGACCCGTTCAGGGTGAACAACTCTACGTGTACCTTGCCGTCTCAGAGTCGGCCATCAGTGAAGCCATTGTGAGAGACGAAGACTAGATACAGAAGCCTGTGTATTTTAACAGCAAGGCACTCCAAGGGGCAGAGCAAAGATACCCGAGGATGGAGAAGCTGGCCTACGCCTTGATCCATACCTCAAGGAAGATGAAGCCGTACTTTCAGTCCCATACAATGGTCATCCTCACCGACTCTCCTCTTAGGCAGGTCCTACACAAGCCAGAAAAATCAGGTTGGTTGATGGCCTGGGCTATAGAGCTGGGGGAGTTTGACATTTTGTATCAGCCTAGGACGGCCATTAAGGGGAAGACATTGGCAGACTTCGTGGCTGAGTTCACCTGGGAAGATGATGAGGCCGAGGGTGAGACCCTCGGGAAGACGGATACAAAAGACAGACCCGCAGACACACCCGCGGATAGGGCTGAGATGAGCACCTCTAGAAGGAACGCGACTGAAAACGAAGAGGGAAGATACATCTTTAGACAGGGGTCCCTCTCTGAGGGAAATTTTTCAGAAGGAAAGACTCTGTGGAGCCTCTTCGTTGACGGGTCCTCCTGTGACAGCGGAAGTGGTGCTGGACTTATACTATCAGCACCCGATGGCACAGACGTTGAATACGCCCTGAGGTTCAACTTCAAGGCCTCCAACAACGAGGCTGAATATGAGGCCTTAATAGCAGGCCTCTCCTTGGCTAAGTCTCTTAGTGTCGGCCAGATTTTGGTCCATAGTGATTCAAGGCTAGTAGTGAATCAGATACTAGGAACCTACGAGGGTAAGGACGAGAGGATGGCTAGGTACCTTGAGAAGGTGAGGTCATTACTGAAGGGCTTCAGAGAAGTGAAATTAAGGAGGGTACCTAGGCTCGACAATGGCCGTGCTGATGCCCTTGCTAGGTTGGCCTCGGCAACAAAAACAGACATCAGGAGGACGGTCCCAGTAGAAATTTTGCTTCGGCCAACTATTGAGGATGCTGAGGGAACACTCAGCAATTGCCTAAATGTTTCCCAAGAAGCTTCGTGGATGGACCCCCTGATCAGATACATTAAAGAGGGTGAGATGCCTGAAGCAAGGCAGGAAAGGAAGAAGCTGAGGTACAGGGCGGCAAAATTCACTGTCATCGGAGACATCTTATACAAAAAGGGGTTTCTGCTCCCCTTACTTAGGTGTGTGCATCCCTCAGAAGTCCCTTCCATTTTGCAAGATGTGCATGAAGGGTCGTGCTCAAGCCACATTGGGGGTAGATCCTTGGCGAAGAGGGTAATCACCCAGGGGTACTGGTGGCCGGCCTTGGGGAAAGACGCAGCAGCATACGTAAAAAAGTGCGACAAATGTCAAAGATTTGCCACCATCCCTCACCAGCCCCATCAGCCTCTTACTTCCATTACATCCCCATGGCCATTTGCAGTATGGGGGATCGACCTAATAGGACCCTTGCCTAGGGCCATCAATAACTATCGATTCCTCATCGTATCCATTGATTATTTTTCAAAATGGGTGAATCGGAGCCAATGGTGACAATCACAGAGCAGAAGACCTTCTAGTTCATCTGGAAAAACATTATATGCAGATATGGTCTCCCCAACACCCTCATCTCGGATAACGGGACTCAGTTCAAGAATGCCTCTCTACAGAAATACTGTGAGAGGGTAAGTATCAAACAATTTTTCTCCACCCTAGGCCGACCTCAGGCCAATGGGCAAACCGAAGTTACGAACCTAGACGGAATTAAGAAGTGGCTTGAGGAGGCAAAAGGAAGATGGGTCGAGGAGTTATATGCCGTGCTGTGGGCATACAGGACGACAGTGAGGACCTCTACCGGAGAGACCCCATTCATGCTAGCATATGGATCAGAAGACATCATCCCCATCGAGATTGAGTTTCCTACGCATAGAATCCAGGTGTATGACTCCCAGAAAAATGCGGAGGAGAGGAGACTCGACTTGGACCTGATTGAGGAAAGAAGGGAGAACGTTGAGGTAAGGCAGGCCGCCTACCAACAGAGGACCGCAAGGTTCTACAATCAGAGGGTGAAACAGAGGCCCATCGCAGTGGGGGACTTGGTCCTCAAGAAGACTTGGCAAAAGCCCAACAAGCTTCACCCTAATTGGCATGGCCCATATAGGGTCATCGATGAAGTCATCCCTGGGACCTACAGGCTAGCAAACCTAGAGGGGGAACCTTTTTCAAATCCCTGGAATGCAGATCATTTGAAGAAATACTATCAGTAGTGTTGTAAGGTCTTGAAAGGCCATAATTGTAATGAGAGTTGCTCCAACAGAAGACTTGGAAAATTAATGAGAAATATCAGTGTTTCCCTCATCCTGTTGTCAGTCCTAGAACGCATGGAAACATCTACAGAAATCCATTAAATTGGAAAGTTGATCCCTCGGCTATAATGGGGACCAGTGGAGGGGACGACCCCGCCACTGTCCTTAAGAAAGACGAGGGAAGACTTTTGTTAAAATCCATTAAATTGGAAAGTTGATCACTCGACTATAATGGGGACCAGTGGAGGGGACGACCCCACCACTGTCCTCAAGAAAGACAAGGGAAGACTTTTGTTAAAATCCATTAAATTGGAAAGTTGATCCCTCGGCTATAATGGGGTCCAGTGGAGGGGACGACCCCACCACTGTCCTCAAGAAAGACGAGGGAAGACTTTTGTTCAAATCCATTAAATTGGAAAGTTGACCCCTCGGCTATAATGGGGACCAGTGGAGGGGACGACCCCACCACTGTACTCAAGAAAGAGGAGGGAAGACTTTTGTTAAAATCCATTAAATTGTAAAGTTGATCCCTCGGCTATAATGGGGACCAGTGGAGGGGACGACCCCACCACTGTCCTCAAGAAAGACGAGGGAAGACTTTTGTTAAAATCCATTAAATTGGAAAGTTGATCCCTCGGCTATAATGGGGACCAGTGGAGGGGACGACCCCACCACTGTCCTCAAGAAAGACGAGGGAAGACTTTTGTTAAAATCCATTAAATTGGAAAGTTGATCCCTCGGCTATAATGGGGACCAGTGGAGGGGACGACCCCACCACTGTCCTCAAGAAAGACGAGGGAAGACTTGTTAAAATCCATTAAATTGGAAAGTTGATCCCTCGGCTATAATGGGGACCAGTGGAGGGGACGACCCCATCACTGTCCTCAAGAAAGACGAGGGAAGACTTGTTAAAATCCATTAAATTGGGAAGTTGATCCCTCGGCTATAATGGGGACCAGTGGAGGGGACGACCCCATCACTGTCCTCAAGAAAGACGAGGAAAGACTTTAAAAACCATTAATTTGGTAAGTGAATCCCTCGTCTATAAATGGGGACCAGTGGAGGGGACGACCCCACCATTGTCCTCAAAAAAGACCAGGGTAGACTTTATTTAAAAATCATTAATTTGGTTACTTGAACCCTCGGCTATAATGGGGCCACATGAGGGGACAACCCCACATTGGTCCTCAAAAAAGACGAGGGAGGGGTTAGTAGCATCAACAATGAGCAAACCATAATAGAATTAAATATGGAAGACAACAATTATGGAAGACAGTAGAAGTAGAGACGATGGTATTGACGAAACATAAAATATCAAGTGTTTTACAATACAAAGCACAAAAATACACTACAAGGGTATGGGCTACAGGCAACCACCCTATGGGACGACATCAGAGGGCAAGGCCTCTACATCTATAGGAACGGTCTCCTCAATAACCAGAACAGGGTGATCTTCAGAAGTGCCGACCCCCTCGACCTGAACTTGGGATTCCACTTGATTGAGGGCCTCGGCAATTAGGGGTTCGTCCAGTTGAACACCCTCCAGTGAAGGACGAACCGACGAGACGACATCACCGAATTTGAGGACGACCCATCGGCAGGCCGTCCTGATCCCCCTTTCCAGATACTCAAGGCCGAAGCCCTGAAATTCATCTGAAGTCTTATAAGCCTCAACAGCATCGGCCTCAGCTTTCTTGATGGATGCTTCCAGATCAGTCTTGTGCTTGACTTCCATGTTCAGTAAAGCCTCATCCCTATCCTTGATGATCAAGTCCTTGGATTGCAGGTCGGCATCGTGCTGCCTCATCAGCTCATCTAGGACCCTAGCATGCTCGGTCCTAGCACTCTCAAGCTCAGCCCTCGGAGTATTAAGCTCAGTCTTCGCAGTATCAAGCTCTGTCTGCAAGACAGCCTCATGCTGAATAGCCCTTTCGGCCTCATGGAACTTCATCTGATTCTCGGCCATCCATTTGGTGGCTGAGGTAAGGGCACAAACAGACTGCACGAAAAATGAACAGATATCAAGAGGGGCCTAGGGAACAGTTAGCGAAAGAATGAAATTAAGGAGGTGGGTCAAGACCAATACCTGAGCAAGGGAGTGCAGACCATATTCGTACACTTTAGCAGGGGGCATCTTTGCTAAGAACTCGAAGTCAGAGGCCGACGGTGAAGAGAACATCGAGGCCTTGGCAGCCCGTAAGTTCGTGATCAGTGACGAGGGGTCGGCCCTCAGATGGGCCAGATTTTGAGACCAGAAGGCCCCCATGCTGGACGAAGAGGTCGTCCCCTCAGAGGCGTCGACTCTGGCCCTCGTCCGAGAATCAGGCCGAGGCTCAACTGGGCCCTCAGGCTCCTTCCTTTTGTTACTGTCAGCGGTCGGCTCCACCACTATCGGCCCAGCGGCCTTTGTCTTCCTCGGAGCCTGCTGAGGCTCCTTCCCCTTCTTCTTGGCCAATCCAGACAGTAAGCTGGGAGCTGTCATTTCCCAAAGATAGTCTGGTGTACCTGCAGGACGATCTGATAAGAGGATGACATGTCAGAAAAGTTCAGAGATAAAGAGAGAACACCAAAAATAAGTAAAGAAGGGAAAATGTTCAGAATAACTCACATAGTTCTGTCAGAGGGACGACCCTCAGACCAGCATCTTTAAGGAATCGAGGGGTCATCAAGTCTTCGAATTTTGTAAGCTCACCCTCTCGCCCTTATCCTCTCAGATAATCTACGATATCCTTCTCCTCCAGACTAAGTTCAGGGTCTGACCTGGCCTTCATGGAGGGGTTAGACCACTTCCTGGGGACCCTCGGACTATCGGCAACGGGCTCCCACTCCCCGGAGATAAAGAAAAACCTCTTCTTCCAATCATGGTTGGAAGTTTGTGCCACATGGAGGAGTTTCTTCTCAGACCTCCTTGCCCCCAGGTGATAATATCCAGGCTGCTTGGACGAGGAGGTGATGTTGTAGCAGCCCAGAAATAGGTCAGCCGAGGGCTCGTCGGTAAAGGCATTCTTCCACAAGGAAATATAGCCCAAGATCGTCCTCAAGAGTTGGGAGGAAGTTGAGAGGGGGAAACGCCGAGGGCAACCAGAATATCTACAATGGCAGGGTGCAGAGGGAGCCTGACTCCAACCTTGAACATCTGTTCGTAGACTGCAACCTCTCCCTCTTGGCAATCAAAAACCCTCTCAGCCTCAAAGGGAACCCTCATAGTCACCCCGGAGGGCACTCCATAAATATGCCTCCATATCAGGAGATCTCGATCCCTAACAGAGGAGATAAAGGACGAGGCGTGGGAGGTATCAACCTCATCATCTGTATCATCGTCCTCATCCTCAGATCTCTCCCCCTCATCACCTGCAGGAAGACCCTGAGGAAAAGCCACTTGGAAGGCATTGGGGGACAGGGTTGTCACAGGGACAGCCTCAGAGGGAGCCGTACCCTCGGCCTCTCGGCCTGGACTAAGGTCAGATGTGTCCCTTCTACCATAAGGTCCAGCACCAGTTAGCGAGGAGGCTCTCTCGTCCATTTCACTTGGGTTGGGAGTCTCGGCCGGACGAGAAGACGACCCACAAGACTCAGAAGGTTCAGATGGTCTTATGGTGGCAAGAGGAATGGGAAAGATGGGTCGTACCCAATTAGGGTCGGCCCCTCGTCTCCTCTCTTCCTCTTCCTCTATTCGTATGATTTCGGTAAAGAGCTTCTCTCTCAAGGACGGGAACTCAGATACAAGCTGTAAAGCCTCCTAAGCATTAAGGGGAAGACTCTACACTTAGAGAAATTACACTAGACTTGGCTAATTCAGCTACAAACAAGTGGGGAATTGACCAGGTTTGACTTTTGGATTAAACAAAAGAACTCAAAGGTTTTCGTCAAGAACGTTCAAGAACCTTTAACCGGAGAAGGCACTAGAAAAAGATATGGGGAACTCGAAGGAAGTGCAACCCTATGGCCCTAAAAAACAAACAGAATTGAAGACAAAGGAAAGCACTTAATGAAGGAGAGTACCTGATGACGAGGGTGGATAACGCTGCTGAGACCTGACGAATCGAAAGCTGCAGGTGGCAATGGAAACTGGTTCTAGAGAGAGAATGCTTAGGCGCGAAGAAGAAGAAGAAGGAGAGAGAGTTTGAAAATCTCTTAAATACTTTGGTAATGAGTGGACCCATTTACCAAGAAAGGTATAATTAGGGCACAAGGCCCCAAGTGCACTGCGCAGCCGCCATGCCTTGGAAACTGAAACAGCAATGAGTATCTGCCCAGGTGACACTCATCTAACTGATCATACATGCATCTCATTTAAAACACTATCCCTCAGCCATCTCAGCAGCACCTATGGCTAAGGGCTAGGGGGTGATTGATATACCCGTTTATATCCTCGGCTTAGATGAGGATTGCCTCCAAAACGGACGACAGTACGAGGGGACGACCCTTCACCAATCTCCTGACGACCCTCCACCAGACTTCAGATGACAGTACGAGGGGCCGACCCTCTACCAGGCTTCAGACGACAGTACGAGGGGCCGACCCTCTTCCAGGATTCAGACGACAGTACGAGGGGCCGACCCTCTACCAGGCTTCAGACGACAGTACGAGGGGCCGACAGTACGAGGCCAGAATTGGGCCAGGCTCACTACCGGAAGAAACTTTGCCCTCGGCCTCGGCTCATAGGCCGAGGGTGACATCATGACAGCGCGTGGTTTGGGGGACGCGTGGAACAGTGCCCGTGAGGCTCATATGACACGTGGCAGACCGTTATAACAAAATCACACCCTCACGTGAGGGAATATTATGTCATCATTTGGCATCTACAGGTGTCAACAGGGAATTGGCTAGATCATCATTCACATGCACCATGCATACTTGGGGGGTACACTACACCCCCCAAGACCTATATATACTTGTCACCTACAACCCTACAGGGGATCGATCCATGAACAAGAGCCCTAGCTAAGACTCTGCTTGTACACACACAGTAGAGAGAGAGAGGGTTATGTGCATTGTATCCAAGGCCATTAGTGCCCATACTTAGTGGATCACACACTCACAGTGGATGTAGGCCAAATTGGCTAAACCACTATACATCTTTGTCTTATCTCCTCTTATACTCATCCCCTTCTATATACTTATACATCTCCATGGTTGCCATGGCTGCTACTGCTTGAGCTCACTATCACTTATCTGGTGGTGCTAAATCTTAGCATCATCAATTATTGTGGAACACAAATAAATAAGAAAAAAGCATTCACCATGTGAGAACAAGGAATATAAAATGACAATCACACAACAAAGGATGTACGTGGTTCAGCAAAGATGTGCCTACGTCCACGGTGGTGCAGTCGATATTATTTCTATATACTCCGGAGAGTAATTACAGAGAATACAACTTTTTCCTTTGCCCGGGACCTAGGGTTTAATATATATATGTACATTTAGGTGAGTGGGGGTGATGGCTTCCCCACGTCTTCCATCCTTCCCATAACTTCCCTTCAAGGGAACGTGGGAAGAGACTGCATCAAAATAAGAAGTGGGGGGCCTAGACTTTGGGCCGCTAGAATTGGGCTACTCGTCTAGGCCCATGGTATTAATTCTGGGTACCCACAATTTCCCCTAAGTTTGTTGGGCCATGTTCATGGGCTCAATAAATTTAAATGATTAGCCATAATGGCTCTTTTGCAATTCTTCGGAAACTGTGAAGCTGGTTTTGGCGGCACTCTCTTCGTATCTTGTACACTATGATTAGTAGAACTTGAAGGTTTCTTGGATTAGGTACTTTTCTATCGTCGTTTCAATTTTTCCATCACTTTCTCATTTCTTGTGAGTTCTAGCACTTCGTATCTTCTTCTCTCAACCTCTATTTTCGTTGCTTTCTCGCCGCTTGGGCTCGCGCTTCTTCATCGTTCAAATTGATCTTCTATCTTGTAAGTTTCCTGTACTTTTTCTCTGTGCTTTCTCTTTGAGTTTGTAGTTTTCTAGGGTTTTCCAATGGCGAAGATTGGACATAGGTCGGTTTTCGAGTTTAGGGAGTTTTACAATATTCCTGAGTGGGTAGATATTGAGTGATGTTCCTCCCCTCCTAGAAATATTAGGGAGATAGATGATGCCCACTGGATTCATGTTCTGTTGCTTTCCCAGGGGGGACTCATTTTTCCTCCCACTGACTTGTTTTTGCATTTCTTTGGCTATTTTAATATTGTTCCTGCACAATGCTCGCCCAATGTGTGAAAAATAGTAAATGGCGTATATAGGATAAATCAATTGTATGGAACTAGGTTAGGGCTCGCCGAAATTTATTTTTGCTACTCCTTTTCTCGAACTAGTTCTGGTGTCCTTTACCTCAAAGCCAGGAGCCCTGACAGGGTATTGGTAGTAAATCTACCTGATTCCCATAAGGACTACTGGCAAGAGGGTTTCCTTGTTAGAAATTGGCAGTTTTCTCCCCAACTTGAAGGGTCGAGGTCTGAGAGGTTCTCTGTTCCCTTTTATGGGGAGGAATACATAGGTAGATATTGTACTGTTGTTTCGACTTTTGTTGATTTGTGATCTTTCTAACTCTTCTTTGCTTTTTCTTTCACAACGAGGTCAAAGAACTTGGAACCTGCACTCAGCGAGGTCCGCCTTTCAGAATTGAAAAAGGTTTGGAACATCCGAGAGCCTTTAGGTGACGGCGAGAATCCCAGGTCTGCTCCCTTCCTGCTTGAGTACAAGAACGTTGACTCCAGCTTCATAGCAAGGCCTGTGGATAGTATCCCAGAGTTTAGTTCACCTGAAGAGACTGCTGCAAGTCTTATCCAATTGGACGAGGAAGAGGGCGGCTCTGAGAGTGACATTGTAGGAGCTGTAAGTGATTTGCGGGGAGAGAGCTCCAGCAGTAGCAGCTCCTCTGATCATAGGGAGGTTTCTGAAGCTCGAGGGTCGTCGAGCACTTCCAGTAGTTCGAGTGAAGGAATGGTTCCACCCCGGAAGAACCTAATCTGGGATGATGACGATGAAGACCATATGCTCCTCGCTCAGAGGTCGAAAAAACAAAAATCTGCCTCGGGAGCTGTGGCTATTGGTTCCCGGTCTTCTGCTCTGGAGCAGGAGAGAAAGAGGAAGAGGAAGGAAGAGGAGCAGGTTAGAGAGAGAGAGAGAGAGGAAAAAGGAAGAAGAGAGGAAGAAAATGGAGGAGAAACGGAAGGTAGAGGAGAGGAGGAGGAAAGAGAGCGAGAAAGAGGAGGATAAAAAGAGGGCTGAAACGAGGATGAAGGCCGGTCAGGCCTTAGTCCTGGTGTTTGCTCTGCCCGAGGGGGCTTCCGTGGCAATTTCTCCCCAGCTGGCCCCGGTTCTGCTCGAGAGAGATGTCCTCCCGACTGATCGCCACATGGCAGTAGGGTCAGAGCACTTGGCCCTTCAGGCTAGTCATAGGATTGCTCTGGTAAGGTTTTTCCCTTTTTCTCTAATGTTTTTCTGACTTCCCTCATTTTCCACTTCTAATGCCTTCTCTTTTCTGCAGTTTGTTACTGACTTCGCCGTGCTGTATCGTTCATGCAATGAGATGGTGAAGAAGAATAGTGAGCTGGAGCAAGAGAAATCTGCCCTGAAGCTGAAGGGTAAAGAGCTCGAGGCCAACCTCAAAGCCGTTGAAGCTGCTCGGATTTCATCCGACTTGGCTCTTGCCACTGCCAACAAGGAGAAGGACGCTGCAGTCCAAGATCTGAAGGAGCTGAGGCAGGCGTATGACTTGGTTTGCTCGAGCAAACTTACATTCGTTGAGGAGAACAGGGTGCTCTCTGAAGAGCTTAAGAAGAAGGAGTCCGAGGCTGTTACCGCCAAGGAAGACTCTTACAATTCTGGCTGGGCTGCTGCATATGAGGATGCTGAAGTTCAGATAGGCTATATTAGCTGTCTGAACTTCAATAAAGGATGGAACAAGGCTCTCATTGCTGTTGGAGTGGATGTTGCATCTCCTCTTTTTGACGAGCACGACTTAGGGCCGAGGCCAGTCGTAGATGAGGACCCTGCCCCAGCCGTTGAAGGCTCTGATCCTATTCCTCAGGCGTCCCCTGCTGACGTTTCTTCTGTTGAGGTGACAGAGACCACCCCTGCCGAGGGCAGTGCTCCTGTTAATGCTGATAAGGGGACAGGGTCATCAACCTCTGGGCCACCTGAGGTTGCTAATTAGTTATTTGATAGGATTGCTTTGTATTTTTGTTTTTTCTAGTCTGTAAACTTTCTTTTTTCAGTTCGATGTAATTTCAATTTTCATTAATGAAAAAGGCTTCATTTTTTCTTGTACTGATTTGTCCCTTTCTCTCCTTTTTCTTTCTCTCGCTTGTAGTTAGTTGATGTGGATAATTACATTCATATTACTTCCCAGTTGGGTAGGACCCTTGGTCCCAATGCGAGTCCTGAAGTTCCCCAGGCCTTCGTTAAGCTTTGCAAGTCCCTTAGGTCTAGAAATCAGAAGTATAAGGAGAAATCTGAGCTCGTGGCCAAGCTAAAGGACAGGCTCCAGGAGATGGAGGGCATTGGTGCTTCAGTGCAAGAGGAGGTCAATGCGCTGAGGACAAAACTATTAGAGGCCTCCGAGATCAACCAAGTAGGGGAGGTTCTTCAGCAGGAGAATGAAGACCTGAGGAGAGAAGTCTTACGACTCAGGGAGCATGCGCCGAGCTCTGTTCGAGCAGTATTGCAAGGCTCCTCATCATCGCGAACTAGAGCTGGTCATAATGTTACTCCTCCTATGTCGCGAAGTCCCACTCGCCCTCCCTTTCTGAGAGCTGGTAGGAGCACCAGGAGCAGAAACAGGGAAGCATAAGAACTTCGTGATAAGGAAATGGAAGAACTCCGCGGTGATGTTCAGCGAGCATATGTAATCGTTGCTGGGCTTCAAAGGGACGTTACTCGGTTGCGACACTTGTTCAAGAAAGGCCCTCGACAAGCGTGGGCTGACGGTTATGATCAAAGCTGGTCGGATGCTCCAACAAGGCTGTTTGAGTTTGAGGAGCTTTCTTTTATCAGGGGGTGGCTAAGTGCCTTGAAGGAGCTGCAAGTCCCGAGGAACTCGGTGCTATGGTATCATCATGAGATGTCTTCCTCCACCCTGATGCCTAACCCATTCCGGAGGGATGATCGATGGATCCCCATTGATGCTATTCCTCGATAATTACTGGAGTCGGGTGCGAATGAGGTTGTGGAGGAGTTAGCTCCTTCTCCTGATGACGGACGAAGAGCTCGAGTGGCTGATTATCTCGATCGGAGGCTTCCACCCCATTGAGATTTTTCCAGTTGCTATTTTTTTTGAATTTTTGATAATGTAAATGCTTTTGTCGAGCTCGCCGACTAAACATGTATTACCATTGTTGTAAGTATGATGGATTAATGAAAAGTTTGTGTTTTGGGCAATTTTGCCGACTAAACATGTGCATCCTACTTTTCATATTCTTGCTACTCTATAATCTTTTTTGTTTTGTCATGCAAGTGTCCCCCCAGTCCAGTATAATACCAAGATACCATTGTGCTCCACTTTACCTTTTAGGTTGTGTTGTCACACTCCCTTAGGTCTAAGTGGGGCAATTGGCGAGGACACACCTAGTGTTGGATGTCTTCATTCGATCAGGATTTTACTCAATCGAAGTAGGTTTGACGACCAGTATAGAATTTGGTCGTATTGCCTAAGGATCCCCTGTAGGGCTTCATATATTGACAGGGGAAATGTTAAGAGGTCTCTCTTGTTTTATGACGATGACCTGAGGAGGGGTATTTCCCCGCTATAGTGATCAATGTGCCTGTTATTTGGAAAACATGTGCGATAAATGCAGTTGTTACCAATCAGAGTGTAACCAATTAAGTAGCTTTCATTAGTAATAAGGGAAATGAACTTCTATTTTCATAACAAAAGAATACAAGAAAAAGATCTAAAAATAGAATTTCTTGAGATTAGTTGCGTTCCATGCTCGTGGTATTTCTCTTCCCTCCATTGTTTCCAAGTGATAGGCACCTTACAGATCGTCTTTAGTTATCTTAAAGGGTCCTTCCCAGTTTGGGCCTAGCTTGCCGTCTGATGACTTCACTGTGCTGCCCAGGACTTTCCTTAGAACATAGTCCCCAACTTGGAATGTTCTCGGGTTAACCCTTTTGTTGTAGTGCTTCGCGAGCTGTTGCTGATAGCTCGCTAGCTTCACTAGGGCAATTTTTTTGCGCTCGTCGGCTAGGTCGAGTTCGGCGAGCAATGCCTCATCATTCTGGCCTTGGTCAACAAGGTTGGATCTCATTGTTGGCAAACCCGCTTCTAGTGGGATGACTGCTTTCGTGCCATATGTCAGCGAAAATGGGGTTTCTCCTTTTGCTCGCCGGGGCGTGGTTCGGTACGCCCATAGGATATGGGGTAGCTCTGTTACCCATGCGCCTTTGGCTCGCTCTAATCGCTTCTTCAATCCATCGATCACAATTTTGTTGGAAGCTTCAGCTTGGCCATTGCTCTGAGGGTAGGCCACCGAACTGAAGTGGTGTTTGATCCCGTGTTCGTTACAGAAGTCCTGAAAGGGACCACTTTCGAACTGTGTTCCATTGTCGGTGATGATGAATTTAAGAATTCCAAATCGAGTGATTATATTCCTCCATATGAACCTTATCATATCGGCATCTCGAATGTTCGCCAGGGGTTCTGACTCGATCCATTTGGTGAAGTAGTCAGTCGCAACCAACAGATATTTGCGATTGCCGGCAGCGGTAGGCAGTGGTCCCACAATGTCCATTCCCCATTGGGCGAAGGGCCATGGGCTGGACAGGGACTTTAGGTCGCTGATGGGTTGGTGGGCCATAGGAGCGTGGAGTTGGTATTTTAGGCATTTGCGGACATATACTGCGGAGTCCTTTTGCATATATGGCCACCAATAGCCTTCCTTCATTGCTCGAAAGGCTAGAGACCTTCCTCCAACATGACTTCCACAGATTACTTCGTGAAGTTCGTTTAGCACTTGATCGACATCACCTGGGTGGACGCATCTAAAGTAGGGACCGGAGAAGGATTTCTTATATAAGTCGCCTCCTATGGATAAGTGAAAGCGAGCATCTTTGACTCTTATCTGGTGGGCAGTTTTCTTGTCATCTGGGAGCGTGCCATCCTTTAAATAGTCCCTTAAGGGGTCCATCCAGCTGGGGGCTGACCCCACCTGGATTATCTGTTCCACGTTTGGTAGCTTGTTGTTGTGGTTAATGCTCGGACAAGTGAGAAAATCGATGGGGATGATCCTTTTTAGGTCAGAGTCAACTGCCGAACTCAAGGCTGCTAAGGCATCAGCATGACTGTTTTGCCCCCTGGGAAACTGCTGGATGTTGATCTCTTCAAAGCTTGTCATTAATTTTTTCACTAAGGCGAGGTAGGCTGCCATTCTTTCATCCTTTGCATTGTAATCTCCACTTATCTGATTGGAGACTAGTTGAGAATCTTCGAACACCTATAAACGTTTTGCTCCTAGAGTTTGCGCCTTTTGGAGATCGGCTATTAGGGCTTCGTACTCTGCTTCGTTGTTGGAGGCTGCAAATCCAAGCCTGATTCCTTGCTCAAGGATTGTGTTTTCTGGAGTGATGAGAATAACGCCTACCCCTGCCCCCTTAGAGTTGGAGGCTCTATCAACGAAGAGTTTCCAGGTTTCCTTTGTTGCCTGGTTCTTCTCTTGCCTTGTTGGTTGAGGTTGGTCGAAGAGTTCTTTGCCTGTGAATTCGGCTATGAAATCAGCAAGGATCTGACCCTTGATAGCTGTCCTTGGTTGAAATTGGATGTCAAACTGGCTGAGCTCGACTGACCACTTAGACAATCTGCCCGACAAATCCTCTTTCCTTAGGACCGCCTTAAGGGAATGCGATGTAAGGACGATGATAGTATGAGCTTCGAAATAATGCTTCAGCTTCCTCGAGGCTATTACTAGTGCAAAGGAGAGCTTCTCCAATGGCAGGTACCTTTGCTCGGTGTCTAATAAGGTCTTGCTTGCGTAATAAACGGGGTGTTGGATTCCTGCAACCTCGCATATTAGCGCAGAGCTGACAGTGTGATTGGATACGGAGAGGTACAGGTACAAAGAATTCGTTTGCTGTGGTATGACAAGCAGCGGTGGAGTGCTTAAGTAAGACTTGAGTTCGTCCAATGCTCACGAGCAATCTGGGCTCCACTCTACCGTTTTACTTCTCTTTAGAAGATGGAAAAAAGGCTTGCACTTCTCGGAGGATTTGGAGATGAAGCGATTTAAGGCAGTGAGCATTCCAGTGAGCTTCTGCACGTCCCAGATTGTGCGAGGGGGTTGCACCCTGTTGATTGCATCGATCTGATCTGGATTAGCTTCTATGCCTCTGTTACTGACCAAGTATCCAAGAAATTTTCCTGACTAGACACCGAAGGAACACTTGCTCGCATTAAGTTTCATCCGGTACTTCCTGAGGATTTCGAAGGTGTTTGACAGGTCCGAGAGGTGATTTTCTTTCTTCCTGCTTTTAACGAGCATGTCATCGATGTAGATCTCCATGGTGTCTCCCATTTGATCCTTGGACATTTTAGTGACCAGCTGCTGATAGGTTGCTCCTGCACTCTTGAGCCCAAAGGGCATGACCTTGTAGCAATATAACCCAGCTGTTGTGATAAACACCGTTTTGTCTTGGTCTGGTGATACCCTGAGTACGCGTCCAGGAAACTCATTCGCTCGTGAGCTGCAGTGGCGTCTACTAGTTGGTCTATTTTTAGGAGGGGGAAACTATCCTTAGGGCATGCTCTGTTGAGGTCAGTGAAGTCGATGCAAACTCTCCACTTCTCATTATTCTTCGGAAATACTACTGGGTTGGACAACCACTTGGGGAATTGTACTTCCCGTATGGATCCTGCATCCAGTAGTTTTTCTACTTCCTTTTCGACCGCTTTAGCCTTCTCGGGCGCAGTTCGCCGTGCCTTTTGGGTGATTGGCTTGAATGTGGGGTCGACGTGCAGCTGATGACAGACCACACTAGGGTTGATTCCACGCAATTCGTATGCTTCCTATGCGAAAACATCTACGTTGCGCCTCAGCAAGGTTGTCAACTCTTCCGTTTTTGGTCGGTGAGAGATGCTCCAATCAAGAAGACTCTATTACTGTTGCCATCTTCAGCTGTAATTTCTACCAGGTCCTCGACGACACGCTCGGAGGGGGGGAGCCTGGTCTCCTCTACTCTGGGTATTCCGTACTTTAATTGTTATTTGGAAGGTATCACACCTTCTTCAACATTCTCGCTGGGTTGTCCGGCCTTCTTCTCTGGCTTTGGTCGGATGGCTGCTATGAAGCACCTCCTCGCCATCGCTTGGTCACCGTGGATCTCCATTACTCCTAGCTCGGTTACATACTTGAGCTTCTGATGGTAGGTCGAGGGGACTGCCTTCATCGCATGAAGCCATACCTTGCCGAGGATGGCCTGGTATGGAGAATCGATGTCGACTACCAAAAACTCGATCATCTTGGAAATGTTTCCAGCGTGCACCGGTAATACAACCTTGACCAGGGGCATAGTTATTTTCCCAGCGAAGCTAACTAAAGGAACAGTAGCTTCCTTTAGGTCGGCGACGCTTAACTTCAATTTCCTGAATAGGTCGAGGTACATTACTTCGGATGAGCTTCCTTGATCGACGAGCAGCTTGTCGACGTCAAAGTTGGCTATCCTAAGTGTAATGACTAGGGCATCATGATGTGGGGTCCTTACTCCCACCAGACCTTCATCCGTGAAAATAATATGCTTGTCATAGTTGACGTCCTCTGCTCGTCGACGCTTTCCTGACTGTGATTTTACTGGATTGATTTGGAAAGCCTGCATTACCGCTGTAAGTTTTTTCATTTCTATTCGAGCTGAGTTTCCTTGTATCCGCTTGACGTTAGATGCTCCGTGGATTACTGCGAATTCATGTCCAGCATCATCTTCCAACACGTTGTCAGGTCTTGCCTCTCTGTTGGCAGCCACTCTTTCTGCCCTCTTTTCCACAAACTCGTTCAAATGCCCAAACTGGGCCAACTCCTCGAGGTGAGACTTTAGAGCTTTGCAGTGCTTGGTCTTATGTCCTCCCTCTTTGTGGAAAGCGCATCTTAACGCATTGTTCCTCTTCGAGGGATCTTTTCCCATTTTCCTGGGCCACTTGATGAATGGCTCATCTTTGATCTTCGCGAGAATTTTGTAAATTGGTTCTTTGAAGATGGTGTTGACCCCCTGGAATGCTTTCGACGCGTCATGGTTCCCTCCGTTCTTGGAGCCATTTTTGCCCCCGTTTTTTCCTCCTTTTTTCTGGTTCTCGATTTTGTCACTTCCCTTAGTAGTGAGTTTAGCTCGACCGTTTTCCCCTGTACTGGGGCGGGTGACGTCTTCCACCTTGGCATACTTCTCGATGTGAGCCATTAGGTCGTCAATGGTTATGGCTTCCTTCTTCGTCAGAGACTGGTAGAGAAGGGAAGAACTGGGCAGCCCAATTTTGAAGGAGGCCACCGCCACTTGCTCCGAGCAGTCCTCAACCTCATTGAACAACTCCCAGTACCTTTTTGCGTAGTCTCGGAGGGTCTCCTGAGGCATCTTCTTCATTGTCAACAAGGCGTCCATCCTTTTGGTATGGGAGCTACTTGTAATGAAGCAGGCCGTAAAGAGTTCGGCCAGGGATTTAAAACATAGGATGGATTGGTGGGGGAGTCTTTCGGACCATTTCTGCGCCACATCATGCAAGCTTGAGGGGAAAATACGGCACATCAGTGCATCCCGGTGATTCCAGAGGGCCATGGCCTGTCGGTATTTCCTGACGTGATCGATGGGATCAGTCTTATCGTCATAAATCTTGAACCTTGGAATAGCAAATTTCTTGGGGGCTTCTTCCTCTTCGATTTCCCTCGTGAAGGGTGACTTCATCTGGGTTTTGAGAGCTCGCCTTGCGAGTTCTCTAGTTGATCTGGCACTGTGGTGGGCAGGATGTTGGTCCATTTCCTTGTGGACCAGATCTCGTATATTCTTGTTGCTGCGAGCAGGGCTCTGGTAACGTCGAGCTGTTCGTAGCTGTTCGTGGAGGTCGTCGTCTGATTCGTCTCCCTCGACCTTTCGAAATCCTCGCCTTGGGCTCCTTCCTCGGCTGTGAGATTTGCTCACCTGAGGGCTAGGGGTGCGGTATGGATGTCTCCTGTTATCAGGATGAAGCTCCATCTCCAGTCTTTACAGTCTCCTTTTTAAGCGAGCATTCTCAGCTTCGTACCTGCGAGAAGACTCCCTCTGCTCGTGGAGCCTTGCCTCGTACGCATCAATCAATCTGGATATCTGTGTGGACCTTACTGGTCCCTGGCTTTCTTCTGAGGCTGGCCTTTCCAAGCGAGCCCTCTGATCAGAACGTCGAACTTCAGACCTAATCCTGCGAGGAGCAGGTGGTTCTTGAATATCCCCTGCCTGAGCGGCATTACTGCTGTGACCAGACATCTTAAACTCCTTTCTTGGTGTGGGCTCTTCTCAGGAAAAGATGAACGCTTCCCACAGACGGCGCTAATTGTGGTGATAATTATTGTGCAACACAAATAAATAAGAAAAAAGCATTCACCAAGTGAGAACAAGGAATATAAAATGACAATCCCACAACAAAGCATGTACGTGGTTCAGCAAAGATGTGCCTATGTCCACGGTGGTGCAGTCGATATTATTTATATATACTCCCGAGAGTAATTATAGAGAATACAACTTGTTCCTTTGCCCTGTATCTAGGGTTTAATATATATATGTACATTTAGGTGAGTGGGGGTGATGGTTTCCCCACGTCTTCCATCCTTCCCATAACTTCCCTTCAAGGGAACTTGGGAAGAGACTGCATCAAAATAAGAAGTGGGGGGCCTAGACTTTGGGCCGCTAGAATTGGGCTACTCTTCTAGGCCCATGGTATTAATTCTGGGTACCCACACTAACAGTCCATCTCTTCTTTTAAAAAGGGCTCAATATAGATTTATACCAGGCTACTTCAAAGTCTATATATTCATCATCTAAATTGTCTTGATCAACTTGCATCATATATAAATCTAAAGTATCCTGAAAGTCTTCATACTCATCAATATCACTATTATAGTCTTTCGAATCACTATCTGTATAAGCACTATAGATACTAGTATTATCATCATCTTCTATGTCTGATATTTCTATAGCATATAGGATATCTAATTCTTCTTAATCTGCATAGTCCAACATTCTTTGATGGAAGTCTTAGATTGAGCTACATCATTTTTCCTTCCTATTACTAGAAACTTTCTTATACTTACTAGTGTTCTTCTTAAAATATCTTATTTGGTTAAATTTATTTTTCTTAATCTTAGAGTTCTTTTCCCTAAAGGTAGTAAATGGTCCAAATGTATACTTCTTTGGAAATCCTAAAGGTTTAGTCTTAAAATTCCTATATTTCCATTCTAATTTCTTTTTGAATTTCTTAGATTCACTTCCACACCCCCATTGGAATGGAGAGATGTCTCTTTCATCTTTGATTGAAGGGATCTGCTTGAAAGTTTCTTCTATTAAATTTCCTTGAGTTATATCAAGTCTCTTAGATATGATATAGTCTTTGTCAAAATTTATTCTTTCACCAAGGGAGTTGTTCTTAACTCCAGCTACTCATGGCCAATTCCTATATTCATTAATTAGGATTTGTCCTATGGCTGGTATCTTCCTAAAGTATTCATCTTTTAAGGTCTCTCCAAATTCTTTAATTTGGTAATATAGCTGCTCATAATTATTTCTATGTTCATTTATCTTATCTAGTTTGCAAATGCTAAGGAGGGCTAACTTAGTTTTTGCTAGGTCTTGTTCATTGATTTAAGCTAGATGTCCAGCTCCAATGAATTCTGATGTGAATAATTGAATATATTCTTCAATTGATCTTTCTTCTAAGTTTTCTTTCATCTTCTCAATCTTAGCTAAGGAGTCTTCATTTGTAGACTTTTTTAAACTATCTAAATAATCTTTTGCAATACCTCTAATGGATTGCTCAACGTATTGTTTACATGAACTTGTATCCTATTGTTCATTAGATGCAAAACACATGTTCATCTGATTACGCCATTCATCTAAGGCCTTCTTTCTATCTTGAACATTGTCTAAGTTAAGGTATATACCTACTGGATTTATTGCCTGACTTGCGATGGTCTTAACAGGAGTGAAACTCTTGTCACTAGTTGGAAAGTCTTTTATATAGTCTGGTTTAGTCTTGACTATAGTGCTTGAGTATATAGGAATATTTATTCCTATTGGTTTACTAAAAAATCTAGGATTATCCTCCAGCCTACTACTACTTTCTATTTCTTGTTTATTAGGATTTACTTGTGTAGCTGACATTAATCTTTCTTCTCCTTCTTCTATTAATCTTAAGTTTCTAAGAAGTTCCTTTGTATTCTTAGATTCTTTTAATTTTAATATGCGGTCTTGGGCTATCATATTAAATCTTTCTCTTTCTTGAAATCTAATAGAATGACTTTTCTTAAGGTGATCCTTAAATGTCTTCATGTCCAATTCTAAGGGTTCATGCCCAAAGTTTTGGATCCTAGCTTTTTCTTTAACTAATTCTTTTTGTTTAAATGATCTTCTAGGTCTATTTACCGGGGCTTGTCTTAGTAAACTAGAACTAGTCTTACTACTACATTCTCCCTCTAAAGGATCATTGATTATGGCTTCCCCCATATTCCTAAATCTAACTTCTTCAATCTGGATATTCTTATTGATAATCTTAGGGGGGCCAAACTGGATAGTAACATTTCCAGCGGCATCGTCTTGATTAATAAACAGAGGTTTATTATTTATAGTCTTAGTTTCTTGAAATTCTAGCAATTGCCAGAGGGTCTTAGCTTTTTCTTTCATAGGTCCAGTATTCCTAATATTATAAGTATGATTATAGTCTGAAACATTGGTTCTAACTCGGATTTCTTCATTAAGTTTACCGCTAGGAATTCCCGATTACATTCCTTCATAAGAAAATTGGGAGAACTTCACATAGCTTTGGAATTCTATATTTATATTAGCGTTTGGGATAATATAGTCTTCATAGCCATTAGCATATAAGATTAATTAAAATGTTTAGCTATGTCTACGATTACTGTAAATGCCGGAATGACATTAAAGTATCCTATGTTGTTTGACATTTCCAATTGGGCTATCCCAATAAGGCTTTTCTGAAAATCCTTTTATCTTTTTTCTCCTAAACAATATAATATGTTGATATTATTCTGAGGTCTATGCAATCCTTGAATTCTTGCTTGAAAGAGTCCAAAGGTTAGGAATTGAAACTTCCTATCAGCTCCTCTAGATCTAAGCCATTCTGAGTTAAACACTTGGAGCTTAGTATAGGATTTGTCTAACACATTATTCTTACAATGGTAAGTCATGTTATAATTAGGAGTCTTAGGAGTGGCACCTTCTTTAAACAAGTCTATGTATCTAATGTCTGGAAGTTGTCCATCATGAATGGAATCTTCAACAATCTTCCAGTCAACTTCACCCCATTCCTTCTACTAGAGAGGATTGGTGAAATTTCTCTCCTTCCACCATGTCCTAACATTGGAGGATGAATCCTTAAGTCTTTGGAGCATATAATTACTTTGTCCAATATTTGGGACAGAGTTAACTATCTTACTAGTCTTATCTAATCCGTCATTTATAACTCTTCTACCTATGGTCTGCCTTTCTCTAGTTTCTATAAGAGGGGGTTCTCTAAATTTACAGGTGGATACCTATTTTTGTTCAATTCTTTTTTCAATTCTTTTTAAGAAGTCTGAATAATCTTTTTGTCTTTTTATCTGACTAAGTATTTCTTCTTTAAAAATCTTATTCTCTTTTCTTGTTTTATTAGAGATTTCTTCACTATGCCTAGCTAGAGAATTAACAAGGGATTTTACAACATTTGTAATATAGTCTTTCACTTCATTATCTTTTTCTTGTTGTTGCATAGATATAATTTCTATAGATTCTACAATTTTTTCTATTTTATCTAAACGAGTTAAAATAAAAGGCGAGTCTATATATGCTTGGGAAGTCTTATTATATACAGCCTTAATTCCATTTATAATTTCTTCGTATTTTTCTTCTACTTGGGCCATGTCTACTCTAAGTTCATTAATAATACTATCCATTTTGGATAGGTTATGGCTTTTCATATTATTAAGGTAATTTGCTAAATTTTGTTGGAATTTAACAAAGTCTATGTATAAGGTGGTTAATCCTTCTATCTTATCTTTTAAATCTAATTGCAAGTCTTTAACAAAGCTAATATTATAGTCTTGGGTAGCTGCTATGGATGTAGAAATTAAATTTAATCTTTCTAATATGAGTCTAGTTGCTTTAGCAGCATTGGCAATCTCATTTTCATTTATCTTATAATAAAATCTATTATCATTTATCTTTTTTAAAATTCTTTGATAAAAGTCTGATAAGGTCTGAATAGAGAGGTCTCTTGGTACCTCATTCCAATCTGATCTAACTATCTCCATTAGGAAGATAAGTATCTAATCTAGGGATAAGCTTAGCGTGTTCTTTAGTAAGTTTAATTAACTCGCTGTCTTGATTTTTAGTTAAAGTTTTAATTTCTAAAATATCTTTGTTAAGGACTTCTATATGATTAGTCTTAATATTTATTTCTTGTAAAACATGTACTAGGTCTATTGGGATTTGGTTATCTATTTCTAGTAGTCTTTTAAAGATATTTTTTATCTCTATATCTAAAGTTTGGATGTCTCTGAATAATTGTCTAAATATAAGGAGGATACAATTATTTTGATCTAATATGCTATTAATAGCACTAGCAGTAACTTATCTACTGTCTGCGTGTTTAGCTGGGATATGTCCAACGTGTGAACAACCGTCTATGTGTGTGGTTAAATAATCTTCTTGGTCTAAATCGTTTATAGGTTGGTAGTCTGGGTTGGTTCCAAAAATATCTTTGTAAATGCGAGGGATAAATCACAAGAGCATTAAAGTCTTTTTACTAAAAGTCTAAAAGGAGCGTCTTATGGCTTTGATACCACAATTAGGGGTTTGGTCGGAATTTGGTGAGTTTCTAAAGTTCTTAAGGTCTTGATACCAATTAGGGTCTAAACTACAAATCTTTTAAATATATAGTCTTAAAATATGATTTTTGTATAAGACAAGAGGGGGACCATCTAAAGAAAATAACAAAAGTCTTTGGGACCACGAGGGGACCACAGCCGGATAAGGAAGAAAGTCCGTTAATCCGTTCTTTAAGGTAGTCCGTTTAAGAGAATATATATATATATATATATATATATATATATATGTGTGTGTGTGTGTGTGTGCATACACACACATACCCCTCAAAAAATTTATATGACTATGCAAGGTCAATAAGCAACCTTAAAGAATCAATGACTCTCACGTTGCCAATGGACCCTCACAAAACCCAAAAACCTGAAATGTATAAGCATAAGTTTACGTTAGGGTGACGCCTAACGAATATACTGACACAACTGCAATCAGTATATAAACAATTATATAATAGTCATTTATATCAATAAATACATCAATTCAATTTGATTTAACCTTCAGGTCCATTTACCATTTTGGGCATTTCTCATTCATAGTCTTTTCATTAAGATTGTACCCTTCTTAGGTATTTCTTATGCTCTTCCCCCTTTTAGGGTCACATCTCTCATGAAACCCCTTTTAGATATTTCTCATGATCTTTTCTCTTTTGGGGTCGCATCTCATATCACGCATATATCAATATTCTATACTAATTTAGAACATACAAGTACACTAATTTTGCTTATGTAAATTACTTATCATTTTCTTCAAATTCGACCAATATTAATGGAATTGCCTCTCCACCTACTAATCTAATTCAATTTAGTATGTGCAATAAATTAAATAATCACAATAGTTTTTATTTAATGCATAACAATATTTTAATATATACCCCATTCATTCTTTACCATTTTCACATCCCACGTCACTATCAACGTATCATAACTTAAAGTTAATTAATAGTATATTAATTTCACAATATTTACTCGAACCTCGGCACATAACCCTCCCCAATAAACAATAATCATGCTGAAGTTAATTAAGTCAATATTTATATATATTCTTCATGATTACCTAATCCATATAAACTATCCACGTTTTGCAGGTTAAGATGCAATACATCCCATCTTATATTTCATAATCTCTATATTTATTTAAATATTCAAATTACCAAATAACATATATAAATAATTATCACATTACTATATATTCATTCGTAACTTGTAGCCTTCTTATCACATTCATATGATTTAACACCGAGTTATGAATGAAAACTATATTGCTCATAAGTTCTCTCTTGAAACTAATTATCATATTACTCATGTTCACGGATTAAACTATAAAAATTTATAATGAACTAGCTTCTTGACCATACATTTTTGTGGATAAATATAAATATAGTTTCCAAATAATTTTACGATGCATAATTTCATTTTTTCTAGAGAGGAAAGTTATGGTCATTTTACTATATGTAAAAGTTATTTCTGAAAAAATACAATAGTGAAGTTCCAACTTTAAAATGTCATCCAGACTAAAATAAAAGTTATTTTATCATTACTTTGGAATATGTTATGCTCACAATTATAATTTCCCACTATAATGAATCAATTTCATTAAGTATAAAGACAATTATGCTAATTTGATCACAATAAGGTCCGAAGAATACATAAAATAACCCAACATATTTAATTATATTTTCTTTATATTTATCAATTAAAATACATGTAACAATTCTATAGCACATATAATCATAAATACACATCAAAGAATATTTAAAGTCTAGGATTTAAACTCCCATTTTTATCAATCTTGCATAAGCTCCTTAAAGAAGTGTAAGAATTTATTTTTGTCAAGCATGGAACTGTTGGAATTTTATTCTTAAATCAATGTATGATATTTATTTTTTCAATAAAGGAGTATCAGGGTCACTTGAAATTAGAATCTTATTTATGGAATACCTTATATTTTCTTTAAACATATTGTATTAAATGTCAGTCAATTGGACTTGGTAGGAATTCTAGTGATTTGGTTCGACCTAGTCGCTAGAGATCAAAATTTTAAGTTTTAGTAAAATTGAACAGTTCACAACCTAGATAGGGAGTTAACATCCCATCAGTAAAGCTGCGACTGCAATTCTAGTAGTCTATCTTAAACTCTATGAACTTATCTTTTAGTTCACCAATTATTAGTGTCTAGTCAATACACCCTAACCATCAACCTCTACTGTTGACTATATGCGACTTGTGTCACTGCCCAATGGGCGTATCTCAATTCTATCGGCACTTCAAATAATTCTATGTCATCAAAATTCAACACAAGCATCTCACACTAATAATCCCGGTGTCACCACCATTGGTTTCCACGGACACCCGTAAATTACTACAATTATAATCAGAAGCGTGAAAGCGATTAATAACTATCAACTTAATTGTGTTCCACTTGGCACTAAATCACTTGTCATATTAACCTCTTTGGCTTTTGTAGTCCCCTATTTCAAAGTGTGATTTAAGTGAAAAAATAAATTCTTTCAAAAAACCTTTTTCCAAATTTAACACACACAAAGTTTATTAACTAATTTTACTTAAACCCAGTTTTATCTTGTTTAATCCTAAACATGCATCTAGGTGATTAAAGCAAGTAAAATAAAGTAAAGTTCACACTCCATATGTAAGAGGAAACCACAAAGGGAAAAATCCTCGAACGGCCCAAGCCATACAATCACTATGATACAATTTTACAAAGGAAGACAGATAAACTTACACAACGACTTGATTCCCATAAGCCTTGAGGCTCTTCTTCTCTTTAACCGATCCTCTACAGTGCCTATGTATAAATCCTTACACTATACTTGTCCACAACACACGTGTCCATGAGTGCCTCGGTATCCACTGATGTAACTTTGGCAACCATCTACGATTAAGAACTCAGACTCCTCCGCTTCTTCACTGCAAAACTCCAACGAACAATGTTCAATAGAGATGAACAAACTCCAGATGGTGCAAACAAGATCTCTATAAAAATTGTATATGAAGTATCGTCTGTTTAAACACTAAGGATGGTTTTAACCATTAAAAACCTTAAAAAACAGATGCAGAAAAATGAAGCTGTTTGTTTTGTAATTTTGGTTCTGCACACTTCGAAATTCTGAGCAAATACTACCTTAAATAATAAAATTAAGTCGGCAGGTCGTTCGAACGATATGTATATGTCATTCTAACGACTGAGAGATGTCATTCGAACAACATCACATGTCGTTTGAACCACTTAAACCAAAGTCAGTGTACCATACGACTCTAAACATCAGATAAGCTCAAAATAAATGATTTAAACATTTTAAAATCATTTTTAATAAACTTTCCATTGTTTAAAACTCTTTTCGAACTCCATAACCATAATGCATTCATACCTGAGAGATATTCAAAATGCAATATGAATGAAGCATGAAACTTGCACCAATAAAACTCGGCATGATTAATCTTTGAAGCTTGGCCGCTACAACTTCAACACAAATGCGTCAAAGACTTTGTGAGTATTGTGACAAGATAAAAATCTATTTATCACTCTAATAAGTTTTGTTCCAAAAAAAAGTCAATTGCATACAAATTAACTCAATTGGAAATTTTGCCCTTACAAATCTCCCATTTTGACTTCCAGGACAAAACCCAAATAGTGAAATGCCTAAGTAGGACTGTCAAGCCAAATGACACCTAAATTCCATCCCATAAAACCCAAAATAAAAAATACAGGACAAGGACTAGTGTATGCTGGTTCGACAAGCATGAGCTGTCTGAATGTTATGTAGTCTCAAAATCTCTAATCATTGAAGAATACCTACACACATGAAACAGACAAATACCCAGTCAAGGATGGAGGAACAAATGATATAAAAATACCAATATGTTAAACAAACCATTTGTTAAACATGTGATCAAAACATGATGGATAAGTGCAATTCAACATGATACTAATAAAATATAAACATACATATGATCAAAATATGATACCAATTTGTAAAACCAAAAAGAACATATGTGCTCATTAAACAAAATACTCCCCCTACATTGCATACATCTCTCCACATCGAATAGAAAATGGTGAAAAAGATAAACAAAGCACCAAATATCTAGAATGAAATAAATCAATGAAGCATATCAAGATAAACATGAGTATATAGCTAGTTAAAATAATCAAAGATACCAAATCCGAATTAGCAAACAGTCACACAAATGAAATTATCAATCTAATCCAAGATGTGACTAAGTGAATCAATGCAGTATAAGAATCAAAGCATGAATAAGTACTATTGACTGCATGTAAACTGTCTAAATGAACCCAAAAGTACTAAAATAGAATGAAATAATCACATATATGAAGCAGGTACTGAAACAGAACAAGGGCTCAAAAATCTAGGTTGTATTGTTCGAACGACTATGCCATGTTGTTTGAACAACATTAACATGTCATTTGAACGAGGTAAAAAACAACCCAAAACAGTAAGATCTCATTTGAAACAACTAT
This sequence comes from Sambucus nigra, assembly GCA_949130495.1. Classification (NCBI taxonomy): domain Eukaryota; kingdom Viridiplantae; phylum Streptophyta; class Magnoliopsida; order Dipsacales; family Adoxaceae; genus Sambucus; species Sambucus nigra. The sequence goes on along the minus strand of OX422210.1, from coordinate 554,426,298 downwards.
CAAACGACCCTTCTAACGATTATATCTGATAAAATTAACCCCTCAAAAAAATGTGTCATTAGAAACAGACTTCAAACGACTTGGACATGTCATTCGAACGACGTCGTCGTTTGAATGACTTCAACAAAATATATATTCCAATACTAAAAATGACAAAGTTTTGGCCAGTGAAAAAATTAGCTCAAAATAGGTACTGAAAATACGAAATAGTAGCTAAACAGACTCAAAACAGAAAAAATAAACCAATTAAAAACATTGTGAGTTACATGCTAACATAGTATCAATGTGCTCAAACGTGGATGTAGAATGAATGGACGTGAACTACAACAAATGAATCACGACTTCAACACATCAAAATGATCAATAATATCTAATTGATAGCTAATTGTCATCAAACTTAGTTTTAGCCATATGTGACAATTAATATATTGAGTTTAATGAACTAAACGAACAATATGCACACAAATCCGGAATTTCGACGATTCAACATTATGATTAACTAAATGAACTAAACGAACAATATGCACACAATTAATAAATTGATCTTAATGAACTAAACGAACAATATGCATACAAATCCGTTATGACACAATTTTTTAACATTAGGATTCGTGGTGCAAACCCGTTGTTATTTTTCCATCCAAACACCTTCATATATTCATACTTTATTTTTCTAACTCTTTTGAGGTTTCTATTTTTCTCACATTAGATAAATCCTATTGCCTTAATTTTTTCTTAGGCTTTTTTGAATGGTGGCTTTCACGATGAGATTATTATTCTCTCGCAGCTCTTTCCCGTGAACAGTCATTATTTTTTCAATTTAAGCAATATAAATCCTCACGGCAAACGGTTCTTACATACACACCTCCTCCTAAGTCTTATTATGCATAGATGTCAAAATTGAGAGGAGAACGTCTCACCAAACTCAAATACGCATAAGAATCAAACATTCATATAAACCCGTGCATGTATGCAATGATGGCATATATACAAAGTTGAATCCAAATGAAAATTAACTTCGAAAGAACCCCATTAGTGGTTAAGATCATTCTAAGCATCTATAATTAAGACCAAATGTCCTAGCCACATGGATAATTAAATGATGGGGGTTCAAGCACACCAATATGCCACATTAAACATCAAAACTCATGACACAAAAATAGATTGAAAATCTTTTTGTGTTTTTCAACAAATTTTTTACTCAAAAAACAAAATCTTTTTGTATTTTCTCAAAAATATATAAAACAAAAAATCTTTTTGTATTTTCAAAAATTTTATCGAAATAAAATATTTTGTATTTTTTAAATAAGACTCAAATAAATTATAAATATAATACAAAGAGATACACATGTCATAACATTAGCAAGATATATATCATGAAGAAAAGACTGGCATATGACAAATATGGCAACACAATCATCCTTTAGATTTAGCATGGAAATAATCAAGTGCAACCAAACAATTAAAATGAAGTTTAATTCGTAAAGACACTAAGTCCTATTTCCTAACCCAAGTAGGTGTGTAACGATGCATGGGGGTTTTGACAACCGAAACGACTTTACTATTAAACTTCCAAGAAGCATTTTTAAGGACATAACAATAACGCCTAAGGTGACCCTTCCTACCGCAATGAGTGCAAGTGTAAACACGACAAGGAATGCGACATAAATGTGGAACTCTCCTAACGTTCCTAGTTGGCTCTCTCACATGATTGGTATTGTCTTTAGTAATGGGTTCTATCGATCATCTAAGCCTATACGACACTTATCATCCTTGATTTAGACGGTGCCTAAAATCGTATCCAACTTTTTTGACCTATCCTCCAAATTAAACTCACATTACTCGAGCCTCTCAATATCTCATCAAGCTCACTAATCCTAGACTCAAGTAAACGCCTAGACTCCTAAAACTCAATAATCTATTTCTTTAAAGCCTCCATCAAGCCACGAAGACTATCTCTCTCACCCTCAACGTATCCTAGTTTTGCTCGAAGAGTCTTCTCCCATTCCCTAAGAACCTCAATCATAGCATCATTATTTTCTACGGCACACTCATTCAACTTAGCTTGCAATTTCATGTTTTCCCTTTTCACCTTTACCTCTACTTTATACAAAACACTAAAGGCAACTTGCAACTCTCCCACATCAATCTCCTCATCCTCACTAGATTCACCCTCACTCACATGGGATTCACACTCAATGACCTCGGAAGTGTCATTCACATCTTTCGGTTCACTATCACTCAACCTATCGATTTCTTTCCCTTCCAGTTAAGTCTAGTGGGACACTCCGCTACCTTGTGGTCATAACCCTCACAACCAAAACACCTATTCGACTTATCCCTCTTAACATTCTCATTCTTATTTTTAAAGACTTGATCTGCCTTGTTGTTATTGAATTTCTCAAGTCTTTTGGAATCTTTCGATTTCTTTTGGAACTTAAGAAACTTTTTTAACTTCTTTGCCAACAAAAAAAACATCCTCTAATTCGAAATCAGAATCATCATTCGAAACGTTAGTCTCCTCCTTCCGGGATTTCAAAGCAATTCCCTTTTTCTTTCTTTTGCACTTGCTTCGACGTAAACATGTTAAGCTCATAAGTTTGTAAGTCACCTACAAGCTCTTCTAGTTTTGTTGATTTAAGCATACACAAATATTTTAAAACGGTCACTTTGGGATCAAATATACTTGGCAACGACCTTAAGATTTTCTTTATGACTCGATTTTTGGGTATTTTCTCTCCCAAGTTAAACGAAGAATTGAAAATATTGGACAAACTAGAGTAAAACTCATCAAACAACTAACTCTCTAACATCTTAATCGTCTTAAATTGTGAAGTGATGTTTTGAAGTTTAGATGCCCTAACCGTGCTAGTGCCCTCGTGACTAAGAGAAAGAATATCCCAAGCCTCTTTTGAGGTTTCACACGTAATGATTCCATTGTACTCTTCTAGTATAACATGTGAAGAAATAACATGAAGACCTTTAGAATTATAAAGTGCAAGTCTATGCTCACCTTCGTTCCATGACTCAATAGGTTTTAAACTAGTGGCGTTTCCCTCTCATGTGACCGATGGAGTCCAACCCTTTTCAACTACTAACCAAACACGCTCATGAATTGATTTTAAATCACTTCTCATTCGCATTTTCCAATAAGCATAATTTGTTCCATAAAAAACAGGAGTTCTAAAACTGCCAATTTTTTTTAAATTCATCCAAAAAAATTATTTCTAGCTCTGATACCAATTTGAAGGAACCTTTTTAAAAGTGTTCTTTAGGTCAAAATAAATTTTCTTTTAAAACCCTTTTTTCAAATTTAACACGGACCAAGTTTGTGAACTAATTTTACTTAAGCCCAATTTAATCTTGTTTAATCCTAAACATGCATCTCGGTTATTAAAGAAAGTAAAATAAAGTAAAGTTCACAACTCCGGATGTATGAGGAAACTACAAAGGGAAAAAACCTCAGACGACCCAAGCCAGACAATCACTATGATACGGTTTTACAAAGTAAGACAAATATACTTACATAACGACTTAATTCCCATAAGCATTGACACTCTTCTTCTCTTTAACCTCTCCTCCATAGTGCCCACGTAGAAATCCTTCCATGATACTCTTCCACAACACACGCGTTCATGAGTGCCTGGGTGTCCACCGATGCATCTTTGGCAATCGTCTACGATTAATAACTCGTATTCTTCTGCTTCTTCACCAAAAAATTCTAACGAATAATGTTCAAGAAAGATGAACAAACTCCAGATGGTGCAAATAAGATCACTATAACAATTGTATATGAAAGCTCGGATGTTTAAACACTAAGGATGGTTTTAATCTTCGAAAACCTTAAAAAACTTATGAGAAAAGAGAAACTGTTTGTTCTGTAATTCTGGTTCTGCACACTCCGAAATTCTGACCAAACACTGCCTTAAATAATAAAATTAAGTCGACAGGTCATTCGAATAATATGCATATGTCATTCTAACGACTGAGAGATGTCGTTCGAACGACATCCCATGTCGTTTGAACCACTTAAACCAAAGTCAATGCTTCATACGACTCTAAACATCAGATAAGCTCAGAATAAATGATTTAAAAAATTTTTAATCATTTTTAATAAAGTTTCCATCCTCAAAAACTTTTTCGAACACTATAAACATGCATTCATACCTGAGAGATATTCAGAATGCAATCTGAATGAAGACGCAAAACATACACCAATAAAACTCGGCATGATTTATCTTTGAAGCTTGGCCGCTACATCTTCAACACAAACACATCATAGACTTTGTGAGTATCATGATAAGATAAAAATCTATCTATGACTCAAATAAAATTTGTTTCGAAAATAAGTCAATTACATACAAATTAACTCAATTAGAAATTTTGCCCTCATAACTTTACCATCGAGGACACAAACTAAATTGTCATAAAACAAGCATGACCTACGCAAGCCAATACCGACGTCGAAGATCCGATACCGACCTCACCACATCACTCCCGAAAAGGACCCTGAACCTAGAGCTCTGATACTATTTGTAATTCCCTGCCCCATATTTATGGGTTACCCGCAGTCAACCCGGTCCAACCCGAGCGTTAGGTGTGAAGTGCAATGAAATAACTTATATAATATTGCTAGTCCAATTTTATTTTAATTAACATTTCACTTATTTATCATGCAACTCCACTTTTAAAATAAACTACGTGAGGGACCCATGTGAACACCTGAAGTCCATGTGTACAGAGCTATTAACGCAAGAAAAATAAAGTACTTACCTATATAACACTCTTAAAATACGAGGCCACTCCCAATCTGTCGTAACAAAGTGAGGGCGTGAGCCTATTCTCGGTGGGAAATATACGAATGAAGCATAATGACAGAAAGGAAACTCAACACGTTATGCCTACATGAACATGCAACTACATTGTATACATATACATACATATATATACATATACATAATGCATGAAAAGGATTTGAATTCCGAAAACCTTATTATCCAGATTAATTTACCTTAATCTTATAGAGACTTTCTATACTCATCCTTAGCGGTTTTCTCAATATATTTAACACACCCAGTTCAATACTTAAAGCCACCACATTTGGTAGACCCGAAATATTACTTTACTGATGTCACCCTTTTTAATTTATCCAACACACTTTAGTATTTTAATTGAAACTCAACCTTTCAACACATGCAAAACCCGTGTTAGAAAATTCTTATTTAATCTTTGAAATCCTTTTTACAACATATTCGTGTGTTAATTATGGGTTTAACTGTTTAGGTTCCTGGATCACTCGTTTACTCACTCACTTTACCCTTTTCCTTACTTTATGGACATTTATCGATTATACCTTTACTTGTCCATTTTAACCTTTATCGAAACATTTATTTATTCATTCATGTTAGGTTGTATTAACACATTTTACCACACAACCCATTTCTTGACATATTCCTTATCCCTTTCACCCTAGGGCTCCGGGCCCTTCTTTCTTATCTCGATGTCATTTGAGTTCCTTTTAATGTATTTTAATATTTTACAAATGTCCACATTACTCCACTTTTCCTTTTTACCCGGTCGAACCCAAAACTCGGGGCTACCCAATTTGTGCTACAGTTTAAAATTTTACCATTTTATGTCCTTTACACTTTAACCTTGATTTTATTCCAAAAATAATATTCACTTAGGACCACTTTGTGTAACACCTTTTCAACATTTTTATTTCATAAAAATGTTCTACTTTAAATAAAATTACCATTTTATCCATTTGTCTCCAAAATAATCTTTTACTCCATTTTCACATGTGTTAATTTCTTACAAAACTCTATTAAGTTACCAATCTTAACTCAAGTGTTTTAACACCTTATCACCCTTTTTAGCCTTGGAGTAATATTCTTATTATTTGAAAACACCTTTACCTTTTTACTTCTTTTCAATTTCATAAGTGTTAATATTTTACTACTAACTTTCCATGTTTACCCATTAACACTTGTTGAATATCTTTATCAACAATTTCCCAAATCACACATTTCTTTACTTTCTTATTCAAGAAATCCATTTATTTTTAAGACTACTTTCATAAAAAATATTATTTCCATTATTCTACATGTAGTCTTACACTTTATCCTTATCATGTTTTTGATAACTAAGCTTTTTGTATGGGTCGTTGTTGAAAACCAAGTTAGTCAAAATCCTCAATTACCTACAAATATATAACAAGCTCAAGTGTAGAGTGGTAAGTAAGGATGTCAATCCTAATCTGAGGTGTGAGCATGCTGAACATGAGAGGATTATGAATATAATTCACTTGATTCCTTCTTTTTACTTTTGGGTTTTTCTAATTTTTTTTATATTTTTCAAATATTAAAACAAGTAGGTGAGGTGAGGTGAATTAACTCTAAACTAATATAAGAGATGAAATTAACAACTAACTAGTGTGCCAAATAAGAACTAAGTAATAAGAATTGAGATGAACTTAAATTTGATAAATATTCAAGGAATGAAACTTCACCACCACGATATCAATTAAATGTTTTAATTATTCTAGTTTACTAATTTTTCAAATATTAATTCATCTTATCAATTAATTCTCATCATTTGATAAAACAAAATAATATAATTTGGTTAATCTAATTTTCATTCCCACAACTCAATTGAATACTTGATTTAGAAATATTATATCAATCACTCGCTAGAATAGATTCATATAATAAATCTTAAGTCAAACAAAATTTTAATGTATGAGTATAATAAAATATAATATAATCTAATTAGTGGGTCAAACTATCTCTACTTTGAATCCACAAATTAACAGTATATTAGATTTTAATCCTTTCTGAAGGATAGTTTACCATTTCTCAATGCATAAACTCAAGTAGGAATGAAAAGAAAAATTAACTAAATGAAACAAACTAGACTAGATTAATTAATACATTCAATTAATTATATGGGGCTTCATTTCACTCCTTGAATCGAGTGATTAGCCAACCATAGTCACAATTCAATTAACTAACAATGGAATAAAAATTAACTAAATAAAATTTAAATTTAAGAGAAAAGGAAATGAAACCAAATTAGAGGAGAAATGAAATTGATCTTCACTTTTATTCCACAATTCTTCTCAATTACAAGCACTCCAAGAAAAATTAAAAGCAATTTCTAAAAATTAATCCTACTTTCTACTAAAATTTCTAAAAGCTATCTAGAATTTTTGGTGATAAAAAACAGATTTCTCTCTCTAGTCTTCTCTCTAAAAAGCTTAATTCCCCACTTTTGAATGAGCACGGTCTTCTTATATAGTAGACACATGGAGCAAAGGGGTATATTGGGTATATGGCTAGGGGGTGCATGTGGATATGGTGTGAGGTCATGTGAATGAGGGGTGAGGGAATAAAAAATCTAATATGGTTAATGGGGGTGTTTTGGGTAAAAGGTGTGAAAGGTGTTAGTTGGGGTTATTATGGGAAAAAGGGAATAAATGACTAATTGGGTCTAATTGGCATGTGGGTATTAGTTGGTTTTGGCTTGTTTGGCTTTGGCTTTACTTTTGGTAGGTGAGAATCGTGCAAGAGGTTTATAAATGGCATGGGTCTTGAAATGGTTAAATGGAATTGAGGGATATTGGCCGGAGTAGGGTCGAGTTGAGGTTCGCATGTGGTCGCCACGGGTTTGCGTACATGGGAGGTGAGTTCGGGTAGGTCCGATTTCAGTGGTATCGTCGGGTCTACGTCGAAAACAGGGAAGGTTGAGGTTTGATTCGGGTCGGCTTTTGCAGGTGGTCCGGTGGCGGGGTCTGCCCGGGGTCGCCGGTGCCATCGGACAGGGGCGAGGTGGAGGTCTGGTAGATTCAGGTTGGATGTCCAATGGGTATGGAGATTGTGATGGGTTGCTTGTTGCTAGGATGATGGAGGTGGGAGAGAGAGAGATATTGTGGTTATGGGGGTTGAATATTTTTGGATGTTTGTTAATGGTGGTTTAGAGGATAGAGAAGGAGGGTGAGTTGGAGAAGATGATGGTGGGAAGGATTGGGTGTATTGAGGGAGTATGGGAAGGGGGTGTAGCTTAGGATTGGTTTGTGTGTATGTGTTGTGTATAAAAGTAGGGTGTGTGTGTGTAATTTGCACCCAACAAAAAATAACACAATTAATAAAACTAAAACTAAAAAATAAAATCTAACTAAAAATAAAACAAGTTAAAAAAATAAAAATATTAAAACTAAAAAATAAAATCCTAAGCTATTAAAAACTAAAATAATAAAACAAAAGAAATGAAATTTAAAATCTAAATGAAAATTAAAGTCCTAAAAATATAAAATATAATAAACTAAAAATAAACTCCTAGAAACTAATCCTAATGAAATAAGACTACACTAAAAACTAATAAAAATCAAAATAAAATAAAATTATACTAATAAAAATAAAATAGAAAAATAGAAAATAAAACCTAGAAAATACTAATAAATCTAAAATAAATCCTAAAAATAAAATAACTCAAACTAAAAATCTAAAAATTCATAAAAGTACAAAATAAACACACACACGGGTTGGGGAAGGCTAAGGCTAGGATGGGCTAGGTTAGGGTTACGGGATAAGGTAATTAACTCCATTTTAACTGCAATTTGCCTGAAAATATAGCTTTTGACACCGCAACTGCAATTAAACCTGCATATTGAACAATTAAGCGTATAAGACCCATACTACCGAGAATTAGCAACTAAAGTACGTCTATTCGGGGTATAAATTGTACAGTTTTGGGTGCTTATCTGTTTTTAACCCTTGTTTCACACTCTAGACTTTACACTTTTTATCATTCCATATTTAAATCCAACAAAACCTTCTTTAAACTTGTTTTTACACTTAGTGCCAAAATACTACAAGTTTATGTTCATGAGAAAATGGATTCTAGAACTTAAATCCTATTAATGGGTTAAACACATTTTTTATTCTCGAAATTCATTATACTTGCAAAAATATATTTTCAAGACATAAAAGACATTTAATTTCTTCAAACTCAACAAATGTCTATTTCTCATAAAATCATCATTTTTGAAAAAAAATTATTTCCCCAATGTTTAAAAAATAAATCATTATTCCCAAACATTTTATTTCATAAAATGTTTAACAACAATCTTTCTAGAAAATACACCATTTTCATAAAACACCAACTTTTACTATTTGTAAAGTTTTAATTTACCATTATTTTCAACATTTTTATTGCATAAAAATGTTTATTAATTCTACACATCAATTTCATCATTTATTCAAATGCACCCTACTCATGTAATCTAAATATAGACTACAAATATGCAAAGGAAATCTTAATACTAAGAGTTAGGGTTTCCCACCTTAAATGGTGCTCTAATAATGGTAGGCATGAAAGGTCTAAGAAGATGGGAACCTCACACCTCCTAAGGTGGCCTCAAGAAGGTTACCTCACTCCAAAAGTATGCTCCATCAAGCTTCCAAGAAAAAAACCCCTTTAACTCCAAGAAATCCCACCTTCATCTTCTCCAAAAATGCTCCGATCACTATGCCAAAATTCGCAGAATTTCTCCCACAATGGTGGAAATGGGTATTTTAGGCTTGAACATGGTAGAATACTACATAAATGGAGGTGGAAAGGTCGTGGAATGGTGGTGGGTGGAGGTGGGAGACCACCCAACTCTATTTCTCTCACAACTCAAAATAAACCCAAATAATCCAAACAACCCTTAATAAAAGCCTCCCAAAGGCCAAAAACCCCGTTTTCCCTCTTCTGGGTTGATCTGAGCTCGACAGTTCAAAGATCTAATGGTTGAAATTGTAATAGCGCACAAGGGTAACTCAGATTAAAAAAATCGACTTAGGTCGTTCAAACGACAAGCCTAGGTCATTCGAACGACTTCCCCACCTCGTTCGAACTGTAGATAACGTGACCATTCGCGTGGCATGCCACTATAAAGTATTGGCATCTCGTTTGAAACCCTGTATCTCGCGACATTATAATGACATATCCATATTGCTTCTAACGACATATCCTTTTCATTTGAACAACCCCTTTTTTTTCTTCTTTTATTTTTCTCCAATTTTTCCCCATATTTATTATATAATGATCATTAACTCCATTTTAGCATAATTCATATAAAATTTAATTGAATTAGCGGGGCAAGGTATTACATCTATGCTTTCTCGATTTTGGAGGAACAACTGAAATTGAAAATAGATAACAAAGTAAAATGCTCTCAACCATTAAAATATCTCAAAAATGTGTTTAAGTTATGGGGTTTTCAAATATTTTGAAATGGGAGGAAAAATGACCTACTTGTAGGAAATTTTCAAAAAATCGCTCCATTGTGCGCACAAATAACTTTAACTGTGCACACGACTCCAACTAGTGTCGAACCCTTAGCGAAGCAATGCAGACGGGTTAAAATTGGACAATGCAAACATTTTCGTATGCATGCATTCAAATAGGATAATGCGAACGGTTTGAGATGAAAATTCATAAAATGCCTCAAACTTTGCACAAAAATCTATGTCACTTATCAGATTCTTTACACGACACTCCGAGTAAAAAATATTACTTGTTCATCAAATTTAAAATGAACATTTTGAAAAAAAATGCACGTGTGTGTATCCTTAAGATTAATTCAAAACACAAATAAAAATATATATCTTCAAAGTATGCGACAATGAAAGTCTTGCATTGTTCGGCGGCTTGCACCATCCTCAAATTCAAAAGTCCATCTAATTCAAATGAACTCGCATTACTCAACTTATCAAGCCTATGTATATCAAATTACTCAACGATTTAAATAGTTTGTCAGAGATTGTAGCCAAATTTAATACAGAACAACTACATTACAAAATGACACAGTATCAATCTCACCCTTTGGCTATTCCATGGAAAAATGCCAAAATCCCATATACTTTTGATTACTCTTACCAAACCCACTCCCCACTATCCATATAATGAGAGTATTAGGAAGTATTGCACATATGAGTCCAAATGAAAAATTACACTTTAAAGTCAGGTTTGAAATGGTGGGTTGGGGTCAGAATCAACATAACTATACATGAAACAACAAAGCATCACGCAAGTAATAACATACACAAAGATAAATCCCATTCTTAGGAATCCTTAAAAAAATAAAAGTAATATAGATGACATAAAGCATATGAACATGTGAGGTCTAAAACAATCATTTAATATCAATGATTAACACAAATAGTATAACCCCCTTACAAATCATCTCCCCGAATAATAAAAATGAATCATCTGTCCCTTAGGGTTATCTCTGCCTATCATAGATATTTCACCCCCCTTTTGATAATTTCTCCTTTTTGAGACATAGGAAAGATACAAATTATCCACATTTTTTATACTTATAGCTAAGGAGAATAAAATATCATAGGCAATGGGTATAACATGGTAAAAAGATACAACCATAGTGACAGAAAGAACTTGCAGAGAAAAATCTAGTAAAGCATGTGAAATAACAAAGTTGTAAAGGGAATACTCAATGAGCATATACAAGTGAAACATCATATGTATATCAAAATCAAGAACTATTAGATGAAAGATTTCAAATAATAAGCATAAAAGTAGGATATGTAATATAACAATAATTTAACTAGAATGAGATCACATATCAAGCATGGATATACCAATGTGAGCATAAAAACATGAATAAGACAAAATAATCCATAAAACCAACAATGTTTACCATAGCACACAAGGAGTAAAGCTAAATAAACTATCCATATAAATAACCAAAGTATCCAAAGTACCAAAAAATGGTACTAATACCCAATAAAATAGAGATAACGTAGAAAATTTCTAAAACTCATCAATTATAAGTGTGAAGAATTACAAATAATGTCAAGAACAAAATCACACAATAAACTTGTGCTAGGAATAATGTTTGTATTAGGTCATGGTATCTAAAAGAGTATCATGCTCAAGAACATCCAGAAGTTAATAACATCTCAACCAAAAGATACTAACTCCCCTTCTCAACAAGCATCTCTCGCCCAAAAGCAAATGATACTCCCCCTAAATTATACATGTAAGAATAAGACCATGAAGAGCATAACAACGCAAATCTTATGAAGCATGTGAAAACATTTGAAATCATGATTGGAGTAAGGGTATCACAACAAGTTCATATCATAAAATTATGTGACACAAACATGAGAGAATGAACATATAATATGTAAAAAAACATCTGAGACATTGACAATAACCTTATATGTCAAACAACCAATAATCAAGAATCATGTGATATCATGAAAAGATATTTAAAATCATATAAGCTCACACAAAATAGTGAATACTATAAAGTGTCACAAGCTAGATAATATACACAAAAAAAGTCATTAAAGACATGATAGGCTACAAAGAGAAAGGGTGTGTCTAGGGTCGAACCAGCAAGATACTATCATGATAAGTTTAATCTCAAATTGATCACAAAAAGATCCAATACAAAATATGATCAAGGTATCATACTACCTAGGGAGTATAAAGTTTAGAAAATAGTAGCCGACAATCAATCCTAAAGATCACATAAAGCTCTATGATAAATAAACATTAACCATAAAGTCACATAAGCTCAATTAGAGAGAATGATATAGGTACAAGATTTACGAAAGAAGGTACAACCACCAAGTTGAGAAATAAGAACAAAGAAAAAATTATATCAACATAGACGCTGCTATGAACAGATAATAGAGTACCAAGATAGAGCATCCATTAGAACAAGGTAATTTTAATTGTGTGAATAACTAGCGTGCATACGGAGATTTTTTTTATGCGCGTGGTTTCACCCAGAAATTCAGTCAAGAACAAATTTTGTTCATAAAAGAATAAGTGTGAAACCTGAATCCTAAAACTCTCAACACCCGTGATGTGAATAAATACAAAGCATGTAAAACCTTCATTTTTGTCATTAAACACACAAATGATAGGACTATAAAGTAATGAACAACTCACACACATATATATATATAAATGCAAACGCAAAAGTGTAAAGTATGATTGTGATTAGAAACATATCAACTCATTCCTAACATTATTGCCCTAAGAGATCTGCTACACTTAGGATAAGGGCACGGAACTGAATAAGACCTCAATTGTCTCAACTCCTTCCTAACATGGTTGGTCGTTCCATCATATCTTCCCAACCATGCTCAGAGACCTCATCACCAGGGTTCCTCTAGTTTGTTATCTAGAGGAGACCTAAAATTGAAGATAAATGACTTCTCGAGGTCATTTAGTCCTCAACCCTAAGGTAAGTTCTTTAGTATTATAAAAGAACAATTCACGGTAGCTCAACTATAATTCTATACCTCCTTGACCTCAGCAGCGTCTATGAAGCCAGCCTTGTGGGTAGATGAAAAGCACTATACTATTTCACTTACTGTTACCAGTCAATCCCACTTTCATTTAAGACTCCTATCCACATTTAATGCTACCAAAACTACCTTACACCATCTATAAATAATTTGTCCAACATTCCACCACCCTTCTAACACCAATAGACCTCAAGGACACTACATACATGATATGCCGATCCACTGATTACCTTTCTGGGTGTTTATGTATATCTTGTTGAGATATAAATAAAAACTAGTGAACTCTTAGAGAAGCCAATTAGTTACTTATTAAAGTCCTTTGAATTATGGATGAAGGTTGCAAGTCTATGGTATCTCTCGGAAAAATCTCAAAAGGCCTCATAGACTGTAATAACTCATTTGTAATCTAATGAATAAGTACTACATCTTTGACATTGGCCGCAGGACCCTCATCTGTGGTTTGAACCACTTTAAATCACTCTCTCACACTTTTACACTCCTCACCTTTTACTTGTCTGAAGTTTAGAGAGAACTTATGACTCTTAAGTCACTTACAATTTTAACACCCATTAGTTTGGCATCGTATGTGGGAACGAAAAGTTCCCTTTCTCTAAAATACATAAGAGATTATGTTCAAAATGGTAACTAACTTCAATTTATCTTGTTATTTTGATACAAGGTAGTCTTAGCAAAAGAATCTCAAGGAACAATTGGCTACCATTCTTGGCAGACTCCCTTTACACCTAGTGGTAGAGGAATCAACGGTAATAGAGCATAGTGGTGTTGGGAAAAATCATGAGCCTCAATTATAGGAACAAAATGATCTAGGGGGTATGCCTAGGGCCCCCTTTTGATTCGCAACCTGTATTCCTATTATAGACATGTTGTCACTTCCGATATTAATCCTAAGGCCTTAGGATAAAGAAATAAAGAAGATGTAAGACAAGCTGGAGGATTTCCTCAACTAGTACAAATCTCAAACTCCTAACACCATCGAGTTAGATCTCCGAAAGATGTTGTCTTTATTTTCTAATGACATGCAACACTACGCTCTTCACCAAAAATGGAATGTGCCTAATATTGAACCATTAGATGGGTCCAAAGATCCCATTGATCACTTGAACACCCATAAGTCACTTATACTCCTTCACGATACCTTAGATGAGGTCATGTACATGGCTTTTCGTGGAACTTTAAGGGGAATAGCTAGGCATTATTTTATAAAGATCAAGTTGGCGTCCATTACATGATTGACTAAGTTCAAAAGATGATTTATTAGCCACTTTATTGGGGCACAGAAGGTGAGGAAAGCTGTCACTTCCCTTCTCCACTTCAAGAAGAAGAAAGCTGAAGCTCTTAGACGGTATGGTAAAAGGTTCTTCCAAGAATTCCTCCAGGTTGATAATTTGAACGACACCATCTGTGTGGTGGACTTCATCTTAGGCCTCGCCTTAGAGGACTTTCTGAGGTCTTTTAGTTAGAAACCCCCCAAATCCGTGAATGGCCTTCTTAAAAGAGATCAAAAGTACATGAATGCTGAGGAGGCTATCTGAGCATGGCATTCCAAAGACTCTCTCCAGATGAGAAAGAGAATATATGACTTTTACAAATTTAGGGAGATCGTAGAGGAAGTTGATACCAAGAAGAAGAAGTTCAAGGGTAAGAATAATGGATCTCCAGATGTCAAACACTTCACTCCACTTACACCCACCATTAAAGAGGTTTTTTTCGTAGGTGAAGCTCAAGATCTTTTACCACCTACCAATCCCATGAGAACCACTAACGTAAAAAGAGATAAATCTAAATATTTTTTTATTGCATAAGGACCGTCCACAACATTAGTGACTATATAAGACTCAAGGAATCCATTGAAGGGGTAATCAAAAGGGTCTACCTTAAAGAGTTCGTGTCCAAGGATGCGAGCAGAGGTCGACATAACAACAACAACAACCACCACAATATAAACAATAATGATGTCCCACTGATAAATATTAATTATATCTTTGGGGGCTTCGATGGGGGTAGACTCTCTACTATAGCTAGACATTTGACCTCAAGAGTATCCAATAGGAAGGTACGTAGGTCAACCATGTCTCATTCCCCCAAGAAGCAAAATAGGCCCCTATGATAGTCTTCCTGGAGGTAGACTTCAAGAGAGTCCATTTTCTTTATGATGAGCTATTTATCACCACAATGATCTTGTGGAATGCCAACATGGGAAGAGTTATAATTGATATAGGAAGCTCTGTGGAGATCCGATTATTAGATAACCTTAAATTCGTGGGCCTTAACACAAAGAATATGAAACCCTACGCCATTCTTCTCATCAAATTCATCGGGAAGATAACTTATTACTTATGGTATGTCACTCTCCCCCTGACCCTTAGTTTTAAATATTGTTGTAAAACTACTTGTAATAAATTTATAGTAGTGGACCTACCCTCCGCCTATAACATGATAATAGGAAGACATTCAATTACTGACTTAAATGATGTTATATCAATACAAAGGCTCTTGATGAGGTTCCCAAACCCGAAAGGAGTGGGTGAGGTTTAGTGATCAGAAAAAATCTCAAGAGTGTTACATCACCTCCATGAAAGATAACAAGAGGTCACTTATTTCAACCTATGTCTTGAAAAAGGTCCTAACAAATCTTTAGAGTTTCTCTAAGGTATCAATAGATGAACTATCTCAACTTTCACCAATGTTTGAGCTCCCCCGAGAAGGTCCGGGCATTGAAATAATGAGCTTAGATACCTTAGCCTAGTAAGATGAGGGCAGTCACCTTCAGAGACCTAGATAAAGGAGGAAAGTCAAGGCGAAAGAAACCTTAGGGGACATAAGAGAAATTGTAAATGACATACTCTTTAACTTGAGAAATGAAAAAAGAACTATTTTTGTTACCCATGATGTGTTCATTATAAGTATTCTTTGAGAGTTACAAGGATTTCATCCTCAGCTCTAAAAAACCTAATTTTTTAAGATTGCCCAAAAATCGAGTTACAAGGTGTAGACAGCATATTCTAGGACCTCCCTAAGTCTCTCCTTAGGTCCCTAAGAACCTCCCCATACACTAGGGGTGGTCGTGGGCCGGGCCTGGGCAGGCCCGGTCAGGCTCGGGCCGGGCTTGAAAAATTAAGTGTTATCCCAAGCCCGCTCGGGCCTAGATCGGGCCTTATTATGTAATCCCAAGCCCGCCCAGATTTGAAAGCTCTTTACCCAGGCCCGTCCGATCGGGCCCTATTATGTTAATTAAAAGATTTTTTTTAAAAATTAAAATACCTATTTTTTTATTTAAAGACCAATTTTTTTAATTAAAAATCTGTTTTAAACTCCATATATTACAAAGTCCATATATAAAGTTTCTCACTTTACATGAAAAGACTTGGTATATGTTTTTATATTTATAGAAGTCCTCCCGCCCCCCGCCCCCCCCCACACACATATATATATATATATATATATATATATATATATATATATATATATATATATATATATATATATATATATATATATATATATATATATATATATATATTTCGGGCCTCGGGCCGGGCCGGGCCTCATCGGGCTTAAGAACTCAGGCCCAAGCCCGCCCGAAAAAAAATCGGGCCTATAAAATTTTGCCAAGCCCGCTTTGCGGGCCTATTTACCTTACCCAAGCCCTATTTTTTTATTGGGCGGGCTTGGCGAGCCTCGGGCCTATGGCCACCCCTGCCATACACTACAAACCCTAGGACATAATCCGAATACCGATCTAGAGGCCATCAGGTGCTCTCGAACCCCGTATGACTCTGGTCAATTTCATCGTTAGAGAAAAAGCTCAATGAATCTTATAATGGCTCCGAATACTCTTTCCAATGGTCCACCCCATGTGCGAATCGTTATAATGGTTCGGACGACTTACTACCAAAAATCGATCTAGAGGCCACCAGACACTCTTGGGCCTCTATTTGACCCTAATAAACTCCATCATCAGAGCAAAAAGTCAATAGATACTCGAAGGTCACTGAAACCCCTTTCCAACGGTCTACCCCGTGCATGAAACAACATAACCATTCAGACAAACGATTTATTTTTCCTTATTCGGAGGCCACCGAGCGCTCCAAGGATCCGTTTGACTAAAGTCAACTATTTATCTCAAATGAGACTTAATGAATCTTCAAAGGGAACTGAATAACCTTTCCAACGGTTTACCCAATTTGTGAATCAACCTTTCGGTACAGACGAACAATCTGTTTTACTCCAAAAGGTCACCGGGCGCTTTCGGGCCCCATTTGACAAAATTCAACTCTCCGAACTGAGTGAGTCTCTTTGGAACGTCGAAGTTCCTCATATAACCTTTCCAATGGTCCACTTCGTGTGTGATTCGGACTTGCGGTTTAGATGAAAGATCCATCATTGCCCGACGATCTTCCGTCTAAAGGACCGACGGGCACTTTTGAGCCCCATTTGACCCAAAGTTAACTCTCGGACTCGGGAGAGGCCCAAGGACTCTTAAAGGTCTCTGAATTACCTCTCTAATGGTATACCCCATGCATTATTTGGACTTGTGAATTGCTATCATTTTTTCTAAAAATCTAAATGAGACTACTAATTGGCTGGTCCATTTTCCTACCTATCGACAATATGTCTTGGGTTACCGTCGATTGACATGGTAGGGACTATGTTGGTTGTCATTCCCCCTACGCTATATAAGGAGAGCATGAGCTCACTTCGAAAGGCACCCCAGATCCATCAATTTC
Organism: Sambucus nigra; assembly: GCA_949130495.1. Taxonomy (NCBI): domain Eukaryota; kingdom Viridiplantae; phylum Streptophyta; class Magnoliopsida; order Dipsacales; family Adoxaceae; genus Sambucus; species Sambucus nigra. The sequence goes on along the minus strand of OX422210.1, from coordinate 554,408,219 downwards.
AGTGATCTCAGCAATCAACAAAGTTTCCTTATGTGAAATTCCTTTCCACCTTTCATTCCCATCATTATCATACCCAATTTAGCAAAAATCTCCTTCTCTCTCGTCCAACATGCATCCCAACTTGCAAGGAAGCTCATCAAAGATCAAGGTCAAGCCTCAAGTCTCCAAAGAAGGTCCAAACATCCTTCTCTCTTTAAATATATTTAATTTTGCATTAGTTATATAACTTCTTAATTTATCTTTTATTTTAGTTCATAGACATTAATAACTCTTCATTTATTATCTATATTTCACATACTTTATTTTCTATAAAAAAAGGCAAAACAATGGAAAAGATGTTTAAACATATAATTTTCAACGGGATTCTTCATCACATTTTCTCAAAATTAAAAATATCATATCCACACACGCATAAGTAATAAACTCCCGTTTGAATCTATGGGATAAATCACACCCTTGTACCACATGAGGACTACATGGACTTTGATGCCTTATAGGCTACGTAGGCGTCTCGGGCAAAAACTCGAGACTCGAGTCCTATTTTTTTTTATCTTTTTCTATTTTATATATATATATTTCATATATATTGTACTCGTGATTCATACTTGCATCTTATTTAACATATATATTATTGTTTCACCATAACGATCAATATCTCAATAAGCACACACATTATATTTTGTAATTATTATTTTGGGAACGTTCATGTGGATGACCTTGCTCCATATTTTCCATGGTGCGAGTCGAGTGATTCCGATCTCCATTTATATATGCATGCACACACACTTCACCAAAAAATTAAGGAAAATAGTAATACAAGCCCATGAGAGGCCGAAAGGGCGGGATGGGTGCCTAACAACTTTCTATTCCATAACTTAGCCTCGGAACCTATGAATTATTGGTTTGGCAAGCATCAGTTTGTCTTTGATGTAACTCTCTCGAGGATGCGACATGTTCTTTTGCCTGTTTGGGAAAAATAGGCCAGCGACCCTATCTTTTTACTTCATCCCGAAATCGATGACGGTCGAAGCACCCCACGATGTAGCGAGGGGTGTGGGACCTTTATCTCTCCCTCTTTATTCTTCGACAAGCACCCCGGGGAGGGGAGAAGATTCTTAGGATGGCTACAATGTCGACTCCGCTGGGGACTGACTAAAGATGGCTAGACTATGTTTGCATGGGTGTTATCATTTTCAACTTGTATGCGTAGGCACCTACCAATATATTCCCTTTCTTCCCCTATATTATTTCTTTTATATATCTACCTCATGTTTATATCACCTCTCACTCATTTTTCCCTTCACACACATGTAAATAATCTATGTGTACACCTCACTTCACACACTTGTAAATACACCTTGGCGGGAAGCCAAACACACCAACTCTTAAAGGTCTCTAATTAAATATTAAAAGATTCGTAATAAATGATAATGGTGGATGAGTAAAAGCTCTAGTTTTTGCAATAACTTCTTTCTCCGTGATGATAATCTCTCTCTCTTTAGTTAAAAATCTCTAAAAAATAACTCTCTCCTATCAGAAGTGGTTAAAGCCAATAAATAACCCCCCCCCCCCCCCAAACACACACACCTTTCCCGAGATGGGTCAGTCATTTATAACTGTGAAAGACACCCCTCATACCTTATTTAACAAACATTAAATGCCTAATGGACTAGTCATCTCCACGTCATAAACATTAAATGCCAAGACATGCCGTTTTCCTAACCACTGTGCGTCAGGGGGCCGTCGTCACAGAGATGGCTCACCAACTGTTTGATAGCCCAAAATACCATGATGGTTTACTCAAGTGCAGATTTGGCACTGTTTAGCTAGCTAGTGACATCACATAAAGTAGATGTGACATTAAGTAGAGGATTATTTGGTTCACAACTCAACGCCCGATGGAACTCAAGGCTGCTTCGCCCAAGGTTCCACGGTCAAGGTCTTTTGGTTTTTTACCAGGTGTATCTAAGATGGTCAGGACAATACCCAATGGTGCCTCATTTCTCAATCCTCCAAACCAAGTCCCTCTGAAGTTCCCACGACGAGGTCATTCGATAGAGCATGAAAGCTCTCCCAGTCCTTGTAAGCCTGGTCTCTCGCGAGTACCGTTCGACCTCCTACTAAAAATCATTATAATCGTTACAACTCATGGTAAATATAAATAAAAAGATACAACAAGACATAGTAAATATAAAGGATGAGCTCCCTCGGCCAACTTCTTCATTGAAAGATCCCCCTGGGCTGCCACGCTGAAGTACCTCACCTGAGCTGCATTGCTTGAGCTGCATCGTTGCCTTACCGAGCTACGTCGCTGCCTTACTGAGCTGCATCGCTTGAGCTATATCGCTGCCTTACTAAGCTGCATCGCTTGAGCTTCCTCGCTGAGATGCATCACTGCCTTAATCCCTTGAGTTTGTTGTATTAGTTGGGGGGGATTAACTCTAATCTCGAGATTATCTTCAAGCACACCCTAAAATTTTCCCCTTCGTGGAGATATTTGTTGTGGGAACAAGAAATGTCATCATGAAAACTTCTCAATTCGATGAACCTTGGCGTCTCTATCTTCGTTATGTCCTCTGCTGTTATCACTTTCCGTAAAAAGTAAAATTCTCCCCGATGTACCTAAACCAAAGCGCTGCGAATTGTCGATAATTAGTGAAGGGACATCGCCACTTTTTCCTATCGCTGAGCTTCAACCATTATGTCTTTGCTTCCTTGGCTAATTAAAATTCTCTTGAGACACCTGCTGACTTTCTCAAATACTCATTTTGAATCTTGGGAACTGAAATTCTCCCGTCTGTGCTGTTGTGGAGTATAGTTGTAAGCAGTGAGTTTTTTGCGTTAGGACTGCCCCTAGTGGTATGAAATCTCCCCTTGGGCATTCCTATCGTTGAGAGTTGTGGAATTCTCCCTTGTAAACTTCTCCATAGTAATTTCTCCATATTTGAAGGTGATACTGTGTTTGAGCTCTGTCGTGTCATCGTTTCTTCATGTTTGAAAAAGCAGAAAATTCTCCCTGATGTATCTAAGTCACAATTTAAACAACGTTTGGACTTGTGGCGAGGGGACATCGTAGCTTTTTTGAACCATTGGGACATCTTCTGTGTTGGTAACTATTGGATATGTCTGACAAAAATTCTAGCCCCAAAACTTAAACTTTCCTTGGAAGAAAACCCTTTCTATTCCCCATGCATCACTTCATTAATGATGTGGTGCTGTCTTTTCAACTGTCAAGACATTCCCTGAAGTTACATGTGTCCACTTGAAATGATTATTGGCTGCTTTGCATGTGTGTCAATGGGAAAACTGAAAAAACGAGTTTAAAGGATTACAAACGTCTATTTTTCAAAAACACTTAGCCATTTTTGCCTTCGTCTTCTTCAAAGCCCCAACGCTTTTTTAGATAGAGAAAGATTCACACCGTCATTATTAACAAGGTTTTCTCTAGTTCTCTCCCTTTTATCATATTTTTTACCGCCACTTGTGGTCGTGTTCCTCCATTTTTGTCCCCCTCTCCTCTTCTTAAAACTTTTCTTCATCCATCATCCACTGCCATTGCCTCTTCCAGCGTTCCCAACACGCCCACCACCAGTGCTCCACCTGCAACCAACCTAGATGCTGCCTCCCTAGTGGCAGAACACTAAAAATAACTATGCTTTTATCGTCGATCTCCCATCTTTGGCAAAGATGATGAGTTCTCTGATGCATGTAGGACCTGTCATTTTTCAGCTAAGCATGACCCTTTACTGCTGGGTGATGAAAACCAAGATTCCACTTCTTGGGGGTTATTTTCCTCCAGAGGGGACTATGAGGTTCCATTTTGACAGAGGTGACTTCCCTTGGTCCTATATTGACTTCGAAGGACCTGGTGGTTCCCCCTCCCACTTGTTTTCTTGGAACTCATTTACGCATACCACTTACTCTGATGCTCTTTCCAAAGTTGGTCTCCATTGAGTTGCCTGGTTTAGGGAGTTCACTCTCTCCAAACACAATGCTTCTCTTCAAATATTGGTCTCCCGTTGGAATATTACAACTCACACATTCGTTGCTGGATGGGGAGAGTTCATCTTTACGCTTGAGGACGTTTGTGAGCAGCTTGGGCTTGAGCCCATAGGGATTTTGGCTTATCACGATGAGGATTTGGACACCGAAGAGACAAAGGCCCAAGAATACTTGGATCAGATTTGTAGGAGGTGTATCGATACTTCCAACAAGGCTACATTCAATCCCCTTATAAACTACTTCTATCGTACCAACCCCACTATTGGATTTGGCCCAGGAAAAGGTACATCTCTTGAGTTACCAGCCTACATACTTGTGATTCTGTCTTGTTTTATCTTGCTTGGAAAACCCAATGATCAACCACGTCTGTCTGTCCATTTGGCTAGAGGATGTAAGCTTCCTCTGGAAGCTATGGCCTTAGGGTCACTTTATACACTGTTGGACAGGACCCATATGGATATGGAACTGTTGCTGGGAAGATATAACTTGGCCTATTTTGCCAATGCCATCATTTTGACTTGTTTTCTTTACTTCCATTTTCTCGAGATATCTACTAATCATGTTACCCTTTGTGCTAGGGAAATCATCAAGCCCCATTGCCTTTTTTTCTTTCATAAGAAACAGAGTCGAAAGGAGCTTCTGGGCAATTTTGACAGAGCAAGCTGCTTCATGATGAGGCCCTATAGTGAAGATTCTTTTGCCCATACTTGGAACTTCTTCGGTTCCATACCTAGGGTGGTGGGGGCCACTTCAGAAGATTTAATAACCTAGGATCCCTCTTTTTCCATCGTTTTGGACTTGATTCCTAGCTATCTGCCCTCTTACACTGAAGGGGATATACGTCTGAATATTACAACCCCAACCGTTGCAGCCGTTAGTTTGGGTACGACCAAGGGGTTCCTCGGACGGTGTTTCAAGATTCTCACCCAGGGCATCTTTCCCTAAGGCATGTGACTTTTACACCGTGTCAGATGCTTCCACGATCTATTTAGCCATAAGTGGTCATGTTACCATTCCTACACTTTCTAGGAAGGGGGATGTAACCAATGATTTTGCGCTGAAGTATTGGCCAAGACAGATAGGCAAAATTCATGAATTCATCCAAAGTTCCCCTATTTACCCCGTTGTTCAAAGTTTTCCTTTGATGGATATGGGGCTAAAGGGGATCTCCGTGTGACACCCCGCCTAATTAAATACCGGGCGATCACTCCTTTATTAAATTAAATCAAGGTGAACAGTTGGTTCGTTCTCAGCATCACTGTCGATAAAAATAAAATTTTCCAATTTAACACCCTAATTAATTAAGCTAAGTGTCAAAACCATTTTCATACATAACTTTCCAAATTTTATTTCAAGAAAAATTATTTATTTATTTTATTAACAACATTCAAAAAGTAATAATCACACCACATCAATTCTGCAACATAATCCAAATAGTTTAAAACATTCGTCAATCGAATGTCAACATACGAAATCTAAAGTCACACATCCAAACTAAATAAATCCCATAGTAACAGTACTGGAAATAACTGAAATATAAATGTTCAATAACAATGGAATAATGGAAAGAGCTACACATGCCCAACTAAATGAAAGTACTACGAGTGGATCCAAATGAACGAAGTCGTCTAATCAAGAGACCTGCAACTCCCACATAAGCTGCAGCGCATTCCTTCCAAGGGATCCTAAGCAAGACGCCCCTGTGGCTGGGCACCTGTGATACATACATATATATATAAGAGAGAGAGAGAAAAAAAGAAACGGGTCAGAGCCCGATAGTGTGTATGATTTAAAAATTCGTTTAGCAAGTATTTAAATTGATACAGACCAATGCAACAACATATTAGTGCGACACTCTCTTTAGAAATTCTCACCTCTCTTCTAATGTGCACTCCTATCGCACTACCCTTCCCAACGGTTTATCCTATCATTTTCGCACTAACCTTCCCAAAAATTTAGCTTATCTTAAATTACTCTTAAGATTTCAAAACCGAACAATATCATTGTTTAAAAAGATACTTCCCATTTAGTAGCACAACTCTCGTTTCAGCTTCAATAATTTATAAAGTTTCCCAGTGTCATATTAAACTTTTCAACCAAGTATTTACAATTTTAGTCATCAACTATGTCCTACTTACCAAAATCACAGTAGGCGGTTCCAAATCTCATAATTTCGTATATATATTAACTACTCACGTAATATATATATAACGGCACCCCAAATAAAACTATGGTGCAGGCATACTCTGCTACCCAATCCCCGTATCGCTCACACTAAGGGATATACAAGTTCGGAATCACTCTCGAACTGCATCAACATATATACACAAACAAGATTGACGCGAAGCATAGATTCCAAGTCTCTAAGAGGTCAGTACATACCCTCACGTCTCTTAGGACCGTCTGAACTATCATTCCGATAGCCTGTACCAAGGATATCTATCTCCTAGGATACGACTCAATATCCCCCATAAGGAAACAAAGGATAAGATTATCCCAACGCGGTAACCTCAGGGATAGCAAGTAGCGCGGACATGGTTTTCACACGTATATAATATATGCATACACAACCATATAAATATACCATTTGTTATCATATCAATATAGGTTTCTCTCATTACCCATAATTACAATATTTATCCTTACTTTTCACATTAAGTATTCCTTATAAGGGTTCGTCGCTAACCTTAACTCGAAGGGTTTCTCCAACCCATTACGTGACACTCGTGGACCCTATCCTCCCAAGTATAAAATTCAGTAGGTGTCATTATTATGTTCCAACGTAACTCCCTTACGCGCCTCACCCTTTAATTCATAAATTTACCAACCCTAAAGTAAATATCCCATAAATACCATTCTCGTCGAATATTAAAGATCCCAACATTTATTCATATGCCTTACTGGTCCTCTATGTCTCCCAAATCATTTTATTAAGAATGCCCAAGAATTCTATCAAGACAATTTGAATTTAACTCATTTAAAAAGGGAAATAGGAGTCTGCCAGGAGGGGTCGATCGATCGAGGTTTGGGCCTTGATCGATCGAACCTTCGATCGATCGAAGCTCTGGGCTCGATCGATCGATCAAGCAGGTCTGCGAAAACTGAAATTCTGCAGTTATGGGTTTCATCTCCTAACTTCAACAATTTCCATATTTTCTAATCCCAATCGTCCCAGAATTGATACTACTAACAATATATCATCATATTAGGTATTTTCAACATAAAACATGTGGATTTCAGTCATTTAATCATGGATTAACAACCCAAGATTTATACAATTATCAAGAACCCTAGAAATTTCTTAATCATGGTTCTAATCTGTTTTTCCCAAAATTTCCTTCTAATACAACATTAAAATTTCGTGGATTATTCTTCTACATCACCAATAATTTCCAGAATAAGGTTTAAGTCATCACTACATGCAAATTCCTATCACAATTTAGGTTTTCTTCAATGAAATTCATCCCTAATCATTCCTAAACTAATACGAAGGATGCGCCAACGAAATAAGAAAGATAAACAATTGCCTGGGATTTTTGGTGTTCTGATTTGCATATGATTTTGGTGTGGTTGCGTAGTCCGTTGCGCGATCTACGCGTTGGTGGTGGTGGCGGTGCAAACGGATGACTTTGGGCCTTGAATTTGGCCTTGAGAGCTCTCTCCTTCCTCTCCTATGGCCGTTCTTGTGTTTGTGATTTCTAACCCTAGCTGACTAACCTAAATGGCTGATACAGATTATTGATTTTCGTGTGTTTAATTACCCATAAATGTGAAATGACCAAAATGCCCTTCCGGGGTACTAATTAGGCCTAAAAATGCCTCGAGACCCAAACTACACCCCCGAGTACACTTTTCTGACTATCTCGACCCTTCCGGACGCGTTGGCGCACTCAAAACGACCATACGGACAACTTATCAAATATTCACTTTTTATTTATCAAAATTTAGTCTCGACCCGACACGAGCACGTCCCGACTTAAATTTTCGAAATTGTCATTTAACCCACTCATGACATTCAATATAACCAATATAATATATTACTTTGCTCATTAGTAATATTCAACAAATTTCATATAATTACTAACTCTCGTCACGTTAATAATTATAACATAATTAATTTTAGTATTTTTTTTATTAAATAATTAACTCACATTAAATTTAATAAATTCCCAAATTAATATAGCCTGAAAATACGGGGTATTACATACTCCCCCCCTAATAACGGAATTTCATCCCGAAATTCGGAAAATAAGGCATACCTGGTAAGAACAAGTCCGGATATCTGTCGCGCATATCTACCTCGCACTCCCAAGTGGATTCCTCCATATTATGGTGCTCCCACTAGACTCGCACAAGTGGAACTATCTTCGACCTCAATCTCCTCTCGCTAAAGTCTAGGATAGCCACCGGTCTCTCCTCGTAAGAGCTATCAGGCTGTAAGTCGATCTCATCTATCGCAATGTGAGTATGGGCCATATCATCCCGAAGATACCGTCTCAAAGATGAGATTTGAAATACATCGTGAATGCGATGCAAATACTCTGGCAGTCCCAACCTGTATGCAACCGGCCCAATCCTCTCGATGATGGGCAATGATCCCACGTACCTCGGAGCCAACCTCCCCTTCTTCCCGAACCTCATCACTCCCTTCATAGGGGATACACGCAATAACACTTGGTCCCCCACACTAAACTATCGGAAGAACCGTTTTGCATCGGCGTAGCTCTTCTGCCTGTCCTGGGCTACTTGAATGCGACTCCAGATCATCTCAATCCTCGTGGAGGTCTCCTGAATCACCTATGGTCCTAGCAACTTGTTATCCCCCACTTCGAGCCAATAAGCTGGGGAACGACAAGGCGTGCCATACAAAGCCTCAAATGGAGTCATGCCAATCGTGAACTGATACGAGTTATTATAAGCAAACTTTACGAGTGGAATGTGTGGCTCCCAACCTCCTTCAAAATCAAGGACACACATGCGTAGCATATCCTCTAACATCTTATTAGTACGCTCTGTCTGTCCATCTGTCTGTGGGTGATAAGCTGAACTCAACCTCAACTCAGTACCCATAGCCTCCTGAAAGCTTTCCCAGAAATGTGACACGAAAATTTTGTCTCTATCTGACACAATATTCAGGGGCACCCCGTGTAATCTCACGATCTCGGCAATAAACAGTTGAGCATACTGAATCTTGGTATAATCTGTCCGCACCGGTAGAAAATGAGCCACCTTGCTCAAACGGTCTACAATCACCCATATAGAGTCATGGCTCCGCTGTGATGTAGGCAACCCTATAATTAAATCCATGGAAATGCTCCCCCACTTCCACGTGGGTACTTCCAATGGCTGAAGCAACCCTGACGGTTTCTGATGGTCCACCTTCACCAGCTGGCAGGTAGAACACTTGGACACAAACTCAGCAATGTCCTTCTTCATCCCACTCCACCAGTATTGTCTCCTCATATCCTGGTACATCTTATCCCCTCCAGGATGCACCGCAAATCGGGACCCGTGAGATTGGGTCATCACTGCATGACGCAATTCATCCCCTTCAGGAACTACCAACCTCCCATTAAACCGCAAACCTCCATCGGAACTAACAGAATAGGACTCAGCACCCTCGGCTAGAAGTCGCATAATCTGCTCCTAGCAAAACGGGTCTGTGGTCTGTGCCTGTATCACCCTCATAATAATCTCGGGTGTGACTGACATAACGGATATGAAATAACGGGCTACTACGTCCTGGTGACCCAACTCCTTCCCCTTTGCCTTACTGACGTCCGATACCTCGTCTACCGATCTACGACTCAACGCATCAGCAACTACGTTGGCCTTTCCCAGATGATACTGTATTTCAAACTGATAGTCCTTCACAAACTCTAACCATCTGCGCTGTCGCATATTCAGCTCTCGCTGAGTGAATAGATAATGCAATGACTTGTGGTATGTGAACAAGCGGAATTTCTCCCCCAATAAGTAGTGCCTCCATATCCTCAATGCAAAAACGACCACTGCTAACTCCAGGTAGTGGGTGGGGTAATTCTTCTCATGCGGCTTAAGCTTGCGGGAGGCAAAAGCTATAGCCTTCTCCTCCTGATGAAGTACTCCCCCAAGTCCCGGTAACGAGGCATCGGTGTAAACCAGGTAGTCCGCACCCGGCTTCGGTAATGCAAGGACTGGCGCTGAAGTAAGCTTGTCTTTCAGCTCGTCGAAATCCAACTGACAAGCGCCATCCCAAACATATGGTACCCCTTTGCGAGTCAGGTTCGTCAATGGACCCGCTATTTTGGAGAATACCCGAATGAATCTCCTGTAGTATCCGGCTAACCCCAAGAAACTACGCACTTCCGTCTGTGTCGTGGGCTGTCCCCATTCCCTCACCGCTGACACTTTACTCGGGTCAACTGCAATCCCCTGCTCAGTAACAACATGGCCCAAGAACTGTACTTCTCGCAACCAGAATCCACACTTCTCGTACTTAGCATACAACTGATGCTCTCGTAAAGTCTGAAGAACCTGTCTCAAGTTCTCGGTATGCTCCTCCTCGGAGTGTGAATATATCAAGATGTCATCTATGAAAACGATGACAAACTGATCCAAGAACTCTCTGAATACTCGGTTCATCAAGTCCATGAAAATGGCTGGAGCATTTGTGAGTCCGAACGGCATCACCCTGAACTCATAGGACCCATATCTCGTCAAGAAGGAAGTCTTTGAAACATCATGCTCTCTAATACGCAACTGATGGTACCCCGACCTCAGATCTATCTTCGAAAAGAAAGTTGATCCCCTCAGTTGGTTGAACAGATCATCGATTCGAGGCAACGGATACTTATTCCGTATCGTGACCTTGTTCAGCTCCCGGTAGTCCACACACAATCTTAGTGAACCATCTCTCTTCTTTACAAACAAGACTGGAGCGCCCCAAGGTGAGGTACTCCTGCGAATGAAGCCCTGACCTAACAGCTGCTCTATCTGATCTCGTAGCTCTCGCATCTCTGCCGGAGCCATACGGTACGGTGCGCGTGCTATAGGTGTCGTATCTGGTAATAAATCTATGACAAAGTCTATCTCACAACTAGGGGGTAGGCCTGGTATCTCCTGAAACACATCGGAATACTCCCTGACAACTGGGATTGAATCCAAGGGAATCACAACCTCCTTAGAGGTATCCTCCTCTATGTAATAAAAATGAGCGGTCCAACCTCCCTCTGGGCGAGGCATGGCCACTACAAACATCTCTTTCCCCGGAATGATAAAAACAATGCTCCCACCGAAGCAATCAATCATGGCTCTATAAGCTGCGAGCCAATCCATACCAATAATCACATCATGCTCGTGCATGTCTAAGACTAACATGTCTACAGGTAACACCAAACTACCAATCTCTACCCCCACTCCCTAGTGGTGAGTCCACACACGTCACTGTGCTCTCTGATGTGGCTAACAACCCTAAGACCTTCGCAAAATGCGTAGCTATAAAATAATGTGTTGCCCCCGTATCAAACAAAACTCGACCCATAATACCATGGATAGAAAACATACCCTCAATCACGGGTGGTGCCTGTGGAGCTACTGCCTGGTGGACGTTATAGAAACGTCCATACTGTAATTACCCCTGCTGCACTGGAGCTGCTGAAACGGCTGGTAGGGCTGGCACCTGGGCTGGAGCTGGGAGGGCAGGTGGAAAAAGTGGTCTCTGTGGCTCATTACGAGCACCCTGATGCTGTGGGGCCCTCTCTCCCTCTGGACAATCCTGGTGCCTATGGCCATGCTTACCACACCCAAAACATCGGCCTCTAAAATTAACTCCCCTTTGTCCCTGCTGACCACGGCCCTGTTGGCCGTTACCTCCCCGCCACTGGCCCTGTTGGCCCTGATTAGCACGCTGCTGGCCCTGCTAGCCCTGCTGCTGTACCTGCTGTCGGTGTTGGCCCTGCTGATTAGGCTGGCCCTGCCTATAGCCCCCATATCCCTGCCTAGAATCACCTAAACGGAATCGCTTAGCAGGGTCCCCCTGATGGGAACTCTGCTCGTGCTGACGAGTCTGTCCATGAGATGGTGCCCCACTGGCACTATTACCCCCGGCCCTGCCCTGCTGGCTGGACTCTCCTGCTCCCTTACTTCCCTGAAGATGGAAGCGGTGATCCTGGCAATGTAGCAACGCGGCATTGAGTACATCAGTGAAAGTACTCAAGGATAAATTCCCAATAAGGTGCTGACGGATCCTCCAAGCTAACCCTTCGACAAACAGCATAATCTTCTTACTCTCAGTAGGTGCCTCATCTAGCACAATGGTGAGAAGTCTTGTGAACTCCTCCTCATACTCCGCTACGATAAGACTCTCCTGCTTCAGATTCAGTAACCTCCGCCTCATCTCAGTCTGCACGACGGGTGGAAAATACTTGCGGTCAAACCGCTCCCAAAATGACTGAATAGGGATCGTGTCCCTCTCCTCCAAAGTGGTAGTGGAATCCCACCACTGCAAAGCGGCTCCCACCAGCTTAAAGGAAGCCAATAACTGCATCTGCACGTCGGTGCACTCATACATACGGAGATGCCGCTGGATGTCTTTCTTCCATTGGCTAACTGTGACAATATCGGAGCTACCAGAGAACTCAGGGGGATGCGCTTTCTGAAAAGCATCCCTCTCCCTCTCCCATGCAGATGGAAGCTGTGCTGGCACTGGCGCCACTGCCTGAACCTGGGGTGGAGCCTGCTGAACCACCGCTAGTGCGGCATTCACCGCCTGAGCAACAATGGAAGCTACTTCATTTTCATTCATTGTGCCTTGTGCCGGAACTGCTGGCTGCTCGGCCAGGGCACACCTATCCTTCGGAGCACGTCTCGGAGGCATCTGAAACATGAAAAAGTTCATTAGTCTATAATTATTATCAAATCTCAAATAGCTGAAGACTTAAACGTAAAAGCAAGAGTACAACAAGCCTAAAAATAGGGCTCTATAGCAAAAACGTTAAGCTGAAAGCGAAATAATCCGTACAGATCCTATGGACACTAGAACATGATGCTCTGATACCACCTGTGACACCTCGCCTAATTAAATACCGGGAGATCACTCCTTTATTAAATTAAATCAAGGTGAACAGTTGGTTCGTTCTCAGCATCACTGCCGATAAAAATAAATTTTTCCAATTTAACACCCTAATTAATTAAGCTAAGTGTCAAAACCATTTTCATACATAACTTTCCAAATTTTATTTCAAGAAAAATTATTTATTTATTTTATTAACAACATTCAAAAAGTAATAATCACACCACATCAATTCTACAACATAATCCAAATAGTTTAAAACATTCGTCAATCGAATGTCAACATACGAAATCTAAAGTCACACATCCAAACTGAATAAATCCCATAGTAACAGTACTGGAAATAACTGAAATACAAATGTTCAATAACAACGGAATAATGGAAAGAGCTACTTATGCCCAACTAAATGAAAGTACTAAGAGTGTATCTGAATGAACGAAGTCGTCTAATCAATAGACATGCAACTCCCACCTAAGATGCAGAGCATTCCTACTAAGGGATCCTAAGCAAGACGCCCCTGTGGCTGGGCACCTGTGATACATACATATATGTACAAGAGAGAGAGAGAAAAAAAGAAACGGGTCAGAGCCCGATAGTGTGTATGATTTAAAAATTCGTTTAGCAAGTATTAAATTGATACAGACCAATGCAACAACATATTAGTGCGACACTCTCTTTAGAAATTCTCACCTCTCTTCTAATGTGCACTCCTATCGCACTACCCTTCCCAACGGTTTATCCTATCATTTTCGCACTAACCTTCCCAAAAATTTAGCTTATCTTAAATTACTCTGAAGATTTCAAAACCGAACAATATCATTGTTTAAAAAGATACTTCCCATTTAGTAGCACAACTCTCGTTTTAGCTTCAATAATTTATAAAGTTTCCCAGTGTCATATTATACTTTTCAACCAAGTATTTACAATTTTAGTCATCAACTATGTCCTACTTACCAAAATCACAGTAGGCGGTTCCAAATCTCATAATTTCGTATATATATTAACTACTCGCGTAATATATATATGATGCCAGAATCAGCACCACCGTGTAAGGTGTTTTCAAGATCAATGTAAGAATAACAATGGAAGCACTGTTATAAAAAGATATAAGAGAATGAGATGAGGATAAGAGGAGATGACACCAGTATATAAGTGGTTCAGCCTAAATTGGCCTACGTCCACTATGAGTGTGTGTGAGTAATATCACTGAATGAAGGCACTAATAACCATGGATACAACCTCTCAAGCTTTCTCTCTCTACTGTATATCTAGACAGAGTTTTAGCTAGGGTTGAATATCTGGGATCCTTTTGCAAGGTAGGGGATGACCCCTATATATAGTACCTAGGGGGTGTAATGTACCCCCCATGCTTGTAATGAGCATGTGTGTGGTAGCCTCATCAATGTGGGGGTGCCATCTGTCACTGTCATATGTAAGGAATGATGATGAAATATTCTCCCCACGAGTGGAGAATAATCTTGTTACAACTGATTTGTGCCCATGTGTCCTTATCCAAATGTCAACAGATGCTCGACTGCCATATTGGTGCATGACCTCGGCCTGGGAGAGGCCGAGCTGTAAAGGCTTGATAAACGTCTTCCGAGATGTGCCATAGGGAGTCTCGGCCTGATCTCAGCCGAGACATTATGCTGGGGTCAGCCCCAGCCGAGGTTGGACTGATTCCATGAAGATTACTAAGGCTTCTTGTTACCTCGGCCCAAGCCGAGGTTGGTCTGGTTCCACGTTGAGGGCCACCAAGGCTCTTGTCACCTCCGCCTACACTCGGCCTAGGTTGCCATACCCAGGTATATGAGAATGCTGTTGATGCCTGTGATGCGCGTAGTGTCCATTGGAAATGTAGGTGGAAGTGTCGGCCTGGGCCGACCTTACTAAGGCCGAGGGCTGATATCGTGGGCCCATGGCTTATCCAGGGTCGATCAATATCTCGGCCATCACCTCGGCCGAGGTTGGTGTCTCTGTGCCGAGGTTACACTTGGGGCATATCAATCACCCCCAGCCTTTAGTCATATGTGAGAGCAAGTGGCTAGGGGATTACTACACCTCCGAGGCCCGTCTGTTCCAAGCCAATACCTGCCTAACACCTGTCCAACACTAGAACGTGCTTACTTAGTAGGCGTGTGCCGTCAGCTGTCCTTTGGGGCTCCCAAGGCAATGATGGCCCTTGGGAAACATGCCCATGTATGTAAGGGTTTCAAAACCCTTTTCTCTCCTTCTTCATCACTTCATTCCTGTGCACACTTTGCTCTTGCGATTTCTCTCTCTCTAAAGCTTCTCTACTCAACGCTCTTCTGCCGAGGCCTTTGTTGGTTTTCTTGGGAGTTTTTCTTCATTTCATTCATCGATTCATTTCCAGGTACTTTTTCCTTTCCATTTCCTTTATTTCTGGTATTTGGTTTGCATTTTTCGGCGAGTTTCATCGTTTTTCGGCGAGCACCATATTTTCAGGCGAACAATATTCTCTTTAAGCTTCAAAGTTTGATCTTTAGACCCCTTTATTTTTCAAGTCAATCCTGTATGTAGTTTTAGGAGTTATTCTTTAAGTTTAGGTCGTCCTCTGATGCTCAGACCTTTATACCAGCTTCTTGAGGATTTCCCCTCTCTCAGAGAGAAGACCCTAGAAAAGATTAGGCAAATAGAGAGAGCTCAGGAGGAAGCTCGTAGGTCTCAAGAGTTTCCCATTAGACCCTTATTTCCACCACCTCTGAGAGTGATATATCCTGACCCCCCGGAGAACTTCTATCAGACAGGGGTTCCTGCTGATCCAACACCTATGTCTGAGTCTGAGTCTTCTACCTCAGACCCCATGTCTGTGGACTCTTTTCAGGAAGCCATGGACTTCACACCTCGGCCTGGTCAGGCCCCTGATCAGGCCGAGGTATCCAGCCGAGCTTCATCCCATAGTGGCTCAAGCACCCCAGCCTCTTCTTCAGAGGTTGAGATTCTTGAGTCGAGTGTGGCTGTGCCATCCATTCTTGACGCCACCCCCCTGTCGGTCGTCACAGGGGCAGAGTTCATTCAGAGATTTGCTAGTAACCCATCTACATCTGCTCCGGCCGACGTTGAGCTTGATGATGATGAAGATGTTGAAAACAATGTGGATGTCTCTGAGGCGGCCGAATTCGAGAGCACGGTAACTGAGGTGGATCTTCTGTGCTTCAGATATTTATACTCCATTAGTCCCTCCATAAAATTAAGGAGACCTCTGAGGGAGGAGAGGGCCTATCACGGCCGAGATGGAGAAATCTGCCTGTACGAGCAGATGTTTAAGTTAGGGTTTCGCCTACCCATTCATCCCATCATTAGATCCATTCTCTCTTATATCAACTTGGCCCCCTCACAGCTATCTTCCAATGACTGGAGAGTTATCATAGGGGCCATTATCTTATGGGGGGCAGTCCACCACTCTGACCTCCCAGTTCAGGTCTTTATTGGTTGTTATGTCCGAACCTCGGCCAAAAACCATCCGAGCTACTATCATTTTGTGGCTCGGAGGCCTGAGAAGAAAATGCTCCAGGTGACTCAGACCTCAAACCATAATTGGAAGCCCCGCTACTTTTTCGCCTCTGGACCATGGGAATTTGTCCCATGCGTTCCCTCTTCCACACTTTAGCCGAGGATACCCCTCAGATGGGGTAAGGTCTCCATGTCTGCCAAGGCCGACCCTAGTCTAAGTCTTCAGAATATCCAGAAGGTGAAGGCCCTGTAAGACTAAGGGGCACATGGTCTTTTTGTTAAGTTTGAACATTTGCTAACCCCCCATTATCTCTCGGGGACGGGCCTAGGTGGAAGTCCCCTTGTTGACTTTGGTAAGGATTTTTCTTTTAAGTTTAACCTCTAAACTCATTCATATCTGATCTTTAACCCATATCTTTTAACTTTTGCAGAGCGACCTCAAGGTATTACAAACGAACTGTGGGAGATGGCTGCACCGAGCTTAGCGAGACTCACCAAAAAAGCTGTTCTGAACGCTCCTCCCCCATCTCCCTCTACATCTAAATCTCAGGCCTCAAAGAATAGGCCCCAAGAAGCCCATGCCTCTGAGGATCAGAGGCTGACCTTGAGGCAGAAGAAGGCCTCTAATGCTGCAATTCCAATCTCCTTGGCCGACATCCTGACGACACGTCTGAATCAACTGAAGTTAACCGATAGTGTGGTCGGCCACAGCATGCAGGTCGTGGATGTCATTGGCTCCATAATGACCGAGGCTGACAAGCTCTTTTACAGGGCTATGGACAACCCCCTGCTGGTTGAGTTCGGCCTTCACAGAGCCATCCAGGTATGACTTGTCCCCTCATCAAAGTTTTATAAGTGCAATATCTGACTTTTCTCTAGCTTAACCTCTTCATTAAATGTGCAGGGAGTGACTGCTATGCACCACTTATCAAACTGGGCTCTGAGGAAGTTGCCCCTCATCCAGAAGGGGCAAGAGGCCGAGAAGGTTCAGGGCGCCCTAAATGTTGAGGTCGACCGTTTGAAATCAGAGCTGTAGAACTCTGAAAATAAGGTTAAGGGGTTGGAGAAAGACATTTCTCTACTTGTCAAAGATCACGCCAAAGCCCTGAAGGCAAAAGATGACGTTCTGCAGCAGAAGGTCAGCTCGGTTGTCAAGGCTTCTCTTGAAGATGCCTCGGCCCAAATAATTTCTGACTACAAAGCCTCTGACGAGTTCATGGGTTTTGGTTTTGAATATCTCGAAAGAGGTATCAAGGCTACTACCAAATGGGCTGAAGTTAGAGAGAAGGAGATCGGTGCTCTAAAGGCCTCTGACTTTGTAGGTCTCGGCTTTGCTGACCCCCAGTTTGCTCAGGCGCTTAGAGAGGTGGAGGACGAGGCTGCTGCTCCAGCTGAGACTGCAACTCTGGGAGGGACCGAGGTCGGAGGGGCAGACCATGCTGATGACACGGCCGAGGTGACTAATGCTGATCAAGCCAATCAGGCCGAGACTGTCAATGTTCCCCCCCAAACCTTTAGGATTTTGTAACTTGTAACAAATAATTTTTAATTTGTAACTCACAACTTGTAACACCGTGGTATTTTATATTCAAGGAATATTTGTAACAATCCCTCTGAATGCTATATGATCTCTTCCCTTTATTTTGTTGTAGTGGTCTTGTTTATACTGTCTAATTCTGACCTGAGGTCTCTTCACCACTAAATTGTAATTAGGCTCTGAGGTCGTCACCTAAGACGTTATCCTCATAATTAATCTCACCAAATTAATGATGTTAAGGGTCTGAGGTCATCTGCTAAGGTGTCTGAGCTCAGACCTCGTCACCACCGAGTGATGTTATGAAGGTCTGAGGTCATCACTTAAGACGTTATCATCACAATTAATTTCACCAAATTAATGATGTTAAGGGTTTGAGGTCATCTGTTAAGGTGTCTGAGCTCAGACCTCGTCACCACCGAGTGATGTTATGAAGGTCTGAGGTCGTCACCTAAGACGTTATCCTCACAATTAATTTCACCAAATTAATGATGTTAAGGTGTCTGAGCACAAACCTCATCACCACCGAGTGATGTTATGAAGGTCTGAGGTCGTCACCTAAGATGTTATCCTCATAATTAATCTCACCAAATTAATGATGTTAAGGGTCTGAGGTCATCTGCTAAGGTTTCTGAGCTCAGACCTCGTCACCACCGAGTGATGTTATGAAGGTCTGAGGTCGTCCCCTAAGACGTTATCCCCATAATTAATCTCACCAAATTAATGGTGTTAAGAGTCTGAGGTCATCTGTTAAGGTGTCTGAGCTCAGACCTCGTCACCACCGAGTGATGTTATGAAGGTCTGAGGTCGTCACCTAAGACGTTATCCACATAATTAATCTCACCAAATTAATGATGTTAAGAGTCTGAGGTCATCTGTTAAGGTGTCTGAGCTCAGACCTCGTCACCACCGAGTGATGTTATGAAGGTCTGAGGTCGTCACCTAAGACGTTATCCCCATAATTAATCTCACCAAATTAATGATGTTATGATTCTGAGGTCATCTACTTAAGGTGTCTGAGCTCAGACCTCGTCACCACCGAGTGATGTTATGAAGGTCTGAGGTCGTCACCTAAGACGTTATCCTCATAATTAATCTCACCAAATTAATGATGTTAAGGGTCTGAGGTCATCTGTTAAGGTGTCTGAGCTCAGACCTCGTCACCACCAAGTGATGTTATGAAGGTCTGAGGTCGTCACCTAAGACGTTATCCTCATAATTAATTTCACCAAATTAATAATGTTAAGGGTCTGAGGTCATCTGTTAAGGTGTCTGAGCTCAGACCTCGTCACCACCGAGTGATGTTATGAAGGTCTGAGGTCGTCACCTAAGACGTTATCCCCATAATTAATCTCACCAAATTAATGATGTTAAGAGTCTGAGGTCATCTGTTAAGGTGTCTGAGCTCAGACCTCGTTACCACCGAGTGATGTTATGAAGGTCTGAGGTCGTCACCTAAGACGTTATCCCCATAATTAATCTCACCAAATTAATGATGTTAAGAGTCTGAGGTCATCTGTTAAGGTGTCTGAGCTCAGACCTCGTCACCACCGAGTGATGTTATGAAGGCCTGAGGTCGTCACCTAAGACGTTATCCCCATAATTAATCTCACCAAATTAATGATGTTATGCGTCTGAGGTCATCTACTTAAGGTGTCTGAGCTCAGACCTCGTCACCACCGAGTGATGTTATGAAGGTTTGAGGTCGTTACCTAAGACGTTATCCCCATAATTAATCTCACCAAATTAATGATGTTAAGGTTCTGAGGTCATCTGTTAAGGTGTCTGAGCTCAGACCTCGTCACCACCGAGTGATGTTATGAAGGTCTGAGGTCGTCACCTAAGACGTTATCCTCACAATTAATTTCATCAAATTAATGATGTTAAGGTGTCTGAGCACAGACCTCGTCACCACCGAGTGATGTTATGAAGGTCTGAGGTCGTCACCTAAGACGTTATCCTCATAATTAATCTCACCAAATTAATAATGTTAAGGGTCTGAGGTCATCTGCTAAGGTTTCTGAGCTCAGACCTCGTCACCACCGAGTGATGTTATGAAGGTCTGAGGTCGTCACCTAAGACGTTATCCCCATAATTAATCTCACCAAATTAATGATGTTAAGAGTCCGAGGTCATCCGTTAAGGTGTCTGAGCTCAGACCTCGTCACCACCGAGTGATGTTATGAAGGTCTGAGGTCGCCACCAAAGACGTTATCCACATAATTAATCTCACCAAATTAATGATGTTAAGAGTCTGAGGTCATCTGTTAAAGTGTCTGAGCTCAGACCTCGTCACCACCGAGTGATGTTATGAAGGTCTGAGGTCATCACCAAAGACGTTATCCCCATTATAAATCTCACCAAATTAATGATGTTATGAGTCTGAGGTCATCTACTTAAGGTGTCTGAGCTCAGACCTCGTCACCACCGAGTGATGTTATGAAGGTCTGAAGTCGTCACCTAAGACGTTATCCTCATAATTAATCTCTCCAAATTAATGATGTTAAGGGTCTGAGGTCATCTGTTAAGGTGTCTGAGCTCAAACCTCGTCACCACCAAGTGATGTTATGAAGGTCTGAGGTCGTCACCTAAGACGTTATCCTCATAATTAATCTCACTAAATTAATGATGTTAAGGGTTTGAGGTCATCTGTTAAGGTGTCTGAGCTCAGACCTCGTCACCACCAAGTGATGTTATGAAGGTCTGAGGTCGTCACCTAAGACGTTATCCTCGCAATTAATTTCACCAAATTAATGATGTTAAGGGTCTGAGGTCATCTGTTAAGGTGTCTGTGCTCAGACCTCGTCACCACCGAGTGATGTTATGAAGGTTTGAGGTCGTCACCTAAGACGTTATCCCCATAATTAATCTCACCAAATTAATGATGTTAAGAGTCTGAGGTCATCTGTTAAGGTGTCTGAGCTCAGACCTAGTCACCACCGAGTGATGTTATGAAGGTCTGAGGTCGTCACCTAAGACGTTATCCCCATAATTAATCTCACCAAATTAATGATGTTAAGAGTCTGAGGTCATCTGTTAAGGTGTCTGAGCTCAGACCTCGTCACCACCGAGTGATGTTATGAAGGTCTGAGGTCGTCACCTAAGACGTTATCCCCATAATTAATCTCACCAAATTAATGATGTTATGCGTCTGAGGTCATCTACTTAAGGTGTCTGAGCTCAGACCTCGTCACCACCGAGTGATGTTATGAAGGTTTGAGGTCGTCACCTAAGACGTTATCCCCATAATTAATCTCACCAAATTAATGATGTTAAGGGTCTGAGGTCATCTGTTAAGGTGTCTGAGCTCAGACCTCGTCACCACCGAGTGATGTTATGAAGGTCTGAGGTCGTCACCTAAGACGTTATCCCCATAATTAATCTCACCAAATTAATGATGTTAAGAGTCTGAGGTCATCCGTTAAGGTGTCTGACCTCAGACCTCGTCACCACCGAGTGATGTTATGAAGGTCTGAGGTCGCCACCTAAGACGTTATCCACATAATTAATCTCACCACATTAATGATGTTAAGAGTCTGAGGTCATCTGTTAAAGTGTCTGAGCTCAGACCTCGTCACCACCGAGTGATGTTATGAAGGTCTGAGGTCATCACCTAAGACGTTATCCCCATAATTAATCTCACCAAATTAATGATGTTATGAGTCTGAGGTCATCTACTTAAGGTGTCTGAGCTCAGACCTCGTCACAACCGAGTCATGTTATGAAGGTCTGAGGTCGTCAACTAAGACGTTATCCCCATAATTAATCTCACCAAATTAATGATGTTAGGAGTCTGAGGTCATCTGTTAAGGTGTCTGAGCTCAGACCTCGTCACCACCGAGTGATGTTATGAAGGTCTGAGGTCGTCACCTAAGACGTTATCCCCATAATTAATCTCACCAAATTAATGATGTTATGCGTCTGAGGTCATCTACTTAAGGTATCTGAGCTCAGACCTCTTCACCACCTAGTGATGTTATGAAGGTTTGAGGTCGTCACCTAAGACGTTATCCCCATAATTAATCTCACCAAATTAATGATGTTAAGGGTCTGAGGTCATCTGTTAAGGTGTTTGAGCTCAGACCTCGTCACCACCGAGTGATGTTATGAAGGTCTGAGGTCGTCACCTAAGACGTTATCCTCACAATTAATTTCACTAAATTAATGATGTTAAGGTGTCTGAGCACAGACCTCGTCACCACCGAGTGATGTTATGAAGGTTTGAGGTCGTCACCTAACACGTTATCCCCATAATTAATCTCACCAAATTAATGATGTTAAGGGTCTGAGGTCATCTGTTAAGGTGTCTGAGCTCAGACCTCGTCACCACCGAGTGATGTTATGAAGGTCTGAGGTCGTCACCTAAGACGTTATCCCCATAATTAATCTCACCAAATTAATGATGTTAAGAGTCTGAGGTCATCCGTTAAGGTGTCTGAGCTCAGACCTCGTCAGCACCGAGTGATGTTATGAAGGTGTGAGGTCGCCACCTAAGACGTTATCCACATAATTAATCTCACCACATTAATGATGTTAAGAGTCTGAGGTCATCTGTTAAAGTGTCTGAGCTCAGACCTCGTCACCACCGAGTGATGTTATGAAGGTCTGAGGTCATCACCTAAGACGTTATCCCCATAATTAATCTCACCAAATTAATGATGTTATGAGTCTGAGGTCATCTACTTAAGGTGTCTGAGCTCAGACCTCGTCACAACCGAGTCATGTTATGAAGGTCTGAGGTCGTCAACTAAGACGTTATCCCCATAATTAATCTCACCAAATTAATGATGTTAGGAGTCTGAGGTCATCTGTTAAGGTGTCTGAGCTCAGACCTCGTCACCACCGAGTGATGTTATGAAGGTCTGAGGTCGTCACCTAAGACGTTATCCCCATAATTAATCTCACCAAATTAATGATGTTATGCGTCTGAGGTCATCTACTTAAGGTATCTGAGCTCAGACCTCGTCACCACCGAGTGATGTTATGAAGGTTTGAGGTCGTCACCTAAGACGTTATCCCCATAATTAATCTCACCAAATTAATGATGTTAAGGGTCTGAGGTCATCTGTTAAGGTGTCTGAGCTCAGACCTCGTCACCATCGAGTGATGTTATGAAGGTCTGAGGTCGTCACCTAAGACGTTATCCTCACAATTAATTTCACTAAATTAATGATGTTAAGGTGTCTGAGCACAGACCTCGTCACCACCGAGTGATGTTATGAAGGTCTGAGGTCGTCACCTAAGACGTTATCCTCGCAATTAATTTCACCAAATTAATGATGTTAAGGGTCTGAGGTCATCTGTTAAGGTGTCTGAGCTCAGACCTCGTCACCACCGAGTGATGTTATGACGGTCTGAGGTCATTACCTAAGACGTTATCCCCATAATTAATCTCACCAAATTAATGATGTTAAGAGTCTGAGGTCATCCGTTAAGGTGTCTGAGCTCAGACCTCGTCACCACCGAGTGATGTTATGAAGGTCTGAGGTCGCCACCTAAGACGTTATCCACATAATTAATCTCACCACATTAATGATGTTAAGAGTCTGAGGTCATCTGTTAAAGTGTCTGAGCTCAGACCTCGTCACCACCGAGTGATGTTATGAAGGTCCGAGGTCATCACCTAAGACGTTATCCCCATAATTAATCTCACCAAATTAATGATGTTAAGGGTCTGAGGTCATCTGTTAAGGTGTCTGAGCTCAGACCTCGTCACCACCAAGTGATGTTATGAAGGTCTGAGGTCGTCACCTAAGACGTTATCCTCATAATTAATTTCACCAGATTAATGATGTTAAGGGTCTGAGGTCATCTGTTAAGGTGTCTGAGCTCAGACCTCGTCACCACCGAGTGATGTTATGAAGGTCTGAGGTCGTCACCTAAGACGTTATCCCCATAATTAATCTCACCAAATTAATGATGTTAAGAGTCTGAGGTCATCTGTTAAGGTGTCTGAGCTCAGACCTCGTTACCACCGAGTGATGTTATGAAGGTCTGAGGTCGTCACCTAAGACGTTATCCCCATAATTAATCTCACCAAATTAATGATGTTAAGAGTCTGAGGTCATCTGTTAAGGTGTCTGAGCTCAGACCTCGTCACCACCGAGTGATGTTATGAAGGCCTGAGGTCGTCACCTAAGACGTTATCCCCATAATTAATCTCACCAAATTAATGATGTTATGCGTCTGAGGTCATCTACTTAAGGTGTCTGAGCTCAGACCTCGTCACCACCGAGTGATGTTATGAAGGTTTGAGGTCGTTACCTAAGACGTTATCCCCATAATTAATCTCACCAAATTAATGATGTTAAGGGTCTGAGGTCATCTGTTAAGGTGTCTGAGCTCAGACCTCGTCACCACCGAGTGATGTTATGAAGGTCTGAGGTCGTCACCTAAGACGTTATCCTCACAATTAATTTCATCAAATTAATGATGTTAAGGTGTCTGAGCACAGACCTCGTCACCACCGAGTGATGTTATGAAGGTCTGAGGTCGTCACCTAAGACGTTATCCTCATAATTAATCTCACCAAATTAATGATGTTAAGGGTCTGAGGTCATCTGCTAAGGTTTCTAAGCTCAGACCTCGTCACCACCGAGTGATGTTATGAAGGTCTGAGGTCGTCACCTAAGACGTTATCCCCATAATTAATCTCACCAAATTAATGATGTTAAGAGTCCGAGGTCATCCGTTAAGGTGTCTGAGCTCAGACCTCGTCACCACCGAGTGATGTTATGAAGGTCTGAGGTCGCCACCAAAGACGTTATCCACATAATTAATCTCACCAAATTAATGATGTTAAGAGTCTGAGGTCATCTGTTAAAGTGTCTGAGCTCAGACCTCGTCACCACCGAGTGATGTTATGAAGGTCTGAGGTCATCACCAAAGACGTTATCCCCATAATTAATCTCACCAAATTAATGATGTTATGAGTCTGAGGTCATCTACTTAAGGTGTCTGAGCTCAGACCTCGTCACCACCGAGTGATGTTATGAAGGTCTGAAGTCGTCACCTAAGACGTTATCCTCATAATTAATCTCTCCAAATTAATGATGTTAAGGGTCTGAGGTCATCTGTTAAGGTGTCTGAGCTCAAACCTCGTCACCACCAAGTGATGTTATGAAGGTCTGAGGTCGTCACCTAAGACGTTATCCTCATAATTAATCTCACTAAATTAATGATGTTAAGGGTTTGAGGTCATCTGTTAAGGTGTCTGAGCTCAGACCTCGTCACCACCAAGTGATGTTATGAAGGTCTGAGGTCGTCACCTAAGACGTTATCCTCACAATTAATTTCACCAAATTAATGATGTTAAGGGTCTGAGGTCATCTGTTAAGGTGTCTGTGCTCAGACCTCGTCACCACCGAGTGATGTTATGAAGGTTTGAGGTCGTCACCTAAGACGTTATCCCCATAATTAATCTCACCAAATTAATGATGTTAAGAGTCTGAGGTCATCTGTTAAGGTGTCTGAGCTCAGACCTAGTCACCACCGAGTGATGTTATGAAGGTCTGAGGTCGTCACCTAAGACGTTATCCCCATAATTAATCTCACCAAATTAATGATGTTAAGAGTCTGAGGTCATCTGTTAAGGTGTCTGAGCTCAGACCTCGTCACCACCGAGTGATGTTATGAAGGTCTGAGGTCGTCACCTAAGACGTTATCCCCATAATTAATCTCACCAAATTAATGATGTTATGCGTCTGAGGTCATCTACTTAAGGTGTCTGAGCTCAGACCTCGTCACCACCGAGTGATGTTATGAAGGTTTGAGGTCGTCACCTAAGACGTTATCCCCATAATTAATCTCACCAAATTAATGATGTTAAGGGTCTGAGGTCATCTGTTAAGGTGTCTGAGCTCAGACCTCGTCACCACCGAGTGATGTTATGAAGGTCTGAGGTCGTCACCTAAGACGTTATCCCCATAATTAATCTCACCAAATTAATGATGTTAAGAGTCTGAGGTCATCCGTTAAGGTGTCTGACCTCAGACCTCGTCACCACCGAGTGATGTTATGAAGGTCTGAGGTCGCCACCTAAGACGTTATCCACATAATTAATCTCACCACATTAATGATGTTAAGAGTCTGAGGTCATCTGTTAAAGTGTCTGAGCTCAGACCTCGTCACCACCGAGTGATGTTATGAAGGTCTGAGGTCATCACCTAAGACGTTATCCCCATAATTAATCTCACCAAATTAATGATGTTATGAGTCTGAGGTCATCTACTTAAGGTGTCTGAGCTCAGACCTCGTCACAACCGAGTCATGTTATGAAGGTCTGAGGTCGTCAACTAAGACGTTATCCCCATAATTAATCTCACCAAATTAATGATGTTAGGAGTCTGAGGTCATCTGTTAAGGTGTCTGAGCTCAGACCTCGTCACCACCGAGTGATGTTATGAAGGTCTGAGGTCGTCACCTAAGACGTTATCCCCATAATTAATCTCACCAAATTAATGATGTTATGCGTCTGAGGTCATCTACTTAAGGTATCTGAGCTCAGACCTCGTCACCACCGAGTGATGTTATGAAGGTTTGAGGTCGTCACCTAAGACGTTATCCCCATAATTAATCTCACCAAATTAATGATGTTAAGGGTCTGAGGTCATCTGTTAAGGTGTCTGAGCTCAGACCTCGTCACCACCGAGTGATGTTATGAAGGTCTGAGGTCGTCACCTAAGACGTTATCCTCACAATTAATTTCACTAAATTAATGATGTTAAGGTGTCTGAGCACAGACCTCGTCACCACCGAGTGATGTTATGAAGGTTTGAGGTCGTCACCTAACACGTTATCCCCATAATTAATCTCACCAAATTAATGATGTTAAGGGTCTGAGGTCATCTGTTAAGGTGTCTGTGCTCAGACCTCGTCACCACCGAGTGATGTTATGAAGGTCTGAGGTCGTCACCTAAGACGTTATCCCCATAATTAATCTCACCAAATTAATGATGTTAAGAGTCTGAGGTCATCCGTTAAGGTGTCTGAGCTCAGACCTCGTCAGCACCGAGTGATGTTATGAAGGTGTGAGGTCGCCACCTAAGACGTTATCCACATAATTAATCTCACCACATTAATGATGTTAAGAGTCTGAGGTCATCTGTTAAAGTGTCTGAGCTCAGACCTCGTCACCACCGAGTGATGTTATGAAGGTCTGAGGTCATCACCTAAGACGTTATCCCCATAATTAATCTCACCAAATTAATGAGGTTATGAGTCTGAGGTCATCTACTTAAGGTGTCTGAGCTCAGACCTCGTCACAACCGAGTCATGTTATGAAGGTCTGAGGTCGTCAACTAAGACGTTATCCCCATAATTAATCTCACCAAATTAATGATGTTAGGAGTCTGAGGTCATCTGTTAAGGTGTCTGAGCTCAGACCTCGTCACCACCGAGTGATGTTATGAAGGTCTGAGGTCGTCACCTAAGACGTTATCCCCATAATTAATCTCACCAAATTAATGATGTTATGCGTCTGAGGTCATCTACTTAAGGTATCTGAGCTCAGACCTCGTCACCACCGAGTGATGTTATGAAGGTTTGAGGTCGTCACCTAAGACGTTATCCCCATAATTAATCTCACCAAATTAATGATGTTAAGGGTCTGAGGTCATCTGTTAAGGTGTCTGAGCACAGACCTCGTCACCACCGAGTGATGTTATGAAGGTCTGAGGTCGTCACCTAAGACGTTATCCTCGCAATTAATTTCACCAAATTAATGATGTTAAGGGTCTGAGGTCATCTGTTAAGGTGTCTGAGCTCAGACCTCGTCACCACCGAGTGATGTTATGAAGGTCTGAGGTCATCACCTAAGACGTTATCCCCATAATTAATCTCACCAAATTAATGATGTTAAGAGTCTGAGGTCATCCGTTAAGGTGTCTGAGCTCAGACCTCGTCACCACCGAGTGATGTTATGAAAGTCTGAGGTCGCCACCTAAGACGTTATCCACATAATTAATCTCACCACATTAATGATGTTAAGAGTCTGAGGTCATCTGTTAAAGTGTCTGAGCTCAGACCTCGTCACCACCGAGTGATGTTATGAAGGTCCGAGGTCATCACCTAAGACGTTATCCCCATAATTAATCTCACCAAATTAATGATGTTATGACTCTGAGGTCATCTACCTAAGGTGTCTGAGCTCAGACCTCGTCACAACCGAGTCATGTTATGAAGGTCTGAGGTCGTCAACTAAGACGTTATCCCCATAATTAATCTCACCAAATTAATGATGTTAGGAGTCTGAGGTCATCTGTTAAGGTGTCTGAGCTCAGACCTCGTCACCACCGAGTGATGTTATGAAGGTCTGAGGTCGTCACCTAATACGTTATCCCCATAATTAATCTCACCAAATTAATGATGTTATGCGTCTGAGGTCATCTACTTAAGGTATCTGAGCTCAGACCTCGTCACCACCGAGTGATGTTATGAAGGTTTGAGGTCGTCACCTAAGACGTTATCCCCATAATTAATCTCACCAAATTAATGATGTTAAGGGTCTGAGGTCATCTGTTAAGGTGTCTGAGCGCAGACCTCGTCACCACCGAGTGATGTTATGAAGGTCTGAGGTCGTCACCTAAGACGTTATCCTCACAATTAATTTCACTAAATTAATGATGTTAAGGTGTCTGAGCACAGACCTCGTCACCACCGAGTGATGTTATGAAGGTCTGAGGTCGTCACCTAAGATGTTATCCTCGCAATTAATTTCACCAAATTAATGATGTTAAGGGTCTGAGGTCATCTGTTAAGGTGTCTGAGCTCAGACCTCGTCACCACCGAGTGATGTTATGAAGGTCTGTGGTCGTCACCTAAGACGTTATCCCCATAATTAATCTCACCAAATTAATGATGTTAAGAGTCTGAGGTCATCCGTTAAGGTGTCTGAGCTCAGACCTCGTCACCACCGAGTGATGTTATGAAGGTCTGAGGTCGCCACCTAAGACGTTATCCACATAATTAATCTCACCACATTAATGATGTTAAGAGTCTGAGGTCATCTGTTAAAGTGTATGAGCTCAGACCTCGTCACCACCGAGTGATGTTATGAAGGTCTGAGGTCATCACCTAAGACGTTATCCCCATAATTAATCTCACCAAATTAATGATGTTATGAGTCTGAGGTCATCTACTTAAGGTGTCTGAGCTCAGACCTCGTCACCACCGAGTGATGTTATGAAGGTCTGAGGTCGTCACCTAAGACGTTGTCCTCATAATTAATCTCTCCAAATTAATGATGTTAAGGGTCTGAGGTCATCTGTTAAGGTGTCTGAGCTCAAACCTCGTCACCACCAAGTGATGTTATGAAGGTCTGAGGTCGTCACCTAAGACGTTATCCTCATAATTAATCTCACCAAATTAATTATGTTAAGGGTCTGAGGTCATCTGTTAAGGTGTCTGAGCTCAGACCTCGTCACCACCAAGTGATGTTATGAAGGTCTGAGGTCGTCACCTAAGACGTTATCCTCGCAATTAATTTCACCAAATTAATGATGTTAAGGGTCTGAGGTCATCTGTTAAGGTGTCTGAGCTCAGACCTCGTCACCACCGAGTGATGTTATGAAGGTCTGAGGTCGTCACCTAAGACGTTATCCCCATAATTAATCTCACCAAATTAATGATGTTAAGAGTCTGAGGTCATCTGTTAAGGTGTCTGAGCTCAGACCTCGTCACCACCGAGTGATGTTATGAAGGTCTGAGGTCGTCACCTAAGACGTTATCCCCATAATTAATCTCACCAAATTAATGATGTTAAGAGTCTGAGGTCATCTGTTAAGGTGTCTGAGCTCAGACCTCGTCACCACCGAGTGATGTTATGAAGGTCTAAGGTCGTCACCTAAGACGTTATCCCCATAATTAATCTCACCAAATTAATGATGTTATGCGTCTGAGGTCATCTACTTAAGGTGTCTGAGCTCAGACCTCGTCACCACCGAGTGATGTTATGAAGGTTTGAGGTCGTCACCTAAGACGTTATCCCCATAATTAATCTCACCAAATTAATGATGTTAAGGGTCTGAGGTCATCTGTTAAGGTGTCTGAGCTCAGACCTCGTCACCACCGAGTGATGTTATGAAGGTCTGAGGTCGTCACCTAAGACTTTATCCTCACAATTAATTTCACTAAATTAATGATGTTAAGGTGTCTGAGCACAGACCTCATCACCACCGAGTGATGTTATGAAGGTCTGAGGTGTTCACCTAAGACGTTATCCTCATAATTAATCTCACCAAATTAATGATGTTAAGGGTCTGAGGTCATCTGCTAAGGTTTCTGAGCTCAGACCTCGTCACCACCGAGTGATGTTATGAAGGTCTGAGGTCATCACCTAAGACGTTATCCCCATAATTAATCTCACCAAATTAATGATGTTAAGAGTCTGAGGTCATCCGTTAAGGTGTCTGAGCTCAGACCTCGTCACCACCGAGTGATGTTATGAAGGTCTGAGGTCGCCACCTAAGACGTTTTCCACATAATTAATCTCACCAAATTAATGATGTTAAGAGTCTGAGGTCATCTCTTAAAGTGTCTGAGCTCAGACCTCGTCACCACCGAGTGCTGTTATGAAGGTCTGAGGTCATCACCTAAGACGTTATCCCCATAATTAATCTCACCAAATTAATGATGTTATGAGTCTCAGGTCATCTACTTAAGGTGTCTGAGCTCAGACCTCGTCACCACCGAGTGATGTTACGAAGGTCTGAGGTCGTCACCTAAGACGTTATCCTCATAATTATTCTCTCCAAATTAATGATGTTAAGGGTCTGAGGTCATCTGTTAAGGTGTCTGAGCTCAAACCTCGTCACCACCCAGTGATGTTATGAAGGTCTGAGGTCGTCACCTAAGACGTTATCCTCATAATTAATTTCACCAAATTAATGATGTTAAGGGTCTGAGGTCATCTGTTAAGGTGTCTGAGCTCAGACCTCGTCACCACCGAGTGATGTTATGAAGGTCTGAGGTCATCACCTAAGACGTTATCCCCATAATTAATCTCACCAAATTAATGATGTTAAGAGTCTGAGGTCATCTGTTAAGGTGTCTGAGCTCAGACCTCGTCACCACCGAGTGATGTTATGAAGGCCTGAGGTCGTCACCTAAGACGTTATCCCCATAATTAATCTCACCAAATTAATGATGTTAAGAGTCTGAGGTCATCTGTTAAGGTGTCTGAGCTCAGACCTCGTCACCACCAAGTGATGTTATGAAGGTCTGAGGTCGTCACCTAAGACGTTATCCCCATAATTAATCTCACCAAATTAATGATGTTATGCGTCTGAGGTCATCTACTTAAGGTGTCTGAGCTCAGACCTCGTCACCACCGAGTGATGTTATGAAGGTCTGAGGTCTTCACCTAAGACGTTATCCCCATAATTAATCTCACCAAATTAATGATGTTAAGAGTCTGAGGTCATCTGTTAAGGTGTCTGAGCTCAGACCTCGTCGCCACCGAGTGATATTATGAAGGTCTGAGGTCGTCACCTAAGACATTATCCCCATAATATATCTCTGGTCTAAAGAATGAAGCAAGAACTGATATGGAAACTTATCTTTATTAATAACATCTTCTCAGTAAGATAGTACATTTACATAAAATTCTACGCAACATCATATGTAATATCTCTTTAGGTGGTCAGCGTTCCATGGGTTAGTGAAAGGTTCTCCTTCTCGGTTTTCTAGCCTGTAAGTTCCAGACACAACCTCTTCTGTTACTTTGTAGGGGCCATGCCAGTTTGGGTGTAGCTTATTTGCCTTTTGTAGGGTCTTCTTTAGCACTAGGTCTCCTACTGCAATGGGTCTTGACTTCACCCTTTGGTTGTAGAATTTCGCTGCCCGCTGCTGGTAGCCTGCTTTTCTGACCTCTGCGTCTTCTCTTATTTCTTCGATAAGATCCAGGTCTAGCCTCCTCTCTTACCCCTTGCTATCTGGATCGTAGGTCTGAATCCGATGAGTTGGTAGTCCTACTTCCGTTGGTATGACGGCTTTTGAGCCATGTGCCAGCATGAATGGGGTTTATCCTGTTGGTGTCCTTGTCGTGGTTCTGTAGGCCCATAACACAGCGTAGACCTCTTCTGTCCATCTCCCCTTCGCATATTCTAACCTCTTCTTGATTCCGTCCAAGATGGTCCTGTTTGTGACCTCGGTCTGGCCATTTGCCTGAGGTCGACCAGGAGATAAGAAGAACTGTTTAATCCCCACTCTTAGGCAATACTTTTCTAAGGAGGAGTTCTTAAACTGGGTCCCATTATCCGAGATGAGAGTGTTTGGGAGGCCATATCTGCATATGATGTTTCTCCAAATGAACTGGAAGGTCTTATTCTCTGTAATTGTTATCATCGGTTCCGCCTCCACCCACTTTGAAAAGTAGTCAATGGCAACTATCAAGAATCTATAGTTGTTGACAGCTCTTGGCAAAGGTCCTACCAAGTTAATTCCCCATACCGCAAATGGCCATAGAGAAGAGATTGACGTCATAGGCTGATGGGGTTGATGAGGGATAGTGGAGAACCTTTGACATTTGTCGCACCTCTTTACATAGTCTGCAGCATCCTTAGACAAGGTAGGACACCAGTATCCCTGAGTGATGATCCTCTTGGATAAGGGCCTTCCCCCTATGTGGCTAGAGCAAGAACCCTCATGAACCTCCTGTAAGACCCGGGGTACTTCCATGGGATGCACACATCTGAGGAGAGGCAATAGAAACCCCTTTTTGTATAAGACGTCTCCTATCATTGAGAACTTGGCATCCCTGTACCTCAACTTTCTCCTTTCTAGCTTGGACTCAGGCAACTCTCCCTCTCTTAGGTATCTGACGAGCGGGTCGATCCATGAGTCTCCTAGGTTCACATTGTGACAAGGGCTACACACCTCGTCCTCCTCGAACCTCGATTGGAATGGTCCTTCCCATATCCGTCTTTACTACTGAGGCCAGCCTTGCCAATGCATCAGCGTGATTGTTGCTCAGTCGAGGCACTCTCTTCAGTTTTGCCTCTTCAAAATATTCTAACAACCTCCTTACCTTCTTCAATTACTTGGCCATCCTTTCGTCTTTGGCCTCGTATACCCCCGATACTTGATTGACAACCAACCTTGAGTCGCTATGGAGTAGGAGTCGCTTTACTCGAAGAGTTGTTGCCAACAAGAGACCTGCTATCATGGCCTCATACTCGGACTCGTTGTTTGAGGCCTGGAAGTTGAATCTCAAGGCGTATTCGATGTTGGCGCCATCTGGAGCCGAGAGTATTAGTCCCGCCCCGCTTCCACTATCACAAGAAGAGCCATCAACGAAGAGGCTCCAGACATTCGTATCTGATGAGAAGACCCCTTCTCTCATAACCCCCTTCTTGAAGAGGTATCAATCCTCTTCGTTCTCTTCTATTCCGATCCGAGTTTTTTCTGAGATGACCTCTTCCTGATCTCGGAAGATATTTGGTGCCTTCTCTTTCGAATCTCGAAAGACACTACGGTTCGTCTCTTCGCCGTCATCTAAGCCTTTCACTGTCTCGGCCTCTTCCCAGGTGAATTCTGCGATAAAGTCTGCGAGGGCCTGCCCATAATGGTTGTCCTAGGCTGGTAGGTAAGATCATATTCTCCTAGTTTGATGGCCCAGGTCATCAATCTTCCGGACTTCTCAGGTTTGTACAGAACCTGCCTTAGTGGGGAGTCGGTGAGGACTACCATGGAGTGAGCTTGGAAGTAAGGCTTCATCTTCCTTGAGGCATGTATCAAGGCATAAGACAACTTCTCCATTCGGGGATAATTTTTTTTAGACCCTTGAAGGGCCTTACTGTTGAAGTACACAGGCCTCTTGACCCCTTCCTCTTCTCGTATGATGGCCGCGCTGATGGCTGATTCAGAGACTGCCATATACACAAACAACCTTTCCCCCGTGATGGGTCGAGACAGCAATAAGGGAGACCCAGTAGGACTTGAGTTGGTTGAAGGCTTTTTCACACTCTTCGTCCCATTGGAAGGCCTTTCTCAAAACTTTAAAGAATGGAAGACACTTGTCCGTTGCCCTAGAAACAAACCTGTTTAGGACAGCCACTATTCCCGTGAGTCTCTAGACATCCTTGATACTCCTAGGAGTCTTCATGTCGAGCAATGCCTTAATTTTCTCAGGGTTCATTTCAATCCCTCTCTGATTAACAATAAATCCCAGGAACTTCCCAGCTCCTACTCCGAAGACACACTTTTCCGGGTTGAGCTTCATTCTGTACGAGTCCATGACATCGAAGGTCTTTTCAAGGTCCGCTGCGTAAGTACACGCTTTCAGGCTCTTCGTTAGCATATTGTCTACGTATACCTCCATGGTCTTACCTATTTGCTCTTCGAACATCTTATTAACAAGACATTGATACGTTGCCCCCGTATTTTTCAGGCTGAAGGGCATCACCTTGTAGCAGTACGTCCCTTTGTCAGTAATGAAGGCTGTCTTCTCAGAGTCTTCAGCATCCATGAAGATTTGGTTGTAGCCTGAATAAGCGTCCATGAAGATCATGAGCTCGTGCCCTGCCGTTGCATCCACCATCTGGTCTATCCTAGTTAAGGGATAGCTGTCTTTCGGGCAAGACTTGTTCAGGTCAGTGAAATCTACACACATTCGCCACTTCCCATTGGCCTTAGGCACGATGACCGTATTTAAGAGCCACTCCGGATAGGTAAACTCTCTTATGAACTCAGCCTCTTCCAACTTTTTTACCTCTTCCCGAATGACGTCGTACTTCTCCCTGGAGTAGACTCTTCGTCTCTGCTTGATTGGCTTGGCATCTCTGTCCACGTTAAGCTTGTGGCTCATGGCCTCAGGGTCAATGCCATGCATGTCTGCGTGATTCCATGCGAAGATACTCTGTCTCCTCCTGAGGAAGTTTATCAGCTCTTCCTTGATTCCTGGTTCTAGGGCCTTATCGACCTGGACGGTTTTTTCTGGCTCGTCCTCATTGAGGACGATGGATTCTACCTCTTCCGCGGCCTCACCCTTCTTCAATTTTGTTTCGTCTCTTGGGTCAAGAGTGTCAATGCTGTAAGTGGTGGTTGCTCTCTTATGGGCTTCTCTCTCTTCGGCCGAGTTGAAGTAACACTCTCGCGCCGTGGTCTGGTCCCCTTGCACTTCCCCTACTCCATAAGGAGTTGGGAATTTTAGCATCTGATGGACCGTCGACGGCACAACTTCAAACTCTTTGAGGGCCACCCTTCCTATGATGAGGTTGTAGGCCGAGAAGACATTCTCGTCCATAACGAAAAAGTTTATCTTCTTGGTCAGCCTCCTAGGCCACTCATCCCCCATCCGTACATCCATCTCATACATGCCCAATGGGTGGACCTTTTCGCCACTGAAGCCTATCAATGGGTGGTGATAGGGCACCAGCCTTGCCCTGCTAAGACCCAGGCTCTTGAAGTAAGGCCAGAACATCACGTCTGCTGAGCTTCCCCCGTCTATGAGGATCCTACGTACCTCGCACCCATGCACCCTTGTTGTTATGACCAAAGGGTCATCATGGGGGGCTAAGATACCCTTGAAGTCGAGTCTGGAGAACCCCACTACGAGGGTGTCCATGTCTACTTTCTTCCTCTTCTGCACTGCATTCGAAGACGTTATATTCACAACTTCGATCTTGGCCAATGACCTGGCCTCTGCTACATGAGCCTTCTTGTCGGCTACCTCATGAGCCACCTCCTACAAATCCCCCACATATAGTGCTAACACCAAAGGAGATCATACCGACCCTCTTCACCGGGGTGTTGTCATCCTTTGGCGGAAGATCCGGGTCGTCTTCATCATCTCCTTCTAAATCATCGTCCCTTCTGGCTGGGACATTGCCACGGCATCTGTCATCTCTTCTTTTCTTAGGGTCATCTCTTCCACCCTTTGGATCCTTACCATCCACATACTTCCTCAGCTTTCCAGATTTCAGCATCTTCTCAATCTCATCCTTTAAAGCGAAGCATCTATCTGTGACATGGCCATGATCCTGATGGAACTCGCACCATAGGTTTTTGTTCCTCTTATGTGGCGGGGACTTCAGTTTCTCTGGCCACCTCAGAGTCCGGTCAGTCTTAATCTCATTAAGGATGTGCTCACAGCTCACAGTCAGAGGAGTGTAATGAGAGAACTTGTCATCTCCTGACCTCTTCTTCCCCTCTTTCTTACCTTGGGACTTTCCCGTGCTATCGCTGTTCTCCTCCTCATACTTGGCGGCCAATGGCTCTTCCGCATTCATCACTTTCCCTGCGGTTGTCAGCAGCTCAGCCATGGACCTAGGGGGTCCTCCGCCAGTTTCCACAATAGCTTCCCCTTCTGGAGGCCTCCTATAAGGGAGGTTATGGCTATGCTCTCTTCATAATCTTCCATCTCCAACTTCTCTTTGTTGAATCTTGCTATGTAGTCTCTTAGGCTCTCACCCTTGGCATGTTTGACATACAGCAGGTGGGTAGTCTTCTTTTGAGGTCTTACCCCAAAGCAGAAGTTGTGGATGAACTGTTCAGCCAAGCCTTTGAAGTTCTCAATTGAGTTCTTCGGAAGGGAGGTGAACCAACTATGAGCTTCCCCTGTCAAGGTCCCTGAGAAGGCCCTACACTTCATCTCATCGGGTATCGAGTAAATATATGCTGCCGACTGATACATCTCGATATGGTGTACAGGGTTAGTGCTGCCATCATACTTGGGAGTCACTGTAGGAGGTTTGAACTTGGTTGGGGTTGGGAACCCCACTATCCTAGCCACAAATGGGGATCCTTCTGAGTAACCCCTCTGTAATGGGTCCCTGCTTTTAATGAGGTCTCCTATCTTCTCCTCAAGGCGTTGGATAGAATCATTCCAGGGTCTTCTGACATCAACTTGGCTGAGGTTATCCCCTGCCACCTCCCTACGATGGACTGAGAGTGCAGCAGCAGCGGAAATATTGCGACTTCTCAAATAAAAACCAATTTTAATTAAATTCCTTTTAACCCAAAGTAACCCTAAACATGCAACTAGGTGTGATTGAAACAATATGAAATCATGCAAGAATTATTCAACACACAAAGTTTAAGGAAAAATCCCCCACAGGGGCAAAACCACTTGTATATCACTATAATTTGTAAGAGAAACGGCTTACAATCGGATTACACTGAAATACAAGATTTTTTGACTAAGAATTACCCTCGGGTATCGGATTCTGTAGTCGCGGCTGGAATATCCCTTTCCAGTAGGGTTGGCGGTTGGAACTATCCCTGTCCAGTAGGGCTGCAATGAAGAAGAGAACGGCTTCTCCACAAGGGTTGAACAATAGCAAAGCTTGTGTTCTAGGGTTCTAAAAGATTCACAAAAGTAATTGGGAATTTTTGTGTGAATCAAAAAGATGTTTTGCACATCAAAAAGATGAAGACTTAGAGTATTTAGGACTCTGAAAATCGTGTTAAAAAGTCTTAAAAAATAACTCCCCGAAGTTGGATTTAAATAAGAAAACCAAGGAAAGAGTTTTCAAAAACTGGGACTGCTCGTAATTATCCCAGGCGGACCGGTCCGGATTGAGGGCGGATCGGTCCGGTAGACCGGATCGGTTCTTTTAATTGCAACCGGATCGGTCCGGTTGACAACGGATCGGTTCGGATATTTAGGCTTCATCGGTTCGCATTCGGTCCGGGGTCTACTGGACTTCGAGCTAACGGATCGGTCCGGTATGGGGCCGGATCGGTCCGATTTTCCCAGAAAAATAAAATCCTTTTAAAAGCCTCATTTTGCTTAAAAAAACTTACTTCTTATTTTTATAAAAAGCATTTTATAAAAATTTCCCAATACTAAATATGAACTTTAAGGAACGTAGAAACAAAATTTTACCAAGTTCATTCTCGCAGAGGCTATGATGTTGAAGACGCTTTGATATTCGGATCCGTTGATGTAGATGCAATCTTGAATTTCTTCAACGGTGTAACGGCGTATGACATACAAATTGATAATGGACAAAAATGTCCTTACATGGACAGAGGGTTCCCCAACCACGACACGTTGGCTGTTGACCTCTTCCTGCTCTCGGCCTCTTCTTTCACAGGGTCGGCCTTGGTCTGGACGACCTTGCCTACCCCCTCTCTGAGAGCCTGCTTCTCTCCTCGACCTCGATAGCCTCTGTCTTAGGTCATTCACCAGGCCCAGCCTCTCGAAGGCCAACCCTCTGCTCAACCTATCAAAGGCCGACCCTCTTTGTTGGGCCTCTTCTCTTCTTCGGCCGACACATCCTTGACTCTGCCTAAGAGGTTGTATAGTGTCATTTGACACCTCATACGGCTCCCAGCAGTCTTCTGGGGCTTCTTCAGCTTCTAGGTAGGGGTGGCCGTGGGCCGGGCCTGGGCAGGCCCGGTCAGGCTCGGGCCGGTCTTGAAAAATTAAGTGTTATCCCAAGCCCGCTCGGGCCTAGATCGGGCCTTATTATGTAATCCCAAGCCCGCTCAGATTTGAAAGCTCTTTACCCAGGCCATCCCGATTGGGCCCTATTATGTTAATTAAAAGATTTTAAAAAAAATTAAAATACCTATTTTTTATTTAAAGACCAATTTTTTTAATTAAAAATCTTTTTTAAACTCCATATATTACAAAGTCCATATATAAAGTTTCTCACTTTACATGAAAAGACTTGGTATACGTTTTTATATTTATAGAAGTCCCCCCCCCCCCCCCCATATATATATATATATATATATATATATATATATATATATATATATATATATATATTTCGGGCCTCGGGCCGGGCCTCATCGGGCTTAAGAACTCATGCCCAAACCCGCCCGAAAAAAAATCGGGCCTATAAAATTTTGCCAAGCCCGCTTTGCGGGCCTATTTACTTTACCCAAGCCCTATTTTTTTATTGGGCGGGTTGGGCGGGCTTGGCGGGCCTCGGGCCTATGGCCACCCCTACTTCTAGGTCATCATACCTGTCCTCTGGGCAAGGGTTTCCTTACCTCCCCAGGCGCAAGCGCCTAGGGTCAGCAACATCCCTTCTCCGCTGCAGTGCAGACTGGTCCTTCATTGGCCCCTGGGGTGGTCCCCTGGCGTCAGGATGAGGCTGAACTGCCGCGGGAGTGATCATATCCGGTGAGACTCCAGGTGGCCTCATCATAGTTTGACTGAGCTGGGCAAATTTCTCCTTCATGGCTTGTTGTGTTGCAGCCAAAGATTTCAAGGCTTCTGCTACCTCTGCCATTTCGGACTGGGGGCGCCTAACTGGAGCTAGGCCCTCCACCTCCGGGAGGCGGAAGAGGCAGTGGTAAGTCTGGTGCCATATGTTAACACTATAGAGCTTGAGTAGCAAATGAGCTTAGCACCTCACAGGACCTCTTTCAATGGTGAAACAGCTCCACGCTAGGGGGAGGCCTGGTTCACCACCAGAGTCTCCGGTGAGGTTAAGCAGAAAAAGAGGAAGAGATAGCTTCTCGTTCCCACATACGGCACCAAAATGATGATTCCAGAATCAACACCACCGTGTAAGGTGTTTTCAAGATCAATGTAAGAATAATAATGGAAGCACAGTTATAAAGAGATATAAAAGAATGAGATGAGGATAAGAGGAGATGACACCGGTATATAAGTGGTTCAGCCTAAATTGGCCTACGTCCACTGTGAGTGTGTGTGAGTAATATCACTGAATGAAGGCACTAATAGCCATGGATACAACCTCTCAAGCTTTCTCTCTCTACTGTATATCTAGACATTGTTTTAACTAGGGTTGAATATCTGGGATCCTTTTGCAAGGTAGGGGATGACCCCTATATATAGTACCTAGGGGGTGTAATGTACCCCCCATGCATGTAATGAGCATGTGTGTGGTAGCCTCACCAATGTGGGGGTGCCATCTGTCACTGTCACATGTAAGGAATGATAATGAAATATTCTCCCCACGTGTGGAGAATAATCTTGTTACAACTGATTTGTGCCCATGTGTCCTTATCCAAATGTCAACAGATGATCAGTTGCCATATTGGTGCATGACCTCGGCCTGGGAGAGGCCAAGCTGTAAAGGCTCGATAAACGTCTTCCGAGATGTGCCATAGGGAGTCTCGGCCTGATCGCAGCCGAGACATTATGCTGGGGTCGGCCCCAGCCGAGGTTGGACTGATTCCATGAAGATTACCAAGGCTTCTTGTTACCTCGGCCCAAGCCGAGATTGGTCTGGTTCCATGTTGAGGGCCACCAAGGCTTCTTGTCACCTCGGCCTACACTCGGCCGAGGTTTCCATACCCAGGTATATGAGAATGCTGTTGATGCCTGTGATGCGCGTAGTGTCCATTGGAAATGTAGGTGGAAGTGTCGGCCTGGGCCGACCTTACTAAGGCCGAGGGCTGATATCGTGGACCCATGGCTTATCCAGGGTCGATCAATATCTCGGCCATCACCTCGGCCGAGGTTGGTGTCTCTGTACCGAGGTTACACTTGGGGCATATCAAACGGCACCCTAAATAAAACTATGGTGCAGACATACTCTGCTACCCAATCCCCGTATCGCTCACACTAAGGGATATACAAGTTCGGAATCACTCTCGAACTGTATCAACATATATACACAAACAAGATTGAGGCGAAGCATTGATTCCAAGTCTCTAAGAGGTCAATACATACCCTCACATCTTTTAGGACCGTCTGAACTATCATTCCGATAGCCTGTACCAAGGATATATATCTCCTAGGATACGACTCAATATCCCCCATAAGGCAACACATGATAAGATCGTCCCAGCGCGGTAACCTCAGGGATAGCAAGTAGCGCGGGCATGGTTTTCACACGTATATAATATATGCATACACAAATATATAAATATACCACTTGTTATCATATCAATATAGGTTTCTCTCATTACCCATAATTACAATATTTATCCTTACTTTTCACATTAAGTATTCCTTATAAGGGTTCGTCGCTAACCTTAACTCGAAGGGTTTCTCCAACCCATTACGTGACACTCGTGGACCCTATCCTCCTAAGTATAAAATTCAGTAGGTGTCATTATTATGTTCCAACATAACTCCCTTACGCGCCTCACCCTTTAATTCATAAATTTACCAACCCTAAAGTAAATATCCCATAAATACCATTCTCGTCGAATATTAAAGATCCCAAAATTTATTCATATGCCCTACTGGTCCTCCATGTCTCCCAAATCATTTTATTAAGAATGCCCAAGAATTATATCACGACAATTTGAATTTAACTCATTTAAAAAGGGAAATAGGAGTCTGCCATGAGGGGTCGATCGATCGAGGTCTGGGCTCGATCGATCGATTAAGCAGGTCTGCGAAAACCAAAATTCTGCAGTTACGATTTTCGTCTCCTAACTTCAAAAATTTCCATATTTTCTAATCCCAATCGTCCCAGAATTGATACTACTAACCATATATCATAATATTAGGTATTTTCAACGTAAAGCATGTGGATTTCCGTCATTTAATCATGGATTAACAACCCAAGATTTATACAATTATCAAGAAGCCTAGAAATTTCTTAATCATGGTTCTAATCTATTTTTCCCAAAATTTCCTTCTAATACAACATTAAAATTTCGTGGATTATTCTTCTACATCACCAATAATTTCCAGAATAAGGTTTAAGTCATCACTACCTGCAAATTCCTATCACAATTTAGGTTTTCTTCAATGAAATTCATCTGTAATCATTCCTAAACTAATACGAAGGATGCACCAACGAAATAAGAAAGATAAACACTTGCCTGGGATTTTTGGTGTTCTGATTTGCAGATGATATTGGTGTGGTTGCGTAGTCCGTTGCGCGATCTACACATTCGTGGTGGTGGCGGTGCAAACGGATGACTTTGGGCCTTGAATTTGGCCTTGAGAGCTCTCTCCTTCCTCTCCTATGCCCGTTCTTGTGTTTGTGATTTCTAACCCTAGCTGACTAACCTAAATGGCTGATATAGATTATTGATTTTCGTGGGTTTAATTACCCATAAATGTGAAATGACCAAAATGCCCTTCCGGGGTACTAATTAGGTCTAAAAACGCCCCGAGACCCAAACTACACCCCCGGGTACACTTTTCTGACTATATCGACCCTTCCGAACGTATTGGCGCACTCAAAATGACCATACGGACAACTTATCAAATATTCACTTTTTATTTATCAAAATTTAGTCCCGACGCGACACGAGCACGTCCCGACTTAAATTTCCGAAATTGTCATTTAACTCACTCATGACATTCAATATAACCAATATAATATATTACTTTGCTCATTAGTAATATTCAACAAATTTCATATAATTACTAACTCTCGTCACATTAATAATTATAACATAATTAATTTTCGGATTTTTTTTATTAAATAATTAACTCACATTAGATTTAATATATCCCCAAATTAATATAGCCTGAAAATACGGGGTATTACATACTCCCCCCCTAATAACGGAATTTCGTCCCAAAATTCGGAAAATAAGGCATACCTGGTAAGAACAAGTCCGGATATCTCTCGCGCATATCTGCCTCGCGCTCCCAAGTGGATTCCTCCACATTATGGTGCTCCCACTGGACTCGCACAAATGGAACTATCTTCGACCTCAATCTCCTCTCGCTAAAGTCTAGGATAGCCACCAGTCTCTCCTCGTAAGAGCTATCAGGTTGTAAGTCGATCTCATCTATCGCAATGTGAGTATGGGCCATATCATCCCGAAGATACCGTCTCAACGACGAGATGTGGAATACATCGTGAATGCGATGTAAATGCTCTAGCAGTCCCAACCTGTATGCAACCGGCCCAATCCTCTCGATGATGGGAAATGGTCCCACGTACCTCGGAGTCAACTTCCCCTTCTTCCCAAACCTCATCACTCCCTTCATAGGGGATACACACAATAACACTTGGTCCCCCACACTAAACTCTCGGAAGAACCGTTTCGCATCGGTGTAGCTCTTCTGCCTGTCCCGGGCTACTCGAATGCGACTCCTGATCATCTCAATCCTCGTGGAGGTCTCTTGAATCACCTCTGGTCCTAGCAACTTGTTATCCCCCACTTTGAGCCAATAAGCCGGGGAACGACAAGGCCTGCCATACAAAGCCTCAAATGGAGTCATGCCAATCGTGAACTGATACGAGTTATTATAAGCAAACTCTACCAGTGGAATGTGTGGCTCCCAACCTCCTTCAAAATCAAGGACACACATGCGTATCATATCCTCTAACATCTGATTAGTATGCTCTGTCTGTCCATCTGTCTGTGGGTGATAAGCTGAACTCAACCTCAACTCAGTACCCATAGCCTCCTGAAAGCTTTCCCAGAAATGTGACACGAAAATTTTGTCTCTATCTGACACAATATTCAGGGGCACCCCGTGTAATCTCACGATCTCGGCAATAAACAGCTGAGCATACTGAATCGTGGTATAATCTGTCCACACCGGTAGAAAATGAGCCACCTTGGTCAAACGGTCTACAATCACCCATATAGAGTCATGGCCCCGCTGTGATGTAGGCAACCCTATAATTAAATCCATGGAAATGCTCCCCCACTTCCACGCGGGTACTTCCAATGGCTGAAGCAACCCTGAAGGTTTCTGATGGTCCACCTTCACCAGCTAGCAGGTAGAACACTTGGACACGAACTCAGCAATGTCCTTCTTTATCCCACTCCACCAGTATTGTCTCCTCATATCCTGGTACATCTTATCCCCTCCGAGATGCACCGCAAACCGGGACCCGTGAGATTGGGTCATCAATGCATGACGTAATTCATCCCCTTCAGGAACTACCAACCTCCAATTAAACCGCAAAACTCCATAGGAACTAACAGAATAGGACTAAGCACCCTCGGCTAGAAGTCGCACAATCTTCTCCTGGCAAAACGGGTCTGTGGTCTGTGCCTGTATCACCCTCGTAATAATCTCGGGTGTGACTGACATAATGGATATGAAAGAACGGGCTACTGCGTCCTGGTGACCCAACTCCTTCCACTTTGCCTTCCAGACGTCCTCTACCTCGTCTACCGGTCTACGACTCAATGCATCAGCAACTACGTTGGCCTTTCCCGGATGATACTATATGTCAAACTGATAGTCCTTTACAAACTCTAACCATCTGCGCTGTCGCATATTCAGCTCTCGCTGAGTGAATAGATACTGCAGTGACTTGTGGTCCGTGAACAAGCGAAATTTCTCCCCCAATAAGTAGTGCCTCCATATCCTCAATGCAAAAACGACCGCTGCTAACTCCAGGTCGTGGGTGGGGTAAT
This sequence comes from Sambucus nigra, assembly GCA_949130495.1. Lineage (NCBI taxonomy): Eukaryota > Viridiplantae > Streptophyta > Magnoliopsida > Dipsacales > Adoxaceae > Sambucus > Sambucus nigra. The sequence goes on along the minus strand of OX422210.1, from coordinate 554,363,940 downwards.
TCTTCTCATGCGGCTTAAGCTTGCGGGAGGCAAAAGCTATAGCCTTCTCCTCCTGATGAAGTACTCCCCCAAGTCCCGGTAACGAGGCATCGGTGTAAACCAGGTACACCGCACCCGGCTTCGGTAATGCAAGGACTGGCGCTGAAGTAAGCTTGTCTTTCAGCTCGTCGAAATCCAACTGACAAGCACCATCCCAAACATATGGTACCCCTTTGCGAGTCAGGTTCATCAATGGACCCGCTATTTTGGAGAATACCCGAATGAATCTCCTGTAGTATCCGGCTAACCCCAAGAAACTACGCACTTCCGTCTGTGTCGTGGGCTGTCCCCATTCCCTCACCGCTGACACTTTACTCGGGTCAACTGCAATCCCCTGCTCAGTAACAACATGGCCCAAGAACTGTACTTCTCGCAACCAGAATCCACACTTCTCGTACTTAGCATACAACTGATGCTCTCGTAAAGTCTGAAGAACCTGTCTCAAGTTCTCGGTATGCTCCTCCTCGGAGTGTGAATATATCAAGATGTCATCTATGAAAACGATGACAAACTGATCCAAGAACTCTCTGAATACTCGGTTCATCAAGTCCATGAAAATGTCTGGAGCATTTGTGAGTCCGAACGGAATCACCCTGAACTCATAGGACCCATATCTCGTCAAGAAGGCAGTCTTTGAAGCATCCTGCTCTCTAATACGCAACTGATGGTACCCCGACCTCAGATCTATCTTCGAAAAGAAAGTTTCTCCCCTCAGCTGGTCGAACAGATCATCGATTCGAGGCAACGGATACTTATTTCGTATCGTGACCTTGTTCAGCTCCCGGTAGTCCACACACAATCTTAGTGAACCATCTCTCCTCTTTACAAACAAGACTGGAGCGCCCCAAGGTGAGGTACTCCTGTGAATGAAACCCTGACCTAACAGCTGCTCTATCTGATCTTGTAACTCTCGCATCTCTGCCAGAGCCATATGGTACGGTGCATGTGCTATAGGTCTCGTATCTGGCGATAAATCTATGACAAAGTCTATCTCACGATTGGGGGGTAGGCCTGGTATCTCCTGAAACACATCGGAATACTCCCTGACAACTGGGATTGAATCCAAGGGAATCACAACCTCCTTAGAGGTATCCTCCTCTATGTAATACAAATGAGCGGTCGAACCTCCCTCTGGGCGAGGCATCGCCACTACAAACATCTCTTACCCCGGAATGGCAAAAATAATTCTCCCACCAAAGCAATCAATCATGGCTCTATAAGCTGCGAGCCAATCCATACCAATAATCACATCATGCTCGTGCATGCCTAAGACTAACATGTCTGTCGGTAACACCAAACTACCAATCTCTACCCCCACTCCCCAGCATATAAAGAAAATAAGTGACCCACTCCCCAGTGGTGAGCCCACACACATCACTGTGCTCTCTGCTGTGGCTAACAACCCTAAGACCTTCGCAAAATGCGTAGCTATAAAACAATGTGTTGCCCCCGTATCAAACAAAACTCGACCCATAGTACCATGGATAGGAAACATACCCTCATTCGCGGGTGGTGCCTGTAGAGCTGCTGCCTGGTGGACGTTATAGACACGTCCATACTGTAATTGACCCTGCTGCACTGGAGCTGCTGGAACGGCTAGTAGGGCTGGCACCTGGGCTGGAGCTGGGAGGGCAGGTGGAAAAAGTGATCTTTGTGGCTCATTACGGGCACCCTGCTGCTGTGGGGCCCTCTCTCCCTCTGGACAATCCTGGCGCCTATGGCCATGCTTACCACACCCAAAACATCGGCCTCTGAAATTACCTCCCGTCTGTCCCTGCTGACCACGGCCCTGCTGGCCGTTACCTCCCCGCCACTGGCCTTGTTGGCCCTGATTAGCACGCTGCTGGCCTTACTGGCCTTGCTGATGTCCCTGCTGTCGGTGTTGGCCCTGATGATTAGGCTCGCCCTGCTAGCCCTGCCTATAGCCCCCATATCCCTGCCTAGAATCACCTGAATGGAATCGCTTAGCAGGGTCCCCCTAATGGGAACTCTGCTCGTGCTGACGAGTCTGTCCATGAGATGGTGCCCCACTGGCACTATTACCCCCGGCCCTACCCTGCTGGCTGGACTCTCCTGCTCCCTTACTTCCCTGAAGATGGAAGCGGTGATCCTGGCAATGTAGCAACGTGGCATTGAGTACATCAGTGAAAGTACTCAGGGATAAATTCCCAATAAGGTACTGACGGATCCTCCAAGCTAACCCGTCGACAAACAACATAATCTTCTTGCTCTCAGTAGGTGCCTCATCTGGCACAATGGTGAGAAGTCTTGTGAACTCCTCCTCATACTCCGCTACGGTAAGACTCTCCTGCTTCAGATTCAGTAACCTCAGCCTCATCTCAGTCTGCACGGCGGGTGGAAAATACTTGCGGTCAAACCTCTCCCAAAATGACTGAATAGGGATCGTGTCCCTCTCCTCCAAAGTGGTAGTAGACTCCCACCACTGCAAAGCGACTCACACCAGCTTAACGGAAGCCAATAAATGCTTTTGCACGTCGGGGCACTCATACATACGGAGATGCCGCTGGATGTCTTTCTTCCATTGGCTAACTGTGACAATATCGAAGCTACCAGAGAACTCAGGGGGATGCGCTTTCTGAAAAGCATCCCTCTCCCTCTCCCATGCAGATGGAAGCTGTGCTGGCACTGGCGCCACTGCCTGAACCTGGGGTGGAGCCTGCTGAACCACCACTAGTGCGGCATTCACCGCCTGAGCAACAATGGCGGCTACTTCATTTGCATTCATTGTGCCTTGTGCCGGAACTGCTGGCTGCTCGGCCTGGGCACGCCTATCCTTCGGAGCATGTCTCGGAGGCATCTGAAACATGAAAAAGTTCATTAGTCTACAGTTATTATCAAATCTCAAATAGCTGAAGACTTAAACGTAAAAGCAAGAGTACAACAATCCTAAAAATAGGGCTCTATGGCAAAAACGTTAAGCTGAAAGCGAAATAATCCGTACAGATCCTATGGACACTAGAACCTGATGCTCTGATACCACCTGTGACACCCCGCCTAATTAAATAACGGGTGATCACTCCTTTATTAAATTAAATCAAGGTGAAGAGTTGGTTCGTTCTCAGCATCACTGTCGATAAAAATAATTTTTTCCAATTTAACACCCTGATTAATTAAGCTAAGTGTCAAAACCATTTTCATACATAACTTTCCAAATTTTATTTAAAGAAAAATTATTTATTTATTTTATTAACAACATTCAAAAAGTAGTAATCACACCACATCTATTCTGCAACATAATCCAAATAGTTTAAAACATTCGTCAATCGAATGTCAACATACGAAATCTAAAGTGACACATCCAAACTGAATAAATCCCATAGTAACAATACTGGAAATAACTGAAATACAAATGTTCAATAACAACGGAATAATGGAAAGAGCTACACATGCCCAACTAAATGAAAGTACTAAGAGTGGATCCGAATGAACGAAGTCATCTAATCAAGAGACCTGCAACTCCCACCTAAGCTGCAGAGCATTCCTTCCAAGGGATCCTAAGCAAGACGCCCTTGTGGCTGGGCACCTGTGATACATACATATATATACAAGAGAGAGAGAGAAAAAAAGAAACGGGTCAGAGCCCGATAGTGTGTATGATTTAAAAATTCGTTTAGCAAGTATTTAAATTGATACAAGCCAATGCAGCAACATATTAGTGCGACACTCTCTTTAGAAATTCTCACCTCTCTTCTAATGTGCACTCCTATCGCACTACCCTTCCCAACGGTTTATCCTATCATTTTTGCACTAACCTTCCCAAAAATTTATCTTATTTTAATTACTCTTAAGATTTCAAAACCGAAAAATATCATTGTTTAAAAAGATACTTCCCATTTAGTAGCACACCTCTCGTTTTAGCTTCAATAATTTATAAAGTTTCCCAGTGTCATATTATACTTTTCAACCAAGTATTTACAATTTTAGTCATCAACTATGTCCTACTTACCAAAATCACAGTAGGCGGTTCCAAATCTCATAATTTCGTATATATATTAACTACTCACGTAATATATATATATAACGGCACCCGAAATAAAACTATGGTGCAGGCATACTCTGCTATCCAATCCCCGTATCGCTCACACTAAGGGATATACAAGTTCGGAATCACTCTCGAACTGTATCAACATATATACACAAACAAGATTGAGGCGAAGCATATATTCCAAGTCTCTAAGAGGTCAGTACATACCCTCACGTCTCTTAGGACCATCTGAACTATCATTCCGATAGCCTGTACCAAGGATATCTATATCCTAGGGTACGACTCAATATCCCCCATAAGGCAACACAGGATAAGATCGTCCCAGCGTGGTAACCTCAAGGATATCAAGTAGCGCGGGCATGGTTTTAACACGTATATAATATATGCATACACAACCATATAAATATACCACTTGTTATCATATCAATACAGGTTTCTCTCATTACCCATAATTACAATATTTATCCTTACTTTTCACATTAAGTATTCCTTATAAGGGTTTGTCGCTAACCTTAACTCGAAGGGTTTCTCCAACCCATTACGTGACACTCGTGGACCTTATCCTCCCAAGTATAAAATTCAGTATGTGTCATTATTATGTTCCAACGTAACTCCCTTACGCGCCTCACCCTTTAATTAATAAATTTACCAACCCTAAAGTAAATATCCCATAAATACCATTCTCGTCGAATATTAAAGATAAATTCTATCACGACAATTTGAATTTAACTCATTTAAAAAGGAAAATAGGAGTCTGCCAGGAGGGGTCGATCGATCGAGGTTTGGGGCTCGATCGATCGAACCTTCGATCGATCGAAGCTTTGGGCTCGATCGATCGATCAAGCAGGTCTGCGAAAACTGAAATTCTGCAGTTACGGGTTTCATCTCCTAACTTCAACAATTTCCATATTTTCTAATCCCAATCGTCCCAGAATTGATACTACTAACCATATATCATCATATTAGGTATTTTCAACGTAAAGCATGTGGATTTTAGTCATTTAATCATGGATTAACAGCCTAAGATTTATACAATTATCAAGAACCCTAGAAATTTCTTAATCATGGTTCTAATTTGTTTTTCCCAAAATTTCCTTCTAATACAACATTAAAATTTCGTGGATTATTCTTCTACATCACCAATAATTTCCAGAATAAGGTTTAAGTCATCACTACATGCAAATTCCTATCACAATTTAGGTTTTCTTCAATGAAATTCATCCCTAATCATTCCTAAACTAATACGAAGGATGCACCAACGAAATAAGCAAGATAAACACTTGCCTGGGATTTTTGGTGTTCTGATTTGCAGATGATTTTGGTGTGGTTGCGTAGTCCGTTGCGCGATCTACGCGTTGGTGGTGGTGGCGGTGCAAACGGATGACTTTGGGCCTTGAATTTGGCCTTGAGAGCTCTCTCCTTCCTCTCCTATGGCCGTTCTTGTGTTTGTGATTTCTAACCCTAGCTGACTAACCTAAATGGCTGATACAGATTATTGATTTTCGTGGGTTTAATTACCCATAAATGTGAAATGACCAAAATGCCCTTTCGGGGTACTAATTAGGCCTAAAAACGCCTCGAGACCCAAACTACACCCCCGAGTACACTTTTCTGACTATCTCGACCCTTTCGGACGCGTTGGCGAACTCAAAACGACCATATGGACAACTTATCAAATATTCACTTTTTATTTATCAAAATTTAGTCTCGACGCGACACGAGCACGTCCCGACTTAAATTTCCGAAATTGTCATTTAACTCACTCATGACATTCAATATAACCAATATAATATATTACTTTCCTCATTAGTAATATTCAACAAATTTCATATAATTACTAACTCTCGTCACGTTAATAATTATAACATAATTAATTTTTGGATTTTTTTTATTAAATAATTAACTCACATTAAATTTAATAAATCTCCAAATTAATATAGCCTAAAAATACGGGGTATTACACTCCGTTATGGGAATTGAGTTCCCACTCAGCCAAACACCGAAGGATCCTCCTAACAAGCTACCTCCATACTGCCCAGTAATCCCCGTTGTTGCAGCCAAGGCCAAGAATGATTCAACGCTTAAACCCCCTACAGGAGGTACTTCTGTCGTTGCAGCTTCTAGTGAAGGTCCCTCGCAACCCCTTTTGCAAAAGGCAAGGAAGACCAGGAGTAGGGCCACTTCGAAGCCCAAGTCCCCACGCAAGTCCCAAGCCCCTATAGATGCTTTTCCCATTTCCTTTGTTCCTCCCAATGCTGATGTGCCTGAGGAAATATGCGAGGCAGTTAAAAAGGAGGTAGAACGGCTACAACAGATATTTCGACAAACTGCGCCATCAGTTCCTCCTCCTGAGTCATTTCCCATTATCGTGGTGGATCCTACTAAAGGGACTTTGCGAAGAAAAAAGGGTTCTCGTGGTCCTTTAGGTATTGGCACTTCTAGTAAGGGGAAGAGAACTTTGGGAATCAAGGCAAGTGAAAAAAAAGCCTTTGTAGTTCAACCCACAGCAGTTATCCCTACTCCTAGGGGTTCTATTTCTCCTTCTCCCGATGCAGTTATACCAGTTAATGATAGCCCTGAGACTATAGCTGATTTCCCAGATAGGGATTCTCCTCATTCATCTCCTCCAGCTTCGCCCGTTGTCATACCATCACACTCTTCTTTTGAGCACGAGGTTAGTCTTCCCATACTTAGTCATTTTTAGCTTAGTGAATTCTCTTATCTTTTCTGACACTTGTTCTTTCTTACTTATTTTCATTAGGAGGCTGATGAAGAAAGTCCTTCTCCCCCAGTTAGCCCTTTGGTGGGAGGACACTTTGGTGCATCTATGACATAATCATCTCCTCCCTGTTCGCCCATGATAGGTCTTACTTATTCTCGTCGTTCGGCCTCTAATCATAGGGAGGAGGCTTCCAAGAGGCCTGTTGTGCCTCTTGAGTCTACGGGGGTTTCCTCCCATCCAAAGGAGACTCCCCTATCTTCTTCTAGTTCACCTTGTTCGTCGGTGGTTCCTCTGGATATGATTCTAGTTTTTCCCAGCCCTCCCGAGGTAACAGATTCTAAAATGATTTTAGATCTTTCTTTTCTACCCTTCTCCACTGTGTGAATTTTCTTAACATCTTAGTGTATCTAAGGTTGAGGTAGCTTCCCTTTTAGCTTCATTATTGTCCAATATATTTCTTCTACCTCCATTAGCAAGACCCATTGCTGCACCGCCCCTCTTCAGTAATATTACTGAGGTAAGTTAAATGTAAAGTGTGTATCTTCTTTCTATACTATTTCCCACCTCTAACATATAACTTTATTTTTGCATTTTGATCCAGGTCTGATCCCGCCACCATCCTTTGGGACTCTACCCATTTCTAAAGCCACCGTTAACTCTTCTACTCATCCTGGTGATTCTTATGCCCCCACTAGTGTTGGTGCATCTGTGGAAGGTCAAACGGCTTCTTCAAGCTCTCCCCCAATATTGGCCTTAGTTCCTTTTGTTGACGCAGGAGCTTCACCCAATATTGAGGTTCCTTTGGCTGAGGTTCCTCTAGTTGAGGGTGATGTGGAGGGTTCTGAGGAGATAAACATGCCCTCATTAGCTCCCACCGTTGTAGCCTCCTTCATGACTCCCGTTCTTGCTCCGGCCATTGATGAGATATTTCGTTATTTTCTCTTCGTTCCTTGTTATTTTTCCTTTATCTTGACAATGTACAATCTAAAAGAATCTCTTTTTTAAATATTCAAACTCCACCAGTAACTGTGACTTAACCGTGAAAAACCCACTTGTTAATATTTTTTGTAAAACTTCACCAATAACGGTGACACCCATAACGGTGACTTAACAATGACAACAACTTGTTAAGATTTTTCGTCAAACCCCACCAATAACGGTGACTTAACAATGAAAACCACTTGTTAAGACTTTTTGTCAAACTCCACCAGTAACAATGACTTAACAATGAAAACCACTTGTTAAGATTTTCGTCAAACTCCATCAGTAACGGTGACTTAACAATGAAAACCACTTGTTAAGATTTTTTTGCACTGAACTTATTATTTGCTTTATCTGTCCCTAGGTTGCTAGGGGGTCCTCTCACGTTGAGGAGAAATCTCAAGTAGTTCCTTCACCTGTCGCCTCACCAAATTAAGAACCAGCTATTTTTGAGGAAACGAGTCCTAACGATGAAGTTTCCACGACAGGTGCTCAGGTCGATAGTGAATATGGTTGTGAGCTTCCTCTGCCAGCTCTAGATCCTTATGAGTTTTGACTCATGGTCCTTCATCGCTCTCCCTAACTACCTGCCAGCCATTGATTGGTAATTGAATAGATCGCAACTCATTATCCTGAGACTTTTAATGTTGACTTTCTTCGTTCAAATATCCCCGTGACGAGCCATAGGCTTCAAGGTATGGTGCTCATTATTACTGATCTCGCTAGCTCCCCTACTACAAATGTTACCAGGCCCCTCCTCAACCAATTTTTGGGTTATCTAAAGTATTTGGGTAGGTATGGCTTCCAATTTGGCTGGATGATAGGACACTTGAAGGCTTTGAAGAGTCATTAATTGTAAAGTCAAAGGGAATTACTGCAGAAGCATTAGGAGACTCCACGGGCTGAGGAAGCTAGACTGACCGAACTGGTGCCACTGCTCGAAGCTACCAACAAATAGGTGGAGGATATCGAAGAAGCTCTTCATCAGGCCAAGTTAAAACGAGATAAACTTCTCATCGAGTGTGCTCAAGTTCAAACTAAACTGGAAGGCTCTATCAACGCCCAACAAGCATGTTTAGCAACTTACTCGGGTCTGGATGGAAATTTTTTCTCTGGTCAGACTTGTGGTTCCTCCTAGGCCAATGATCTCTCCCCATTCTTGTATAATTCTCTTGTTTCTCAATTATGTAATTATTGGGCAGTAGTTCCCATTTTTATAATGCCTCCCAATTTATGAATGAAAAAGAAGTTATATATTTTCCATGCCACTTCTTTGTGTTATATATTCTTGCATAAAATATAAACTTTATAATTTTACATCCTACTCTAGATATAACAAAAGACATCTCTTAATAAAATGGCTTATATATTCATTACAAAAAGCTAGATACATCGATGTTCTAAGGTTACTTACTTATACGTGATAGATTTTCAACCATTTATTGTTATCTTAAATGGTTTACCACTTCTTTGTGTTATATATTCTTGCATAAAATAACCTGAATCATGATCCTCCTTTACCATGAAAGGTCCCTCCCAATTCGCTGCAAACTTAGGTAGAGGAAGCCCCCTAATGCGCTTCACTGCTGCCTTAAAAATAAGGTCTCCTCCAATAAACTTCCTTGGTATCACAAGTTGTCATATGCCTTAGAGAGTTGCTTTATGTACATTTGAATGTGCTGCGTTGCATTATCTCTGTGCTCGTCCAACGCTTCCAACTGTACATGTCTGTTCTGAGGGAGCATGCTACTTCGCAGGGCATATCGGGCAAAGGGAACTTCTAACTCCATCGGGAGGATCACTTCGACTCTATATATTAGAGAGAACGAGGTATGTCCTGTGGGCTTACTTTTAGTTATTCGATAGGCCCACAGAATGGCTGGGATCTTGTCATCCCATGATCCCGGAAAGTCTTCTATCATTTTGGCCAAAATGCTGACCAATGTTTTGTTAGTTGCTTCGGCTTGTCCGTTCCCCTTTGGGTATGCATCCGTTGAAGTATGATGAACAAAGGAGTATCTATATGCTAATATTGTTACCTCTGAATTGACGAAGGGAGTTTCATTATTGGAGAGGATAACCTTTGGAATCCCAAAACGGCAAATGATGCATTTTCTAATGAAATTTCTTATCACCCCCGTTGTTGCCCTTCTTAGTAGTATCGCTTCAGCCCATTTTGTAAAGAACTTCTTTTCCACTAGTATCCAAATTTTTCCTCTCAAAGAAGGATGTATTACCCCTACCAGGTTAAACACCCAAATGTGGAAAGGGTAAGGGGTTACCAAAGAGTGTAGATCCACCTATGGAGCATGAATCATATTTCCATGGAGTTGGCAAGCTTTATATTTTTGAACGAACTCAGAAGAGTCTTTCTCTATCATTGGCTAATAATACCCCCAACATCATCAGCTGGTCATATAACTTTGATCCTCTTATGTGGGCTGGATCGTAAGCTTGCTTGAGGACTTAGGATGCTTACTCTTTTGTGATGAAACGTAATGGCCTGTTGAAGTACCCTCTTCGATAAAGCTTCCCTTCCTAAATGTAGAACTTTAGGTCCCTTCTTTTGAGTCCCATCGCATCAGTCTTCTCCGTGAGGACAACTCCATTTTTAATAAAGTCAATATAGGGCTGCCTCCAATCTAGTTGAGCTTCAATAGTAACATTCAACTGCTTCGAAGAAAAGATGGCACTTATCAAACTTTCGTTGTAGCTTTATTGCATCTTGCTTCATTCTAGGCCAGAAGTATCATTCCCTTTGAATTCTCCTATAAAGAGGGATCTCAGTTGTTTCATAGTTCTCTTCGTGTGTTTTCTTTAATCTCCATTCTGCTTCTTCTGGGACGATCCATCTTGACAGCCATCCTCTTGTATTTTTATAGTAGAGGTTTCCCTGATTTGTAAAGTATTGAGCTAGTTCTCTCAGCTCTATCTATCCTTACCCATATTCTAATTGTTTTCTAATCTCTCCCCTCCAGTTAGAGTCATCCTCCAACAGTATAATTGACTGTACCACCGAGGGAGTTGTTCTTCATTGAATTACGACTGTAGTTGTATCGTCTTTCATGATCATCTTCTGAGTGATGGTGGCATAGGCGTCTGGATGGTGTTTCATTATTTGGGGATGACTCTTGATCTTGGTCTGATGGAACTGGTTAAGAAGCCTTTGAATGATTGTTCTTTAAGGTGCCAAACTGAGGTGTTTCAATGCATATTCTCCATTTACTTGCTGAATTACTAAGTTCAAATCACCCTTGATGAAGAGTGAACGAATTCCCCTTCGAAGGGCCTCCAGCAACCCTAGTACTAATGCCTCACACTCTGCTTCATTATTGGAACAAGGATAATCTAGCTTGTAGAAAAGACAAATTTCTTCCGATCCTTTTGAAAGAATAACCCCTACTCCTCCTTTCTTCTCTTCTGAAGATCCATCAAACTGCATCGTCTATTCCTCATCCCCTGTATCCATGTGATTGGCTTACAAATCATCTCCCGAAATGCTCTCTCGTGGTGGCTCAAATAAACCAGATGGGAAGATTGTCAAGAGGTCTGCGTATGCCTAACATTTGATTGTGCGAGGGACCACACATTTCAAGTCATACTCTGAGAGAATGAGGAACCACCTAGCTGCCCTACCAATCAATATAGTTCTTTCCAATAAAAACTTAATAGGATCATATCTCGTTACAATATGAATTGTAAAAGACAACATATAATGTCTAAGTTTTTGTGCTACAAAGACTAAGGCTAACCAATGCCTTTCCAAGCTACTGTACCTGACCTCTGGCCCATGTATGATTCTATCTCAGAATCAGATGTTTCTATCTCTCTATTTAGACGCTTCTTTCCTTTTAATGGACCCCTCACCCTTTCTGCAATTCCCTTATCTTTTGGTTTAATAGACTTAGGAAACATGTCAATTTCAAAAGTTTGTAAGTCTCCAACCAATTCCTCTAATTTAAGCGTGTTTAAATTATCCATAGAATTTAACATAGTGACTTTAGGAATAAAACGCTTAGGTAGTGATCTTAGAATTTTTTTAACAACTCTAGCATTAGGAATGTATTCACCAAGATTAAAGCTAGTGTTTACAATATCAGATAATCTAGCATAAAATTCATCAAAACATTCAGACTCAAGCATGGTGATAGTTTCAAATTGAGTTGATAAGTTTTGCAATTTTGATTATTTCACAGCATTAGTTCCTTCATGGGTAAGCTGTAAAACATACCATGCCTCTTTTGACGTGGTGCACGTCATTATCCGCTGGAACTCGTCAAGTGTGACGGATCCAGAAATAGCACTAAAACCCTTAGAGTTAAAAGATGACCATTGAAATTCATCTTCAGTCCATGCAGTCACAGATTTTAAATTTGTCAAGTTGTCAATAGTGATGGAGGGAAGTGTTCACCCTCTTTCAACCAAAATCCAAACTCTTTCATCTATGGCTTTTAGAGCATATTTCATACGGGCTTTTCGTAAGCATAATTAGTCTCGTAAAAAACTGGAAATTTATTATATAATTTTTCCACTTTGAACACTCCCTTTTTCAAAAATCTATTTTTCAAAAAATTGATATCTCAGAAAAATTTTGCGAAAAATTACACGGTATAATTGCGTAATTGGCTATAATACCAATTTGAGAGTGCGCGTGCGTTCAAATGAATTAATTATTTAATTAAATTCCAATTCCAGACCCAATAATTTTTTAACTCTTGCAAATAACTGTGATTGAAAAAATTAATCTAAGCATGCAAGACAGTCACAAATGAGGAAAAAATCCCCGAAGGGAAAAACCATTTATTTCACTATAATTTTGTAACTCACAACTTACACGAATATTCGCAGGCGTTGGTCGGCATCGTCAATAATGGAACAACCTCAGCATCTCCACAAGAACACTCGGTTCTATTTCAGTAAAGATATGTCTTGGATTCCACAAAACAATTCATAAAAAGTAAAGGAGATTATGAATTAAATGGACAAAAGGTTTTGATCCCTTAAAAGTGAGAAGAAGACATATTGAAAAATTATAAAACACAAAGAATTTTTTCTTCTTCTAAAGTGTTTTGTCAAAAGCTTTTCTTCTATATTCTAAACTGTACGTGCTTGGCCTTTTTCATAGAAAGAATTTGGTTAAAGTTAAACATTGGCACGCTACTGTTTTTATTAAATAGATGCGTGTTACTTTTTCAAAGGAAGTAAATGCAATAGCGTAATAGGATAAATAAAAAAAAGAGGCGTAAGCCTTTTAAAAAGACTCCTAAAAGAAAATGCCAATCATTGGCACACATATGCCAATCATCGTCACACATATGCCATAATTTTTAAAACCTAAAGTCGCGTGGCAAGGCAAAAGGTACCAAAGGAGATAAGAACTTCCTTTTATGGATAAAGACTTTTATGAACCTACACAGATTTCTTGTGGGATAAAAACACTTATATGAAGCCTTAATGACATATGCCATATAAGCCAATCATTGGCTTAATCATTGGATAATGATAACCACAACATTGGTCTCCACCTTTTTTTAAAACCACCTATTAGGAGGAGTTTTTTTTTGCCTTTGATTATTAGAAGTAATGAAACCTCCTTCTCATTTATACCTATAATTTTTTTACCGAGACCTCCTTCTTTTTTTTAACACGCAACGACCAAACAAAGTTTTATAAAAAAATGTATGCCAACTTGTTTTGATTTAAAAAACTTCTTTTAAAAATATATTTTTAAATGCTAACTGATTTATGATTTAAAAAAAACTTTTATTTCCATTTTTTGTTTTTGAAATAAAACTTCTTTTATTCAAAAGTGATTTTATAAATAAAAGATCTAACACCTTTTTTTTAAAAAAAATCCCAGGACTTTAAATATAAAATGCAAGTGGAACCTAAACATATTTTTACCAAAATTATCTCCATGGTGTTTGAATGTTGAAGTGCTCTTGTGATTCGGATACGGAGTTTGTAGATGTTAGCATCCTCGATTCTTTGTTGGCTTGTAGTGGAATATGACATAATAAATTGTGACGGACAATGTCCTTACATATACATCTCATGTCCAGCCATTGCATCTATAAAGCTATCGTTGGAGGGCAGAGGGAACTCATTTTTAGGACAAGCCCTATTCAAGTCTCTGAAATCCACGCAGATCCTTGTCTAATTCTTGTCTTTATTACCCAGTGGGACAATGCTAGACAACCAGAGTGGGTGTTGTATAGGTTTGATGAACCCTGTTACCAATAAGCATTGGACCTCTTCTTTGATCTTTAAGTCCAGCTCAGGCTTGTAAGTCCTCGTTGCTTGCTTAATCGGAATGGCTGAAGGCATTGCGTTATATTCATGGGAGCTTACTTCTTCATTTCGCCCCTTCATCTCCGTATACTTCCATGCAAAAACGTCTATAAACTCCCGGATTAGCTTAATCAAAGCCTCCCTTTTCTCTATGCAGAGATCCTTCGAGAGGAAAATGGGCCTTGGCTCCTCCCCATCTTTTATAAGATTTAACTGGTACAATTCTTGTTCTTATGGTTTCGGTTGGTCCGTCATATAGTCTGGTTCTTCGATGACATCCTCCACGAACTCCAGTATGTTAGAATTGTCTATTATCATACATTGTCCCTATTGATCCATCAGAAAGCACTCATATATCGGGTCAGCCTCCTTGTTAGCCTCTAGGATAGCTCCTTCGGCTGCCCGTTCACACCATCTGAGGCAATAAACCACCTTCCCCTCCTCAGTAACAATCTTCTTGCATTGCCCGCTGGCCGTTCCAACTACCTTTATTTTCCCCTCCCTCAAAGCCTTTGACATTCTTATTTCAGAGAATCGACTCAACACACTTTTTCGTGTGACCTCGTGTTCCATCGGGTCCATTATGGGCTACATCCTGTCCTTTAGTTGCTTCGAGATTTTCTCAGGTCAATGCACCACTTGGCGGTCTTCTTCTATTACTCTTTTGTCACTTACAAGTTCATCATTTTGGCCATTCACGAGCCCTATCCTTTCTCTGATCGAGGGAACCCAAGCTCCCTCCATTCTTCTCGTTATGATTCTGATGTCCTCCTCTAACTCTGTATAAAATGATGCATCCACTAGGTGAGCTTCTTTGACAGCGAAGGGCCTTCGTAGCTCGTATAGTGATCTCAGTTCCTTTGTTATTTGCTTTGGCACATTGGTGATACATCGAGGGAACTAGTCCTTGGTTGTGCATCCAAACTCTTCCTATCAATAGATGGTAGTAAGTTACACTCTCTATCATGTATAACTTGATGTGTGAACTCAAATTTCCCATTACAATCCCAATATTCACATAATCAATGAATTTGGAAGACTGGTTGTCATAGCCTGAAATCACCAAAGGCATGGGGACCAATCTTTCTTCTAGGATGTTAGCTGCGTGGAAAGAGATGGTTGGCATGATGTTGATGAATTCTCCCCCATCCATAAGATCCCTCACGAAGATAACTTCGTTGATGCTGGCAGTCACATATAACGGTCGATTGTGAGGAAATCTCACAGCCCTTTCTGCATCGTTGAACGTTATTTCTGACAGAAATTTCTTCACCAGCCTGACCATGGGTCCCTTCCATCTCAGTGAAGGGGCTGCATTCTTCCTCATAATATCCAGGAATACCTGGGTAATCTCCAACCTACTTTCTTTTGGCATTCCCACCTGGTCGAAGAACCAGGCAAACTTTGGGGACCGTGAAACCGCGCAGTACTCCAAGATTTGGTCCATTTCCTCACCTTTAACGTTGTATATGTCCTCCATATCTTGCTTCGTCATAAGCTAACACCATATTATCTATTCCTCTAGTACAATCCTCCAAAGCTTCTTCAAACTCCCCTTGCTCCGTCATCAGCTCCCTCGCTTCTCTTTCTGCCTCATCGTTATAGGCCACCACTAGATTGGCCCCATGTGCTGGGAATGGGTTGTCATTGACATTTTGCGGAGGGATTTGTAGTGTCCCTGCCTTTACATGTTTATCAATGATTTTACTTAGCTTAAAATAACTTCCCATCGAGTGTTGAATATTTCGATGGATCTGGAATTACTTGGGATCCGTTCTAGTTTCCGCGTCTGGTTCCACAGCGAGGATGCCCTTAGGTTATTACATCATTCCTCCTTGAACCATAGCATTGTAATAGCTAACAGCCTCCTCTACTATGCAAGGTAACGGTGGTGGGTCCTCCCTATCTCTCCCAAACTTTCTCTTGTTATCCTTCTTCGGCTGTTTATTTCCTTCGCTTCCATCAACGTATCCCACCCGTGGGGACTGGACGCGAGCTGCAACTGTTGGCCCAGGCTTTCTAAACATTAATGGAACCACAACATGGTTTGGACTAACTGCCAATGATATATTCCTTGCTAATTTTAGAAATGTTGCAAAAGTCCCTTCGCGAGTTTTATTAATCAGGTGACAGATGTACTCCGAGAGCAAACCCTCAGCACAGAGTTGTAATAATTTGGGCTCTTTGGCTTCTTCCCTCATGTCGAGGAAGCTCTCCCTGAATCTTTGAACATAAGCCACCACGTCCTCCCCCAGACGTTGCTTCTCCCTGCCCAATTGTGTTAGCGTGAACTCATTTTATGCCAAAAAGAATTTCTGGACAAATAAAGCATGCATCACTTCCCACGTTAAAACACTCTTTAGAATCAAATGAGAGTACCATGTATAATCTTTATCGATTAATGATTTTGATAACTCCCACAGCCAGAGCTTCTTATTGTTGTAGTGAGCCCCTAAATGTTCAATGAAACATTTGATGTGCTCCTTCGAGTTTCCCCCTTTTCCAGTGTATTTCTCAAAGATGGTAGGGATGTCATCCTTTGGGTAAGGGTCATCGTTGTATTATTGGGGATAAGGAACGCGAAAATCATCATACACTAAATCTACCTCGCAAGATGATTAAGAGGAAACTGTTATCATTTTCAGCACCTCTTTTTGCCTTTCTTTCCTCATTTATTCTAATACGGACGCCAGCGTCATCTCAACCATGGAGTGAGTGTCCAGAGGGACCGCTGATGAACACTGGTGGCATTTGGAGGGACTACTGATGGGACACTGGTCAAACCCGTTATGCTTGTCGTTGATGCAGGAGTGGGTGATGTGCCTATGGGTCTAGTCCCCATAAGAACAGCTGAAGCAGGGTTCATCGGAGCTACTAGGACCACCCCATGTGTCACAAAAGCGCTGGGATGTGTTCTTCCTCCTAGGACTCTAGCAGTCTCACGTGTTTGCAAAAACTCAAAAAACTTACCCATAAGGAGGATCAATTGCGCTAGTCCTAGGACAACACTAGTAGAGGCTTGGGTTATCGTTGGGACTCCAATCATCGTTGGATCTCAGGGAACCTCTACCTGAGGGAGAACCCCACTTCTGGGAGCCTACATCTCCCTTGCCTCTTGTTCCTCATTGCATTGTACATCATCAAAGTTGAGTCTATAATTATCGTTATCCTGCGTCATACTCTTTTGCTGGAAGAATACCTCCCCAAAAGAGTCGCCAAATGTAAGAGGGTAGTTTAGATTAGATGGAGGCGTAACCCCTTTAAAGTATAGTAATGGTAAGTTAACCGAGAAAACTCTTGATTAATTACAAGACACACAATCACGACCTAGTAAAAATAAACTCAGTTTGAACTCACAAATCTCTCGTGTATAACTCAAAAGATAATAATGTACTCAGAAGTAACTCGTTTAGAGGGAGATAGAAGTACGCATCCTAGATACACCTTGGCAAGCATCCAAACACACCAACTCTCAAAGGTCTCCAATCAGATATTAAAATCTTCGTAATAAATGACAATGGTGGATGAGTAAAAGCTCTGGTTTTTGCAATAATTTCTTTCTCCCAGATGATAATATCTCTCTCTGGCCAAAAATCTCTAGAAAATAACTCTCTCCTCTCAAAAGTGATTGAGGCTAATAAATAACCCCCCCCCCCCAGACCACTCCTGAGATGGGTCAGTCATTTATAACTATGAAATACATCCCTCATACCTTATGCCACAAACATTAAATGCCTGATGGACTAGTCAGCTCCATGTCATGAACATTAAATCTCAAGACATGCCTTTTGCCTAACCACTGTGCGTCAGGGGACTGTCATCACAGAGGTGACTCACCAACTGTCTGACAGACTCAAATACCACTGTGGTTTACTCAAGTGAATATTTGACATTGCCTAGTTGACTAGTGACATCACATAAAGTAGACGTGACATTAAGTAGAGGGTTGTTTGGTTCACAACTCAACGCTCGATGGAACTCAAGGATTCTCCGCCGAAGGTTCCACGATCAAGGTATTTTGGTGTTTTACCAGGTGTATCTAAGATGGTCAGGACAAACCCCAATGGTGCCTCACTTCTTAATCCTCCAAACCAAGTCCGTATGATGTTCCCATGGTGAGGTCGTTCGATAGAGAATGAAAGCTCTCCCAGGCTCTGCCAAGCCTGGTCTCTCTCAAGTACCGTTCGACCTCCCACTAAAAATCATTATAATCGTTACAACTCATAGTCAATATAAATAAAAGGATACGACAAGACTAAGTAAAGCAATAGGACTAAAGGATGATCTCCCTCGGCCAGCTTCTTCGCTGGAACATCCCCCTGGGCTACCACGTTGAACTACCTCACCTGAGCTGCATCGCTTCCTTACTGAGCTGCATCGCTGCATTGCTTGAGCTGCATCGCAGCCTTAATCCCTTTAATCTGTTGTATTAGTTGGTGGGATTAACTCTAATCTCAAGATTATCTTCAAGCCCCCCTATAATCTTCATGATATATTTACTTTTCATAATACTTGTACATTCTTCGTTATTAATATTGTGCTCATGACAAATAAAAATACTCTCTCCATAATATACTAATCAAGAATCATGCATTTTGCACACTACATAACTAAGAGAATGGCTATTGACCAAAATTTTATCCCGTACAGGGGGTCACTTTGTGATGGGAGCTAGTACGACAATTCTCAATTAGCCTAAGCAATATGACTCTCACCTTACATTATCCAATTACCCTTGATGTATATCTTACGGTTCCCTCCATGTCGTACCGCTTGATGAAATTCATGACGGGAGGTATATAGTAGGGAACTCGTTCACATACGTCGAGTATATCAAATTCTCTCTCACACGTACTATCCCCATGAAGTATATAGTGAGGAAATTCACGTGCACTCAGGTATATCAAATGTCTTATCCACATGTATTGATTTCCCTCAAAAGAAAGACGTATATCGTGGAAGTTATGCTAAGGGGGAATCTTTCCACTATCCCAAGAACTGTATACCCTCATATAGGTGTCAAACCTAGGGCACTCATATTTAGTTTACTGGTTACTACCTGAAACTCTACCGAAATGATGGGTCGACATGCCGCCTAAATTTTTGCGCGATTTCATCTTTTTCCAAAATGAGTTCCTATCCATGAGCTTGACAACAAGTCAAAACGTGTTTTACATATTTTTCAAACCCAATTTTTCCCCGACTTAGGTCCCGTACCCCATTTCTTTTGCATTCAGGTAAACCTAATACAAGTGAAAATATAATAATAATAATAATAATAATAATAATAATAATAATAGTAATAATAATAATCATATTGAGACCCTTTTCTCACTTCTCCTCATTCTTTACTAAAAATACGCAAAACATTTTCCCTCATCTTTTATCAAAATACCAAAAACATTTTTCCTCTTCTTTATGAAAATACCAAAACATTTTGTCTCCCTCTTTTAAAAAAATATCAAAAAAAAATTTCCTCTTTGTTCTAAAAGATTCTTCCCTTTCTCTTTCAAATATAAATTCGAATCATTTTTATCTCTCAGGTCAATCACGTACCTGACCCTTGTCCTGGCTCCCTATTGGCTTCGATCTTCCGTCGAACCGCCTTGAAGCTCCGTCAGTTCTCCCACTACTTCCTCCAAGTCTGTAATCCACCTCCACCCACTCTCCATGGAGAACACAAATCAAGTACCGAATGTGCAGCCTGATTTGATGATGGTTTTATTCCAACTTACCGCCAAGATTGACAACCTTCAAATCGAGGTTCATGAGATGCAGTGAAATCAGGTCCCTATTCTTGAGGTGCCTGAAGTCCTCTTCCTTTTGAGGCTATGGGTCCTCTCGCACCTGAGCCTATTTGAGTCTCAAAAGAATATCATCATGATCCACGTGCCCCTCATGACAATGGGCCACCACCAGCTCAACTCCCTATGCCAAATCTTGCCCAGCTAGGGGATAATCTTCCAGTGCCTGTTGATTCGAACGAAGAAGAGGTAAACAATGTCAATGAGGACCTTAATCTATTGACTTAGAACTACATGGATTACACCCATATATCTCCTTACCCTAAAGTAAGGCTATCGAAAAAAAATCAAGATGCCCAACATTGAGAAGTTCGGGGGTAGAAGTCCCCCAATTGTTCATCTTCGAAGTTACCACCGATCCATGACTCTCTTAGGTGCCTCCGAGGAAATAATGGCCCAGTTGTTCCAACAGACTTTGAAGGATATCACTCTTCGCTAGTTCATATCCCTCGAGTAATCTAGAATTCGCAGTTGGGAGGATGTTGCCCATGAATTTATGTCACAGTACAAGTATAACGAGGAATTAGAGGTTACACACCGTGATTTAGAAATTCTCAAGAATAATTTCGAAGAAATTGTCAGTAATTTCATAGCAAGGTGGAGAATGATAGAGGCCAACATGACCAACCAACATTCCAAAGACGAGCAAGTTAGTATTATGAAGAAAAACTTCTTACCCCATGTCCGAGAGACGATGGGAGGACAATATTACCCCATTTATGAGCCCTCTGGGAAGCAGTATTGGAGACTAAAGAAAGTCTTGCCAAGACAAAAGCTAAGCCAAAGAAAATATCTAGACAGTTTACTCCAAGAAAATATAAAAAGCCTGCTACAGTCTCGACCATTAATAATATCTCATAACCTGCTACCTATTGGGCACCATAAAGTCGTACCAATTCGATTTGAAAACAATACACTGAGTTTCATGATTCCCTCTCCAAAGTCTACCAAGTCCTATTGAGATAAAATCTCATCAAGTTGTTGGAGCCTTGATAACTAGGCTTTTTGTGTGTTTGTCATTGTTGCAAGCCAAGTTAATCAAAACCTCAATTACCTACAAAATATAATAACCTAAAGTGTAGAAGTAAGTAAGGGTATCAATCCACATCAAGGGGGTGAAACTAGACACAAACTCAATTGTAATTCAATTTTTTTTTCTTTTTGGGATTTTTACTTTTTCTATTTTTTTTAGCTTTTTCAATATTAAAACAATTTGGGTAAGGATGTGAAATAACACTAACTAAATCAAAGATGTAAAGAACAACTAAAAAGTTACTAAAAATAATGAACAAAGCCTAAATCTAAAATAAGAGAATAAGTGAGGAAGTAAATGTGAGAATGATCAAGGCATGGGATTTACCACAATTTCTAGTTGATATATTTAATTATTTTATTCAAATTAGTATTGAAATTACAAATCAACTCTCGTTGCAAATGTAATTTTAATAATAATCTTTTAGAGAATTAAATTTACAAACCTACAACTCATAAAACGTAGATCTAAACATCATCTAACAAATCACCCGCTATGATCGATTTACTAAATTAGTTTAAATCATAAAAATATGATTAGAGTTGAAATTCAAAGAAATAATTTCACATTTTAGAAAAACCTATCACTAGTTCGATTCTAATATGGAAATTAAGACTAGAATCTCGATTTTCTCTCGAAAATCATTTACCCTCTCTCGAGGCGTAAATTAGAAGTAAGATTGCAAAATTAATCATCAAAGGGAATTTTAATTTAATTAAACTAATTAAATTCGAATAACATAAAATTAATGGATAATCCCACCCCTTGAAAGGGGATTTAGCCTAACATTATATTAAACATGATAATCAAATAAACTAGGCAATTAAAATAAAAGTAGAGAAAAGAACAATCAAACCAAATCTCTTTGAGTGAAATTGAACTCCAATCCTTGAATTTCCACATCATCCATTCAATTCGAGTGATATTAATAATAAAAATACACTTAATTAAATTTCTCACAAATTTATCACTCAGTAATCTCTAAAAAAAATAAAATAAAACTATTATCAAAATTTTGTTTATCCTAATTTATTTTCTCACTAAACTATCTCTCTTCTTCTCAAAGTCTCTCTCTAGATCATTCAAATGAGATTTTGGGTCTTCATTTATAGTGTGGCACATGGAGTTAGGGACAATTTTGGGAATTGTCAAGGGGTGAGCATATGGTTATGGGGTGTATGAGGTGGGAGAAAAATCAGATTTGTTTATGAGGGCAAGATGGGAAAATGAGGTAAGTTGTTTACAAAACATGTGTTGGGGGTATAATGGGTATTGGGGTAAAGACATGTGGGTTATTGTTTATTTGTTTTGGTCTTGTTTTGACACGTAAGGGAACACGATTTTGGCTTTGGAAAGAAATAGGTTTGGCTTGAAAATGGGACATGGGGTTCGATTTGGGGTGAGCTCACTGGGTATAGTTTTGGTGGCAGTGGTTTGAGTTGGCCGGTGGCGGGTTGCAATTTGGAAATGGGTTTGCTCCTAGTAGCAGAAGGTATGATCGGAGCTAGGTTCTTGGATATGGATGGAGTGAACTCGGGTCAAGGGTTGAGGTTCCGGGTTCGGGTTGGGGAGGTAACAGGAATAGGTGTTGGGTCGAGCTCGCCGGCGTGAGTGAGGATCAAACCCGAGCCCGGATTAGGGACAGGAGCTCGTGTGGGTCACGGGTCGCATGGCAGCGGGTTCGTGGGCAAGTCCGGTGGGAGGTGGAATGGGTTTAGGTTGGGATAGCAGTTTGTGTTTAGGCCGAAGAAGGTTTTGGCTATGTGGGACTGGGCCGAGGCAACTAGGGGATGCCATTGTTGGGTATAGTTGGTGGGGCTAAGGTTGTTGGGTTGGTGTGGAGGTATAAGGTGAGGGAGATGGTTTGAGATATGGTGGTAAGAGGAGAGAGAAAGTGGGTGTGTGTTGGTTTGTTGGAGAAGATGAAGTAGGGGTGATAGGGTGTGTTAGGGTGTAGGGTATTTGGGTGTGGCTTAGGAAATTGTTTAAGGTGTAGGTTAGGTGTAGGATAGTGAGGTGTGTGTGTATTAGTTTGTACCTAAAAAAAATATAAAACTAACTAACTAAAATAAAATTAATAAAACTAGAATTCTAAAAATAAAATCCTACTCTAAAAATAAAATAAAGACTCAATAAAATAAATGAAAGAAAAATAAATGAAAATAAAAAAAATATCTATTAAATAAAAAAAAACTAAAATCCTAAAAAAAATGTAAAATAAAAAAAAACGAATTCCTAGAAAACTAATCTTAATAAAATAAGACAAAATAAAATAAAAACTAAAAACTAATAAAAATCAAAATCAAAATAAAACTACACTAAGTAAAACGAAATAGAAAAATATCCAAATAAATTCTAAAAATCCTAAATAAATCTAAAATAAATCTTAAAAATAAAAACAACTCAAACTAAAAATCTAAAAAAATTAAAAAGGCATAAACTAAACACATACGGGCTTCAGGGTAGGTTTAGGAACTGGTTTAGGCTCGAGTAAGTTTACGGGACAGGGGAATTAGATACTTTTGATGCACATTTGCCTTAAATTAAGTTTTTAAACTCCGAAAACGCAATCAAGCCTGCAAATTAAATATTTACGTGCATAAGACCCAAATTGTCGATAATTAGCGACTAAAATTGGTCTATTCAGTGTATAAAATGTACACTTTTAGGTGCTTATCAAGCCTCATCCATTACGAAGCCCACTTCTCAAAAATTTCAAACCCGATGCCTATTGTGATTTCCATTAAAATGTCGTCCATACCACTGATCAGTGCTTCTATCTCCGAAATATAATCCAAGAACTGATTGACTGGGGTGGTATAGCCTCACTAGCCGATCCTAAAATGAACACCATCCACAATCCACTCCCAAATCATAAAATGCTATCTTACTAGAAAATGACCATAAATTCGACCCATCCACCCAGATTGTACCTAGTAAATCACCTATTATACTTGTATATTCATCCAAACCCCTTAAAGTTTTACCATATTTTCTCCTATGCCCTACCATTTTTTTGACAAGGCCCTGTTGCTTCTTACAAGAGTGTGTATTATTGTTCGTACCCGGCCTGGAGGGAAAAATATGGAATTGCCAGCAGCATTGAACCAGCTCCTAGAGTTTGGGATGAAATTGCCCTTAGAAATGACCATTGACTGCCAGAAGTTAAATACACTGTTCATGGAAGCTCGGAAGTGGGCTCAAGAGTTTGATAATTGGGTGGTGCCCATTGACAGAGTCAGTTTGGATGATGCAGTGTAGATTGTGGCAGGCTTGTTCCGACAAATCGATGAGATTTATAGTATATCCAAGTTACTTGATGCCTTAAATATACAAGGGAGATTGTTCCCTTCACTTTTGCATCTCCCTATTGAGTGGGAGGATCTATGTGAAGAAGTCACTAAGGTTGTGGAATGCATTAATTTCTCGTGGAAGGATGACATTATTTCCACCGGATGGGACAAATTTGATAGTTCAAATAAAGATCTAAGCTAGGAAAAGGTTAAACCAATGATCAGTGTATGTGGAATGATATCGTTTGAAGATCTGCTAAGAAAGATCAATAAAGGGGCTGAATAGCCGAGATAGGTGAAAAATAAGGTTTTTGTTCTTTCCCTCTTCTGCGAACCATATTAAAAAATCTGGGAGCCACTACCAGAGTTTGAATCCTCCATCAACAATGATAGATGAAGGAAAAGGTGCTTTTGAGAAACTCCTCATATCGTAAATGACCATCGAGAAGAGTAAGATCCTCGACCAGTTGAAGAATACTCAGACCAACATCACCTTATGGGGACTCTTTATGTCTCCTAACTATACCAAAAAGACTTGATAAAATTAATTATTGGGCCCACAGTCTCTCCTTCCACCACTCCGAAAGAAGTTGTGAACCTGGTCAGGTCCTTAACCTAACCTATAATGCTCTCTTTCTCTGAAGAAGAAATCCTAAAGTTTGGTCGTAATTATAACCATGCTCTTAATATCTCCATTGAAGTAATGGGGAAGACAGTCCCTCTCTCACTCGCCGACAACAAATCAGCACTTAATGTTTGCCCATTAAAAACATTCAATTTCTTGGGTTTAAAAGTTAGTGACCTTGCTCCAACTTTCGCCATAGTGTGTGCTTATGACAACACTCATCGATAGGTGATGGGACCTATAAAGCTTACAATAGGGGCTGGCCATATAAATCCACTTATTGAGTTCCTGGTCATTAACATACCGACTTATTTCAAACTATTGCTCGGTCGACCATGAATTCACAAAATCAAGGTGGTATCCTCATCTCTCCATCATAAACTGAAGTTCTTTGCCAAGGCGCAAGTCATCACCATCTTGGGCAATGATGATAATACCGAGAATGCGAGCTCTAGTAACCTGATACTAGAGATAAAACATGGCACGAATGACATGTTTCTATCTAGCTTACGATTCGAACCACATCCACCCCCAGCAGGGGATGATTTCATAGATAGAGTATGTCCATCGCACATCCCTCACGAAAATGTCAACGTGATACAAATGTTCAAGAATGGGCACTTCATTCCCGAACTGAGGCTGGGACGACAACAATAAGGAATACTGGAACCCATAGTGCTAAAAAAGGCCTTTCCTCCACGTGGACTGGGTTATCAACCATTATCAAAGGAACTTAGAATGCTCCGCCAACCCCGGGTGAAGAGAAGGTTAGAAAGTGCCAAGATTCCTTGAACTGAAGATTCGTCAAAGAGGGTGAAGATTTTTCCTTTTGTGGATTTCCCGAATCGTGGTATGATCTGAAGCACACTATATACATGGCTTACTTGAGTCTAATATATAGGAGCTTGTCTAGTTTGGAAATATAGACAAAATTTATGTCATCCTTATTTTTTCCTAAGCCTCATCGCCTCTTCATGATCTCAAAGATATCTACATCAACAAGAAGATGGTCCTACAGGTAGAAAGCCAACATCATTACACACTTTAGGATTGTATATTTCATAATTCATTGCATATATAAGGTGTGTGTGCTAATACGGGCTAAAATGCATTTTCTACATTTAATTATATTTTTTACGAAATTTTAAAACATTTATAATCCATTTTTAATAAATTCAATTTAGGGTTTTAAAAATGTTTGGGGTTAATGTTGAATTTCCAAAGTTGCCTAAAAATTGGGTTGGATAGAATCCGAAAGCGCTAGAGATTATTGTGGGTACAAATTAAATTTTTAGATCTTCAAAAACTCGCATGTGGGGAGAGATCTGAGACATACACGTGTTGGGTTTATACCAGTTAGATATGTGTTGCTTTATAATCACAACCTAAAGTTTAGTTTACCATCATTTTAATCTAAGGTCTGCATGCATTCCAATGTAATCCAAGTGACAACTATAAGAAATAATCAAAATGATTTTAAATGCGGTCCATTTTGAGCCATTGATCTTGGACTTTGAACGGCCAAGTTGATCACAACCATTGGTTTTAATTTGAGTTCAGATCCTTTTACCCATCCTATAAATAGAGACCATTGTCCTCCCATTTCTATGTTTTGAGAGTTGAGAGGCGTGAGAGAAAAAATAAGAGAGAGTATAGAGAGAGATAATAAAATCGAGAGAAAATATAAAACCTAAACAAAACTCTATTCAAATTTCTTCAGAATACATTCTTAAGTGTTTAGGGTTTTTTTATATTCTAAGTTCAAATCCTCTCTATTTTTAATCTCCTTCCTAACACCATCACTAAAATCATAACTCCCTTCTCTATATATAAACTTTTAAGTCTGATTCAAAGTGATTCAGTCACTTAATCTATTAGGACTTGATTTCTTTAGTTTAGAAATGTTTTTTTCTTGTTGGATTTGTTTTAAAATATTTATATTTTGTCTATATCCAACAAATCTCTTCTCTGTTTTAGAAAATTGAAAAGGGGTTTGCAGGTTTTCAGATCCAAATTTTTCACTTGAAAAACTTGAGTATAAATAAGATTCATAGGGTATTGT
The DNA here is from genome assembly GCA_949130495.1 of Sambucus nigra. Classification (NCBI taxonomy): domain Eukaryota; kingdom Viridiplantae; phylum Streptophyta; class Magnoliopsida; order Dipsacales; family Adoxaceae; genus Sambucus; species Sambucus nigra. Next base: position 554,337,084 of record OX422210.1, on the reverse strand, counting down.
TTTTTTAAAGACTCTCAAGAAGGAAAATTTGAAAGTTTTAAAGTATTAAACACCAAATCTATTTTCAGTAGTGTGAAATGTAGCATTTCATACTTAGAAAAGGTTTTAATTTGTAGGAATCATTTGTATAAGTGTGTGTGAGTACATGCATGTGTTAGGCACTTCACTCACAACACATTCCACACAACAACACTTAAACAGTGTGTTGCTAAAGAGATTTTTACCATCTGAGTATACATAAAGCTAAAAAGAGAAAAAGTGTAAAGCTGCATAATGACAAGGACAATGTCAGAGCCTTCAAACAAGTCAAATTTACCAATGGATCTAGTACAATTCTTGACTTAGTATAGGTATGTTTGTTTGTTTAGTTGGTTAATTGCTTGTAACCTACAACTCATTTTAGTGGATTTTTCATTTTGAGGTGTAGAGACCTCCGTTTATGTTTTCCCGCTTGGGTGGGGTTTTACCATGTTAGAAAATTCCCTTGCATTGTGTGTTTTTTTACTTCTTCAGTCATACTACTGCACTGCTAGTTGTTGGGATTTTAAAACCTTATTTCTTAAGTTATGAAATTACTCGTTCATAATATTTTTTAAATATGTCTTGTGTTAATAGTTTGTTTTCTAAACGAGTTTCCTCAAGAAACAACTTTCGAAACCTTATAGACTGTTTTAACTTATATTAAACGACTTTGTAAAGTATTCTCAATTAGTATCAGATCTTGGCATTTGGTTTTCATAAAATATTTTCGTTACTGTGTTTTTTCAACTATTTTTCCAAACAAACTTATGGACGAGAAATTTGAGAGATTAGGGAATCTGTCCAGGCCTCCTCGTTTTGATGGGACTAACTTCCGTTACTGTAAAGTAAGGATGATAGCCTTCATCCAAGGGACCTTTAGAGATGAAGCATGGGATGCTATAAAAAATGGATATGTATACCCAACTAAGCCTGCTACCGAAGGTATTACTGTAAGAGTTAAAAAACTCCTAAGCGAGTTCACTAAGGAAGAAAAATTGGCCTCCTATAATAACAATATGGGAAAGAATGCTATTTTTATATCGATCAATGAACATGAATTTAAGAGAATATCTATTTGTTCTACATTTAAGGAAGCCTGGGATACGTTGGTCACTGCCCATAAAGGTGACACGCGTGCTAAGGCTGATAAGACACAAATGCTGATACAACAATACAACACACACATTATAACTAAGACTAAGAATTTCGACGACTTTTACATTAGGTTGACTGATACAATTACCAAACTGCATGCTAAAGGCATTGTGTATGATAGTAAAGAGATAGTTTCTAAAATTCTGACATCACTTCCACCAAAATTTGATAATAAAAGATATGCAATTGAGGAGATGGATGATCCAAATCTCACTCCAAACTCTTTAGTAAAAAACTCAGAAGAGTGGAAATGGAATTAGAGTTTAAGAAACAACTCTCCAATTATCAAAAGAAACACACCATTCCAAAACTTGTCTTTCAGTCTAAGGTGACTTCACCACATCTTGGAGTCCTTATTACTGACTTGGATTCTGATGAGGAGTGTGACTTAGATGATTTGGACAATCAGCTTTCCCTAATGTCTAAACATTTTAAAAGGTTTTTTAAATTTAGAAACAATATTGCTTCTAAACAAGGGAAGGCTGTTTATTCAAATTCTTCAAATAGAAAACCTCATAAGAAAAGACAAGATAGAAACCACATCGAGAACACTAATAGACCTGATAAATATCTTAAGAAGATTGAAAGATTTAGATGTGGCAAGTTAGGTCATATGGCCAATAAGTGTAGAGTTAATCTGAATAAGAACAAAAAAAAAATAATAGGGCCAATATTTGTAAGAATTGGAACGATTCAAGAGACTCATATAACGATGAGCCTGAATCACCCAAAGTGATTGATACTTGCATGTCATTCTTTGCTAAGATTGTATATACTGATGATAAGCCTACTCTTCATGCTGAACTTGATGATAAGATGTATAGTCTTGCTATGTCGCATGATATTTTGCTTACTAGTTTGTCTGCTTTGTGCCTAGAGACTGTTAATGGTATTAATACTGTTAATAGTTCATGTACAAGGTGTGTGAGTTAAAGGGAACGTTTGAATGATGAATTGAATGTGTGCGTGAGTCCGAAAAATGAAGCACTAAACTTGAAAAACAGTCAAGGGCCTTTCTGAGAAAATAAAAGACCTAAGTCTAATGGTAAAACAGAGTGTTGAGGACTACACCACTCAATCTCTGGATCATGAAAATAAGACTAGGTCTTTTCTTGAAAAGATTAAAGAACTTTAAGAGTCAAATGATATTTTGGAAAAGAAATACAAAGTTAATTTACTGGAATTGGAATAATTTAAAGAGAAAGTTTCAACAATCTTTAAAAAAAATTCTAAATTTGAAAATAATGATAACTGTTTTAAAGAGTGTGCAGCGTCAAGTAAAACCAATTCTGATGATAAAACTGGAATAGGATTATAACAAAAACCTAAAGCACCAAATAAAACTTTTCCAAATGTAAAATTTGTGCCTGGAGAAATAAGACCTAATGACTTATGTCCAGATTTTCAAGCATTGAAAAATGACTTTGATAATAAATAGAAAGAACCAGACATTGTTATGGGAAATAGTTCTAAGTCTAATGTTGAGCCTAAGGCTAAGTATGTTTGCCCTTATAAGGCAAGGAGACCCTTCGTTTCAACCTATTGCAGTTAGACATAAGGCAAAAATCCAACAAATAGACAAGCCTATTTTTAAAGATTTTCAAAATTGTAAGAAACCATCTAGCCGTCTATACTCTATTTATTACGAGGTTTTTGGACACTGACTTGAAGAATGTTTTCAAAAATGTTTGAATAAGCCTGTTATTAATTCACGAGTTTATAAAATCTTTAACTATTCTAGACAAAATAGAAATAACTACGTCCTTCCTAGGAAACCTGATAAGAACTCTAACTATCGTAATAGGAAGAAACGATCTAATACTAAAAAGAAGTCAAATAAAAAGATTCCTAGATTCATTACTAAACCAAATGCTCAAAAAACTGTCAAAACTTAAGAAAATGCGCACATATCTCTTGAAAAACAAAATGCTCTCAAATTTGTTAATATTCGGGAAAATTAGTGCAAATATTTTAAAAATAGAGCAATTTGGGTTAGGAAAGATGATCTAATACCCTAGATGAAGTGTAACATTGTGATTAGGGCTTTAAAAGCTGAACACACTTCTTCCGGATGGTATTTAGACTCGGGTTGTTCCAAACATATGATCGGAGACGATAATAAACTAACCAACATAATTAACTTCTTAGGAGGAATTTTTTTTTTGGATATGGAGTATCAACTCAGATCATAGGTAAAGGGAAACTCCAAGAAAATGGACTACCTATTCTCAAAGACGTCCTTTTAGTAAAAGGTCTTAAAGGAAACTTGCTAAGTATATCGCAATTTAGCGATTCCAACCACACAGTCACATTCTCAAAAACAAACTGTAAAATTTTAAAGGAAAATGGAGACTGCATCATTACAGGCCTTAGAACTCCTAATAACTGTTACCCAATAAATCTAGGGACTGAGATTTATAATATATCCAGGATAAAAGATAATAAAATCTGAAATAATAGGTTGGGTTACATAAATTACGATAGATGTAGACACCCCATTATAATACCCCTAACCTCTTCTTAGGTCCCTAGAACCTCCCTTCATCATTGCAAACCCAAGTCATACCCCGATACTGACCCAAAGGCCATCGGGCACTCCCAAGCACCATTTGACCAAAAGTCAAACTCTTCAGCTCGATCGAGACTGAATGAATATTCAAAGGGAACTGAATCCCCTTTCCAACGGTCTATCCCGTGCGCGATTCTGACTTACCATGCGGACGAACGACCCATTCTCCCCCGAAATTTGATCAGGAGGTCACTGCATGCTCCCAGGCTCCGTTTGAGTGAAGTCAACTCTTCAGCTCGATCGAGACTGAATGAATCTTCGAAGGGCACTAAAACCCCTTTCTAACGGTACGTCCCATGTGTGATTCTGACTTACGTCTAGGGAGTTTGGAATGTCAAATCCCCGAACCAGGTCAACTCCCTGAATGATCCGTTTGCGTCCGAAGTTTCCTCATCTAAAGGACCGATGAGCGCTTCCAACCCACATTTGACCCAAAGTCAACTCTTGAGCCCGGGAGAAGTCAAAAGGAATTGGGAAGGCATCTGAAATAACTTTCCAACAGTTTGCCCCGTTCACGATCCAGATCAACGGTTCACGCTCTACGATCGATTTTCTGAAAGAACTTGAAAGACACTGCCAAATGACAAGTTCCAAGCCCTGTCTATCGGTAGTGTGCCTAAACACACATGAAGATTGATAGGACTAGGGATATGCCAATCAGAAATGACCCAGGCCTATAAAAAAGAGGTCCTAACCTCATTCCAGAAGAGGCGGAAAATCAGAGATCCATCACTCTCAGCAAGCTCAGAAAACCACTCTCGAAGTCAGTGTGATTTCCACATCCAAATCACTTTCCAAATTTCACCTTTAATCATATTTTCCATCAAACTTGGTTAATTAATTACCCTCCATCATCATCCAAGTGCAAGGGCTGCTCTCCAACATCCAAGATCAAGCTCAAGGTCTCCAAGAAGGTCCAACTCTTTCAACTCTCTCTTTAAATTCCCCTAAATTCGCATTAACTTGTTTTATTACCTAGAACTTTTATTCTCTCATCTCACATATCTTAATATAATTTTTGTTTATTATTATTGCACATCTCTTAATTTCATATAAATAAAACCCAAAAAATAAGAAAAAGAGGATTTGCTCATAAATTCCAAATGGAAATTCTCACACTTTTCTCACAACTAAAACCCTTTTTTACACACACACACACCCATATAAGAGAAGTCCCTGATTGGATTTATGGGATAAATCCCGCCCTTCATTTTTCATACGAATTACGTGGACTTTGATGCCTCTATAGACTACGTAGGCGTCTCGGGGTAAAATTCGAGACTCGAGTCCTTTTTCTACTTTTTTCCTATTTTTCTATATTCTTTAAACTCAACTCTCTTAAATCCTATATATATATATATATATATATATATATATATATATATATATATATATATATATATATTTGTTCTTAATGGCGTATTATTCCACATGCGTTATCATTCCCTTATAATGAGCGACGCTAGGATAATCGCATAAATCCTATTTTTTAATATTGCTTTTAGGAACATTCCTATGGATGACTCGCTTTATCTCTTCCATGATACAAGTCGATGATTCCTATCTCCACTACGTATACACATGCACACATATCACGGGAAAATAAAGGAAAATAGTAACAACCCATGAGAGACCGTAAAGGAGGAATGGGTGCCTAACACCTTCTCATTTCGTAACTTAGCCTCTGGACCCTTTTCGAATCATTTTGGTTTCGTATGTATCAGTATGTCTTTGGATGCTATCCTTTGGGATGTCCCCCTTTTCTTTTGTCTATTTTGAGTAAAATAGACTGGCGACTCTATCTCTCTACATTTTTCACCTCATTCACCGACGCCGGCCGAAGCGCTCCCGAGAGGGACGCGGATGACCTAGAGGGATCCTCTCCCACCGCGAGGGGATATATCCGACAATGGACACAATGGTGACTCGACTGGGGACTTTTTATTTTGAGGTCTAGACTCTATTTACATGGGTATATTATTTTTTATATATCCCCCTATTTCCCCCTGTATTATTCATGTGTACCTCATGCTTATGCTTCTATTCACATACTTGTAGAAAATTCTCCGTGTACACTTCACACCACGTGAACCTAGGATCACATATATCCTCATGTTGTACGCATCACCCATACTTCGTATACCATTGGTACTCATACTTTGCTCCCTGTCGGGCATGATCAAGAAAGATAGTCTCATCATAAGATACTTACAAGAGGATCATGTATGATTCACATGATATCACCAAAGAGCATTGTTATTGACAAAATTTTGTCCCGTAATTGGAGGGTCACTTCGTGATGGGCGCTGGTCCAGCAGGGCGCAGTTAGCCTAAACGATATGACTCTCACCTTCCATTGGCCAAGTACCTTCGACGTATATCGAATGGTTCCCCCGCATAGTACCGCTTGACCGAAGTCATGACTGGAGGTATATCGCAGGGAACTCGTTCACGTATGTCGAGTATATCAAATTCTCTCTCACACGTACCATCCCCATTAGGTATATAGTGAGGCAATTCATGTACACTCAGGTATATCAAATGGCTTGTCCACACGTACCGATTGCCCTAAAAACGCAAGACGTATATCATGGAAGCCATGCCAAAGGGTGGGGGGGGGGGGGGGAACCCTTTTCGATTCACCCAACCAACGACATACCCGCATATAGGTGTTAAGCCTAGGACACACATATTAGATTACCGATTTCTACCTGAAACTCTGTCGAAATTTCGGGTCGTCCTTCCACCCAAATTTTTGTGCATTTTTAAAATGGGACCCTGCCCGTGAGCCTGGTTACATGTCTAGCCATAACTTTGCATATATTACAAACCCAACTTTTCCAAGATCGGGTCCCGTCCGGCATTTCGTTTTGCATTTAGGAGAATTTAATACAAGTGAGAACATAATAATAATAATCATGCTGAGACCCGTCTTCCAAAAATCATTTCTCCTTTCTTTATCAAAAATCCAAAAACATTTCTCCCTTCTTTATCAAAAATCAAAAAACATTTCTCCTTTATTTACCAAAAATCCAAAAATATTTTGTCTTCCAATCTCAAAAAGAAAAAAATGTCAAAAATATTTTCATCCTTTTATTGTCAAAAATAAATCCCATTTTACGCCTTCTCAGGTCGATCGCACACCCTTGGCCTAGCTCCTTATTGGCTTCGGTCTTCTGTCAAATCGCCTTGGAGAAAACACAGATCAAGCACCAGTTGCGTAACCAAATCTGACGGTAGTTTTAGCTCAGCTCATGTCCAAGATTGACAACCTTCAGACTGAGGTCCGGGAGATGCAACGAAACCAGGTTCCTGTTCCTCAAGATCCCGAGGCCTTATTCCCTCACTGTATGGGTCCACCTGAGCCTATCTGGATTCCCGAAGAGTATCAGCATGGTCTACATGCCCCTCCTGTTAATGGGCCGCCGCCTGCCCAGCTTCCTATGCCCAACTTTGCCCAGCCTGGGGCTAACTTGCCTGTGATCGTTGATCCAAAAGAGGAAGAATTGAACAAGGTCAAAGAAGATATCAATATGCTAACTAAGAAGTTCAACCAAGTCTGAATCTCCAAAAATTACATGGACTACACCCACATGTCTCCTTATCCTAAGGCAAGGTTACCTGAGAAATTCAAGATGTGGAATATCGAGAAATTCAAAGGAAATGGACCACCAATTGTCCATATTCTTAGTTATCACCATGATATGAATCTCCTAGGGGCTTCAGAAGAAGTTATGGCCCAATTGTTTTAGAAAAATTTGAAGGATAGTGCCCTCCGATGGTTTTTGTCTCTCGAGCAGTCCAGAATCTGTAGCTGGGAGGATGTAGCCCGTGAATTCATGTCGCAGTATAAATATAACGAAGAGCTTTAGGTCACCCATCGTGATTTAGAGCTTCTCAAATAGAACTCTGGGGAATCAGTCAGTAACTTCATAGCCCGATGGAGGGAAAAAGCAGCTACCATGACTAGTCGGCCTTCCGAGGAAGAACAAGTCAGCATAGTGAAGAAGAACTTCTTACCCCATGTCCGAGCAACCATGGGAGGAAAACACTATCCCCACTTTCGATCTCTTAGAGAAACATGAGTAGAAATCGAGGAAGGTCTTGTTAAAACAGATATTTAACCAAAGAAGGCGTCTAGACAGTTCACCCCCAGAAAATATAACAAACCTGCCAATGCTGCAGTCTCAACCATCAACAACATCTCTCAACCGACCACTTCGTGGGCACTAGAAAGCCATCCAGGCCCAGTCTAAAAGGAATACACCGAGATCCAAGATCCCCTCTACAATGTCTATCAGGTCCTGTTAAGCCAAAACCTCATCAAACCCTTGGATCCCCGTCCATTGCCCTATCCACTTCCAAGAAATTTCAAGGAAGATGCCCATTGCGCCTTTCACCAAATCGCTGGTCATACCACCGACCAATGCTTTCACCTTCGAAACATAATCCAAGGTCTAATTGACTGGTGTGCCATTTCCCCACCAGCTAATCCTAAGCCAAACACTACTCATAACCCACTCCCAAATCATACCAATGCTATCTTCCTAGAAATGAACCCAGTATTTGATCCCTCAACTCAAATCACACCCATAAACTCTCCCAAACATCTCCAAACCAGCCCATATTTCCTCCTACACCCTACTAGCCTCGTTGATTAGGTGCTGTCACTCTTTACCAAAGCGTGCATCGTTGTCTGTACCCGTTCTGAAAATGGAGGTATGGAATTATCAAAAGTGTTAAACCAACTCCTAGAGTTTGGGTTGAAATTGCCCTCATAGATGATCATTGATTATCAGAGGTTCAACACACTGTTCTTGGAAGCATGGAAATGGGTTCGAGAGTCAGACAGTTGGGTGGTACCAACTGATGAAGTCAGCTTAGATGACGTCGTCTAGATCATGGCAGAATAATTCAGGCAAACCAACGACATCTGCAGTATGACCGAGTTACTTGATACTCTGAAATTACAAGGGCACCTGGTCCCCTCACCCTTACATATCCCCATAGAATGGGAAGACCTGTATGAAGAATCCATTGAAGTTGTGTAATGCAATGACTTTACATGGAAAGACAAAATTATTGCCACCGGATGGGGGGGGGGGGGGGGGGGGGGAGAATTCGGAGATTCATATGAAGAACAAGATTTCGAGAAAACTGGCCTGGTAGTCGACATGTGTTGGATGATATCATTTAAGGAGCTCTTCGATGAAATAAACAAGATGGCAGAACAACCCGAGATTGACAAAGAAACAGGGTTCATGTTCTTACCTTCTTCAGTAAATCACATGACCAGATCAGGGAGGCATTACCGGATCCCAAGCTTACTACTAGCCAATGACAAGGGGAAGGGAATTGAAAACCTTCATATGCCAGAATTGACCCTCAAGGAAAGTAAGATCCTAGATCAACTGAAGAAAACTCAAGCTAACATCACTCTAAGGGGGCTTTTCATGTCTTACCAGCTACACATAAACTCTTTGATCAAGTTGCTCACTGGATCCATTGTTCCTACCTCTATTACACCAGAAGAAGCGGTAAATTTGGTCGGATCCCTGACCTTAACCCGAATTCCATCCTTTTCTGAAGAAGAAATCCCCAGAATTGGGCCAAACCACAATCATGCACTCAATATCTCCGTCGAAGTTATGGGGAAAATCGTACCACTCTCTCTTGTCAAAAATGGATCCGCGTTGAATGTCTGCCCATTAAGAACCTTCAAATGCTTAGGACTGAAAGAAAGTGACATCGCTCCAACTTTCACTACTGTACGTGCCTATGATAATACCCGTCGGGTGGTGATGGGATCCATAAAAATTTTAATAGGGGTGGGCCCTATAAACCCCGTCGTTGAATTCCAAGTTATTGACATTCCATCTTGTTTTAACCTGTTACTCGGACGACCTTGGCTCCATAGTATCAAAGGTGTGTCTTCCTCACTCCATCAGAAATTGAAGTTCTTTACCGACGGACGAGTCATCACCATTTTAGGCGACGACGATAATGTTGAGGGTGCAAGGAACAGAAATCCAATCCTTAAGATACAACACGGGTCAAATGATATGCTCCTATCAGGATTCCTAGTTGAGCCACTCCTACTCCCAGTAGAGGAAAATTTCAAAGAAAAGGTTTGTCCAGAATAAGACCCCCATGGCAATGTTAATGTGATTAAGATGTTCAGAAATATTCACTTCATGCCCGGCCTAGGGCTAGGACAAAGACATCAAGGGATACTTGAGCCCATTGAACTAAAGAAATCTTCCCCTCCTTGTGGTTTGGGGTATCAACCATCCGAACAAGAGCTCAGAATGATCCACCAGTCTCGACCAAAGAGAAGATTAGACTTCCTCCAAACCATCTTAGGTGACTCCTTGAATGGACGATTCATTAAAGAGGGTGCGGACTTCCCCTTTTGCGACTTTCCAGAACCATGGTATGACCATACAGACAAAAAGATAAAACTCGAAATGGAGATATTTTTCCAAGACAGCTACCCAAAGAACGAAAGTTCCCAACGCCATGTACAACCACTCATCAAAGATACCAAAGAGACTAAGGAAAGTGAGGACTCATTCAACTTGCATACACTAGGGATGACACTCTGCATGGTTCATTCAATCATTACATCACTGGATCCATCCCAATTGATTAAAGCTGCTGATACACATCTCCTCAACTAGCGTGCTGCACCGGTTCTACCTGTTGAAATCCCACCTAACCCCAATGTTTACCCCATTTCTTCTTCTATTGTCTATCCTTGCTCAAATTTAATCGAGACCTCCTTTGATGAGGTTCTCAATGCTATTTTTCCAATTAATTAAATAAACGAAGATTTTGAGTATCTTGCTGTGCCTTACATTAATTGTTCGATTTTAATCAAACTTTTGATGATGATGATTTTTCGAATGAATAATTCTTAACTAATCTAAATAAGGTTACTAACAAACAACATAACCGCGTTCAAGTTAATGAAGAAGAGACTGTTATTATTAACCTCGGTTCTAGTAGACAACTGCGCGAGATTAGGATAGGGGCTACCCTTGATGAGCATGAGCGCGCACAAAGCGAAGAATTATTGAAGGATTTTGTGGATGTCTTTGCATGGTCCTATAAAGATATGCCCGACATTGATCTTGAAATTGCGCAGCATGAGATCCCCACTCTTCCAGATCACAAGTCGGTTAAACAAAAGGTGAGAAAGCTCCGCACTGAATGGTCGCTCAAAGTAAAAGAAGAGGTGGTCAAACAGATGAACATGGGTTTCATTCGTGTGATCGAATATCCCACATGGCTAGCCAATGTAGTGCCTGTACTAAAATCAGGAGGGAAAGTTCGGATGTGTGTAGACTATCGGGACTTGAACAAAGCCTTTACAAAGGATGATTACCCGCTACCCAATATCGACATGATCGTGGATAACACTTCCAGTCATGCCCTCAAGTCATTCGTCAATGGGTTTGTCGGATACAACCAAATCAAAATGCACCTAGATCATCAAGAAAAAAACGCCTTCATCACCCCATGGGGAACCTTTTGCTGGGGCTACCTACCAGAGGGCTTCCATGACCATCATGCACGATCTGATTCACAAAGAGGTCGAGATCTATGTGGATGATATGATTATCAAATCAAAAACTAAAGAAGGTTATGTTCTCGCTCTCCGAAAGTTCTTCGAATAACTGCGACGGTATCAAATGCGACTCAACCCACAGAAATGTGTCTTCGACGTTACAAAGGGAAAACTATTGGGATTAATGGTCAGTGAAAAAGGGATAGAAGAAGATCCCGCCAAGATAAAATCCATACTTGAGATTCCACCTCCCCGAACGGAGAAAGAGGTTCGAGGTTTCCTTGGGAAATTGCAATACATCAGTCGGTTCATTAGCCAGCTCACCTCCATTTATGAACCAATTTTTAAACTCCTTCGAAAGGATTCAACCAAAGTTTGGAATGAGTCCTACCAATAAGATTTCGACTGAATCAAATAATAACTGACTCAACCTCCGGTACTCATGCCACCACAGCCTAGTCTCCCCTTGCTCCTATACCTAACCATGACCGACACTACAGTTGGGGCTTTGCTAGCTCAATACCTTGAAGATTACCACAAAGAAAGAGCCATCTATTACGCTAGTCGCAAATTGGCCGGATATGAAGTCAACTACACCGCTTTGGAAAAATCATGCGTCGCACTTATTTGGGTCACCAAAAAGTTACCACACTACATGCTCGCCTTCCCCATTAAACTTGTATCCCAAATGGACCCCATCAAGTACCTACTTGAGAAACCCGCCTTATCCAGCTGAATGAATAGATGGTTAATGCTCTTAGTCGAGTTTGACATCTTATACGTCACACAGAAAGCTATGAAAGGAAGAGTCATCTCTGACTACCTTGCTGACTACCCCATAGAAGAGGCTGATGACTAGATCTCTGAATTCCTAGATAAAAACATCTTCTATGCTCCTCAAGATGCCCTTCAATGGAAAATGTTCTTTGATGGGGTGAGACCAACAAAAAGGGATTTGGCATTGGGATACTTCTGATCGCCCCAGACGACTCCCACACTCCCATCGCCATCAAATTGGATTTACCCTGCACCAACAACATGACTGAATATGAAGCGTGTACGGTAGGCCTCAAAGTTTCTCTCCAGAAAGGAATTCAATTCCTAGATATCTACGAGAATTCTGCCCTCATCATTGGTCAAGTGCTCAAAAAATGGAAAGTCAAAGGCGAGAAACTCCAACCCTTCCATGCCCACCTAGAAGAACTAGCCTCCCAATTCCAAGAAATCACCTTCCATTACCTACCTCGAGCAAAGAATAACCTAGCTGATGCCCTTGCTACCTTAGCCTCCATGGTCGACATGCCCAAAGGAATAACAATGGCCCTCTTCCTAGTACAAAAGCAAAAAAAATCAACCCACTTCTACCATATTGAGCTCATCACCGTAGAAGATCCCGAGCTAACCAATTGTTGGTATTATGTGTAAGAGGGTACTTTAGATTATAGATGGAGGCATAACCCCTTTGAAGTATGGTGATAATAAGTTATTTGGGCCAAGACCTTGGATTAATGATAGAACATACAAACGTAAACCCAATGAAGACGAACTCAGTTTAAACTCACAAGTCTCTCGTGTATAACTCAGAAGATAGTAATTAACTTTTTAGAAGTAACTTAGGTAGAGGGAGAGAGAAGTAAGTACCCTAGATACACCTTGGTAGGCAGGTAGAAAACACTCCATGCACCCTCAAGAATCTCTGTCAAATATTAAAAGCTTCGCAATGAATAATAGGTGATTGGATAAACCCTCTAGTTTGCAATAACTCTCTCTTTGATGTGTATCTCTAGTAATAACTCCAGAGTTCTCCAAAAAGATCGTATCTCTCCTCAGGGGTGGTTGGGGTCCTTAAATATCCCTCTACACCATCCCCGAGGAAACTCAATCATTAGAACTATGAAAGACACCCCTCATACTTTATGTCACAACATTAAATGCCTGATGCACTAGGTATCTCCATGTCATAAACATTAAATGCCAAGATATGCCTTTTGCCTAATCACTGTGTGTCCGGGGGCTGTTGTTACAGAGGTGGCTCACCAACTGCCTGACATCCCCAAATACCACGGTGGTTTACTCAAGTGCATGTCTGACATTGTTTAGATGGCTAGTGACATCACCTACAGTAGATGTGACATTAAGCAAAGGGTTGTTTGATTCATGACTCAACGCCCGATGGAACTCCAAGCTGCTCCGCCTGAGGTTCCACGGTCAGGATCCCTTGGTGTTTTTACCAGGTGTATCTAAGATGGTCAAGACAAGCCCCAATGGTGCCTCACTTCTCAATCCTCCAAACCAGGTCCCTCTAAAGTTCCCATGACGAGGTCATTCGATAGAGTATGAAAGCTCTCCCAGGCCCTGCCAAGCCTGGTCTCTCGCGAGTACCGTTTGACCTCACACTAAAATTCATTATTATTCTCATTACATCATTACAACCGTTATATCTTACAATCAACATAAAAAATACAATATGACTAATACAACAAACGAAAGTATGAGCTACCGCGCCAAGTTGCCACGCTTGAGCTGCCTCGGTTGCTTAATCTCAAACACTATTGCCAATTAGGGAATTATCCCTAATCTCATAATTACCTCCAAGACCCCTCTACATTATGATATTTGACACCTTCTCAAGCATGGTAAGTATCCCGAGGTTTCTAATAAGAAATATCGGGCAACCCTCCGAAGACTGGCCGCCCAGTACATCATCTGTCACAAAGCACTGTTTAAGAGAAACTTCGATGGAACCCATCTACACTGCATCGCAGGGGGCTAACATTGAAGAGGTAATGAAGAAATCCACAATGGGGAATATGGACCCACATGAACGGTCACATGCTTTCCAAGAAGATCATACGACAAGGCTACAACTGGACCATCATGATCCAGGATTACACCACCTATGTCCGGAGATACCTCTAATGCCAATAATTCTCCAAGCTTTAACATCTGACTCCACATGAATTGTACAACATGACTTCTACCTGGCTGTTCTCCACCTGAGGCATAGACATCATAGGGAACGTTACACCCAAGTCTCCAACGGGTATAAGTTCATCCTGGTTTCCATTGATTACTTCACCAAATGGGTCGAAGTTGAGTCATATGCAGTTCTGAATGCCAAGAAAGTTTCCAAATCATCAATAAAAACATCATCTGCCAATATAGGGTCCCGCACGAGCTAGTGTCAGATAACGGGTTGCATTTTGAGGTAAAAGTCACAGAGGTGGTCAACGAGTATGGGATCCAAAGACACGAATATTCTCCCTGCCGACCTCAAACCAATGGTGTGGTCTAAGCCTCCAATAAGAACCTCAAAGCCATCATCAGCAAGATGATCGAAAGTTATCGAGATTGGGTTGATCGAATCCCATACGCCCTCTGGGGCTACCAAAACTCAATCTAAACCTCTACTGGGGCTACCCCATACTCTCTAATCTATGGCATGGAAGCAGTCCTACCCGTGGAGCTAGAAATACCATCGTTACATGTCATGCTTGAAAGCAAGGTCGGTGAGGAAGACTGGCATCAAAGCCGCCTCGACGAGATGTCACTCCTGGACGAAAGGAGATTTAAAGCATTGCATCACATACAAGGGTACCATCGCTGAATAACTCGTTCATTTAATAAGAGATTCAAGGATCGCGGTGTCCGAGAAGGGGATTTAGCCCTCAAAGAAATAAAAGAGCCCATCTAGTACCCCAAAGGGAAATTCAAGCCCAAGGGGATTTACAAAAACTATTCTTTTCTTATCTCCGTGAATGACAGTTCCCTTTAACATATACTTGAACAAAAGGATTTTGTATGCCTTAGCGATCGGTATAGATAATTCAAAATACAAATGTCATCAGAAGGCACAACTGGATGATCAAAAACTTCTTTATTTCATTAATAAGAAATTACAGTGAAATTACATAAAGGAACGGATGACTCCCTTCCCCCTACCTTTCTAAAAAGCCAAATAAATTCCCAAATTTATTCCCCATTAAAAAGTAAACTCTCCAAGAGTCCTACCCACAGCTACCAGAGGATCCCTCTTCATCGTCATTATCAACATCCTGGGGTCCCCAAGCTTCCCCTACCTGAATGGAGTGCCGCAGACACTCCATGGACCGATAAGCTCGAACCAGCCTAAAAAAACTACCACATCTCCCTCTATGGTATCAGATACAACACGCCATCTTTATCCAATTTCCACTGCCAACATCTTGGTAAACTATGATTCTCCACAACCAATTTATATAATCCCCAAGGATGTGCCAAACTCTCCCAGCAGACTGAGAGGGACGGGTCGACGGACGCCGACTCTCCCATAAAAATCCAAGCCGCATGCATAGACACTTTGTCAAATCTTCTACCGGAAAATAGTCTAGTGTTCGAGGTGGTACGATCTTCTCCCAGCCAAATTGGTGCAGAAGCCACTTAGGAAAATAGAAAGAGGTCTGTCTAAGACCAACCATTCGGATATACAGGTAGTCTCCTAGTTCCAGAATAGGCAGCAGCTGTCCCCACCAAGGTACTGACTAGTACAGATTTAGAGCCCCATGCTCCACAAACCAATTTTCCCAGCTCTCAATATCCAGTCCAACAATGATGAAATGGCACGAAAAGAAGTTAGGTACATTCGATAAAGGGTATTCCGAGGGAATCATCAGGCAGAATCTTTCAGACAACCACATGAATAGCATCACAGGGCTACCCCTCAGAAAGTCAGAATGACCTTCTCGCCAGGCATCCAGACCATTTAGAGTCTCCGCCAGTATCACCGCCGCATGATTGCGATGGTAGGACATCCATGAAGCAATAGATACAAGTTTGGGTCCACCAGCAGCTCCCCAGTCACCGACAGAAATTTTGAAACCAAGCCTAGAACGATAGCTACGGCATATCCAACATCACCAACCTCCTACAAATGCATGGACCGCAACACCACCGGAAGATAAATTATAACTCTAGCCACCGTTGATCTGGACACTGAAGACGAAATACAAAGAATCCCAACCAACAACTCTTAGGGAGAACGGGAAAACTCAGGCAGAGCCGCAATAATGCAGGGATTTATCCCCAGCATGGAAGAAAATTCCTCATAAGTCGAACAGACTTCTTCCAAGCCAAAGCAAAATACACGGTCTTCGGGGTACCAGAATTGTACTGTCGTCATCAGCATGTTCCACTAAATGGGTCGATTACGCCATAAAGAAACTCGATGCATGTTATAAGCATCGTAGTCGAAGTTATAGGAGCACATCGTATCCAAAGTCTCGAGGTAGTTGGCAAACTCAACACTACTAGGGAGAGCCATCTCATAGAACAAGAAAGTAGGAATGTGAAGGTGTGAGGAAAACACTCCACCCTTACCCCCTCTTTTATACTTAAAAACCCCCACAAAGGACATAACCCCTACAGAAATCGGAGGAAATCCTGCCCCGTAAGGTACCAAAGGCTGAAGAGGGTACCAATTAAAGCTCTGAATTGATGGGACTAGACTGACCTACCGATAGGTAGGACAAGGTGCTTGCCGATCGACAATCCCCTACTTTTGGAAATTTTCCTTTTTCCTCTTTTGTCAAAATTCAGAAAACTCAAAATAAATTGATATTCTCAACAAAATTTCAAAAATCCCATTTTCATCTTTATATAAATTCTCATTTTGAATAAAAATTTCTTTCAAAATCCCAAAAATATTTCTTTTTACGGTCTCAGTAGCAAAGAACATTCATTCGTCATTAACAGAATATAATAAAAAAACTTCATTGCATTGCATAGATATTTCTCTGTGTTACATCATTTTGCAGGAAAATAAAGAAAAGAAAAGAAAAAAAATGGGACTCATCCCGAACCCACATTCTCTCTCTCTCTCACTTGCCCTTTCCCTTCGCTCTCTTAAGAGCTTACACCCCTACGACGCGCTCTCTTTCCTCGACGGACAGATGACGCACCACCGCTACCTGAACTAGACTCCTCCCCAGATGAGGTAGACGGCACCAAGCAAGAAGGAACATGAACCGTGTCCTGAATATGGGCAGTCGTCGAAGATATCCAGTCCCTAATATCCCTCAGCCAAGTGGTGGACACCTGAACGTGTTGCAAGAAAAGGCAGAATCAATGTCAAGCAGAAAAGATCAAAGGAAACCAAAAGGAATGAAAAGAAAAGAGCAAAAAAGATATACCTCAAGATGAATAACCTCCTCTGTCAAGCCCAACTCCTCTGGGTCCATCGCATGAGGACGATGTAGCATAGGCACCATCCCTCCATCAGCCCGTTGGATATTGTATGAAGGAGTATGTAGCCGCACAAAGGGAACCTCCGAAGTCACCGCTGCCACAGATGTCAAAGAACTGCCACTACTGTGAGAGGACCCCACTGGCCGACTCAAACCCGCAGGAGGGACGGGCAACGCATCATATATGCTGGGCTCCATAAGTCAGCTCGTCACAAAGTCCATATAATCATATGGTACAGCTGTATCGGTGTATAACAGGTAGGACTCGCCAATCATCACCTCGATCCTCGCATCCTCTGGCAGCAGTCTCTCCCGCCTCATAGACATAGGGGCCCTCGCAGGTGGCACCACCACCTCTCCCTCAGCAATCTTTCAGACCACACTCTCCCCAAGATACCAAGTATGGCCAAACTCATGCGCCAGTAAACATCTCATCTGCGCATTTACTCCAGTCAACCCCGTGTCCTGAACAGTTGTCCCACAAGGGTAAAAGGTCACCTAAAAATTCCCAGCAGATATGAGTCAAATACAAAATTAGATCACCCAAAGGTCTTAGACTGAAGAAGAAAGAAGTCTTGCCCTGTCACTGGTTAGTCCATTCAAGACCTGATGCACCGCCTCTAGAGAGAGAGACCTCTTCAACTGCCGATTGGCCTTACGCCATCGATGCAACCGGTATAAATTCCCAAGAGTCTCATCCTTCAAAAGTGATCAGCTGGGTATTACACCCGATCACCTCATAGAACCATGTCTGCCAAAGATAAAAAAATTCTCAATAAACAAGAGGTGCATAATGAAAATGCAAATGTATGAAAGGAAAATACACAAAATTAAAGAATACCTCAAGAAGATACATAGATCCAGTGAAAGACTATCGACAGCACCGACTAAATGCATCCAAAGATAAATAAAGGGTTGCCAAAGTCAGGCTCCTCCAATCATAGAGAGGGATGTTTGAAAACATCCTCAGATATGGTAAAAACCATAAGTGGACAACGTCGCCGCTTGAGGCCACCAAAAATCCCCCTAACACTTGAAAAATGAACAACCGGGCCATCTGCCTCACCTGCAGCCCATCCTCTACATCGATCACTCTACCCAATAAAATGTCCTTCAGCAGAGATAGATGAATGGAGTCCCCAGACACTATCCTCCCCACATTACCAAGTGCCGCGCGCACCGCCTCCATCCTCACTCGCAAAGAGCGATCCACCTCTATCTTCTCCCCATTGCAATCCAGCCCCAGTAGCTGCTGCACATATATGGGAGTCACAGTCATCCCCCCAAAGACAAATGAAAGGTGTGGGTGGTGTCCCACCACCTCTCCCTAAGAGCGCATAAGACTGCCGTCGAATGAGGCGTCTCATACATCACAAAAGCCAACTTCCCAAAGCTTGCTGAGGATACCACCCAACGCACCACATGTGGAAGATGCTGCCAGACATCCTTAAGCCTCGTCGTCCCGCGAGCAAGCATATTCGACAGAGAAACATCAGATTGCCAAAAGAGAAAACCCTTTTCAGAATCCAAGGAAAAAGGTAAAATAACCAAGAAAGAATGCCAAAAGTCATTGTACTTACATATCCTTTGGGATTGACTACCCTCGAAGAGCGATGACCCGACGGCTCCCGCAGTAAGGTCCGCTCATCCGCAACCAACTTAAATGCATCAAAAGAGTTCTCTCTCCCCAAAGCAAGAGGCGCCCTGGCCCTCCACTATACGTTTGCCCAGTCATCAACAACCAACCATTCCCGGTGTACTATAGAGCTCACAAAAGTGGCTATTTTTAGAGATCGGATTGCTAGAACGATTCGCAGAAGAAAATCGCAGAAAGAGAGAAGGCAAGATGCTGTGAAAAATGAGGGGAATTAGCCCCCTTTATATAGGATGCCAAGGGTCATGCCGATCAGCATTGACCCCCACCTACCGATCGACACTGACCCTTTGCCTTCTCGAGGCAACCCAAAAGTTTGTGCCACTACCAAATGTCACCCTCCACACCATGCCGACCCGCACCTCCCTTAAATTTTCGTACAAAAATTCCCAAAAAATACCAAAAAACCCTAAAAAATCATCAGAAATTTCCCAAAAATCCCGGAAAGGATTTAGAGCATTTTCACTAAGAAAATTTCGCACTTCCTCAAGAGAAGCCCCTATTTCCCCAATGAAACTCTAAAAAGATAAGCGAACCTCTCCCCGACAACATCCTTAGAGGATCTCCAAAAATATCCAAAACTTCAGGATCATATCCTATTTCCTAAAGGTCTCAAATCTCCCCGAGAAATACTTCCTCGACCACCTAATCACTTCCCCAGCATCAGATTGGTTGTTCCCTAGGTAAAGTCTCCAAAATACACAAAGATTTACCTAGCAATCGTCTCCCCAGCTCAAATAAAAATCAAGATATAATTTTCCCGATAGAGTTCCTCAAGAACTTCTCACCTTAAGCCCGCAGAATTGGCTTCGACTCGCAAAATTGGTCATCTCACCTCAAGCCTGTAGAATTGGCTTCGACCTGCAGAATTGGTCGTTTCACCTTAACCCCGCATAATTGGCTTCGACCCGCAGAATTGGTCATCTCAACTAAAGCTCGCAGAATTGGCTTCCACCCGCAGAATTGGTCATTTCACCTTAAGCCCGCCGAATTGGCTTCGACCCGCAGAATTGGTAATTTCAACTTAAGCCCATAGAATTGGCTTCGACCCGTATAATTGGTCATCTCAACTTAAGATCGCAGAATTGGTCATCTCATCTAAAGCCCGCAGAATTGGTCATCTCAATTAAAGCCCCCAGAATTGGTCATCTCACCTTAAGCCCGCAAGGTTTTGACCCACATAATTGGTCATCTCACTTTAATCCCAGATAATTGGTCATCTCAACTAAAGCCCGCAGAATTGGCTTTGACCCGCAGAATTGATCATCTCACCTTAAGCACGCAGAATTAGCTTCGACCCACATAATTAGTCATTTCAACTTAAGCCCATAGAATTGGCTTCGACCCGTAGAATTGGTCATCTCAACTAAGGGCCGCAAAATTAGCTTTGACCCACAGAATCGGTCACCCTCACTTAAAGCCCGCAGAATTGGCTTCGACCTGTAGAATTGATCATCTCAAACTTAAGCTCACAGAATTGGATTTGACCCGTAGAATTGGTCATTTCACCTTAAGCTCGTAGAATTATCTTCAACCCGCAGAATTGGTGATCTCAACTAAAGCCCGCATAATTGGCTTCGACCCACAGAATTGGTCATCTCTCCTAAAGCCCACAAAATTGGATTCGATCGGCAGAATCGGTCATCACAACCTAATCCCTCATACTTGGCTTTGACCTACAGAGTTGGTTACCCCCATCATTACTTTGGTCTTCACTTCATTTGAGACCATCACCAGCGTGTTCCTTCAAGCCCACAGATTTGGGTTCGACCCACAGAATCGGTCACCCTCATCTTTAAGCCCTTAGAATTGGCTTCGACTCGTAGAATCGATCACCCTCATCTTTAAGCCCTTAGAATTGGCTTCGGCTTGCAGAATCGGTCATCGTCATCCTTAGGTCCTCAGAATCGACCTCGACCCTCTGGTCATCCTCTTTCAAAGGCATCACGTGGTGTCTATTCGACGTCTATCATTTGTTCCAAACTCACCTGTCGAGGGGATCTATATACACCCCATTCTAATACCTCCTAACCTCTCCTTAGGTCCCTAGAACCTCCCTTCATCATTGTAAACCCAAGTCATACCCCAGGTACTGACCTAAAGGCCACCAGGCACTCCCAGGCTCCATTTGACCAAATGTTAAACTCTTCAACTCAATTGAGACTGAATGAATCTTCGAAGGACACTAAATCCCCTTTCCAACGGTTCGTCCCGTGTGCAATTCTGACTTACCATGTGGACGAACGACCCATTCTCCCCCGAAATTCGATCAGGAGGTCACCGGACGCTCCTAGGCTATGTTTGACCGAATTCAAATCTTTTGCTCGATCGAGAGTGAATGAATCTTTGAAGGGCACTAAAACATCTTTCCAACAGTCTGCCCCGTGTGCGATTTTGACTTACGGTACGGACAAACATTCTGTTTTACTCTGAAAGGTCACCGAATGCTTTCGGTCCCCGGTTAACCAAAGTTAACTCCCCGAACCAGGTCAAACTCTTTGGAATGTCGAAGTACATCTCCTAACCTTTCTAATGGTCCACCCCGTGCGCGATTTTGACTTACCAAGTTGATGAACGATCTATTTGCGTCCAAAGTTTCCTTGTTCAAAGGATCGACGATCTCTTCCGAGCCACATTTGACCCAAAGTAAACTCCCAAACCCAGGAGTAGTCCCAAGGACTTTCGAAGGTCATTGAAATACCTTTCCAACAGTTCACCCCATGCACGATTCAGATCAACGATTCGTGCTCTACAACCGAATTTTTGAAGGAACCTGAAAGACATTGCCAAACGGTAGGTTCTAAGCCCTGCCTATCGGTAGTGTGTCTAAACATACCTATGGATTGGCAGGACCAGGGCCATGCTGATCGGCAATTCTCTAGACCTATGAAAAGGAGGGCCTAACCTCATTCCATAAGAGGAGGAAAATCAGAGATCCATCACTCTCAACAAGCTCAGAAAACCCCTCTCGAAGTCAGCGTGATTTCCACATCCAAATCCCTTTCCAACCTTCACCTTTCATCATCTTTTCCATCAAACTTGGTTAATTAATTACCCTCCATCATCATCCACGTGCAAGGGCTACTCTCCAACATTCAAGATGAAGCTCAAGGTCTCCAAGAAGGTCAATTCTTTCAACTCTCTCTTTAAATTCCCCTAATTCACATTAATGTGCTTTATTACCAAGCACTTTTATTCTCTCATCTCACATATCTTAATATAATTTTTATTTAGTATTATTTCACAGCTCTTATTTTCATATAGATAAAACCCAAAAAACAAGAAAAGGAGGATTTGCTCATAAATTCCAAACGGGAATTCTCACACTTTTCTCACAACTAAAACCCTTTTGTACACACACACCCATATAAGAGAAGTCCCCAATTGGATTTATGGGATAAATCCCACCCCTCGTTTTTCATATGAACTACGTGGACTTTGATGCCTCTATTGGCTACGTAGGCGTCTCGGGGTAAAAATCGAGACTCGAGTCCTTTTCTTACTTTTTTCCTTTTTTTTTTTATATTCTTTAAACTTAACTCTCTTAAATCCTAAATGTGTGTGTGCATATATATATATATATATATTTGTTCTTAATGGAGTATTATTCCACATGCGTTATCATTACCTTATAATGATCGACGCTAGGATAATCGCATAAATCCTATTTTCTAATATTACTTTTAGGAACATTACTATGGATGACTCGCTTTATCTCTTCCATGATACAAGTCGATGATTCCTATCTCCACTACGTATACACATGCACACATATCACGAGGAAATAAAGGAAAATAGCAACAACCCATGAGAGACCGTAAGGGCAGAATGGGTACATAACACCTTCTCATTTCGTAACTTAGCCTCCGAACCCCTTTCGAATCATTTTGGTTTCGTATGTATCAATAGGTCTTCGAATGCTGTCCTTCAGAATGTCTCCCTTTTCTTTTATCTGTTTTGAGTAAAATATAATGGCAAGTCTGTCTCTCTACATTTTTCACCTCATTCACCGACGCCGACCAAAGCGCTCCTGAGAGGGACGCGTGGAACCTAGAGGGATCCTCTCCCTTCGCGAGGGGATATATCCAGGGATGGCCACAACAGCCGTGGAAAATTAAGCTCATAAGAAATAGTTAGAGGTCTGCCTAAAATAAAATCCATTTCAAACGTTGTTTGTGGGCCTTGCCAGGAAGGAAAGATAGTTAAAACTGCTAATAAGAAAGTTAAAGAAATCTTAACAACAAAACCTCTAGATCTTATTCACATAGATCTTATGGGTACTTCTAGAACTTTAAGCCTTTGCCGTAACAGTTACATTCTAGTTATGGTGGATGATTTCACTCGGTTCACTTAGGTTGCTTTCTTTAAACAAAAATCTGACACATTTCATGAATTTTTGAAAATCCTTTTACGTATTGAAAATGAAAAGTATACCCAAGTAAATAGAATTGGTAGCGATTGAGGTGGTGAATTTAAAGATTTGGTTGTAACAGAATATTGTGGCTACAATGGTTACAAACGTGAATTCAGTGCTCCAAAAACTCCATAACAAAATGGTATAGCAGAGTGTAATAATCGCACAATCCAAGAGATGGCTAGGGTATTGATATATAAAAAGAACTTGCCAAAATACTTTTGGGTTGAGGCAGCTCAGACAGCATGACATATAATCAATAGGATTTATCTTAGGAAAAATACCAAGCAGGCTCCATATGAACTCTGGTATGACAAAAGGGCCAACTTAAAATATTTTTGAATATTTGGGAGTATTTACTATGTTTGCAAAGACAGAGAACAAATGTCTAAATTTGAAACCCGTGGCGATAAAGCAATCTTTTTGGCCTACTCCCTTAATAGTTGGGCCTATCGTGTTTATAATATGCGTACCAAAGTTCTAATGGAATCTATAAATGTGATTATTAGTGACACTAATATTAAGAGTAAAGAACAAGAGCCAACTATAGTGGATGAGTCTGAAAATGTTTTAAACTATAACTCTAGAGATATAGTTGACTCTTTACCAACTGAGACCCCAAAAGTAATAAACTGGGTTTTTAAAGATCATCCATTAGATAAAATAGTTGGTAACTCAAATGTGACTGTTCGTACAAGATCCCAATTATGAAATATTGCTCATTTTGCATGATTTGTATCCCTAGTGGAACCGAAGAATGCGAATGAAGCACTGAATAACTCTTTTTGGATTGATGTTATGCAAGGGGAGCTCGCTTAATTTAAGAGTCGTGATGTGTGGTATCTAATACCTCGGCTAGAAAATAAAAAGGTTATCGGCACTAGATGGATTTTTAAAAATAAATCAGATGAATATGGGATGATAGTTAGAAATAAAGACAGATTAGTGGCTCAAGGTTACTCTCAGATTGAAAGAATATACTTCGAGGAAACATTTACCCCCGTAACTCACCTTGAGTCTGTTCGATTACTCTTAGCAATAGACTGTCATTTACATTTCACACTTTTTCAAATGGATGTGAAATTCATTTTTCTTAATGGTATTTTGACCGAAGAAACCTATGTTGAACAACCGAAAGGCTTCATTGATCCTCATTACTCAAACCACGTCTATAGATTGAAAAAGGCGTTACATGGTTTAAAGCAAGCCCCCAGGGCCTGGTACGAATGCCTCTCGATCTTTCTTATTAAGTTTTTCGACGAGGTGCTAATGACTAGACATTATTCGTTAAAATTTTTAACAAAAATGTCTTAGTCGCCCAGGTTTACGTAGATGACATTTTTGGTTCAACATCCCCTACTGAAGTAATTTTTTTTTTAAATATTATGCATGGGGAGTTCCAAATGCCATTAATAGGGGGGCTACAATATTTCTTAGGACTTCAAGTTAAATAATTGTCTGATGGGTTATTTATATCGCAATAGAGTTAGTAAAGAAATTTAGATTGGAAAATTCCAAAGACACTAGGACATCCATGAGTACTTCAATCAAATTATCTAAAGATGAACATGGGAAACCTATTGATCCTACCTTGTATAAAAGCATGATAAGAAGTTTACTATATCTTATTGCCTCACCTTCAGATATAATGTATGTTGTTTGTGTGTGTGCCCGCTATTAAAACGCACCTAAGGAAAGTCACTTACTATGTGTAAAAAGGATTATAAAATCTATCAAAAGGACAATCAATCTAGGAATTTGGTACGCAAATGACACGTCTAGCACCATAATAGGATACACTGACGCTGACTGGGTTGGCTGTTTCGATGACAGCAAAAGCACTTCAGGCACATGTTATTACATTGGTAATAACTTGGCAGGATGGAGTAGTAAGAAACAAAATTTCACTTCGCTTTCCATAGCCGAATCAGAATATGTAGCCACAGGTAGATGTTGTGCTCAATTGATGTGGATAAAGCAAATGTTAAGCGACTATGACATTAATGAAGATAAATTACACCCCCACTGCGATAACCAGAGTGAGGTTAATATTTCCAAAAATCCTGTTCAACACTCGTGCACAAAACACATAAAGATTCGACATCACTTAATATGTGAATTAGTAGAATCTAAGGAATTGGAAATTAACTATTGGCCCACAGAACTTCAATTGGAAGATTTGTTCACTAAGCCTCTAGATAATTTAAGATTTAAATCTTTAAGGAAATCTATTGGCATGATACACCTTGATTAGTATCTATCTTCAGTTAATATATGCTTATTTGTGATTTTTCACCCTTTGTCCATTTGAGACCAAATGGGGGAGAGGTATTTGAGTCCATCTGGACATTTATTGTACACTTCAACTAAAATCCTTTATCTTAGTTATTTATTTTTCAAGATTCTATACCACTGCCTTCTTTGATACATTTAGGGTATTGGGATGTATTTAGTTGAGTTATGTACTTTTTCATTTATAGGATACGGGTTAGATAGAATTTTGTATAGGACTAACGTTTTTGTAATACCCCGTATTTTTATGGCTTTTAAAATTGGGAATTTATTAAATTTAGTTGAGTAATAAATTTAATATTAATTTTACAGTAGGGCCAGTCTAGTCAGCATGGCCAACAGGGCCAACACCGCCAGTAGTAGGGTTAGCAGCAGGGCCATCAAGGATAACAACATTCTCAACAGGGCTAGTGGCGGGGTGGTAACGGCCAACAGGGCCATGGTCAGCAGGGGCAGAGGGGAGAAAACTTCAGGGGAAGATGTTTTAGTTGTGGCAAGAATGGCCATAGGCGTCAGGATTTCCCAGAGGGGGATAGGTCCCCACAGCTGCAGGGTGCTCGTAATGAGTAGCAGAGGCCACTTTTTCCATCCACCCTCCCAGCGCCAGCTCAGATGCCAGCCCTACCATCCATCCCAGCAGCCCCAGTCCAGCAGGGGAAATTATAGTATGAATGTGTCTATAACGTCCACCAGGCCACAACACCTCAGGCGTCACGCGCGATTAAGGGTACGTTTCCTATACATGGCACTATGGGTCGAGTTTTATTTGATACTAGGGCATCGCACGATTTTATAGCTACTCACTTTGCACGGGCCATAGGGTTATTAGACACGGCAGAGAGTACAGTGACATGTGTAGACTCACCACTGGGGAATAGGTCTTTGATTTTCTTTATATGCCGGGGTGTAGCTATAGAGATTGGTAGTTTGATTTTACCTACGAACATGCTAGTATTAGATATGCATGAGCATAACACCATTATTGGCATGGATTGGCTCGCTGCGTACAGAGCCATAATAGATTGTTTCGGTAGAGATATCATCTTTGCCATTCCGATCCAAGAGATGTTTTTGGTGGCGATGCCTCGCCCAGAGGGAGGATCTTTCACCCATTTGTATTACATATAGGAGGAGTCCTCTATGGAGATTGTGATTCCCCTGGATTCGATTCCAGTTGTTCGTGATTTTTTGGATGTATTCCAGGAGATACCTGGCCTACCCCACAGTCGAGAGATAGACTTTGTCATTGATTTGATGTTGGGCACTCAACCGATAGCACGTACACTGTACCGTATGTCTTTAGTAGAGATGAGGGAGTTACGGGATCAGTTAGAGTAGTTGTTAGGCCAAAGCTTCATTCGTAGGAGCACCTCGCCTTGGGGCACTCTGGTGTTATTTGTGCAGAAGAGAGATGGTTCAATGAGGTTGTGCGTGGACTACAGAGAGTTGAACAAGGTCACGATACATAATAAATATCTGTTGCCCTAAATCGATGACATATTCAACCAGCGGAGAGGAGAAACCTTCTTTTCGAAGATAGATTTGAGATCGGGATACGATCAGCTACGGATTAGGGAGTAGGATGTGTCGAAGACTTCTTTCTTAACGAGATATGGGTCATATGAGTTTAGAGTCATGCCATTTGGGCTAAAAAATACTCCAGCCATATTCATGGACTTAATGAACTGAGTGTTCAGAGATTTCTTGGATCAGTTTTTCATCGTCTTCATAGATGACATCCTGATTTATTCACAGACTGAGGAGGATCATGTCGAGCACTTAAGATAGGTTCTTCAGACTCTACGAGAGTATCAGCTATATGCTAAGTATGAGAAGTCCGGGTTTTAGTTACGGGAGGTAAAGTTTTAAGGGCATGTTGTGTCGGAATTGGGGATATCGGTTGACCCGAGCAAAGTGTTGATAGTAAGGGAGTGGGGACATCCCATAACACTGACAGAGGTGCGTAGTTTCTTGGGGTTAGTCGGGTACTATAGGCGGTTCATCCGATGCTTTTTGAAGATAGCGGGTCCGTTGACGAACCTGACTCGCAAGGGAGTATGGTATGTATGTGATGATGCTTGTCAATTAACTTTTAATTAGCTGAAAGATAAGCTGACTTCGGCGCCAGTTCTTGCTTTGCCCAGGCCAGGAGTGGAGTACCCTGTGTACGTTGACGCCTCTTTACAGGGACTTGGTAGAGTAGTTCGGCAGGAGGAGCAGGCTATAGCTTTTGCCACCTGCATGCTAAAGCCCGACGAAAGAAATTACCCCACCCACGACCTGGAGCTAGCAGCGGTTGTGTTCGCATTGAGGATTTGGAGACATTACTTGTTGGGGGGGGAAGTTTTGCTTGTTCATAGATCACAAGTCACTTCAATACTTGTTCACTCAACCGGAGTTGAACATGCGTCAGCGCAGGTGGTTGGAGTATGTGAAAGACTACCAGTTTGAGATACAGTATCATTCAGGGAAGGCTAATGTAGTTGCTGATGCGTTATGACATAGACCGGTAGGCGACGTAGCGGAAGTATGGAGAGCGAAGTGGAAAGAGCTGAGACACCAGGACGCGGTGGCTCATTCTTTTATATCTGTTATATGAGTCACACCCCAGATTGTTATGAGGGTAATACAGTCACAAGAAGTGGATACTTTTTGTAGGATTAGATTGTACGTCTTTTAGCTAAGGGTGTTGAATCCTATTCAGTGAGTTCTGATGGTGGTTTGAGGTTTAATGGGAGATTGGTGGTCCCGGAGGGAGATGATTTACGTCATGCAGTGATGACATAATTGCACGGATCCTGATTTGCGGTACATCCTGGAGGGGATAAGATTTACCAGGATATGAGGCGACAGTACTGGTGGAGTGGGATGAAGAAGGACATTGCAGAGTTCGTGTCCAAATGTTCTACCTGTCAGATGGTAAAGGTGGATTACCAGAGACCATCAGGGTTACTTCAACCGTTGGAGATACTTACATGGAAATGGGAGAGTAGTTCCATGAACTTCATTACTGGGTTGCCTACATCATTGTGGGATCACAATTCCTTATGGGTAATAGTGGATCGATTGACCAAGGTAGCTCATTTCTTGCCAGTACGGACATACTACACTATGGGCCAGTATGCACAGTTATTTATTGCCAAGATAGTTAGGCTACATGGGGTGCCCTTGGATATTATGTCTGATAGAGACAACATATTTGTGTCTCACTTCTGGGAGACCTTTTAGGAGGCCATGGATACAGAGTTGAGATTGAGTTCAGCTTATCACCCACAGACGGATGGAGAGACAGAGCGTACCAATCAGATGCTGGAGGATATTCTATGGAATGCATGTGTGTCCTTGATTTTGGAGGAGGTTGGGAGCCGTATCTTCATATGGTCGAGTTCACTTATAATAACTCCTATCAGTTCACGATCGGCATGGGCCCATTTGAGGTTTTATATGGCAGACCTTGTCGTTCTCCCTCTTGTTGGCTCGAGGTGGAGGATAAAAAAAATTTCGGACCAGAGGTGATTCAGGAGACTTCATCTAGGATTGAGCTTATCAGGAGTCATATTCGGGTAGCCCAGGACCGACAGAAGAGCTATGCCGATGGAAAATTTTCCTTCCGAGAGTTTGGCTTGGGGGACCAAGTATTACTGCATGTGTCTCCTATGAAAGGAGTAATGAGATTCGGGGAGAAGGGGAAATTGTCTCCAAGGTACGTAGGACTATTACCCATTATCGAGAGGATAGGGCTGGTGGCATACAAATTGGGATTGCCAGAGCATTTGCACCGTATTCACGATTTATTCCACATCTCGTCGTTGAGACGATATCTTCGGTATGATATGGCCCACACCTACATCACAATAGAGGAGATTGACTTACATCCTAATAGTTCTTATGAGGAGAGGCTATTGGCTATCCTAGACCATAGCAATGGTAAATTGAGGTCAAAGGTAGTTTCACTTGTACGGGTATAGTGGGAGCATCATAATGTGGAGGAGTCCACTTGGGAGCGCGAGGCAGATATGCGCAAAAAATATCCAGATCTATTTCGACCAGGTATGTCTTATTTTCTGAATTTCGGGATGAAATTCCATTATTAGGGGGGAAGTATGTAATACCCCGTATTTTTATGGCTTTTAAAATTGAGGATATATTAAATTTAATTGAGTTATAAATTTAATATTAATTCGAAAATTTATTTTAAATATTTACTAGCGTGACGAGAGTTAGTAATTATTGAGAATTTATTGAATATTACTTAATTGGGTAAAGTAATATGTATAATTGAATTTATTAATATGGTCGCGAGTGAATAACATGACAATTGTGGAAATTAAGTCGAGACGCGCCTGTGTCGTGTCGTGACTAAATTATTATTATAACAAGTGAATAAATTATAAGTCTCCTGTATGATCATTTGGAGTGAGCCAACGTGTCCGAAAGGGTCGAGATAGTCAGAAAAGTGTATCCGGGGGTTTAGTTTGGGTCTCAGGGCATTTTTAGGCCTAACCGGCACCCCAGAAGGGCAATTTAGTCATTTCCAAATTAGGCCTTAATTAAATGATGAAAATTGGGACATTAATATCTGATATTAAAAGATTATTATAGGGTTAACACTCTAAAAAAGTTAGAACAATAGTGAGAGGAAGGAAGGAAAAGCTTTCCAAGAAATCCAACGCTATGAACCAACTCAATTGCACCACCACCAACACCAAAACGTAGATCAGAGCGAGGGAATCAAACCTATACCTGTCAAACTCAAGGAATCAGACCTACCATCTTAAGGAAAGTATCTAACTTGCTATTTTTCTAGTTAATATTTCACCCATGTTAGAATAGGATTGATAAATATATGTTTTCGGGAAGAATTTGATGATTTAGGGAATTTAAATCACATGCTTAGGAAGAAATAAGTATATTTTGGAAATCTCATCATATGTAGAGGACTACCCAAGAAATTATAATGGTTTATAAGAGAGAAATATGGAAAAAGAATTATAATATTGGAATTTATAATGAAACTAGGGTTCTTGATAATTATGATGAATTTGCCCTTTAATTCGATACCGTTGATGAATTGGTACATGCTTCACATTGGAAATCATGTATATAGGTGTATGTAATTAGTAGTAAACTTGTTTGGGAGGTTGGAAATGATTAATGGTGTTTTGGAAAAATTTCTTGGATGAAACCCGTAGGTTGGATTAATAGTTTCTGGGCAAGAACTTCTTGATCGATCGATCGACTGATCGATCGATTGACCCCTCTTGGAAATTGCATGTTTTTCTCTTTTTGTTTAATTTGGATAAAATGCGTAGGAACCCCTGAATATTATTTAAAGAACATAATTGGTAATGAAGAGGACTAGTTGGGTCTAAGTAGATTTTTGTTGGATGTAATTTTATATGGGATGAAACCGTGGGTTAACGCGGGGTTTAACACATATTGGAAATCATTCGCACGCTAACTATGGAATTGAGAGGTTTATAAATGACTTAGACCAGTATGTTAGAGAGGGTATACCTACTTAATTGACCCTTGGGAAGAGAGAATACTTCGAGGGATGAGAAGTAATTACGAATACTTAAAATTGAGAATAAAATGAGATGATCCCTTCATGCGTAAAAGTTGGGTAAACTTGTATTACGTATGGTTAAAATATTAATATGGGTCATGGGCGAACCTAATTGGAAAATGAGAATACTTATATATATGATCGAGTGCATGTGTATATATATCTATATTATAATTGTGTATAATCATACCTGCTCTACTTGCTACCACGGAGGTTGCCGCGCCGGGATAGTCTTATCTCGATGGGACCTTTATGGAGGATATTGACATGTACCCTAGAACATAGGATTCCCATGTACAGGCTATATTATAATGATAGTCAGACGGAACTAAGAGACGTGAGGGGTATGTGCTGACCTCTTAGTGACTTGGATCTATGCTTCGCCTTCATTTTGTGTGTATTGTGTTAATACAGTTCAAGAGTGATTCCTGACTAGTATTTCCCTTAGTACAAGAGATACGGGGACTTGATAGTAGAGTATGCTAGCACCGTAGATTTTATGTGGGGTGCCGATAGTATATATATTATATGAGTGATTTATATATATATATGTATGTATGGAATTCTTCTACTATGCATATAAGTAGATAAATATTGAATAAAAGCTCCAAAATTATATTAAGTTTTCGGGAACTTTAAAACAATATTGAGGAATACATAAGGAACGTAAGAGAACCATTAAGGGACTAATCTCTAAAAAAATCAACGTCTTGTGACTTATTAAAAAAATGTATGGGAGATGAGTTAGATAGACTTATGAGGCATTTAGTAGTACGGTAGGTGTGCACACTAGATGAGAGGTGAGAATTCTCAAGAGAGTGTTGCGTACTAACATGGTTGTTATATTAGCAGGTAGGCATTTTAAATACTTGCTAAACTATTTTAAAAATTGTATTACACTCGGGCTCTGACCCATTTTCTGTCATTTCTCTCCCTCTCGTATGTATATATATATATATATATATATATGTATATATTACAGTTGATCAGCCACAGGGGTTCCAGGTGTAGAATCTTTTGACTAGACGTGCTGCATCTTGTGTGGAAAATGCAGGTGATTGTTGTAGATCCTTCCTCCTTTGGTTCCTCAGACTTCTATTTAGTTCTTTTAGTTAGAGCATGTGTCGCCCATTTCCAGAGTCTTGTTTAGACTTGATAGGGATTTCATATTTCTATCATTTCAGTACTCTGTTTTCATTTGGGATTATTTTATCTATCATATTATCTGTGGATTGTGATTATTTATTTGGATTTGAGTAATCTAGTTAGTATGGTTCGTTGGATGATTGGTATCTTTATCGTTTGTATTATTCATAAATTTGTTTATGTTTAAAAAGGTTTTTACAATAGAATTAAATAAATAAAATCATTTAAATTGTTTTGACACTTAGCTTAATTATTTAGGGTGTTTAAATTGGAAATATCTATTTTACGATAGTGATGTAAGAATGAACCAACCGTTCACCTTGATTTTAATTTAATAAAGGACTGATCACCCGCTATTTATTATCATTTTGGTATCCCTACGAGTCCTAGATGACTCAGAGCAGATTTTATCTCATATTTACAAAGGGCGAAATTAAAGAACACTATATATATATGACTTACTTGAGTATAATATATAGGAGCTTGTATAGTTTAGAAATATAGACAAAATTTAGGTCATTCTTATTTTTTCCTAAGCCTCATTGCCTCTTCATGATCTCAAAGATATCTACATCAACAAGAATATTGTCCTACAAGAAGAAATCCAACAACATTACACACTCTAGGATTTCATATTTCATAATTAATTGCATATATGAGGTGTGTGTGGTAATATGGGCTAAAAGGATTTTTTTACATTTAATTAGATTTTTTAGGAATTTTTAAAACATTTAAAATCCATTTTTAAGAAATTAAATTTAGGGTTTTTTTAATGTTTGGGGTTAATGTTGAATTTCCAAAGGTGCCTAAAAATTGGCTTGCGTAGAACTCAAAAGCGCTAGAGACTATTATGGGTATAAATTGAATTTTTAGATCTTCAAAAACTCCCGTGTGAGGAGAGATCTGAGACATTTACGTGTTGAGTTTATACCGGTTAGATCAGTGTTTCTTTATACTCACAACCTGAACTCTAGTTTACCATCATTCGATCATTTTAATCAAAGGTCTGCATGCGTTCCAATGTAATCCAAGTGACAACCTAAGAACGAATCAGAATGATTTTTAAATGCGGTCCATTTTGACCCATTGATATTGGACTTCGAATGGTCAAGTTGATCATAGCCGTTGGTTTGAATATGAGTTCCACATCCTTCAACCCATCCTATAAATAGAGACCATTGTCCTCTCATTTTTAAGTTTTGAGAGTTGAGAGGTTTGAGAGAAAAAAGAAGAGAGAGAGAATAAAATCGAGAGAAAATTTAAAACCTAAACAAAACTATGTTCAAATTTCTTGAGAATATATTCTTGAGTGTTTAGGGTTTTCTGATATTGGAAGTTCAAATCCTCTCTGATTTTAATCTCCTTCTTAACACCATCACTCAAATCATAACTCGTTTACCTATATAGAAACTTATAGGTCTGATTCAAACTGATACATTCACTTAATCTACTAGGACTTGATTTCTTTAGTTTATAATTTTTTTTCTCTTGTTGGTTTTGTTTTAAAATATTTATATTTCGTCTATATCCAACAAATCGCTTCTCTATTTTACAAAACTGAAAAAGGATTTGCAAGTTTTCAGATATGACTTTTTCACCGTGAAAAACTTGTGTATAAATAATATTTGTAGGGTCATTCTTTTTTAAATACTCTAAAAAAGACAAATTTGAAATTTTGAAAGTGTTAAAGATCAAATCTATTTTCAGTAGTGTGAAATATAGCATTTCATACTTAGAAAAGTTTGTAATTTGTAAGAATCGTTTGTATAAATGTGTGTGAGTACATCCATGTGTTAGGCAATTCACTCACAACACATTTCACACAAGAACACTTAAAAAGTGTGTTGGTAAAGAGATTTTGACCATTTGAGTCGATGTAAAGTTAAAAGGAGAAAAGGTGTAAATCTTCAGAACGACAAGGACAATGCCAGAGCCTTCGAAGAAGTCAGATTTACTTAATAGATATGGTATAATTCTTGACTTAGTATAGGTCTGTTTGTGTGTATAGTTCATTACTTGCTTGTAACCTAAAACTAATTTTAGTATATTTTTCATTTTGAGGTGTAGAGACCTCCGTGGATGTTTCCCCGTTTGGGTGAATTTTTATCAAGTTAAAAAATTCCCTTGCATTATGTGTTTTTTTACTTCTTCGGTCATACTACTGCACTGCTAGTCTTGGTTGTTGGGATTTAAAATCTTATTTCTTAAGTTATGAAATTACTCGTTCATAATATTTTCTAAACATATCTTGTGTTAATAGTTTATGTTCTAAAAGAGTTTCCTCAAGAAGCAGCTTCGAAACCTTATAGACTATTTTAACTTGTGTTAAACGACTTTATAATGTATTCTCATGATCACGTGGACAAGAAGATGAAGCCAGGAATGGAGATATTCTTCTAAGATAGCTACTCATGGATCAAAAGTTCCCAGCATCATATGTTACCGCTTGTCGAGAAGACTACAGCTGTTATCGAGATTTTTAAGGGAAGTGACTCTGAGAATTCATTCAACCTTCAAACACTGGGGCTAACACTCTGCATGATCCACTCAGGCACTACATCATTGGATCCATCGATCCTAATCAAGACTACTAATGCACATATCCTCAACGAGGGTGTTATACCAGTTCCATCCGCGGAGATACAACCCAACCCAGATGTTTATCCCGTTTTTTCTTATTTGGTTGTTCCTCCTTGTTCTGATCACAATGTAATCGAGACCTCCTTTGACGAGGTTTTCAAAGCTATTTTTCCCAAGAATGAAATAAATAAAGATTTTGAGTATCTTTTTGCGCCATACATTAATTGTCTTCATTCTAATCAAGCTCTTGATGATGGTGATTTTGTAAATGAACAATTCTTAATTGATCTTAATAAGGTCAATAACAAATAACATAACCACGTTCAAATTAATGAAGATGTAATTGTTGTTATCAATCTCAATTATAGTAGCCAACTGCACGAGAGTAGAATAGGATCCACCATTGATGAGAATGAGCACAAACAACTTGAAGAATTGTTGAAGGAATTTATGGGCCTCTTTATATGGTCTTACGACGACATGCCCAGCATTGATCCCAAAATAGCTTAACATGAGATTCCAACTCACCCGGAATGTAAACCTATCAAACACAAACTGCGAAAGCTTAGCACTATATGGTCGCTCAAGGTTAATGAAGATGTGGTCAAACAGTTGAACGTAGGCTTCATCTGGGTGATGGAATACCCCACATGGTTAGCCAACATTGTACTCGTGCCAAAATCTAGAGGAT
Source organism: Sambucus nigra (assembly GCA_949130495.1). Taxonomy (NCBI): domain Eukaryota; kingdom Viridiplantae; phylum Streptophyta; class Magnoliopsida; order Dipsacales; family Adoxaceae; genus Sambucus; species Sambucus nigra. The sequence continues at coordinate 554,301,202 of OX422210.1, read as the reverse complement.
AGGTTCATATTTGCCTTGATTACCGAGATTTGAACAAAGCCTCTTCTAAAGATGATTACCCACTTCCCAATATCGATATAATTGTGGATAACACGGCCAATCACGCTCTCAAGTAGCTCATTGATGGGTTTGCTAGATATAATCAGATCAAGATGAACCCTGATCATCAAGAAAAAAATTCATTCATCACCCCATGGGGAACCTTCTATTACGCAGTTATTCCATTCGATCTTAAAAACACAGGGGCTACCTATAAAAGAGCTGCCACAACCTTCTTGCATGATTTGATACATAGAGAGTTTTAGATCTACGTGGATGATATGATTATCAAGTCTAACACTCAGGAAGGTCATGTTCCCACTCTGTGGAAGTTCTTCGAACGGCTGTGGTGATACGAGATACGACTTAACCCACAGAATTATGTTTTTGGCATCACCAAAGGAAAGATTTTTAGTATTCATGGTTAAATAAAAGGGTATTGAAGAAGATCTTGCCAAATTGAAATCCATACTCGAAATGCACCACCTCGAACGAAGAAGGAAGTTCAGGGATTCTTGGAAAAATTACAGTATATCAGCCAGTTCATCATCCAGTTGATTTCTATTTGTGAACCCATCTTCAAATTCCTCTAAAAGGATTCAACCAAAGTCTGGAATGAGGCTTATAAGGAAGCCTTTGCCCGAATCAAGATATATCTAACCCAACCTCCAATACTTATGCCGCCGCAGCCTGGTCTCCCTCTACTCCTATACTTGACCATTACGGATACCGCGATTGAGGCTTTGCTAGACCATTACCTTGAAGAAACCCACAAAGAAAGGGCCATCTATTACTCAAGGCGTAAATTAGCTGGGTACAAAGTCAACTACTCTACCTTGGAGAAAGCATGTGTCGCCCTTGTCTTAGTTTACCATTAAACTTGTGCCCCGAATGGATCCTTATCAAATATCTGCTCGAGAAGCCTACCATGTCTAGTCGAATGGCTCGATGGTTGATGTTATTAGCTAAATTAAATATTGGTATGTCATGCAAAAAGCCATGAAAGGAAGAGTCATCTCTGACTACCTTATGGAAGAAGTTGGCGTTTAAATATTCGAATTCTCGAATGAAAATGTCCTTTGCACCTCTCAGGAAGACCTCCGATGTCAAATGTTCTTTGACAAAACTGCGAATAAAAAGGGATATAGCATTGGGATACTCCTGATTGCCCCTAATGACTCTCACACTCCCATTGTCATCAAGTTATATTTTCTCTGCACCAACATTATGACTGAATACGAGGCATGCACCACAGACCTCAAGGTCTCTCTTACGAAAGGGAGATTGTACCCTCATCATCAGTCAGGTCCTTAAAACATGGATAGTCAATGAGGAAAAAATCGTACCCTTCCACGCCCACCTGGATATCACCTTTCACTACTTTCCCCGAGCAAGGAACAACTTAGTCGATGCCCTTTCTACTCTAGCCTCTATGGTTGACATGCCCGAGGAAATAATGATGGCTCTTTACCTAGTCCAAAAACAAGCTAAACCAATCCACTGCTACCACATTGATCTCATCACAGAAGAGGACTCCGATATAGCCAAGTGCTGGTATTACTATATTTGGCGCCTCCTCAGGCACGGTAGGTTCCTTGAGATGTCAACAAGAAAGATTGAGCAACTCTTCGCAAACTAGTTGCCCAGTATATTATCTTCAATAAACCACTGTTAAAGACAATCTTCGATGGAACCCACTTACACTGCATCACAGGGACTGACATTGAAAAAATATTATATAAAATCCATAACGGGGAATGCTAACCCCACATGAATGGACATAAGTGCTAAGAAGATTATCCGACAGGGTTACTATTGGACTACCATGGTTTTAGATTGCATCGCCTATGTTCGGAGATGCCTTAAATGCCAACAGTTTTCTAATCTCCAGCACTTGACTCAATGTGAATTATACAACATGACCTCTCCCCGGCCGTTCTCCAAGTGGGGCATCGATATAATGGGGAAAGTTACACACAAAGCCTCCAATGGGCATGTGTGAATCTCGGTTTCCATTGATTACTTCACTAAATGGGTAGAATCTGAGTCATACGCAGTATTGAATGCTAAAAAGGTATCCAAGTTCATCTAAAAGAACACTATCTGCCAAGATAGGGTTCTGCACAAGCTAGTGTCAGATAATAGGTTACATTTCAATATAGAAGTCATAGAATTTATTGACGAGTACAGGATTCAAAGACAAAAATCTTCTCCCTACAGACCACTAACCAATGGTGCAGTTGAATCCGCTAATAAGAACCTCAAAGAAATCATCAGTAAGCTGACTGAGTGTTATCGAGATTGGGCCGATAGGATTCCTTATGCCCTCTAGGGCTAACACACTTTAGTTCGAGCATTTACTTGGGATACCACTTACTCTCTAGTATACTGCATGGAAACAGTCCTACCCGTTGAACTAGAAATACCTTCACTACGCATCATGCTTGAAATCAAGGTCAATGTAGAAGATTAACATCAGAGTTGTCTTGACGAGTTATCACTCTTAGACGAAAGGAGGCTAAAGGCTCTATATCATTTACAATGGTATCATCGTCGGATAACATGATCATTCAATCGGAGAGTCACTGATTGTGGTGTTCGAGAATGGAGTTTATCCCTAAAAGAAATTATAGAACCCGTCTGGGACCCTGGGGAAGCAAAACTGGAGTTACCCCTACATTGTGAAGAAGATCATGTCCGGTGGCGCGACTATGCTCACTAACCTTGATGAAGAAGAGATGGCCCGTCCAGTCAATGTGGACCGTCTCAAGAAATTTAATCCTATCCAAAATCTCGACGTGCTATGACTCCCCTCATCTCCATTCTATTCTAAAAACAATTCTTCATTTCCCTCTATTCAGAACTACAAGGGGCCTGATCCTCTAAAAAACCTTTTTTCTTTCAAAAATGAAACCCAAAATTTTTCGAAACCCCAGAGGTACGTAGGAAGCTCATACACTTTACATGGTCACGGTCCCCTTATTTTTCACAAAATGTTAATCTTTTCTTGTCACTGAGAACAACAGTTCATTTTATCATGAACAAAATGATTATGCATGCCTTAGCGATTGGTATTGATAATTCAAATGTAAAACTCATCAAGAGGCACGACAATATAATTAAAATCCTTTTTTATTGCATTTTGGGAAATTTCGGTACGATTACAGGAAATATCAGTGTAGGGAGTCAAACAACTACCCCCGCCAAACCGTCCTAAAAATAAACCAAACCAAACTACTCTTAAAACAAACTAACAAAACCTTCCCAAATTTATCCCCATAACCAAATACATAACAAAACATGTTAAATCTTCACAAATACCTATCATCACAAAATACCCTACCTCAGATACTAGAATACCCAACTCCATCATCATCTACATATTGAGGCTCCCAAACTTCCTCTATCTCGATAGTATGCCTAAGGCACTCCATGAAACAGTAAGCTAGGACCAGCCTAGAGAAAACCACCATGCTCCCCTCCATAGTGTCAAACCTAGAAAACTAACTCTCCCCAGTCTCCTCTGTCAATATTTTAGCCACTCCCTTCTTCCACAGCTATTTCCCATAATTTTCGGACGCATGCCAAACCCTGCCAATAGATTAGGAAAGACATATTGACGAGTGACGCCTCTCCCACAAAGATCCCAACCACATGCACAAGCCTTCCATCAATCTTTTACAGGAAACAAGTCCAGGGTACATGAGGGCATAATTTTCTCCCATCTGACTTGACGCAAGAGCCGCTAGGGAAAATAGAAGGAGGTCTGTCAGAGGCCAACTAACCGAATATGCCGGTATTCCCCCAGTTCTATAATGGGTTGTAACTCCCCCACCAGGGCACTGAACAATGCATATTTCGAGATCCGTGCTCCACAAGCCAGTTTACCCTATTCTCTATAGTCGGGCCAAATCTGATGAAATAGTGGGTGAATAAATTCAACACAACTGGAAATGGATATTCCGGGGGGTTGCCAAGCGGAATCTTTCAGACAACCACATGAATAACATAACTTGGCCACCTCTAAAAAAAATAGAACGGCCTTCCCGCCAAGTATATATATTATTCAGGATGTCTTCTAGTATCACCACCATAGGATTATGATGATATGACATCCACATAGTAATGATAGCTAGTTGAGGGTCCACCAGTAGGTCCTCGATCACCAGCAATAGCTTTGAAGTTAAGCCCCGGGAAATAGCTCCACCTTCTACTCAAACATATTCAAAAATTAAAAAAAAAACACTTTTTCTACTCTTTATCAAAATAAAAACTCAACAACAAATTAAAGTGCATGTAGAGTAAGCCACTAAATCAAGATAATCAAACAAAATATGCACCGCTTTTTGTCTTTTTTAAGTCTCTTTTCAAGTGCAATGTTGCTACATCAATCATGAAATATGGTCAATGCCAAGCTCCCACTGTAAACGATCTAAGAAAATCCTGAGGAGCCATGCCTCAAGGGTAAAAGGTCACCTACATCCCTAATAGAGATTCAAAAATCCTATCCAATGCCACTGGCCCCTCCTCAGGTATCACCCTTAGAGATCAGTCCATCTCTATCTGCAAGCCCTCATAATGAATCCCTAGGATCTTCTGAACCCCATACTAATAGACACCTGTCCATTCCCCTTCCCAATATAACCCATAAGATCGTGCCTCTACCGGTTGGTAACCCCTATAACATGTCGGTCGGTAACCCCCTAAAATTTTGTATAAAAAGTCCGAGAAAATTCCAAAAATTTTGAGGAAAACTCCTGAAATTGCCAACTAAATATTGGAACATTTATTCATCAAGAAAACCATCTTCAAACTCCCTAAATCCTCAGTCGAATTATTACCACATTTTATTCACTTCTTAAACCCTAAAATTCAGCACGCCCGTGTCCCAAAAATTCACACTCAGTAGTAATCAAATGCTTCCTCGATAGAACTATCCATTTTCCTAACAGGAATTTGTGAATTAAACTTTTTCCCAAGAAAAAAAAACCCAATTTTCCTAAGTAGATCTAGAAACCCTAACTGGACATCTCTCCCCAACGACAAATTCCCCAGCGAAATCCCAAAATCTCAAGTCATAAACCGTTTCCCCAAGTGGAATTTCTAGCTAGGAATTTCAGCTATTCTCAAAAAGATAAAATCTTCAGACAGATATCTCTTCCCCGGTAGAGTCTGAAGAAAGGTGAAATTAAAATTTCCTAAGAAAGAAAACCCCCAAATTACAACTTAACGTCCTCAGAATTGACCTCGACCCTCAGAATTGGTCGCTCATACTTCAGGTCCTCAAAATTGACCTCAACCCGCAGAATTGGTCGCTCCTAACTTAATGTCCTCAGAATTGACTTCGACCCTCAAACCTCAGAATTGGTCGCTCATACTTCAGGTCCTCAAAATTGACCTCAACCCGTAGAATTGGTCGCCTCTACTTAAGGTACTCAGAATTGACCTCGACCCTCAGAATTGGTCACTCCTTACTTAAAGACCTCAGAATTTACCTCGGCCCTTAGAATTAGTCTCACTCTACTTAAGGTCCATGGAATTGACCTCGACCTTTAAAATTGGTCCCTCAACTTAAGGTCCTCAGAATTGACCTCGACTCTCAGAATTGGTCACCTCTACTTAAAGTCTTTAGAATTGACCTCGACCCTCAGAATTGGTCACTCTCTACTTAAGGTCCTCAAAATTGACCTCGACCCTCAGAATTGGTCGCTCCCTACTTAAGGTCCTCCGAATTGACCTCGACCCTCGGAATTGGTTTCTCCTTACTTAAGATCCTCAAAATTGAGCTCGACCCTTAGAATTGGTCCCTTTCTACTTAAGGTCCTCAGAATTGACCTCGACCCTCAGAATTGGTCACTCAACTTAAGGTCCTTATAATTGACATCGACCCTCTGAATTGGTCGATCCCATCTTAGGTCCTCAGAATTAACCTTAGCCCTCATAATTGGCTATCCCCCGCATTACCTTAGGTCCTCAAAATTGACCTCGACCCTCTGAATAGGTCATCCTTTACCCCTTTTGGTCTATAAAATTGACTTTTTTTCCCAAAACATCATGTGGTGTCTATTCGATGACTTTCACTTGTTCCAAACTCACTCATCTAGGGGCTTTGTAGACACCACATTCTAGGACCCCCCGACTCTCTTCTCAAGTCCCTAAAAACCTTCCCATACATTATAAACCCTAGGTCACTCTCCGAATACCGATCTAGAGGCCATAAAGTTCTCCCTAGCCTCGTATAACTCTAGTCAACTTCATCATCAGAGAGAAAGCTCAATGAATCTTTGGAGGAATTTAAATCCCATTTCAAACGGTCTTCCCCATGTATGAATCGGCATAACGGTTCAGACGAACGGTCCAATTTACTACCAAAAATTAATCTAGAGGCCCCCGGGCGCTCCTGAGCCCCAACTTGACCCCAATAAAACCCATCGGCATAGCAAAATCTCAATGGATCCTCTAAGGGAACTGAAACCCCTTTACAATAGTCAACCCCATGCACAAAACAACAAAAATGCTCGGATGAAAGATCCATTTCCCCCTAAAAATAGATTTAGAGGCCACCGGGCTCTCCCGGCTACGTTTGACCAAGGTAAGCTCTTCAACTCAAATGAGACTGAATGAATCTTTGAAGGGCACTGAATACTCTTTCCAACGTCCACTGAAAGCGTGAATCATCCTTACAAGAGGACAAATGATCCGTTTTACTCTGAAAGGTCACCGAGCACTTTCGAGCCCCATTTGAACAAAATTAAATCTCCTAATTGAGAAAATCTTTTTTTAACGTCGAAGTGCCTCGCATAACCTTTTTAATGGTCCACCCCGTGTGCAATTCGAACTTCCATCGACGTCTGATGATCTTTCGTCCAAAGGATCGATAGGTTCTTTCGAGCACCGTTTGACCCATAGTTAACTCCCGAAACCGGGAGCAGCTCGAAGGATTCTTAAATATGTCTAAATTACCTATCTAATGGTATACTCGGGTGTGATTTTGACTTACGAATTGCAACCGCTTTTTTAAAAAAACCGCATGAGACTACCAATTGGCAGGTCCATTTCCATGTCTATCAGTAGTGTGTCATGGGTTACCTGTTGATTGGTAGGGCAGGGACTATGCCAATTAGCAGTCCCTCTACCCTATATAAGGAGAGAATTAACTCACTTCAAAAGGTACCCCAGATTCATCAATTTCGGTGATCTCAACAACATTCTTTTGCATTCAACAAAGTTTCCTTGTGTGAAATTCCTGTCCACCTTTCATTCCCATCATTCCCATACCCAATTTAGCAAAAATCTCTTTCTATCTCATCCAACATTCATCCCAACTTGCAAGTAAGCGCATTAAGTATCAAGGTCAAGCCTCAAGTCTCCAAACAAGGTCCAAACATCCTTCTCTCTTTAATTTTTTTTACATCCGCATTAGTTACATAAATTCTTAATTTAGCTTTTACTTTAGATCATATACATTAATACCTCATGCTTTATTAGCTATATTGCACATAATTTATTTTCTATAAAAATCCAAAACAAAGAAAAAAAGGGTTACACCTATGAATTCCGACGGGATTCTTCATCACATTTTCTCAAAATTAAATATATTATTTCTACACACACACATATATATAATAAAATCCCGTTTGAATATATGAGATAAACCCCACCCTTGTGTTGCATGTGAACTACGTGGACGTTGATTCCTTTATAGGCTACATAGGCATCTCGGGCTAAAACTCAAGACACGGGTCATATTTTCATCTTTTTATATTTTATCTATATATTATTCATATATATATCATACTTTTGATTCATACATGCGTCTTATCTAACATATATTTTCCTTTCACCATAACGATCAATATCTCGATAAGCTCACACGCCATATTTTGTAATTATTATTCTGAGAACATTCATGTGGATGACCTCACTTCATCTTTTCCAAGATATGAGTCAAGCGATTCCAATCTCCCCTTATATATATACGCGCACACACTTCGCGGAGAAATTATGGAAAATAGTAACACAAACCCATTAGAGACTGAAAGGGCAGGATGGGTGCCTAACACCTCCCCGTTTCGTAATTTAGCCCCCAAACCTCTGAACTATTGGTTTCACAATCATCATTTTGTCTTTTATGCCACTCTCTCGAGGTGGATACATGTTCTTTTGCCTATTTTGTGCAAAATAGGCTGGCGACTCTATATTTTTACATCACCCCAAAATCGACGATGGCCAAAGCACCCAATGATGGAGCGAGGGGCGAGGGACCTTTAATTCTCCTTCTTTATCCCCTGAAAAGTGCCCAGGGGAGGGGGGGAGATTCTCGAGATGGCCACACAAGGATTTTTATCTTGTCCCAAAAATTAAACTACGATCTAAGGACTCATAAAGTACTCTTACCTTGTCTCTAGTTTTAATGTAAGGTTTCAGGACCTAAAATTCAAGTTGTAAAGACTTCATCCTTAACTTAATACGAATAGTAAAATGCTTAGGACCCAAAAGAGCCTACACTCCATATGTCTATATGACCCAAAAACCATAACTAAAGGTTCCTCTTTATTGATATTTTCATCCATAATTTCCAATAAAAGGTCTAAGGTCTAAGGTCTAAGGACCATAAATAGCCCATGAACGAAGATTTATTTTAGCCAAATTGTTTTTAAAAAAATATGGAGTTATACAAGAAAGATGAGTAAACCTTGGCAAAACTCCCCTCATACCTATTTCTGAAAATACTCAAAGAAAAACCTTTGTTTTTGAAATATTTTAGGGGGGATAAGTGTTCAATTGAAATCAATTGTCCAAAACTTTAGTTTTAAATGAAGCAAAGGTGCAAGGACCAAGTTTCAGAGGTCTTAGGCCCCTTTGTGGAACCTTATAATGTCATCCTCAGGGGTGCTAAGGTCTAGTGACTTATAAACACAGTATGTCCCTCAATATTTTTAGAGGTTGTAAGACCCTTATAAGGACTTCAGATTAGAATTTTCCAAATTTATAGGTCTTATAACCCTAAGAAGTATTTCAGAATTTAGGGTATTCTAAGTTCAAAGGTTTTATGATCCTTTGTGGGACTTCGGGCTCAAATTTTACCTAAGATCAAAGGTCTTTTGACCCTTCATGGGACTTTAGGTTTCAAAACTAATAAAGTCTATAGGTCTCATGACCCATTTATAAGACTTTTAAAATTTTCCAAATTCTATGTTCAGAGGCCTCAGGGTCCTTTGTGGGACTACAACATCTAATACGCCTAAGCCTAGAGGTTGTAGAACCCACTGGAGGGCTTAAGGCGAAACAATTTTTTTGTTATAAGGTATTACGACCCCCAAAGAACAAAACCTTTTATTTTAAAGTTCTCTTACTTGGCATTACATTGTCTTAGGAGCCTTTGAGGAATAAAATTCTAAGTCCAAATTTTAAGTTGAAGGTCTTAGGACCTTTACAGATTTGATTTAAAGCCTTCGCGCCCAAAAATTTTTGCGGGCTAAGTGTTTGTACATAAATTATGGGATTTTAGTCCTAAAAAGTACAAATATAACTAATTTTATGGTTCTATGTCTAATGACCCACTATAGAACCTCAATCTCGACTTCAACAGATTTTTAAATATATAACAGAGGTCTTAGGACCCTAAAGTCTACTCTAGAAAATTCACCACTAAAGTTAATTTCATTTACTAAGAAATGTTTTGGGGGCTAAGGGAATACTACCCGCCGAAAGACCCTAAATGGACTTCAGACTCTGCAAAAGGTTCTTTAGCAAAACAAAAGAGTAACATAAGAGACTAGAGAAAAGCAGAGAAGTACAAAACAAATAAAATTCCATGACTCTGAAAACTAATTTTTATTGAAGATAGAATATGGAGACTACTAAGAATGGCCCATAACCAATAAATAGTCTATAAATAAAATTACATAAAAGCCTCTCAAGGCTTGGGATTTTAAGGATCCAAAAGGATTTCACTTCTTTAGTCTAGAGAGGTAGAGTTGCTTCCTTCGTTTCTTTTTGGTCCTTCGGAGAAAATTCTTCAGTAATATCACCATCAGAGTTGCCTTCATCCTTTAAGGCCTCTTCTTCTGACTGGGGGGTATCAGTAAATAGACCAAAGACGTCCATGTCAGGGAATAACTGAAACCATAATTGGCCTTACAAGCCTCAAAACCATAACTAAAATTCTATAAAAGGAACATCTTAAAGGCCACTGACTCCTGATAAGCATGCAAATGATTCTGCACTGCAATAAGAATCGTACCTATAGCTCTTTGCATTTCACCAACAGCTTAGCATAGATCCTCTGCAACTCTTGGCCTTTAGAGGTTAGTAGTTCCTTCTCAATAGATATATTTTAATCTAACTTCTTTAAAATCTCCACCTCATTGTCAGCATGCTGAAGTTTTTCCTTAAAGCTTTGACATTCAATATTATGGCCTTAGAGAGCCTCCAATGTAACCTTTATCTCAACTTGTCCAAGGAAATTTAACTCCTCAATATTATCTATAGATTCTTATTAAACATCCAATAAAGATCAATTGTCTTTAAGAGATTTTTTCTTCAAGAGATTCTCCTACTCCAAGGAGATGACTTCCACCTTCAAGACATCATTTTCTTTAGTAAGGGACTCCATTTGTAACTTTTGATCATTAATCACATGGTTTAGGTGCATCTAGTGAGGTACCAGCTTCCTGCCATATTAGTAGCCTTCTTCCACGCTGTGCAGTCATTAAGAGTGACAGCTAATAAGGCCTCTGTCAATGATGTTCCTGTAAGAGAAAAAGGGATATGAGAATTCTGATTGATATAAGGATATTTTCAAACATCCTCTTCTTATATGCCTTCATGTCCATGGGCCTTGGTACAAAGCACATTAAATAAATGACCACTCCCCTCATCATCTTCAATGGAGAGAAAACTTATTTGCTAGGGTATGTAACTATTCCCCTTTCCCTTGGGTCCAAATACTACTTCATAACTATTTGGAACAAATTTAGAGTGGTAGACCTATGCTTTGCCTACAATGTGATCATAGGAACACCCTCACTCAATGACCTAGATGTTTTCATCTCAATACGGAGATTAGTAATGAGTTTCCTAACCTTTAAGGGGGTAGGGAAAGTGTTAGGAGATCAGAAGAAGGCTTGAGAGTGTTACATCACCTCCATGAAAGAAAGGAAGAGGTCGCTCAATGCTCCGATAATCCTCACAGAGTTCCCAAAAAAGCTTCAAAAAATTCCTAAAGTCTTAGCATAGGTCTTACCTCCACCACCGCCAATGGATAAGTTCCCCCGAGAAAGTTTGAGCACAAATTTGATGATCTTAGATACCTCAGCCATACAGAATGAGGACAAGTGTCCTCATGCCTAGACAAACCTATCTCAAAAGTAAGAAAAGGCCTCGTGAGGCATGTGAACCCCTAAATTGATGTATCTAACAATCCAATGAAATGAAATTAAATGAAATGAATCTTTTTTGTTATTTATAATGTTGGTAACATGAATCTTCTTTTAGAGTTGGAAGGACATCACCCTTTGCTCAAAACTTAAATAAAGGTCTTAAGTCCCATAATAAAGAGTTGAGAGGACTTTAGACTTATCTTAGGTTTAAGATAAGGCCTCAGGACCTAAATTTCAAGTTACAAAAACTCCAGCCTTAGATTAAGACTAATAGTCAAAGGTCCTAGGATCCAAAAAAGTCTACAATCCTCAAACCACCTTAATCGAAGGTCTAAGGACCCATAAAAGACTAAAGGTAGTTATTGAGATTCTTCATCCATAAAACCCAAGAGGATAAGGTCTAAGGACCCGCAAATGGCCTGCGGAGATTGAACAAAAAATGAGTGAACTTAAGTAAACACCCCTCAAACTTAGTCTTGAAAATACTTAAAACTTCCATATTTGAAAATATATTGGGCGGTCTAAGTGTTCAAATGCAACAAATTGTTCAAAATTTCATTTTAAAAATAATGTAATAATGTAGAGCACTAGGTTTGGAGGTTTTGAACCCTTTGAAAAGCCTCACAGTATCCTCCTTAAGGGGGTTGAGGTCAAAAGACTATCCAGGTTAGCATGACCCACAATATTCTCTCAGTACGAAGGTCTTAGGGACCCTAAAAGGACATCAGAGTCGATATTTTATAAGTTTGGAGGTCTTAGGACCTTACAAGAACTTCAAATTTTTTAAAATTCTATGAGTTTGGAGGTTTTAGAACCCTTAAAGGACTTCAGAGTCAATATTTTAGAAGTCCAAAGGTCTCAGACCCTTACAAGGACTTCAAATTGTCAATAATTCTCTAAATTCGGAGGTCTCAAATCGTTATAAGGATTCTATATTTCAAAATTACACCAAAGTTCAAATGTCGAGGACCCACTGGGGGTCTTAATATAAAAATCCTAAGCCTAAGGTTCTAAGGACCCTGCTCAGGTGCTCACTTCAGGCGTTTAAGCATAAAATAATTTTTGGGGCCATCTATTCAAACAAAAAATCATGGGCTCTCAATCCTGTAAAGACACAAAAACTAATATGTTAAGGTTCTAAGGTCTTATGACCCATTTCAGAGCACCAACCTTGATATTTTAAATTTCACAAGTATTTGACAAAGGTCTTAAAATCCCTCAAATTTACCTCAGCAAGTTGTTTATTCATATTATTTTTCTTTACCAACAAATCTATGGGGGGATAAGGTGGAATACTACCCACTGATAGACCCTAGATAGATAAATGTTTTACAAAAATTCCTTAGTAAAGCATCACAGAAGTTAATGTTCAAAAATCCAATCCATTGTCATTAAAATGGAAGGGCTCCAGAGATGTACATCAAAAGGACCGCAACCCATAACAGTTCAAAAGAAAAAAAAAATATATATATATATATATAACGCTTCTCAAGTCTTAAGAGTAATATGGTTAACAAGGGCTTGACTTCTTTAAGGTTAGAGAGGTGGGGATAGCTTTCTTGGCATATTTTTATTAGGCTTTAAGATTAGAGGTCTCAACAGGATCATAATTAGTACTTCCTTGTCTTAAGATCTCTCTCCCTTAGATTGAGGAGCCTCAGAAAATATACCAGAAAGATCCACCTCAAGGAATAGCCACTAGAATATGGACTTATGAATAGCCACTAGAATATGGACTTTCATATCTCAAAGCCAACACTGAAGTTCTAAAAGAGGTACTTTTAAAAAAACCTCAGACCTTTGACAGGCGTCCAGCTGGTTCTGCATAACATTTTATGTAAGGACATTTTTATCCATTATCAATTTGTATGTCGTACGCCGTTACACCGTTGAAGAAATTCAAGATCGCATCTACATCAACGGATCCGAATATCAAAGCATCTTCAACATCATAGCCTCTGCGAGAATGAACTTGGTAAAATTTTGTTTTTACGTTCCTTAAAGTTCATATTTAGTATTAGGAAATTTTTATAAAACGTTTTTTATAAAAATAAGAAGTAAGTTTATTCAAGCAAAATGAGGCTTTTAAAAGTTTTTTATTTTTCTGGGAAGCCGGACCGGTCCACCTCTATACCTGACCGATCCGCCTCCGAACCGGTCCTCCCTCTACCCGGACCGATCCGCTTGCTGAAAAGCCAGTACACCTCGGACTGCTTGCGAATCGATGATGCCATAATTTAAAAGAACCGATTCGAGGTCGGACCGATCCGCCTCCAAGCCGGACCGGTCCGCCTGGGATAAGTTCGAACAGTTCCGTGAGTTTTTTAACCACCATCTCATATTTCCTATATATATAACTATTCCGATGGTGTATTTTTTTATGTCTTTGAGAAAACGTTTTTAAGAGTTCAAACACAACAGGACTTCAATTTTTGATGTGCCAAACATCTTTTTGATTCACACACAAAAATCCCAATTACTTTTGTGAATCTTTTGGAACCTTAGAACACAATTTTGTTATTGTTCAACCCTTGTGGAGAATCCGTCTTTCTTGTTCATTGCTTCCCTCCTGGAAAGGGAAAATTCCAGCCGACAAACTTGTGGAGAATACGTTTCTCTTCTTCGTTGCTGACCACCTGGAGTTCCTGCGGGAGATTTCAGCCGATACATCGAAACCGATGTCTGAGGGTATTTATTATGTCGCACTTATTCATTATAATCTGTGTAAGCCGTTTTATTACAAATTATAGTGACATAAAAGGTTTTGCCCCTTTGGAGGATTTTTCCTAAACGTGTTTGTTTTATCCTGCATGCTTTATTTTATTAGATAAATCATCTAGATGCATGATTTAGGGTTTAACTAAAATTTGGGATTAATTAAAATTGGATTTTATTTGAGAAGTCGCAATATTTTCGCTGTTACTCTCTCATTTTAGATTTTCCCTGGAGTTCTTTATGCTTAACCAAGACTTAAGCATACCTCGTTTATATCTCTTGGACTTAAGAGATTAATTGGTTTTTTAAAATAAAAAATTAAATTATTTTCCTCAGAAGTTTATCCTCGCCGTTAACTAGAAGAAGCCTCTGTTTAAAATCATGAAGCTCAGATCTTAGGATGGAAGAGCCTCCACTATAACTTTAATCTAAATCTAAACTTGGGTGTGAAGATCCTTAACATTTACAAAGGAATCACAGGAGGAACATAATAAAGACATATTGTCTCTAAAAATATTCTCATAAAGAAGCTTCCCTTACTCCAAATAAGAGACCTTGGCCTTCAAAACTTACATTTCCCCCTCAAGAGACTTCATCTGCAGCCTTAGATCATTGATCATCCTGTCCAAGTGATCCTTAGTGAGGTATGAGCTTCTCGCTATATTATTGGCCTTCTCCCAAACTCTACTACCATCGAGGGCATCCTCTAGTAGAGTCTCTATCATATCATGAGCCTGCAAGAGAAAGGGAACATTTAAACAAGTAAGATAAAGTAAAAACCTATAGTAGAGGTTGAGAAAATATACAAACATCTTGCCCATTAAATGGACCTTCTCCTCAGTATGAGCAGCGTACCTCTTCCCCTCAAGGAAACCACCATATCTGAAATTTTTGACCGGTCAAACAAACAAAGGGCATTAACAGCTGAGGTATAAGGGTATACCCCCTATGATGTGGTAGAAAATCCTCCACTTCTAAAATCTTAAGCCCCCTAGATGTACCGCTCACCTCAGTCCCCCTTAAAAAACCCATCCTCCTGAAGGGCCACCAATTTCTCGATGGCTTCTCTCTATGAGACTAAGGGGTGAAAGTCCCTTGGAATAGAAGTATGTTCTTAGATTAACCCCAAAGTCCCACTTACCCAATATCTGCTTGTAGAGAGTTTCAGGATTTCATAAGCTCTGATCAAAGCCCTTAATAAATCCAAGGCCTGGGCTAGCTTTATCCACCAACTTGACCCTAAGAATTAGAATGTCCAGCAAAGAACTAAACTTCAAGCACATTATTTTCTTGGTCCTCTTTTTCTTTTGTACTGTAGCTTTAGTAAAGATATTTTAGCCAATCCATTATGCTGACATCCCTTGTTTTCCTATTGGATTAGTAATAGATCAAAGACAAATTTCAAGAAATTATAAGCAAAGACCATAACACAAGGAATGAAAATGCAACATAAGTTATGAGGAGAATAGTCAGAACAAAGAACGGTCTCATTCGCAAGTATAGATACTTTTTCTTCCTTGGTAGGATAATCCTCACCCTTCGAATGGTCATCCTCGCCTGCAGAGGCTTCAGGTATATTAGCCAAGACTTCAGGATCAACCTTCCTCTTTCGGGGAACTAGAACATAGGGCTCAGACACCTTCATGTCCTCAATAACTATCTTAAGGGCCTAAAGGTCCCTCATAGGCATAAGAGGCTTAGACTAAGGTCCAATCCCATAGTTAAAATAGCGTATGGCAGTAACAAGGACCTCAAAGGGGGTGGAAGAAATTTTTGGGCCTCGGTGATCCAGTATACTCAGACATAGTGGGTTCGAAAACCACTGCAAGAGGTAAAAGAAAAATATAAAAGATCAAAATGGAAGTCAATCCAAATTAAGATGAAAGAAAAAACTTACACTTACCTACTTTCAGAGGGATGAATCAAAAGGTAGGATAGTCGATTTTCCTCAGTAAGATCCAAGGTGGCCCAAGGTGGCCCAAGCTCCCCCATAAAGAAGAATCGCTCTTTATAGATCTTAGGGGTAATATATTAATCCTTATCGGGGGTCACTCTCTGGGGCCTAGGAGAAAATCCCTTGCTAGTTCGTTTAATTAAAAGTTAAAACGGTTAAGAAGGGTCTGATCTATTTTCTTAAGGAAACTCTTTTAATAACGGTAGAGAGAACACAAGATGTGTTAAAGAAATTCGAGGACAAGATATTTCATTTAATCAAAAATTAAGTTTTAAGAAAAACTTAGTCAAGTATAACAGCAGTAGTAAGAGTAAGTGCAAGAAAGTATTAAAAACATTCACAAGAGGCAAGAATTTTTTAAACTGGTAAAATCATAGAGTAAGGGAAACATCCACGTTGACCTCTATGCCATAAAACCAAAAATTTACTAAAATAATTTTTTAGGTTACAAACAGATAACGAATTTTACACACAACAAGACCTATACTAAGTCAAGAAATATACCAGCACACTCCAGCAGTTCTGACTTCTCTTAGGCTCATGATGTTGTCCTTGTCGTTCTCCTGTTTGTCTCATCCTTTCCCCTTTTATTCTTTGCATCGACTCGAAGGTTGAATTCTCTTAACCAACAAACAATTTCAGTGAAGTAAGGTGTTAGTGAGTGTTATGCCTAACCACATGCATGAACACACACACGCTTATACGGACATGTATCCTACAAATTACAAGATATTCTAAGAACGATATATAGGATTTCACAATACTGAACTCAGGATTCTTTTATGAAACTACAAACTTTCAGATTTGGATTCTTAAGAACCTTTTAAATAGATTCTACTAATCTTTTATTTATCTACAAGTTTTTCTAAGTGAAAAACTTAGATCTGAAATGTTTGAAGCCTTCAACTGAGTTTTGTAAAAACAAAGATAAGAGATTTGTTGGAGAAATTTGATGAAAATGTTTTAAAACATATATCCAACAAGAGAGGTAGATTTCTTAAAAAAGAAATCGAATCTAACTACAACGTGACTGTATCACTTTGTAAATAAAATCTTCAAGTTTTTATTTGTAAAAACGAGCTCTGATTATAGTAATAGTGTTAGAAGAGAGATTAAAACCAAAGAGGTTTTGAATATCAACAAACTTGAAACCCTAAAACTCACAAGGTTATTTCTGGAATGAAATGGACGGAGTTTTGCTTGGGTTTGATAATTTTTTCTCAATTTATTTTCTCGCTCTCTTCTCTCGCTCTCTTTTTCTCTCAACTCTAAAGTGTCCCAAAAGATTGTAAATGAGAGGACGACAGGTCCTATTTATAGGAAGCTAGGAAGGATCTAGAAGCTTAAGGGTAAATCAATGATCAGGATGCATTTGATTGTTCAGGTGATCAATCTAAGGGCTCACGATGCACCGTAATTATAAAGCCTCTGATTCGACCACAGTGAGGTTACTTGGATTAATTAAAACAACATGCATACCATTGATTGAATTTGAATGAACATTCCAGATTAAGTCTTGAGTTTATGAGTGTGAGAAAACACAAATCCAATCGATAAGATAGCAGCATGTGTATGCACAAGATGAGGTTTCAAACGCGTGTTTTTGAACAATTAAAAATACGAATTCCACCCATAATATTATCAGGCGCTTTTGGTTTCTACCCAGCTTAGTTTTTATGAAGTTTGGATATTATCAATTAAACCCAAAACTTTTTGAAACCCTAAATTTTAATTTCTTATAAATAGATTTTTAATGTTTAAAAATTCCTTAAAATATTAAAAAAAGTAGAAAAATATTTTGAACCAATTTAAACACACATAGACACACACAAACACCTCATAAATGCAATATGAAATGAAAATTCAATCCTAGAGTGAGTGTTTATTGGTTTCCTACTTGTTAAAGCTTCTTCAATGTTGATGAAGTTGTATTTGAAGATCATGAATATGCAATAGGGCTTGGGTAAAAATAAGGATGGCAGAATTTTTTACTCTATTTCCAAACTAGATAAGCTCATATATTTTAGATTCAAGTAAGTCATATATATAGTGTGCTTCAATCTCCCCCTTTGAAAATAAGAGACAAAATTTACTTTGAGTCATCTAGGACTCGTAGGGATACAAAAAACGAATAAGAAAACTTTATTCCTATAAAATTATATCTACCCCATATCCTAGAAATGAAAATGTACATAACTCAACTAAAGACAGACCAAAACCCTAAAAATGTATTCACTGATAGAAAACGATACCGAATCCTGAAAATAGAAAACTAAGATCAAGATTTTTAGTTGAACTATATATCAATAAAGACTCAAACATTTCTCCCCTATATTGTCTCAAATGGACAAAGGGTAAAAAAAATCACAATGATAGAGAATTATTCAAGAAATACCATACCAATAGGTTTTCTTAATGATTCCAATATAATATTATCTAGAGGTTTAGTTAATAAGTCAGCTAATTGGAATTCTGTGGGTAATTAGTTTATCTCTAATTATTTTGATTCTACTAACTCTCGAATAAAATGAGGTCTTATTTTGATATGTTTAATATGAGAGTGTTGAATCGGATTTTTTGAGATATTTATTGCACTTTGATTGTCACATTATAAATCTAGTTTATCTTGTTTAATGCCATAATCACTTAACATCTACTTAATCCAAATTAATTGAGCATATCAGCTACCTGCGGCTATATCTTCAGATTATGTGGTGGAAAGTGAAGTGTAGTTTTGTTTCTTACTCGACCAAACTACCAAATTATTTCATACGTAATGACAAGTGCCTGATGTACTTTTGTTGATATCAAAACAACCAACCCAATCTGCATCTGTGTATCCTACAATAGCGCTAGATGTGTCCTTTGTGTACCATATTACTAGGTATAAAGTCCCCTTAACATATAAAGCCTTTTTTTAAACGATAGAAGTGGTTAGGGTATTGTGGATCAATTAATCCTTTAGGTTGTTCTACATAAGTCTCCTCAGTTAGAATACCATTAAGGAATGCAGACTTTACATCCATTTGATAGAGTGTAAATCTTAAGTGAAAAGCTATAGATAACAGAAGATGGGCGAATTTGAGACGGGTTATAGGGGCAAAAGTTTCCTCGAAGTCAATCCCTTTAATTTGAGAATATCCCTGGGCCACAAGTTTGAGCTTGTTTCTAATTATCATACCAATTTCATCAGTTTTATTTTTAAAAATAAAACTAGTGCCAATAACCCTTTTATTTTTTGGCCTAGGAACAAGATACCATAGGTCATGAATTTTAAATTGAATGAGTTCTTCTTGCATAGAACCTATCCAAAAAGAATCATTCAAGGCTTCATTGATAATTTTTTGGTTCTACAAGAGAAACAAAACATGTGAAATGAGTAGTGTTATGTAACTAGGATCTTTTTCGAACAGGATCATATGGGTTACTGACCACATTATCTAAGGGATGATCCTTAAAAACCCAGTTGGGCACTTCAGGGTTCTCAGTTGGTAAAGAATTAGCTACCTCTAGAGAGTCATAATTAAAAATATTTTCAGTCTCTTCTACTATAGTTGGTTCTATATTCTTACTCTCAACGTTGGTGTCACTAACTATCACATTGATAGACTCCGTTATAGCTTTAGTACGAAGGTTATAGATACGGTAAGCTCTACTATTAGGAGAATAACCCAAAAAGATAGCTGTATCACCTCGAGTTTCGAATTTAGATAGACGTTCTCTATCTTTGCACACATAACAAATACCCCCAAACATTATATAGTATTTCAGGTTAGTCTTTTCCCCATACCAAATTTTGTAAGGAATCTGTTTGGTAGTCTTCCTAAGGTAAACTTCATTTATTATATGACATGCAGTCCGAACAACTTCAACCCAAAAATACTTAGGGAGGTTCTTAGCATGAATCATTACCCTTGCCATTTCTTGAATGGTACGATTCTTACACTCTACTATTCCATTTTGCTGTGGGGTCTTAGGGGCACTAAATTCATGTCGGTAACCATTAACTTCACAATATTTATTTACACCTAAATCTTTAAACTCACCTCCTCTATCGCTACGGATTTGATTAAATTGGGTATCCTTTTTCGTTTTCTATATGTAACAGTATTTTAAAAAAAATTCAAAAAGTATCGAATTTTTGTTTAGGAAAGGCTACCCATGTGAAATGAGTGAAATCATCGACCATAACTAAAATATAACTATTACCACATAGGCTGACAGTTCAAGAAGGACCCATTAAGTCCATATGGATAAGCTCCATAGGTTTTAATGTTAGAATATCTTTAACTCTTTTATGTGTAGTCTTAACTATCTTCCCTTCTTGGCAAGTCCTAGAAACAATATTAGAAATAGGCTTTATTTTAGGGATACCTCTAACTATTTCTTGAGAGCTTAGTCTACCAAAGTTATCATAATTTATATGACCCAACCTTTTGTGCCAGATTTCATGGTCATCCATTCTGGCAATGTTACAAACCTCTGTACCCGGATTGACTATGTATTAGTTATTTGATCTTCGGAGGCTTGTAATGATACAATCACCATTTTCATTTAAAATTTTACTATTTATTTTTAAAAATGTGGCAGTATTATTGGAGTCCCAAAACTGTTATATACTTAGCAAATTGGCTTTTAGACCTTTCACTACGAGAGCGTTTTCAAGAATAGGTAACCTTTTTCATGGAGTGTCCCATTTACTAATGATCTGAGCTGATAAACCATCTCCAAATAGAACTTTTCCTCCTAAGAAGTTAGTTTTGTCTGAAAGTTTGGTATCATCTCCGGTCATGTGTTTAGAACAACCTGAGTCTAAATACCAACCAAAGGCAGTGTGTTCAGCTTTTAAAGAACTTATCACAACATTACATTTCATCTGGGGTATTAACTCACCTTTTCTAACCCAAATTGCTCTGGTTTTCAAAGGTTTATGAGCATTTAGTTTAGACTTAAATTTAGGTTTTTTTTCTCTTGGACTTACTTTTAGAGTTACATATCCTCTTTCTATTCCTATAGTTAGAGTTCTTATTGGGATGCTGAGGGAGAACATAGTTACTTCTATTTTTTCTAGAGTAGTTAAAGTTTTGGTATACATGTGAGCAAAAGACGGGCTTATATAGACGCTTTTGAAAGCATTCTTTGAAAGAGTGACCATAGACATCACAGTATGAACAATAGAGATGGTTCGTTGGTTTCTTAACATTTTGTAGACCTTTAAAAATAGGTTTGTCTAATAGTTAGATTTTGGTCTTATTTCTAGGAAGAACGGGTTGAAAAGATTATTCACATTGTCATATGCGAGGGCAGACGTATTTATCCTTGTTTTCAACATTATGCTTTGGATTATTACTTGTACCAATGCCTGGACCTTTTTGTTTTTTTTAATCAAAATCCATTTTC
Source organism: Sambucus nigra (assembly GCA_949130495.1). NCBI lineage: Eukaryota > Viridiplantae > Streptophyta > Magnoliopsida > Dipsacales > Adoxaceae > Sambucus > Sambucus nigra. The sequence continues at coordinate 554,279,710 of OX422210.1, read as the reverse complement.
AAATCCTAAAAATCTGGACATGTTTCAACAGGCCTTTTTCTACATGAGACAAACTTTATAGTTTGAAAGTTTTTAGTTTGTGTATCAGTGTTAGAGAAAAATCCTATACCTGGTCTGTCATCAGAATTGGTCTTACTAGAAGCAACAAATCCTTTAAAACAATTAGAATCACTTTCAAATTTGGAAAACTTTTTGAAGATTGTTGATGCTTTTTCCTTAAATTGTTCCAATTCTAACAGTGTGGCTTTATATTTATTTTCCAGAATTTCATTTGATTCTGTCAAGTCTTTAATTTTATCAACAAAAGACTTAGCCTTATTTTCATACTCAATACATTGATTAGTGTAATCCTTAGAACTTTATTTTACAACAAGACTTAGGGATTCTAATTTGTCTATGAGTTCCTTGACAGTTTTCTGAAGATTAGTGCTTCTCTTAAGAGTTTTAGTATATAGTATGTGAATATAAGGAAGGCCATCAATATCAGATTCTGTTATTGTGTGTGAAGTGTCTAGTGGTATGTGTGATGTGTCCACTAACGATTCATTTAGACTACTCAAACACATGTTCAATTCATCTTTGATTCAATCCCTTTGAATCACACACACCGTTGTTGAACTACTACTAACAGTATCAAAATTATTAATATTCTCTAGGCAATAAACACATAAACCAATAACAGACAAGGTAACACATGTCAAGACATTACTAGGCATTGTCTTATCAATAATATCACTATTGGTAGGTACATCACCAGAATAGACTATCTTTGCCAAAAATGATATACATGGGTCAAAAGTATTGGATAATTCAGGCTCATCATTATCTGAATCACTTGAATCATCGCAGGTCTTGCACAAATTGGCCGTATTATTTTTGTTTTTCATGTTGACCCTACAGTTAATGGCAATGTGACCTATTTTCCAACATCTAAAGCATTCAGTCTTCCTATGGTCTCTATCAGGTCTACTATTATTATCATTGTTGTGTTTGTATGGGTTTCTCTCATGAGGGCTGTTATTAGACTTATTTGAACAGGGAGACTTTCCTTATTTAGAAGCAATATTATTTCTAAACTTTAGTATTTTCTTAAAATGATTAAACATCAAGGACATTTGATTATTCGAATCGTGTAAATCACAGTCATCATCAGAGTCTAAGTCAATGTTAGGCATCACCAACTGTGGGGTAGTCACCTTATATTGAATAACAAAATTGGAACTACTGTGTTTCTTTTGACCATTGAGAGGTTATTTCTTATAATATAATTCCATTTCCATAGTTCTTAACTTGCTACTGAGGAGTTCAGGCGTAAGATTAGGATCGTCTGTTTCCTTAATTTCATATCTTTTACTATCAAATTTATCTGGAAGTGATCTTAGAATTTTACACATAATTTATCTTCTGTCAAACATAATACCATTGGCATGTAATTTGGTAATAACATCAGTTGGCTTAAGATAAAATTCATTAAAGGTCACAATTTCTGCCATAATGAGTGTGTTAAATTGTTGGACCAACATTTAGGTCTTGGCAACATTAACAAGTGTGTCACCTTCATGATATGTGACCAACGCGTCCCAAGCTTCCTTAGAGGTAGAACATATGGATATTCTTTTAAACTCGTGTTCATTTATAAACATAAATATCACATTATTTCCATTATTATTACAGAGGGAAGCTTGTTTCCCTTTTTTAGTGAACTCAGTGAGAAGTTTTTTAATTATTGATTGACTACCTTCTGCTACAGGTTTGGTAGGATGAGTATAAATAGTTTCTATGGTATTCCAAACCTCATCTCCCAAAGTCGCTTGGATGAATGCAATCATCCTTACTTTCCAGTAAGGAAAATTTATCCCATTGAAGAGGGGAGGTCTGAATAAATTTCCTAGTCTCTCAAATTTCTCGTCCATTAGATATTGTTTACAAAATAGTTTTAAAAAACACAGGATCTAGACAAGTTTTGAAAATAAGAACTCACCTCTGATACCAATTGAAAATCCCTTGCTAGTTCGTTTAATCAAAAGTTAAAACGGTTAAAAAGGGTCCGATCTGTTTTCTTGAGGAAACTCTTTTAATAACAATAGAGAGAACACAAGATGTGTTAAAGAAATTCATGGACAAGATATTTCAGTTTCTCAGAAATTAAGTTTTCAGAAAAACTTTGTCAAGTATAGCAGCAGTAGTAAGAGTAAGTGCAAGCAAGTATTAAAAACATTCACAAGAGACAAGAATTTTTTTACTTGGTAAAACCCTAAAGTAAGGGAAACTTCCACGGTGACCTCTACGCCACAAAACAAAATCCCGATAAAATAATTTTTTAGGTTACAAACAAATTAACAAATTTTACAAACAACAATACCTATACTAAGTCAAGAAATATACCAGCACACTCCAGCAGTTTTGACTTCTCTCGGGCTCTTGATGTTGTCCTTGTCGTTCTCCTGTTTGGCTCCTTCTTTCTCCTTTTATTCTTTACGTCGACTCAGAGGTTGAAATCGCTTAACCAAACTGAAGTAGTGTGAAGGTGTTAGTGATTGTTGTGCCTAAATGCATGAATTAACACACCACGCTTATACAAACATGTATCCTACAAATTACAAGATCTTCTAAGAATGATAAGCAGGATTTCACAACACTGAACTTAAGTTTCTTTTATGAAACTACAAATTTCATATGTGGATTCTTGAGAACCTTTTAAAAGAGATTCTACTAATCTTTTATTTATCTAAAAGTTTTTCAAAGTGAAAAACTTAGATTTGAAAATTTTGAAGCCTTTAACTCAGTTTTGTAAAAATAGAGATAAGAGATTTGTTGGATAAATTTGATGAAAAAGTATTAAAACATAAATCCAACAAGAGATGTAGATTTCTTAAAAAAGAAATCAAATCTAACTACAACGTGACTGTATCACTTTGTAAATAAGATCTTTAAGTTTCTTTTTATAGAAACGAGTGCTGATTATAGTGATAGTGTTAGAAGAGAGATTAAAACCAAAGAGGTTTTGAAACACTAAAACTCACAAGGTTATTTTCTAGAATGAAATTGACGGAGTTTTTCTTAGGTTTGATAATTTTTTCTCAATTTATTTTTTCTCTCCACTCTCTCTCTCTCTCTCTCTCTTCCTCTCAACTCTCAAGTGTCTCAAAAGATTGTAAATGGGAAGACGAATGGTCCTATTTATAGGAAGCTAGGAAGGATATGGAAGCTTTAGGGTAAATCAATGATCAGTATGGATTCGACTATTTAGGTGATCAATCTAAGGGCTCACGATACACCGTAATTATAAAGGCTCTGATTGGCCCACAACAAGGTTACTTGCATTAATAAAAACAACATACAGACCATTGATTGAATTTGAATGAACGTTCCAGATTAAGTCTTGAGTTTTTGAGTGTGACAAAACACAAATCCCATCGATAAGATAGAAACACGTGTATGCAAAGGATGAGGTTTCAGACGCGTGTTTTTGAATAATTAAAACTACAAATTCTAACCACAATATTATCAAGCGCTTTTGGTTTCTACCGAGCTTAGTTTTAAGGAAGTTTGTATATTCCCAATTAAGCACAAAACTTTTTGAAACCCTAATTTTTAATTTCTTAAAAATAATTTTTGAATGTTTAAAAATTCCAAAAACTCATTAAAAATGTGGAAAAATAATTTAAACCAATTACACACACACACACACACACACACACACACACACACACACACACACACACACACACACCCTTCTCATAAATGCAATATGCAATATGCAATGAAAATGAAATCCTAGAGTGATTGAGTGTTGTTTTTCTACCTGTTAAAGCTTCTTCAATGTTAATGAAGTTTCCTTTGAAGATCATGAAGATGCAATGAAGCTTGGGTAAAAATAAGGATGGCACAAATTTTGACTCTATTTCCAAACTAGATAAGCTCTTAGAATTTAGACTCAAGTAAGTCATATATATAGTGGGATTCAATAGGGCCTTGGTACTTCATACACCTGTCAATTGGTTTCTTATACTCTTCGGCCCGATATAGCTTGAAGAATTAGGCCAGCAAACATCACAGTTACCTTTGCTGGCCTTCCTAAAATTTAAGACAGTGGTAATCTGAGGCCTCCAAGGGTTATCCCAATGTCCTTTAAGATACTCACCACATCCACATTAAGGGGTAACCTAGACCCATACTGGAGGAAAACATCATTAAAGCATACATGGTGAGAGTTTCAATTTTCCTTAAATTATAAGATATGCACTTGATACCACAATTTTTAAATTCAAAATGAGATGGTTCACAAATTTTAATTTCTTCAAAATTAAAAGGAAATAAACTAAAAAATATTTAAAATTCCACTTAAACAAGAATTAATTCAAGTTCTAACTATGCCAAACAAACCAAGAATGAATATTTTCAAATTAAATTAGTTGACTTGAATTAAATTTAAATTACCCAAATTTAAGTTAGCACCACTTTACACAAAAGTTGTGATTAAACAAAATTTTATCTTTTCAAACCTAAGAATGAATCTATGTGATTTTTCAAGATAAAATAAACAAATAACCACAAGACCGTGATGTATGAGGAAAACCCACAATGGGAAAAACTTCTAACGGTCCAGCCACAAGTCCACTAAGTATGGTTTTACAAAAACACGATAAAAAACTTACTTCCTCGACTTGACTCCCTCGCAAGCATTGACGCTCCTTCGTTCTTCTACCTTCGCCTAGTATACAACTCTAGAATCCATCGTAGTCTTAGAATCCACTGATGGGGCACAGTTACCGTGAACCACACACAAATCCCTCCTCCGTATTCACACCATGAATCAACAAACGGAATCCTCCGTAGAAAACTATATCCTTTTGGGATAAAAAATGAAAGCTGGTGACAATAAGATGATCTCAAACAAATATATATTGGAAGTGGGATCAAAGTAAACTATATGGGTGTAAACATGTTTTTGTGTAAAGATTAAATCATTTGATTCCACAAAAACAAAGGGACTTTTTGGTTAAGGATTTTGCTATCTAAAGAACTTGAAAAATATGAAAAAGTCTTCAGAAAAACTTGTGTTCCCTCACTATTAAGGTCTGGTAAAAAGTGGGGAAGTGGGGAGTTAATAAAAAAACTGACGAAAAACTTCTAGGCCATTTGAACTACTTTGAATGTCATTCTAACGAGATTACTGACGAAAAAAAGAAGAACAAAACAACGTAATCTCATTCAAACGACTTCGTTCGAACGATGTCATTATAACGACATTTCTAACGAGAAAATAGAGAAATAGAAACAAATATCATTAGAAAGTTCGTTCGAATGGCCTGGGAATCTCGTTCGAATGAGATCCCATATTAGTTTGAACGACTTTTAAAAAAACCCATTTTTTTTAAAAACCCAAAAATTTTATGTTAAGATTTAAAATGATTTTCTGAGAAAAAAATAAAGTCGTTTTAACAAAAGTTTTGTAAAAAGACACACATAAAAATATCCAAGTCTATATTTATATATATATTAAATGCATTCATACCTTTAGAGACTTTGGACAAATTGAAATGTTGATGACGATAAACATGGCACAAAAATCGGCACTGATGATATCTTCACTTTAGGCTTGGCCACTACATCTTCAACTCAAATGTCATAGGCTTGAAAGAACACCACAAATTCTATCATATGACTCAATTATTTTTGTATAGAATTAATCAAACACTAACAAATTGACTCAATTGGAAATTTGTTCTTACAAATCTCCCCCTTTGGCTATTCCGGGAGAAAAACCAAAATAAAAATCCTATGGGCCGTCAAGCTCATCTAAAAATACACAATCCCTCCCAAAAATAAAAAATTACAGACGCTTGACTAACATAAGGAATGAGAAGCTTTGCTTTCTTTAAAATGTTTCCAGTAAGATGAAAACCTGCACACTTAAACACAATATCAAACGCATAGGGAATATAACAATATAAAGTGCATAGTTAAATTCTCCTTAAATAAATGCTCCCCCTTAGTCTAACGTGATCTACCTAAGAAAGACGTCTCCCCATAAGTTAGATCTCCCCAAATTAACAGGTTTAGATACCATGTCTCCCCCTTTTTGTTTGAATAGACAAAGGATAAAATGCATGAAATAATCCATTTCTCCCCAATTAAAACAAATTATCCCCCTAAATGAAATAAGGGATAAGGATAATGAAAAATAAAGTATATCGTGTAATGGTGAATAGAGTGACAAGTACAATAAAGCAACATGGCAATAAAAGAGTAACTAATCCAAAGATAGATACTTATATCAACACAACGCATACATGGACTAGATAACAAGACAAAGACCAAAAAAAATAATACCTTCTATATATAAATACTCAAAATATACCAACGACGCACAAGTACATATATATAAGTATAAACACCACACAAGACACAAAATACAATAATTTTCCCATAGTAATACGACATATATGTGTCTAAATAACCATGTGGTAAATATAGTTAATGGGTGTTAACTAGAGACAAAAGAATTATGACCCGATCACTTAATAATTGTTCAAGGAGTTCTATATGAATGAAAAACTTTATCAACGTAGATATAGCCTCATGTGACAGTATAAAGTGAACTCAAAAAATAACATACACAATGCACACAAGCCTAGAATTTTGATGATTCCACAAACCAATAGAGTCATGACAAAATGAGCATAACTAGGAACATTGTCATCGTGCAAACCCGTTGATATATCCATCCAAACTACCTCATAAATAATAATTTTTATCTTTTCTTTTGAATGAACATACCCAACTAAACTATATAGGCCTTGGCTATTTTTATTTATTGCCACAATTTTTAAGGCCCTTTCAAATAGATAAACTATAAGCCTTGGCATATATATATATATATTTTATTAATGCCACACTTTTTATTAGCCTTTTTCGTGCACCCTCATATTTTTTATACAATGTAAAAAACTTTCATATGCAACGGTTCTTACATGCACAAATCCTCCATAGTCACAAAAATATGTAGATGACAAAATTGGTAGGAGAACATCTCACTTAGCTCAAATATATATGTGGAGTTAACATTCAAGAGCTCGTGCATGTGTGTGAAAGGCATATAAAAGAGAATCCATAAAGCAACTCAAAATCAAAATTCTCCATGCAAGCATGATAAAGAACATTTTAAGAATTGAAATTCATAACCGAAAGTTCTAGCCACATGGAAGCAGAAAATGAAATTGGATTCAAACACAAGTAATGCCACATAAAATGTGTAAAACTAAAATACACAAAAAGAATCTTTTTTAGTTTTAATTATTTTTTAAACAATCATTAAAAACAAAAAATTAACTCAAAAGGCAAACAAAATCTTTTTGTATTTTTCAATATGACTCAAAAAAATACAAAAGATACACATATCGTACTTCTAGCCCAATTTATATGATAAGGTATAAACTAGAATATGACAAACAAACATATAACTAGCAAAAATCTGCCATGAAGCACAAAACCTAGTGTATGTAAACAACTATAACACAATTAACCTTTAGAATTAGCAAGGTAGGAATCATGTGCAAGTAGATGAGAATCATAAACTCTATCATGTAAAGACTCCAAATAAGATCTCTTAACCCATATGAGTGAAACATGATGCTCTTGGGATTTCGTGACCTTGGCGACTCTACCCTTTGACTTTCTAGAACTATTTCTAAGATCAAAACAAAACTTCCTAAGGTGACACTTTCGACCACAATGTGTGAAAGTGAAGACTCGGTGTGAAGTATTACCTTAGTATTTATCTTTTTTAGTGTTCCTAGATGATTCTATCAAAATCATGGTTTCGGATTTATTAGCAGAAGCATTTTGAGTATCGAAGACAATACCACACATGTCATCTTTAATTTTGACGGTGCCTAAGATTTTATCTGATTTCTCCAACCTACACACCAAATCAAATTTGACCCGACTTGAGGCTTTCAATTTCTCTTCAAGCTGTACTATTCGAGACTCTAGTAAACTCCTACTCTCTTCATACTTGAGAAACTCTTTTTTATAGCTTCCATGAAACCTCTAAGGCTATCTCCTTATCCTTCAACGTACTCTAGCTTCTTACGAATATTTATCTCACGTGACTTAAGATCATCAATTAAAACACTTTCATAAACAACTATGGCACATTCTCTCATTTTTTTCTTCTAACTTCAATTTTTCCATTTTTAGTTTCAACGACTCCTCATACAACTCAAGAAAGGCTACTTAAAGTTCACTTTCCTCCTCCTCTTCTTCATTCTCACTCTCTTTACCAATAAACTCACGGGATTCACAAATAATGGCCTCAAAAGTGTCATGTATTAAGTTATCTTTAACATAATATTTTTCACTATCGCTCACATGACTAGCCATGAACACGGTAAAATTGCGCTCTATGGGGGAATCGATTCCCTCTTCCAGTTCACTATCACTAAGAGTGACATTATATAAAATTGGTCTCTTTCCCTCCTTCCTTAGTTTAGTGGTACACTCGAATGCTCTATGGTCATAAGCCTCAAAACCATAACATTTATTTGACTCATCCCTATTAATGTCTTCTTTACTATTCTTAGGTAATTTCTTGACTTTATTATGATTAGACTTATCAAACTTCTTATAATAATTTTTAATTTTATGTTTAATAATCTTGAGAAATTTTCTAAACTTCATAGCAAATAAAGCCATATCTTCCGAATCAACATCAAACTCATCATCTGAAACTGATGTTTGCTCCTTCCAGGCTTTCAAACCTATACCATTGTCTATTTTCTTCTCATCCTTGGAGGGAAACATGTCAAGTTCATGGGTTTGTAAGTCACCTACAATCTCCTCAAGTTTCATAGAGTCTAAGGTGCCTAAAGAATTTAAAACGGTCAACTTTGGAATAAATCTATCGCGTAAAGACCTCAATTTTTTTTACGAAACGGTTGTCGGGTATCTTATCTCCCAAATTAAAACATGAATTCACAATATCAGATAATCTTGCATAGAACTCATCAAAATTCTCACTTTATAACATCTTAATGGTTTCAAATTAAGCGGTGAGGTTTTGGAGTTTAGAAGCTTTAACGATACTTGTACCTTCATGGGTGAGTTGGAGAATATCCCATACCTCCTTAGATGTTTGACACGTCATATTTCAGAGAAATTCCTCTGATGTGACCGCACTAAAAAGATCATTTAAACCACGGGAAATGAAGTTTGCTAACTTAAGCTCAGTCTCACTCCATATTTCTATGGTTTTAGGTGAACAAACTTCTCCTTATAGACATATTGGTGGAAACCACCCTTTAACAACAAATAACCAAACCCGCTCATCTAACGATTTAAGTGCCGACCTCATACGTAGTTTTCAATACGCATAGTTGGAACCATAAAAAATAGGAAATTTTGTAGAAGGTATATTTTCCATATTTTAAACCCAAAAATGAACAAAAGGATCTTAACATAATAATTTAGCATTCAGTCTCTGATACCAATCTAAGAGTGCCAATTTTACTTATATTATAAGATATGCACTTGATACCATTATTTTTAAATTCAAAATGAGATGGTTCAAAAATTTTAAATTCTTCAAAATTAAAATGAAATTAAACTAGACAAATATTTAAAATTCCACTGAAAAAAGAATTAATTCAAGTTCTAACTATGCCAAAAAAACCAAGCATGAATTTTTCCAAATTAAATTAGTTGACTTGAATTAAATTAAAATTACCCAAATTTAAGCTAACACCAATTTACACAAAAGTTATGATTAAACCAAATTTTATCTTTTTAAACGTAAGCAAGCATCTATGTGATTTTGCAAGATAAAATAAACACACGACAACAAGACCGCGATGTACGAGGAAAATTCGCAACGAGAAAAACCTCGGACTGCCCAGCCACAAGTCCACTAAGTATGATTTTACAAAAGACACGAAAAAAGACTTACTTCCTCGTCTTAACTCCATCGCAAGCCTTGACTCTTCTTCTTTATTCTACCTCTGCCTAGTCGATAACTCCGGAATCCACGGTAGTCTCGAAATCCACTGATAGGGCACAGCTACCGTCAACCACACACGAAACCCTCCTCCGTATTCAGACCACGAATCAACAATAGGAATCCTTTGTAGGAAACTATATCCTTTTGTGGTAGAGAATTAAAGTTGGTGCCAAAAATATGATCTCAAACAAATATATATATTGGAATTGGGATCAAAGTATATTATATGGGTGTAAACATGTTTTTATGTAAATATTAAATCATTTGATTTCACAAAAACGAAGAGACATTTTGGTTAAGGATTTTGATCTCTAAAGCACTTGGAAAATATAAAAAAGTCTTTGGAAAAAACTTGTGCTACCGTACTATTAAGGTTCGGTAAAAAGAAAGTGGGGAAATGGGAAGTTAATAAAAAAATTGACACAACCTGGTCGTTCGAACGACTTCATTCTAACGAGATTACTGACAAAAAAAGAACAAAACAACATAATATCGTTCAAACGACTTCGTTTTAACAAAATTTCTAATGAGAAAATAGAGAAATAGAAACAAATCTCGTTAGAAAGGTTTTTTGAACGACCTGGTAATCTCTTTCGAATGAGATCCCAGATTTGTTCGAATGACTTTTCAAAAACCCAATTTTTTTTAAAAAGTCCAAAAACTTTTATGTTAAGATTTAAGATGATTTTCTGAGAAAAATATCAATTTGTTTTAACAAAAGTTTTATAAAAAGACACCCATAAAAATATCCAAGTCCTTATATATATATATATATATTAAATGAATTCATAACTTTAGAGACTTTGGACAGATTAAAATGTTGATAACGATAAACATGGCATGAAAATCGACACTTATGATATCTTCACTTTAGGCTTTATCTCTACGTCTTCAACTCAAACGTCATAGGCTTGAAAGGACATCGTAAATTCTATCATATGACTCAATTAGTTTTGTGCGGAATTAAGCCGACACTAATAAATTGACTCAATTGGAAATTTTTCCTTACACGTGGTATGACTCCAACGAGAAAGATCTACCCTTAGGCATTGCGACCCCCATAATAATGCTTCATGAGATCTGATAAGCCGCTAAAAAATTTACCAGGTCTTTCTTGATGATTCGAGAAGTAGAGTGGGCCCCACCAGAGAAATCGAGGATAAAATGACCCCATACCTCACCATCGTAGAGACGAGGGAACCAAACCACTAAGTGTAGGAATCAAAGGCTCAACATTGGGCATCACTAGTGGAGGCAATGAACCATAAGGACTAATGGAAGATAGTGGTGTGGGGTTCAAGACTTTGCAAGGGGAGGTTTGTTCGGTAGACATTTTGTCTAAAAGCAATGGGTTAATTAATCGAAAGAATTCAAAGGATATGGGAGGTAATGGGATTTTAAAGTGAAGTACCCAACTTAGCCCAAGGATCTCTTTTATAGCCCCTCAAGGTCTAGAGCTCTAGCCACCTCTATCTTCGAGATCAGCCGCTTTAGTCGCCTCAAGTCACATCAATTCCCTTAGTATATTGTCTGTGGCCACGTGAAGGGTTCATTCCCAATCCAATCTAATTATGATGGAAATATCAGTGGTAAGTTACGATCATACCCCCAACTTACACTAAAGGTAAGTGTTTCCCCTTATAACCTTTATAAGAGGCAACGAGGGGATGCTGATGATACCATTTATCACACTTAGTACTTGTAAGATTCTCTAACTCTAGAGGCTCTATTCCAAGTTAGGTCAGAGGTCCCACTATTGAGCTTATAGCTCAGACAGACTATTAGTTGTCTCACAATACCTCAGTTGATCTAAGGGTTAGGCCATAGTACATGACTAGACCTCAGTCCCACACTTATCCACTACAAACGGTTATTCATTCTAGCATACCCCCTCACTAGACATCAGAGACCATTGCGAAGTTCTTTTGCCTCACGAGACACCCAAGATATTCCTCAAGCTAAGTGCAAATGCGCTTTAAAGGTTACCCAAACCTTATCACTAAGACAAGACTTTGCGTGGCACCTCAAGACTATTATAGTACAATTACCCATCAGCCCTATATCTCTTAGGCCATTGGCAAGGCTTCTCCCATCAGTACTGTGGGTAGGTGAAAAGTCTGACACTGTTTCACTTATTGCCACCTTGCACACCCACTTGCATTAAAATCTCTCATCCTCATTTAATGCACTCACCTATTCCCTTACACCACTTACAAATCCTTTGAGCAAAATTCCATCACCTTGGTGACACTATTAGACCTCAGGGAAACCCCAACCATGTTGTGATAGTCCACTCATGACCTTTTTGTGTGTTTGGGTCTAAATAAGGGCTAGAGAGAGGCTAGGGGAGAGATTTATGTAATCAGACTTAAAAAGATGATAGATTTATAACATTTCATAAGAGTTAACTTTTTGTTCCATACCCTCAACCCATTATTGAGAGCTTATACTTTTAATTATGATCATTTCATGTTGATATACACATTGTACATCTCGTTGAGCCCTAAAGTTTCACACACAAGACCTTAAATAAATCATTCACTTACTTCCTAAGGTCCTTTGTATTACTGATAAAGGACACAAGACCTCGAACATCCTTGACCAAAGCTTAAGGTATCTCCTAAATTATAACACTCATATATGTTCTAATAAATAGGTAAACCACCTTTATAGATTGGATATAGATCCATCTCCTACAGTTTGAACAACTTTAAATTATTACCTCACGCCTTAATACATCTTTTCTCCAACCCATATAAAGTCTGGATTTGAGGACATGTAGGTCGGAAGTCTTAAATGATTTATTGTCCCATTATTTGTAATTCTTTATAGGGGTTTTAAGTAACTAGGGAGCTCAGTGATTCACTAATTTTTGCATTGTTGCCTAAATTTGGATCTATTAGAGTAAATTATAATGTCAAAGCTATACACAATAGTCAAAGCATAGAAACTAGAGTAAAAGAGAGACAAAGACAGATAACACGAGATTTAAAGTGGTTCGGTTCCTTATTCTCATTTTATATACATTGGCCTACGTCCTCCTTGGTGCCTTATTGTCATTATATATTTATATACATTGAGTACAATTTTTGGAGCCTTAGAGGCTTACAAGAGGACAAAATTAGGCTAAATGCATAAACATACACATTCTGTATAGTGGATGTTGAAGAATCTGTAGTGTAAACTAGAGGAGGGCATAGCGTGTTGATGTCTTGGGCTAATAGAACAGATGAACAAAGTGGGACTCCGGTGTAGAGAGATATTAGGGAGAATTGGGTAGAGTATCTGTACCTAGATCTTCCCCCGGTAAGGATGTGAGGACCTCTATTTAAAGTAGTTGGTGAGGTCATCACATGCACAGTGCACGTGACTTATGGATAAGTATTGATGATATGTAATTTCTTTTATAAGGTGGATAATTGGCGATCGAATGCTAACGTGTAAGGGTATGCGGCCTGACTATCAATGGATGTGTTGTGCTTAAGGGGCCGTAACCTGTGAGGCACTTAGTTGTGGCCTTACAAGGTAATCTTATGTATTAGTTTTTGCATCTTATCTTTTCACCAAGATGTATTCTAAAGTGTTTAAAGGGGAAATATGGATCAATCGGTGGCTTGGTTAAGTACTAGGTTATGGACTCCTCTACAGGCCTAGGCCTTTTGCCAGTATGTGATCATATCTTCATTATATTTGTGTGGGCTTCCATTACATGTGTCTCTTATCTATTAGTTGTCCTATTTTGGGTATAAAAGAATCCCCCCAATCCTCAGTTCTAAAAGGTAAGTGATTTAGTGTTAGATATTTGTTGAGGTTCGTGGAGTGTAGCATTTGGGTTGAGGCCTTGCGTGAGATAGTTTTATATCTGAGGTCTTTTGAAGGATGAAGCCTTGTACATGCTGAAGACTATCAATGAGAATATGAGGTCTTAGTGATGTTATGGCATGATGTTGAGGCATTCTAAATTCTGTGACGTTTTAAATTTTACAGTCCCTTACATCAATTCGTGGCCTCATTACCCTTTTCCAAACTTAAGAGAAATAAGACACTGGTGATTTTCGATGAGCTAGGTAATTTTCAAAAGTTACCAGAATGATTTTTTGGTGAATTCCACACAATTTAGGTTAGTTTCCCCAATTTTCATATGCAATTTCTTAATAATTTTATTTGTGTGTGCGTTTGGTTTCCATTTCATGCTTTACTTTCACTAATAAAATATAGATATAAGGTCTTACCTTAAATTATTCAAAACGATGAAGTTGGTTTCTTCTTGTGCTCATCATTCCTAAAGATTTTCTGACCTTGTTTAACCCATAAAACATATAGCCCTGAATTTAATCCAACCCGTGAATGAAAACCCCCGAGTTGAATCAAATTTTTGTTTGAATCAAATTAAATCCATGAATTAGGGTATCTTTTAGTTTTGCCGGTTTTGAATATTTTTGGTTCAATGTTGGATTTGATAGGTTATTTTTATTGATGTTGAGTGTTGATCTATATAGGCGAGTAGTTATTTAAAGTAGGATAAACTATTGGATTTTATTTTGGACTTGAATTATATAATTTGTGTTAGTTTAGGGGATCTTAGGGATGGTTTAGGCCAAGAAAATGAATTATTATTCGTGGTTGGTCTTCATCAAAACCTTCGTCTTCCCTTTTTTGATCTTGTAAAACCATTTAATTAATAAGCCCATGTATTTTTATGTCACGACTGTGGAATTATAATAATGGATGCGACCTTATTCAACTAGCTAGTTCAAAGTTCAAAGTTTTGACATATCATGTTGTGGCTTTGGACTTGCGCTTGATCTGCAGTTGTCTTGCACTTAGAATGATTTAGGTGTTGAATATGTTTTGGTCTTATATGATGAAGGGTTTTCCTATTAAGTATGCGACCTTATACCACTAGATGTGGCTTTGACGTATAGAGTCGCTGATGAGTAGATTACTTTGTATATTTTATACCCAAATTTATACCTTGTTAGGCCCATTTTATTTTATTTAATAAGTTCTCAGGGCCATTTTGTTAAATAAAAAAAAATACAAGAACGATTGAATTCGGATTCAGAATGGTAATATTAAGTCAAAATGGGCATTTCAATAATTTTATAATTTTCTTAAGCTAATTTATGAAAAAAGTTTCCTAGTGAAAATTTTGAAGAGAATGATGAAATTTAATGCAAATTGGAGATCAAATGGAGAACAGAGAAAAATAATTGATTTTTACAGTCATTCGAAAAAGGTTGTTAACACACTTAAAAAGTGGGAAATTTTTATCCTCCGAATTGGACGAAATTTAGCAAGCATGTTTGGCAAGAAAAATTAAGAGTCCCGGGGTGGGAGAAAATTGATTACCTTATTCTGATCCAAAGATTAAAGGAGGGGGAGTGTTCGGTTCCAACACTGTTCGGCCAATTAAAAAGAGTTTCACTCCAAGCCAAAGACCTCACCTCTTGGTTTATAGAAAGGACCCTTAAGCTCACACACAATTTCAGGGAGAAATTTTTGGGTAATTGTAATTTGAGGGATATGTTTTTATCATTTTGAGAGGATTGAAGATTGTTGTAAGACAATTCTTTAGAAGTTGGATTTACTAACGAAAATTTATACTCATTCTTACAATGTTTTTTATCTTTCATTATAGTAGATTAATTCTTCTATTATGATTAGGGTGAAGTTTGTCATAGTTAGCTAACACTTGCACATTAATTTAATTACTATTTATTCCCTACTTGTTTAATTCTAATAAAAAATTCGGTACTCATTTTAAAACGATACGAGAGTGTGTTTTAAAACCTTCCCAATTATTTGGCCAAATCAAGTTTTGAGATTTAAAAATAGTAATTTTTGATGGAGTATGCTTGCACTTTGATTATTTTGATAGTCCATGCTTAAATATATTTACGAAAATTAAAACTTGTATTTTCTAAGGGAATAGGGATCTTAGCCGTCTATTAGAGATGCTAAAGATATTTCGAACATAACCGTTATATTTTTTGAATTAAACGTGACGAGGGTTGATTTAATTCGAATTGTAAAATAGAAATGACAACATTAAAATAGTGCAATATTAGTTACTTGAAAAATGAACTTCGAATCCTAATTCTTTCCATATTATTTACAACTCTAGTGTGTTCCTTTCATATTTAGGTATTAGCTCTAATTTATTTTAGTGCATAATTATTCTCTATCTTATTTAGTCTATTTGGGCAGTTGCAATTATGTTAAACATTAAAATTGACAAATCTGTGTGGGTTCAACCCTTACTTGCATAATCTCTACTACAATATCTCGTGCACTCGCGGTAATTTTAATTACAATAAGTTTTTGGCGCCATTTCTGGGATTTGTTCCAATTTTCTTAAAAACATTGTGACTTTCGGGCTAGTTTTTTTTCCTTTTTGCATTTTTGTAGAAAAATTCCAAAAAATATGTAAAAAATAAGAAAAATAAAAAAATATTTTTTCTGAAAATTTTCGGATTTCAATTTTTCTGTAAGTAACCCCTAACAGAATTAAAAAATCCAAAATATTAAAAAAATCAGAATTTAAAAAAAAATTCTAGTAGTAATTTTTTATTTCTAGAATATAAAAAATAAAGATAAAACAAAAATTTGTTTCATAAGTGTGCTTTGTTATTTTTTTAATATTAAATACACCACTAGTGCTTGTGTCATGTTATTTTTATTTTATTTATTATTTTTTTGTTCACTTTATGCTTGTTGTAGTTTTTTGTGTTATTTTTCAATAGCGCATTCAAAAAAGGATGTAGAAAAAAAGAGAAAAAGTTGAGAAAAAATAAAAAAAGTGGGCAATAGTGAGCGGACGTGAAGAATACTTGTACAATTTTGCCTTATTCTTAGGCCCAACATAAATAGGTTACTGTAAAAGTCCACGTCTGAAGTACGTTTTTGTGTGCTACTATGTGGTTTAATTTCGCATTTTAGCACGTTGCATATTTTAACTTAAGGACAAAACCCATGTGAAAGATAACGTGGGAATTTCATCACCCTTTCCAGGCCCAAAAATCACTAATTAACGAAGCATTTGCATATCCCTAGCCATCACATTTAATATAAAATAAAGTAGACATTGGCCTTATGATATCACATATCTAGTAGGAAATCTCTTAACGAGGCTAGAATTAAAAGTTACTGCAATGCAAACTTGTCAAATGAGTTTCGTTAACCTTGTCTAGGATTAAAGGTTTTTAATGTGCCTCCGTACTAACCACCTACATGGAGGTAAAATTGAAATTTGAGGTGATGACCGTAATTGGTCGTCTTTTAAATTCTATGTTGTCAAAGAGTAGTAATTAGGAAGATTTATTCGGAGACCCATGTCGTCGATTAATCTCAAGAAAACTTGATTTAAAAATTAAAACCCCCCTCACCTGAAATAGATACATCAAATTTATTTTAGGTTAGTTTATGAATTACGTGCTTTTAAGTCAAATTACTTGCTTTTTCTTTCCCTAAAAAGAAAAAATATATAAAACTAAAAAAAAAAGATAAAAAGGAAAGAAATTCAGGCGACACACGTTGTGTATGCGTAATTGGTTTCGAGACAATACTGGTCGACTAGAGTGTGAGCAATCCATCGATTTCCCAATTAAATTTATCAGGAGAGTCTCGATTTTTCCTGAAATAAGAGAGGAAGTAGCATTATGAATACTTAATGACAACTTATACCCTAATAGGTCGAGTCAATCATCGTGTATCCTTCTTCTCCCACATGATGCCAATAATATCGAACTTAAAAAGGGAATCATCCAAATGTTACATGTGTTCAGGGGTATGGAGAAAGAAGACCAATACTTTCACATACATGAATTCGCTGAGATTTACGGGACGATGAAATACCAATAACTCCATAATGATGTTGTTAGACTAAAATTGTTCCCATTCTCATTGAAAGACAAGGCGAAAATCTGGTTCCTATCACCTAAACCCCACTACGTCACTAGCTGGAACCAAATGAGTTTAGAGTTTCTCCAAAAAAACTCTTTCTGAACCAAAAGACAACGTCGATACGTTATGCCTTAAACACATTTAGACACCGGGAGGGAGAATCAATTTTATATACATAAAATGGTTCAAGGACTTGCTACACCAATGTCCACATCATGGGATCATGTTAGGACACTCAGTCCAAATCATCTACGAATGGTTTGAGTTTAACACCCATCAGAATCAATGTGCAACAGTGACTGTTACGAAAAATAGTGCAACTAATATTTTTATAGGTCGTAGTAAAAAAGTCCCAACATTGGTAACCCCATAGATAATTTAAATGAAGCCCGACCAATGTTGGTATCACGTAAGAAGTTGACTACAACTTTGATATTAGTGCTAAAATGCCCTCCTTGGTCTGACGTTTCGAAGCTTTTCAGGCGAGTAAAATGGGAACCCATGCCACACTCGCGGCCATCCAACATGTATTCACCCCCATGTGTCTACATTATGACGCATTTGATCATTTGATTGAAAATTTCCCCACGCGAACCGCCAATAAGGATTTGTCCATGCAAGCAAATTCCATATACAAAAAGAGGTCAAGGTAAAACCTGTATTCAAGATCCTATAATCCGATATGGAAAGACCACGCTAATATTTCATGTTCAAAAGGTTAGTACCATGGAGGTGGAGATCACTCTTCAGTTAACCCACACTCGGCCAAAAGAATTCACCCGCACCATCATATCCTTCACCCCAAAAGATCCAAGCTTTAGAGTATAAGGTGATTTTGCTTGCTTAGAGTACACTCCAATTCTAGAAGTCGACTCAAAGGGTCCTCCATTCCAACCAACAGATCATGCACGTCAACACTAAATCCATAGCCAAAATCATTGTTCAAGTGATCCAAATAGCAAACGTCACGAGTGAGAGACACGAGGGAACATTCTCGAATCAACTTGAGCCTAATACTAAAGGGAATATACGTAAAGTCAATATTTTGTTCAAGATAAATTCGGGTCATCACAAACCTAAGAGGATGTCAAAGACATCATCATTCCTAGGTCTAGTAAGGAATTCGAAAAGAATATTTCACCATTGATCGAGAGTGAATTTGAGAAACATAAGGAGAAGCAATATCCACCTATGGATGTAACTTCCTTCCAACCCTTGTATTTCTATCCATCAGTAAAGATCTATGTCCAAAGATATCCATTTACCCAACATTTGGTGCCACAAAAGAAGAAATCTCAAGTTGATAAGATGCAAAAAGTGTTCAAGTAAGTAAATATCAATATCCCACTGCTTGGCGCTATACAACAAGTCATGTCCTACACTATATTTCTGAAGAACGTTTATACCTTTAATAGAAACTCCAGTGTGCCCAAGAAATCTTTTCTCCTTGGGCAAGAATATTCGATCATTTCCTATAGAACTCCCATCAAGTATAAGTATCTCGAGACTCCGACAATCTCAATCAAGATAGGGGAGCATCACTTATAAAAATCTCTTTTTAGACCTATGAGCAAGCATGAATCTTTTGCCATACACCGTATATTAGAAACTAGGTTTATGGAAGTTAAATCCTACTAATATGACCTTGTACTTATCCGAACAATCCATTAAGGTTCCTAGAGGTGTTTTAGGTGATGTATTGATTAAAGTGGCTCGGTTTCTCTCACCGATGGACTTTATGGTCTTAGGCATGCAATTCGTAATAAACTTATCCATGCAAATCTCGATCATCCTTGGTCGACCCTTTTTGGACACTTCTGACCCTATCATTTGATGTCTTAGTTGCAAACAGAACATCTCGTTTGGGAACATAACCATATATTTGAATGTGTTCAGTTTAGAGAAGCCTTCATGTGATGGGGGAGAAAATAAAGTTAAATATTTCCAAAAAGTGTTTGATGTCACTACCCACCTCTTAATAACACCATAGATTTAAATGCTTGGCCACCTAATTTGTCTCTAGAAATGAGTCTTAAAGATTTTGAGGAAGAATTCAGCCCGATTGATGAGGATCTCATTATTGAATTCCAATCGTTATTGGACGTATTTCGTCACTTAGGGGAGAATGACTGGGATAATAGGATAGATCAGTTCCTTCACTATGATTGCAGACCCGAACCTTTCGAGAGTATGCTCACACGTGAGGTTTTATCTATTAGTGACGAGATGGTTATGAAAATCATTCGAGTGTTTTCACGTGGTGACACTTGTTTTATCAAGCCATATTATTCTTTTCCATCACATCCATCACATTGTTCATTCAAGTGTCTCAATGAGACTTAGGATACGACTAGAGTATCTTCTGATATAGAGATCGATTTCTCAAATTTGAGGGGAATCTATTCATTAAATGTCATTCAGGATTTCATTATGATAATTTCTTTGGGTTTGACCATCTATGTCATACCTCAAATGCGCGCCACCATAATGTCACTCATTTCATTAATTGTGTGCCTTCATGTGTATACATTGTCTATTGGGTCGATTCCCGATTGTTTTGGCTTTTGATTTATGATGGAAGACATGATATTGGTTAGAAGTTGGTAACATAAGTACAAGTTCACAGGTAATATCATCCTTTTTCTTTTATACTTTATTTAATTTGTCCATATTGTTATTTGAAAAAACATTGAGGACAATGTAAAATTTAGGCTTGGGGGTAAGGAGGGTATTTTTGAAAAAAAAATAAAAATATAGAAAAATTCAAAAATCTAAAAAATATTTTCAACATAATTTAGATTTGAAATGATTTCTTATATAGAATTAATTTACAGATCTCTCAACTTTTGAAAAATTTATACATTGGCCAAATAATATGATCAAAAATTGATATTGAGGCCAAATTTAATAAGTTTAACGAATAAATGTAGAGATTTTAACCCAGTGAGATTTTGTTCCACTCATCATTTCTGACAGATTTAAATTAGTCCGACTTAAAATAACACAAACTTTAATTCAGTGATAAATTCTTTGATGATCCCAAATTCTTCATTTTAGTCAATTACTGAAAATGAAAAGTCAAAATTGTGAATCTTAAGGACTATAAGTCTTAGTATGTCATCTTGAGACATAGAATAATGTAATGAAACTTAATAAATTAGATTAGACCATCGTTTTGAAACTCCAAAAATTAAGCATAAATCCAACCTTTTTATAATATTCCATTGCAATACCATTTGTGTCAAAAGAAAAAATAAGCCTCTTGTTGAAAAACTCATTATCCTGCCCAACTCCAACCGAGAGTTTAAAAGACAATGAAAATATTCCATACCCATTTTTCTAAGAATACAAGGTTAAAATTATGGTAGGAAAAGGGCGAAAATAAAAGGTGGTTTCAAGAATAATGTGTGAAAAGAAAAGAACGATAAAAAAGGGAAGAAAGAAAGAAAGAATAAGAAAATGAAATGAAAAATGAAAAATGAAAAAAAAGAGTATGTGAGTTTTAAAAGAAATATAAAGAAGAAAGAGAAATTAGAGATTAGAAAAAGTGCATAAAATTCAAAATACCAAGAAAAACTCTATATTCTCAAAAATTTTGAACTCCGAAAAAAATAATTAATTCTAACCAAAATCCGAGACTATAATACAACTGAATAAATTCTTAATCGATCTCAAGTGAAGTTAGTTATAAAGTGGAGAGAATAGGAATAGGATCAATGGTGAGATTCAAAGATTTCAAAAAGTAATCGATTTTTCGTTCATGAGATCATATTCATGCCCAAAATAAAAAATCTTTTTTCATTTCATATACGTAAAATTTGTTCATTCAAATTTACTCTTTTATTCACATATACAAAGAGAAAATATCCCATATCTAAATGTTCAATTGTGACTTCATTCCATAAGATTTTGAAATCAAAATGAAATTTTCAGATAAAAAACATAATGATCAAATCGTTTGAAATGGACGATTATATTGGCTACGCACACACACACATGATAATTTGATATTCAGGAGTGAAGTTCGATTATATTTACGAAGTTTTCATTCAGACTTGGTTATATAACATTCGTGTCTTTTCTATTGAGTTAGGTTTTTGAATTTTGTAGGTATATTCACTTCAGACCCTGGAGAGACAAACTCATCCACTAGGGTAACCTAGGGGTTTAACGGCTTATTGCACATGCTAAGTGCATTCGTGATTACTAAGAAAGTGACTTAGATTTTAAATTTAGTTTTGCTCGAGGACAAGCAAAGTTTAGGTATGGAGATATTTGATGAGTGCATTATTTTGTATATTTTTGTATCCAAATGCATACTTTGTTGGTCCCATTTTATTTTATTTCAGAAGTTCTTAGGGACATTTTGTGAAATAAAGAAAAAAAATGCTACAATGATTGAATTCGGATTCAAAACGGTAATTTCAAGTTAAAAAGGCCAGTTCGATAATTTTAAATTTTATTGAGCTCATATAAGAAAAAAATTTCCAAGGGAAAATTTTGCAGGGAATGATGGAATTTGGTGCAAATTGACGATTAACTGAAGAAAAGTGTAATAAAGATAATTTCTATGGTTCTATAAACACACTTAAAAGTTGTAAATTGTTATTCTTTGAATTGGATGAATTTTACTTCAAACCAAATACATCACCTCTTGGTCTATAAAAAGGAACCTTGGGATCATATTTTCACATATAATTTTGGGGCGAATTTTTTAAGTGATTGTATTCAATTTACGGGCCAAGTTTTGATCATTTTGAGAGGAATGAAGATTATTATAAAATTACTTTGAGAATTCTTTACGGGCATCACTCATGTCTAATAAATACAAGAATTGGATAAATATTTGCTGTGGTGGATTCCCAACATGGAAGAAAATGATGGCAGTAAAAAACCTGTTTAGCTTTAATATGGAGTTTATTAATGGCCAGTGGATTTAGAAACTAGAAATCTCTCAAAATTTCTCATTCTCAGCTGCTTATGACTGTGTTAAAAGCCATTTCTCAAAGAGTCCTGTGTAACATATGGGATTATAACATTACCAAAAAATGCTCAATCAATATGTGGAATATCCTCAATAATTGTTTGCCCCTTGATGACAATATAAAATATTAGTAATTAGGATATTCTCCCGACACAGGGCTTGTCAAAATCATGTCGGTCCACAGATCATGTGTTCGTAAACTAACCAAAGATTTTTCTTATTTGGAAGTTCTTTTCAAATATGAGGGGAATAGAGATTGCTAAAGCTAATATGCCAACCATGCTTTTGAGTTGGTGAATCAAATCAGGTCCACAAGATTATGAAAAATTTCTTAGTCAGTGTATTCGTATTGTAGCATGTTAGGATATGCGGAAAAGTAGAAACCAAGATCTCTTGGAAGACACCAATATAAACTAAAAGTCCATTATATCCCAATCCATAACTCTGATCTCAAGTATTCACGAGCAGATGAAATTTAAGAATGGAATCACATGCCTTGATATGGGTATTCAAGAGGTTTTTGAACTCTCTTTTAATATGAAAATCAATTCGTTTAAAGCAGTTCAATGGAGATTTCCTACTTCTTAGGGCTTTAAGATTAATGTGAATGGTTCTTCCAAAGGAAATCTAGGCATCAGTGGATTTGGAGGGATTGTGAGAAATGACAGAGGGGAGATGGTTTTTTCTTATGAAAAATCAGAATGAATATCATCAAATTCTCTAGTGGAGCTAAATGGCTTTACTATGGGAATTAAATTGTTCTTGAAATTCAATATCAAGGATATTCAAATTGAATAATACTCTATGTTTGTGGTCAATTTGATTAATAGTAATTGGAACCCCCCTTGGAGCTTTAGATCTTGTGTTGGAGAAATCAAGTATGATTTAAATCTCTTAAAATTCTCATTATTTCATTACTATAAGGAAACAAATATGGTGGAAAATGCTCTTACAGTAACTTGTATCACTCTTTCTACTCTTATAATTTTCCAAAGTTTTATGGACCTTCCTATGATGATTAGAGGTGCATACAAGCTTGATAAGATGGGATGCCCTTAAATGAGATCTTGTATTAATTTGTCATAATTGTGTGTTAATTAGTTCTTTGTAATGAGGTTAAGATAAAGTCCCATAATTATTTCTTTTAAAGTTCTCTTAAATTATCTAATTTATCGTTAAGCTTGTAATGCCCGTATAGAGAGGCTATTTCTCCACCAATTAATAATACGTGTGGTGGTACCGTCTCTCTATCAAAAAAAAAGTTTTTTATAAGACAATTCTATGTAAGTATGATTTAATAATGAAAATTTCTACTCATTCCTGCTTTTTGTTTTTGTATTTCATTATGGTAGCTTAATTCTTCTATTAGGATTAGGTTGAAGTCTATCATAGTTAGTTAATATACTATCACGTTAATTTAATTGTTGTTTATTCCCTACTCATTTTAATTGTTATCAAAAATTTGGTATTTATTTAAAAACGACACGAGAGTGCATTTTAAATACTTAAAAATCATTTTGTCGAAACAAGTTTTGTGATTTAAAAATAGTATTTTTTTACGGATTATTCTTGCACTTTTATTGTTTTAATAGTCCATGCTTAAATACATTTGCGAACTTTAAAACTTGTATTTATAAAAGAATATGGATTTTAGTCGTGTATTAGAGACGTGAAAGATATTTTGAACATACCTGTTATATTTTACTAATTAAACACGACCAAAGTCAGTTTAATTTGAGTTATAAAAAGGGAATGAAACCATTAAATTAGTGTACAATATTAGTCACATGATAAATGGAACCCGAATCCTAATTCTTTTCATACTGTTTACAACTCTATAGTGTTTCTCTCATATTTAAGTATTTGTTTTAATTTAGTTTAGTGCATAATTATTCTTTACCCATTTAGTCTAGTTGGATAGTTGAAATTATTTTAAATGTTAAAATTAACAAATCTCTGTGGATTTGACCCATACTTGTGTAACACCCCGCCTAATAAGATACCGGGCGATCACTCCAATATTAAATTAACACAGGAGTCTCATATGGATCATTCTTAGCATCACTGTCGAAAAATCCATTTACTTACTAATAACCTATTAGGCCGGTGTCAACATTTTAACTTTACTACTCTTTTTAACAACAATAAATAAAACATCCACACAGTTTTTGCCGAAATGAAATAAAATAACCGAACACTCGGTCAAAAATATACAACCATATCGAATACTGTACTGAAAGAATAACTAAATGCAATTGGACCATTGGCCCGAATGTTTATACAATACCTCCTATCTAGAGTACAACGATGGAAGCGGCTATCAAAAACCTGCACGCATCCACAGCTGCTGCAGCTGACGTCTGACTCGAAAGAATTTCCATCCAGGCGTCCCTGTGTCTGGACACCTATGTATATATATAATATAGAAAGAAAGGAGAGTAGATAAACGGGTCAGAGCCCGAGTTTTCGAAAATATTTAGAAAGTGCATAAATGCCTTATTATTTTGAAAAAGGTTTTATCTCATATTTAAATTGTTATCGCACTCCCATGAGATACCCCTCACCTCTCCACTAACAGTGCACACCTAGCGCATCCCTCTAGACATCCTAGTCAAGCTATCCTGCTAAACTAGTCTATCACCCAACCCACTATCAATCCTAGATAGTCTAAGCAATGTACTAAGGGATAAACTTCACCCCAGTCTCAACGCTATGCCATGTTCGTGCGTGGGGTGTCTCGCAAAGAGAAATCCAAACAAAGATTGATAGCGTTGAGACTGGGGTGAAGTTTAGCCCTTAGTACATTGCTTAGACTATCTAGGATTGATAGTGGGTTGGGTGATAGACTAGTTTAGCAGGATAGCTTGACTAGGATGTCTAGAGGGATGCGCTAGGTGTGCACTGTTAGTGGAGAGGTGAGGGGTATCTCATGGGAGTGCGATACCAATTTAAATATGAGATAAAACCTTTTTCAAAATAATAAGGCATTTATGCACTTGCTAAATATTTTCAAAAACTCGGGCTCTGACCTGTTTATCTACTCTCCTTTCTTTCTATATTATATATATATACATAGGTGTCTAGACACAGGGATGCCTGGATGGAAATTCTTTCGAGTCAGACGTCAGCTACAGCAGCTGTGGATGCGTGCAGGTTTTTGATAGCCGCTTCCATCATTGTACTCTAGATAGGAGGTATTGTATAAACATTCGGGCCAATGGTCCAATTGAATTTAGTTATTCTTTCAGTACAACATTCGATATGGTTGTATATTTTTGACCGAGTGTTCGGTTATTTTATTTCATTTCGGCAAAACTGTGTGGATGTTTTATTTATTGTTGTTAAAAAGAGTAGTAAAGTTAAAATTTTGACACCGGCCTAATAGATTATTAGTAAGTAAATGGATTTTTCTACAGTGATGCTAAGAATGATCCATATGAGACTCCCGTGTTAATTTAATATTGGAGTGATCGCCCGGTATCTTATTAGGCGGGGTGTTACAACTTGCATAAGCTATACTATAATAAATTGTAAACTTATGGTAATTTAAAATTTTGACAGTCTTGAACTGGTGTAGTCATTACCTTGGACTTGGATTCTCACTTTGATTTTCATGTTTACAACTACTTGTATTATGATCTTGGTTTGATGAGTTAGGCCGTATATACCGCAGACCTTTAGAGTTAGGTCATTGCTTTTGTATAAGTTTTTACCCTTGGCAATAGGATATATACTTGCATTTTTTCCGCGACCTTTTTGTTGAGTCCGTTGCCTTTGAATCTTGTGCCTCCCTTATATTTCATTCATAATGGCCAAGACCCTCAAACTTTGGATCTCTCTCTCCTTTTATAGGTATCCTATGTGGTCATATGCATTGCAATACTTGATGTACTTGGAAGATTTCTAATAAAGCACCTTGGTGTTCCTCCTCCCGCGATTCTGAATATAAAACCATTAAAGAGAAGTGGCCCTTGTAGATGTCTAGATTGCCCAACATGCGTTCGTGTTTACACTGAGTCCATGGAATCCGTTGATTGTAGGGACAATATGGAAATTGCAGAGGCTAGCCAAAGAGGTGAGGGGGATATTGTCTCAATGAACAACCAAGTGTTTATGGAGAGAACAAGGAAGGAGGCCGTGACATCGAGTGGGGAAGTTCAAAACACAACGGAAATGAGAAACACTGAAGATAGTTCTTCTAGATACAACATTTATGGATAAAATGATCCCCTAGACTTAAATTATCTACATATCATGATCGAAGAATAACTGGATCAGGTGGTCGCACCTATGAATTTCTAGAAGGGACTATAGGCACTCTACCTTTCGCGGATCAAAGGGCATGCTCTGCGATCCCTGATGATGGGGTTTATTTTCCTCTCCATATCATCCTTCTTAGACTCAGGTTGCCAATACTAGCGTCTATGAAAAAAATCCCTAAGGTGATGAACCTAGCCCTGACCCTGGTTGATCCCAATGGGTTGAGGGCCATATTAGCTTCCTTAGTAGTTTGAAAGAAAAAGTTTGACAAAGATATAACAAAAATGGAGTTCTTTGACTTCTATTGGCCGAAGGATAATACAGTAGATTACCCTTGGCATTACTACATGGCTACGCAATAGGACTATAAATACCTCATTAGGCGGAGGCCTTCTAGTACCCAAAAATGGAAGTGCGAAGATTTCTTCATTTCATCCGACAAATGGGAGACACATACCGAGGAGTCTGAGTGTGAGAGAGGGAGAGAGAGAGAGAGAGCACATAGGATTCTACGATCTTGGGGATGTCCCACAGGAGGTGAAATAATTTTCATAATGTGGATACGGCTTGTGGATTTCACAATTAATATTGGCTAGAATTATTTTTGCAGTTCATGTAAGTTTGCCTCCAACCAAGTGTCAAAGGAAACTAATTTAGGTTGCGGTGGACATATTTGATAACAAGAAAGACATTGTTTTCATGTAATTCTTAGAGCCTTGTAAAAACTTGGATACTACACTTTCCGCATTGCATCTGTGAGGAAAGGATCAAGAGGTAGCATATTTTTACTTTATAGGTCACAACCTCTATTGTCAATTTCATTTTTCAAACTCATATGAACTTTTTCCTTGTTTTCTAATATCCTCTTACGCAGGTAATTCTGTAGATGGACAACAGGTAATGGAAGTTGATAAAGAGATGTTTTGATTGCAAATTAGATGAGTTGGGTGAGGATTTACATGTCCTTAATCATGTGCCAATGAAGACAAAAGGAATGAATAGATAGAGGGTTATAGGAAAATATGTTAGCCCAACGACTGAGGTCCTTACTGAGGCTCGAGATGAGGCAAAGGCTGTTTGTTCAATCCCTCCACTTGCCAATGATGTTTCGACAAACATAGCCAATGCAATCTTGGATTTTCCTATTAGGGAGAAAAATCAAGAACCCATAAAATCTGGGCACACTAATATCAATGACTCCCCTCCCGAACTTCAATCCTGACTGGTATGAATGTCCTAACCCCTCAAAGTAGGGTTTTTTGTTCGTTTAAGTTCATAAAGAAGGCAATCGAATTGAAGCTCTCCCTCAATTATGGAGGACACTGCGGTATTTATGATGAAACAATTTCTGAACCCCTTATACCTCAAACATTTATTTGATGAGGATGCCAAGGACTTAGAGGGTTATCAACTCCACTGTCTTCTTAGAGAAAGCGTTCGTAACTATTCGTGGCTTTTTCTTTATGTTATCAACTTCATTGCAGTATGTTTTTTTACTTTCTTTCTTTTAGACTGCTAAGGTTTCGATCAAACAAAAGGCTGAGTATGAAGACCTTTATCTTCAGCATAAGGTTGTGGCCTCATACTACTTGGTTGAGGTGGAAAGTGACAAAAGTTCCTCTATTAAAATGGGAAAAAGTCCTCAAAAGTTTCTTATAAAGCTGCCCAACTTGAAGTTGAGGATAGAGTGTAGGCTGTAGAAAAAACTGGATATGATGCCAAAGAGAATATCAAACAGGCCGTGAAGTCATTAAAGGTGGTTGTGACTAAGTGTCTTGAAGCCACCAACCAAGTTATGGTAAGATAAGACAAAGTTTTAGGTGTTGAGGTTTTGCTTACCTCCATATCTTAAATCTATTACGTGGTCATGTAGAAAATAATTAATGATCATGTCGCGGCCCTTCAAATGTTGGTTGCTAAACATGTTGAAGTTTTGAAGGCTGCTGGTAAAGATGTCATGGCTAAGTTTAAAACATCAAAATATTTTTGGACTGGCCTGCATACAGGGCTATAAGGAAATGAGGTACACAGATGCCAAAATTTTCCTAAGGACATGGACACCATTTTTTCTTCCAGGTTTACTAATTTTGAGCATACTCAGTGCGAGGATAAGATGAAGGAAGATGAAGAACGGTGCCTTGGAGAGAGGGAGGAGGCCGCAACTGCTGATGCTGATACCATTTTAAAGGCTGAAGATGTACGGACACAAGTCTCCGATTGAGTCTTAATGTAGTGCTAGCTCAATTACAAATAAAAACATTTATAGTGTTCACGTTTATACATCCAAGCCTATGACGTGTTAGTTGAAGTCGTAGTGGCCAAGATCAAAACGCTTCATCATATGCCTAGTTTATTGTTCCTTGTTTTACGTCACCAACATTATTCCATTTCCTCCTAATGTATGAATGAATTACACACACACATATATATATATATATATATATATATATATATATATATAGGATCTTGGAATAATTCTTATTGGGTGTAAGTTTATTTTAAATTGATGTTTATTTTTAGAAGGTTTCTTTAAAACTTTAAAATAAAGTTTCTGGGCTAAAAACCGAATTGTAAGCATTCTGGAACTTCGTTCGAAGGAGTTTTTTGTTCGAACGATAATTTCGTTCGAACGAGTTTGCCAACGAATTTTCCCACTTGTCCACTGGAACTTCGTTAGAAGTATCATTCGAACGAGATTTCTGGCGAGAATTTTTTTTGCAGTTTTAATCAGTTTTTCCCCATGTTCCCACTTTCTTTTACCCACTAACTCTTGACAGAAGTTATATGTACAGGAACCATGTTTGAAAAACTAACTTTTGACATTTTCTAAATATCCTTTTTGAGAGAAAAAAATTTTAAGTTCAAAAGTTAATGTTTTAAGTGTTTGCATTTTCAAGAACATTATTCCAAAACACTTTTGTTTACACCCATAGTTTGTTTATTCCAAGTTACCATATATATATCTTGCTTGGACTGTTTGGCATCGAGTTTATCTCTACATCTCAACGAAGAGAAGTTTGGTTTACTTCTACATCCCACAAAGAAGAAGTTTATTATTTTTGGCTGCGGCATTCTCATACGGTGAAAGGCGTCGTGTATGGTTGATGGGTTCCTAAAAGTTCGATCGGTGGATTCCAAGATTGCGGTGGACCTCTATGGTTATTCTCTAGGCAGAGGTGTGTACAAGAAGGAGCGTCGGCGCTTGGACAGAGTTAAGTCGAGTGTTGTAAGTCTTACTGTCTTGTACTTGTAAAACCGTACTTAGTGGATTTGAGGCTAGGGCCGTATGAGGTTTTTTCCCATTGTGGGGTTTTCCTCGTACATCGCTGGGTAGTGTGACTGATTTACTTTTATCTTGCAAAATAACTTAGAACACATGCTTAGGATAATTCAAGATAAAATTTGGTTTAATTGTCACACTTAATTAAATTGGTGCAAATTCAATTTGGGTAAATGTTAATTTAATTCAAGTCATTAATTTTATTAGATAAAAATTGGTTTGGCCTAATATTACAAATTGAATATTTATTGTTAGGCAAATTTCTAGGACTTGTATTAAATTGAATTTTTGGGCTTAAAGTAAAAATTCACAAATTTGATTTTGAGTATAATTTTAATTTTGTGAAAATTAAAATTTGGTTTACTTTAGTTTTAATTTGTGAAGAAATTAAAACTTGGTTTATGTAGTTGTTTAGTTGAACCATCTCTATTACTCATCTTTAAAGGAAATTAAAATTACTTTTGGTAAAATTTAAAAAATTGGGGGTCATCATTCCCAACAAGTGGTATAAGAGCATTGGTTTAGAAAAACTCGCGTTTTCAGAAGACTCAAACTGGCGTGAAGGAAGACGATGACGAGGAAGAAGATGCAGAGTCTTAGATTCTTATTTGTAGCTTGTGTCTTCCTTATGCTTGTTTTAAACTTGTAACTTTTTAATTGTCCTTGTAATGAAATATATTTTTGATGTAATGGAATATTCCTTCATTTTTGTAGCCTTATATTTTTACATTGACTTTTGCATGGATTATTTTCTTCGCCTTATAGCATTACTAGAACAGTAGCTTGATTACTTCTAATTGTAGATTTTTGTAAATTCACTCAATTTACTATTGAACTTAATTGTAGTCACGACCTTATAGCTTATTCTATTAGGAGTTTATTTGATTGACATCGCGATCTTGTGGTTGAAAAGTTATATTTTACCAAATATTATCTAGGACTCAATTGTGCCTGTGGTCTTAGTAACGTGTAATTTCCAAAGGCTTGTGATAATACTCTATAAACTTGAGGGGTATAGTTCCCCCCAAAGCTTTGTTTATGGATTATTGCTTTTTTGTGGCTGGGAATGAAAGGATAGTGTTTTCAACTTCCATAGTGTGCCCTTGACACCACGGCCTTCTATCTCTTGAAATCCTTAAGGTATGTTGAGGTATTATTTAGGAGCCTCCCCAGGATACAGAGGTATATTTAATATCCCCTTTAGGATTTTGAGGCTATGGTTTACAAGTCCCCTAGGCTTGATGAGGTATAAGTCCCCCCCCCCCCCCGGAGACACACGATTCAATCCTACTTGTTGATAAGTTTGGATATGTTATTCTGGAATCTACCCCGAATCTAGTAAAATATATTCACTCCAATCAGGGTACCGCTATTTAAGAGGATCTGACCACAACTACTAGCACAAAATTATTTCCAGTTGGGAACTTTGTGTGGAATAAGTCTAATTTCTTATGACTTAGGTTTTGTTGTTGGAGATGGATTTGCACCTCATCCACCACGGACGCTCATAGGGGGTTTTGGTCATCTCTGTCTCCCTGGACATGGTTTTCTTGTTCCTGGGTTTATAAGTGTCTCTACCTCCATGGCCATTCATAGGTTTGTTCCATCTACAACTATGGTCGTCGCTTGTGATTTGATGATCTAAGAACTTTGTAGTTTTCTTTAGGTGTGAATGTTATTAGGTTTTTAGTTAAACCCGTTGAACAAAAATTCCAAAGGAATTGAGGTAAATAGCTAATTTTTCATTAATAGGAGTTTGAAGAAATAAAAAATTGATTCTTCAGGACAAACTACGGCCTTGTAATAAATACAAAAGTAGAAATAGAGCAAAATCTTACTTCAAATTCATTCGAAGTTGTGGTCACTTTCGGTTCAATTAAAGGTTGTGACCTTTATAAATCATCGTAGCATTCATGTCTAACAACTCTTTTTACCTCATTCTTTAAGCTTAGACACTTGCTGGTTTTATGGTTGGGACCTTTGGGGAAGTTTCACCATTTGTTTTTGCCTCTCATATTAGGAGATATTTGAGCCTAAGTGGCCATTTGAGGAGGTTCTCTTCTTGGATGCTGCCCAAAATAGTTTCTAGTTCGTAGTTAAGTGGGGTAAACGAATCATATATCCTCTTTGGACAATATTTACACTTTCTCTTTTTCCCTTCTACTGGTTTGGTCATAAATTTCCTTGTGGTGGTCGTGTCCTCTATCTTTATTTCATAATATTTGGCCTTCAATGTGCTTGCAAAGGTTGCGGACTCAAGCATAAGAATTCTCTATCTGGGGAGGTTGATCTAGCCCTGAAATGAGGCCGAACCTTCTTAAAGGTGGTTAAAGAACCTCATTAAGTGGGCTACATCTTCAGTTTGATGTGTCTAGATCTTGAGTTGCCTTCCATGCTGAGTTATCTTTAAATGGTTAGTTATTTATAAATCTTTCTTTCCTCTAAGAAGAAATAAAAAAGCTGAAAAATCCAAGAATCATAGATAAAGAAGAACCATATATTGAGAAGATAGTAATAAAGGGATGAGGCTTGTTCCATTACAAGTTGCGGCATGTAAAGCCAAAAAGGATGAGGAAGTTGCCATTGTTATTTTGAAAGAGATATCCCATCATGATGGATTTCACTTAGAATGGTTCTATTTGAAGTAAAATTTTCCAAATACCTATCCTTAGACTAAATAATAACAAGACAATCAAAAAGTTAATAAAATACCTTAACCTATCTTGGGCATTTTAACAATCCTTAGAGTCTTACAAGTGGAGAAAAGTAGGCTAAATGTATAAACACATAAGTTATGTGTATTGGAGGATACAGACTCTGCAGTGTATACTAGAGGAGGTCATAGTCTATTAATGTCTTGGGCCACCGGAGCAGATGGTCGCAGTGGGATACTAGTGTAGAAAGATGTTGGAGAGGATTAGGCAGAGCTTTAATACCAATATATTCCCCACAATGAGGAGGCGAGGACCTCTATTTATAGTATTTGGTGAGGGCATCACATGCATAGTACATTTAACTTGTGGATAAGTATTGATGATATGAAATCCTTCTAGAAAATGGATAGCTGGCAATTGAATTTTGACGTATAAGGGTCCACAACATGTGCATATATGATTGTGTTGTACTTGAAGGGGCCTATGAGGCACTTGCCTATGTAATTTTTAGGTAGTCTTATGTATCAGGTTTAGTGGCCTATCTGTGCACCAAGACGTAGTCTAGAGTGTTCAAAGGGGAAAATAGGGAATAATATACGACCTAGTTAAGTAATAGGTTGTGGCCTCCCCTACATGCAAAGGCCTTTCGGTAATACTAGATCATATCTTCATTGTATTTTCTTCGGTATCCATGTTCTATGTCTCTTATCTATTGGTTGACATATTTTGGGTATAATTACGGCCATCCCGAGGAGGTGGTCTTCGGAGGTGGATCCTTCATTCCTTCCCCTTTTCGATGTACGCGTGGGATTACGTCCTTTATTGGGGTGCTCGATCATCATCGATGTGGGGTGATATGTAGAGATAGAGTCGCCAGCCTATTTTTCACAAAACAAGCAAGATAAATATTATCGCCTCGAGAGAATGGCATCAAGGGTAATACTGATTCTTCTAAAACCAAATAGTTCAAAGGTCTGGGGACTAAGTTACGGAATGGGAAGGTGTTAGGCACCCATCCCGCCCTTTCGGTCTATCATGGGCATTTGTTAATGTTCTCCTTAAAACTCCGTGATGTGTGTGATTATGGGCATAATATCAATGGATGATGGAATCACTTGACTCGCATTATGGATAACGACGGAGTGAGGTCCTCCATAGGAGTGTTCCCAAAATACAAATAGAAAAATATGATGTATGTGTTTGTTGATTCACAAGTCGTTATGGAGGAACAATTGCATATATCGTACAAGACACAAGAAAACAAGCATATAAAATCAATATATCAAAAATATATGATGAGAATAAAGTAACAACTATGTGTGGGAGAACTCGAGTCAAGGGATTTATCCAAGACGCCTATATAGCTTGGGGGCATCAAAGTTCACGTAGTTCGAAGATAATAGGGGGATTTTATTATATATGTGTGTGTGTAGAAAAAGGTATTTTAGTGCGAGACAGTGTGATGAGAAATCCCCATTTGGAATTTACATGTGAACCCTCTTTTTCTTATTTTTGGATTTTTCTATGGAAATAAAGTATGTGAAAATAGTAATAGTAAAAAGTTTGGAATTAAGATGTGTCATGTAATGAAGTAAAGTACTAGAGAAAAAATGAAGTTACTAATGCAAAATTAAGAGAATTTAAAGACAAGGGGGAAGAAATACACCTCCTTATAAAGACTTGGGGTAGATATTTCTTTTAGATGTTCTGATCTCAAGATGAGTTGATGGTGGTTTGAGTATGTGGGTGGGAATTTCTCAAAAGAGTATGAAAATGATGGAAGGAATGTGGGGAATGGGCATTTAAGGAAAGAACAACTTTGAATTCGAGGGAATTATCTATGAATTACTAAGAGGGATGTTTAGGGGTGATTTTCAAAGTGAGGTCGTGGACTCTATATATAGGGCTAAGGTGGTGCCAATCTGCATGGTCCTAGATCTGCATATCATCATGGAAACCTAGACACACTACCGATAGGTAGGGTCTGAGGATTGCCAATTGGCATTCTGAGGCAGGTTTTTTAGAAAATTAGTCATAAAATGTGGACCGTAAGTCAGAATTGCAAATGGGGTGGACCATTGTAAAGGTTATTTAGATCCCTTTCAGAACCCAATGATCCACTCCTGGATTCAAGAGTTGATCGAGGTCAAACGGGGCCTGGAAACACCCGTTAGTCATTAGAGAGGAAAATTCTCGGAGGAAAACAGATCGTCCGTCCGAACCATAAGGCTGATTCGAGCATGGTATGGACCATTGAAAAGGTTATTCAGTGCCCTTAGATATTTCATTTATCTTCGTTTGGTTTGTAGAGTTGACCTTGGTCAAATGGGGCTCGGGTGTGCCCAATGGCCATATGGAGTAAAATGGGTCATTCGTCTGTACTCTAAGGCTGATTCATGAACGGGGATGATTGTCGTAAAGGGTATTATTATCCCTTTAAAGATTCATTCATTTTTATTTGAGCTGAAGAATTGACATGAGTCAAATGGATCCCGGGATCGTTCGATGGCCTTATAATCAAATATCAAAGTAAACCGAGTTGTTCATCAAAATTGAAAGGCTGATTCATGCATGGGGTGGACCATTGGAGAGGGGATTCAAATCCCTTTGAAGATTCATTGAGCTTTTACTTAGGCGAGAAAGTTTATTGGGGTCAAAATGGGGCTCGAGAGTGTCCGGTGGCTTCCAAATTAGTTTTTGATAGTAAAATGGATTATTTATTCAAATAGTAAGGCTAATTCATGCACGAGGTGGACCATTGAAAAGTCGATTCATAGATTATTAAAGATTCACTGAGCTTTTAATCATAAGAGAAAGTTTATCGGAGTCAAATGGGGCCTGAGAGCACTCGGTGGCCTCTAGATCGGTATTCAGAGTATAACCTAAGGTTTGTGGTAAATGAGTTAGTGCTAGCGATTTAAGGAGGTTCTTCAGGGGGTCCTAGGATGGGGTCTCTATAAAGAGCCCCTCAAAGGACGAGCTTAAAATAAATAAAGGTCGCTGAATTATAAACACCACATCAATGTTGGGGACGGGGAACAGTAGGTCGATTCTAAGAACCTAGAGGATGAGGTTGACCGATTCAGTGGGTTAAGGTCAGTTTTGAGGACCTAAAGAGA
The DNA here is from genome assembly GCA_949130495.1 of Sambucus nigra. Taxonomy (NCBI): domain Eukaryota; kingdom Viridiplantae; phylum Streptophyta; class Magnoliopsida; order Dipsacales; family Adoxaceae; genus Sambucus; species Sambucus nigra. The sequence continues at coordinate 554,243,508 of OX422210.1, read as the reverse complement.
CGAGGTTGACTGATTAAGGAGATTGAGGTCAGTTATAAGTAACTAAGGAAATGAAGGGTGATCGATTTAGCGGGTGGAGGTCAGTTCTGAGGACCTAAGGCGATGAAGACGATCGATTCAATAGGTCGTGGATGTGTTAAGATTGGTTCTAAGGGGATAGGTAGGCAAATTTAGCAGATCAAGGTCAATTCTAAGGACCTAAGGATACAAGGATGAATTATTCAACAGGTCAAGCGTAATTTTTGAGTTATATTGGGGATGGCCAATTCAGCGAGTCGAGGTTGATTATGAGGACCTTAAGTTGTGATGACTGATTCTGAGGGTTGAGGTCATTTGTGAGGACTTAATGTTGTATTGACCAATTCTAAGGGTCGAGGTCAATTCTAAGGACCTAAAGTGATGACGATCAATTCTCAGGTTCAAGTTCAATTATGAGTACCTAAAGTTGTAGTGACCGATTCTGCGGGTCATGGGCAATTCTGAGGACCTAAGTTGTATCAAACAATTATGAGGTCCAAGGTCAATTCTGGGGACCTTAATTATAGCAAATGATGATACGGGTCGTGGTCAATTTTGAGGACCTAAGGTGTAGCAACCAATTATGAGGGTTTAGGTCGATTCTGAGGACCTAAAGTGATGACGACAGGGCCGAGGTCAATTCTGAGGACCTAAAGTTGTAGAGACCAATTCTAAGGGTCAAGGTCAATTCTAAGGACCTAAAGTTGTAGCAACCAATTCTAATAGACGAGGTCAATTATGAGGAACTTAAGTTGTAGCGATCGATTCTACGTGTCCTGGTCAATTTCGAGGACTTAAATTGTAGAGACCAATTCTGAGGACCAAGGTCTATTACGAGGACCTAAAGTTAGTGACTAATTTTAAGCGACGAGGTTAATTTTGAGGACCTAAAATGATGACGACCGATTCTGAGTTTCGAGGCCAATTATGAGGACCTAAGTTGTAATTCGAGGAGTTGCTCTCCTAAGGAATTTTAAATTATCTTGGGGATGTATATGCATATATGGTTCTGCTGGGGATTGTGTTATCTTGATATTCCACTGGGGGATGTTTAGGCCAGGGAATAGTAGACTTCGATGCGAACTCGTCCTTAGTTCTGCTTGTGGAATATTTTGAGGATAGGTTTGTAAGATTAATATGGCTAGGGATTATGCTAGGGATAAGAGCATAAGATTAATCCTACTTAGGATTCCTAGAGTATTGTATGGGTATTAGTGCTCTAAAAATGATTTTCTTAAGAAAAATGAGGTTTCATATTTTTTCGGGATTTTTTGGGCAATTTTTTGGAATTTTCTAGAATTTTCTGTATGAAATTTGGAGGAGGTGCCGGTAGGCAATCTTGGCTGGTGCCAATTGGCAAGAGCACGAACTCCTAAGCTTCCTTGGGAAGGGTAAAAGATGACTATCGACCATCATGGTTAGGGGGTTGCAATTCGGCAGGCCCCAAAGCCTTCTATAAAAAAAAGGGCGAATCCTCCCCATTTTTCACACCTTCAAATTTGAATATTTTGATTTCTCTCTCTAAAAATAGTTCCTAAGTCCTTATTGCTTCAAGAATTCAAATGGTGGGTTCAAGTGAGGTGTACAACATTGTGTGGTTGGTTGGAGATGATTGGGCTATCTTGGAGTTACATTCGAAGGTGCCTCTTGCTCTGGGTAATCATAATGTCTTTGATCTATTTTAGCATGTGGCTGATCAGCATCCTCTACTAGTGGTGTACCGCACGCTGAGGGTGACTTCAAAGGCGGTATAGGTAGGTTTAGGAGATGTAGGTAAGATCGTATCAGGGGATTCGATTCGTATTTCTTCTTTGAAGGACACTCTTTCGAAGAGGAGGGTGGATGTGACTGATAGGTAGTAGGTGAGGCAAATAACCCATCTATTTATTTTGCTTTTGTTGGGTTAATTTTTTATGGCGACGTTGTCCATCTCTTATTCTTGTCGTATTTGTAGACGATTTCTGACCTTCGAATGTATGACTGGGAAACCTAACCTTGGCTTCCCTTTATTATTCTCTGGATGCTTTCAATCAGTGCTGCCGACTGACTTTTACAGATGCGACATATCTTCTAGAGGTAATCTTGAATTCATCTTACTTTTCACAATTTTCCTTAAATTCTTCTTTGTTTTTTTCTTTGTCGATTCTTGACTTTTTCAAACGTGGTTTTACAAGGTGATTAGGTACAACGCTGGGTTGATAGACCTGAAGGATGAGAGTTTGGGTCACTTCTACTGAATGTTCTTGTGATGGAAGTCCAACAGAAGGTCGAATCAGTCTTTGTCAATGGCGGACGTGCAACGAGCTCTAAATGCCATGCCGAGTGATTTAGGTATCTTTAATCCTTGTCTAAGTCTTTTGGCATCTTCATTTATTGAGTAGATATTAATTCTCTATTGGGGATTACATATGACTTTTTACCCCTTGGGGGTGACTCCGCATGATATGAGGGTGATGGGCCTACATGCGCATATGCGACGGTTGATCACGCATGAGGTTTGGTACATCTGCGCATGTCAAATGATGCCTAGGGAGAGGCAATGATTGGTGAACCCTATATGCACTATACGGATATAGCGGCGATATACGACTATCTAGATTGTGTTATAAGTTGGATGATGCCCTCTTATATCTACTATGTGGAGAACATGCATCCACCTACCACGGCTTTGGGAAGGGGGACTAGTGCAGTGGTGGGATCGACCCATAACGCATGTGGTAGCACATCAGTGGTGGAGGTGATAGAGGAGGCTTCAATTATTCAGGTTACTCCCCCTTATTACAACTTTCGATTGAGCAACGAGGAGTCACTCAACATGCCACATTACCTTCACACGTTAGTGTCTGGATTGATGCGACTTACGAAAAATGCCCTTCAGCCTGAGGTATATCATTTTCTTTCTATTCTTGTTCTGTTGATTTTCCTTTGCTTCATGACTGATTTTCCTTTTGCTTATTACTTCCTTGCTTGCAGTATGCTCAAGTGTCGGCCACTTGGCTAAGGGATATAAAGGATTTAATGTCCTCCATGTCGGAGTATAATAAGAGTTCGACTTCTTCATGCTTTTTTTCGCCTGCCACTTCTGATGAGGGCTCGAGTTTTGGGAGTGGAGGATCCATCGCTCATCGCAGGGGAAAGTGCATCCGTCATGGGGAAGAGAGCTAGAGAGAGAGGGAGAGTTTGTGGGTTGGGGCAGAGTCCTGTTTTTTTTCAATTTTTTCTTTTTTCTGTAAAATGTAATACAGTGAAGCAAAATATATAAGGAAATATGCATTTTCTACCGAGATTATTTATTTTATGCAAAGATAGATATATTTGTGGAATTGATAATGAAAGGTATAATAATTTTTATTAAATTGAGTAAAATTGATTAACTCAAGTAAAAGGGTTTTTTTGTACAAATTTATTTTTAAGAGAAAATGATTTTCTTGAGAGAAAGAATGAGTAAATGACACGGGGGTAATTTTTCAAAATGAGTTTTTTTTTAAAATGAATTTTAATAAAAGAGGAAAGATGCAATTTTCCAATATAGGGGGTTGTCGATTGGCATATGCCTTGACCTGCCTATCGTCATGGGGGTCAAGTCAATCATTCATAGGCCTTGATTGCGCTTTCCTGTACATTAGAGTACTCTGGTGGGGTTGAATTTACTCAGGTTTCTAGGGCTCTTATCTTTTGCCAAAGATTTTAAGTCTAAAAGGAGGTGTGGGGGATGTACTTTCTCGGCCAATACCCACATTTCCTTTCGTGCTTCACATTTCTCATTCTCAAATGGCTCTTCCCATGCATGAAGGATTCCCTTCGTACCTTGATGATATGGAGAACATATTCTTGTATAATGTGGACAACGATGGTTTTAACCTGCGTCGAGTTTCTTTATGGCGTAACCGAACTATAGACTGGAACCTGTTGGCAGCAGCAGTACAGTTATGGTATCATAAAGATCATGTTTTTCATTTTAGCCTAGACGAGGTCTTCCCCACTTATGAGGAGTTTTCGACCATTTGTGGGTCAGTCCTAGTGTATTAGAGGCTATGCCTGATTTCCCGTATTCTTCTCAGGATTTCTTGTTGGAGTTACTTCACATTTCTCCCTCGGTGGCTAGGTCGTTGGTAACTCAAGGTTCCATTTCTCTTAAGGAGGTTATGTATTCAACGCGTTTGAGGGGTTTTGAGGATGCCGATTTTTTTGGGGATGTCTCCTTATGCTTTGCTGTGAGGCTATTATTGGTGATGGGGGACTTGATTGTGGATCCCAAGGTTGCTAAGATAATGGTTTGGATGCCTTACTGCCATAATCCTAGGACGGTGGTGCTGGATGAGACCCTGAACGATCTGAATGCTTGGAAGGAGGGTCATTCTGACTTTATGAGGGGGGCCTATTTATGTTACTTGCGAAGAGGTTCCGTTTGGCGACCCCTCTTGAGTGCCATTTTGCGGTTGTGCCTAAATTCTATATCCAACCTTTCTTCAACTTCAACCCATCCATAGAGTATTGGGTAAACTAGCTTTTAGAGCATGGATCACGGTGTCTTTATTGGCCAGTTCCATAGTGGGGGGGACTTACATACTTGTCTTAAAGATTGAAGATTATCGATATGTACAGCTGGTGGACCTTCGATAGATTTCCTTATATTTCCCCTTGTTGCTCCTGAGCCAAGTCGGGTGGGAACAGATCATGCTCCCTCGTATAATAATTTTTTTCCTGATGGAGGATTTGACTGAATGGTGGAGGATGATACTAGGCTCTTTGTGGCAACGCTGTCGGTCGTTTATCCGTCCAGTACAGTCCGTGGGAGGGACCTGTCATGTATCCGTGGACTACCTAAAATGGCTATGGAAGTGAGTAGTAAAGAAGGTCCTAGAAAAGACAGGTTAAAGGTGGTTTATGGCTTTTGACACCAAAGAAGATGGTGTTTTGGTTCTTTCCAGGTTTGTCAGGGCGTACTGATCCATAGGAGTTTATACGAAATGTCAATCAGGAGTGGGAAACTTGGGGACCTCCAGGGTCTAGTAACGATGATGAAGCAGGTCCATCCAGCAGTTAAAAGGCAATGTCTTGTGAAGACTTTGATGATTTTTGTGAAGCTATGGTAGTTGTGTATTTATGTATTCTGGGTTTTGGGGATAATTTTGTGTAGTTTGGTTAGGTTTTGTTTAAGAACGGTTTGGTCAACGGAGAGGAGGGGTCGGTTTGACTCCCTTTGCGAATACTTCGTGTAACAGTGTTATTTTCCTTAATCAGAAACAAAAGTTAATTTTTAACATATTTTGGTCTCCTTATTCGACACCACAGTCCTTGACTTTCCTGTTCAACGATCACGTTATCCGATGATAGTACCCCTGTATATAGTATAGAGCCTTATGTCTCTTCTCATCCAAGAGTGATAATTCATCAAAGTGGATCTCATGCCATTCTTATTGGTTAATTTTTCTTTCAAGAAGGATGCAATTCACGTAGGACGCGAAGGGAAGGTATTTCTATCTCGATGGGTGAAACTGCTTCCATGTCGTATACTAGAGAATAAAGGGTAGCCCCAGTAGTCGTTCAGATTGAAGTGAGGTATCCCCAGAGGTTATAAGGGATCCAGGCATCCCAATCTTTGTAACTCTGAATCATCTTGCCAATTATGGTCTTGAGAATTTTATTTGTGGCTTCGACGACACCATTGGTTTGGGGTCGGTAGAAAGAAGATTTGTTACTTTGAATCCCATACTAATCGAGTTGTTCTGTAACCTCAGCTTAGAAATGGAGCTCATTATCTGATAGCAAATCTCGGGGGACTCTGTATCGACAGATGATTTTATTTTTGATAAACTTAGCCACTTTCATAGCATTTATCACCGCATATGACTCGGTTTCGACCCATTTGGTTAATTAATAAATGGAAACAAAGATAAATTTGCGACCATTTGAAGCTTTGGAAGTAACTTCCCATATGATGTCAATGCCCTAGGTGGAGAAAGGCCACAGAAAGGTCATGTTTTATTGTTCACGGGGAGGCAAATGTTGGGTATTGGCGAACTACTGGATTTGAGGCATCTTCGAACATAAGTAGTGCAATCTTGAACCATAGTGGTTTAATACTACTCTTAATGGATGATCATTTTAGGAAGCATGTGATCATTCATATGGGTCCCACATTCCCCACTATGGATTTTTTGCATCATTTCTTCGATAGCAGCCCCTATAATGTAATGCAAATGGGTTACATCGAAGTTTTACTTGAACAATGCTTTATCGCAGATAATATACTAAGCAACCAGTTTGTGAAAGGTAACACGGTCTTTCTTATCGGTGTCTTGGGGATACCTAGTATGTTTGAGGAGGTGACAAATTTCATAGTACCATAACCCAGCCATATTAGAATCCTCCTCGAGAACGAGTTCAATATGGTAGCAATGGGTATGCTTAGCTTATTTCTAAATCAATAAAGAAGCCATTGTTATTCCCTCGGGCATGTTGACCATGGAGGCCAAGGTGGTAAGGGCACCGGCCAGGCTATTCGTTGCACGGGGCAAGTAGTGGAAGGTGACATCATTAAACTGGGAGGTTAGTTATTCTAAGTGGGAATGGAAGGGTAGGAGATTTTCGTCTTTGACTTTCCATTTTTTTAAGATTTGGCCGACGATAAAGGTAGAGTCTCTATAGATGTCTAGGTGACAGATTCCTTTCTTGAGGGTGATTTTGAGGCTTACAGTGCATGCCTCATACTCAATCATGTTATTGGTGTAGGGAAAGTCTAGTTTAATGGAAATTGGGATGTGAAAGTCATCAGGGGTGATTAGGAGTATTCCAATGCCATATCCTTTCTTGTTGGAAGCTCCATCAAATAACATTTTCCATCAGAGGTCCTCCTGAGAGATGCAGAGAATATCTTCATCCGAAAATTCAGAGACCTAAACATCGGCTTCTTTCATGGGGTAATTAGCAAGGTAGTTGGAGATGGATCTCCCATTCACATCTGTATGTGTTACGTACACAATATATAACTCATCTAGCAACATCAACCAACGGGCCATTCGGCTGGACAAAGAGAGCTTTTCTAGAAAGTACTTGATGGGATCCATACGGGATATAAGTTTGATGTAAAAGGAAAGCATGTAATGCTGTAATTTCTTCATGACCCAGACTTGGGGAACATATTCTTTATCCAAAGCAGTGTAATCGTATTTGTACCTGGATAATTTTTTGCTAGCGTAATAAATGGTTCTTTTCTTACGGGGCTCTTCAATGTATTGGGCTAAAAAAGCCTATGTTGTAGTATATATGACATTCAAGTACAAGAGGAGGGGGAGACCTGGTTGCATATGCATAAGCACCAGAGCTCGGGTAAGGTATCACTTGATTCGATCAAAGGATTCTTTGTAGGACTCATTCTAGACTTTAGTACAATCCTTCTTGAGAAGCTTGGAAATGGGTTCGCAGATAGAAGTCATTTGACTGTTGAATCGACTGATGTATTATAGTTTTTCCAGGAATCCTCGAACTCCCTTCTCCGTTCGTGGTGGTGGCATCCCATTTATGGATTTCAACTTGGAAGGGTTTGCTTCAATTCCTTTCTCATTGACCATAAATCCCAAGATTTTTCCTTTTATGATGCCAAAAATTCATTTATGTAGGTTAGGGTGATGAAGGCATTCTTGAGTTCAAATATCATGATGGTGTAGCAGAAGGTTCCCCATAGGGTAATGAAAGCAATTTTTTCCTAATGGTTAGTGTGCATCTTGATCTGGTTGTATCCAAAAAATCCATCTACAAATTACTTGAGGGCGTGGCTAGTCATATTGTCCACGATCATGTCGATATTAGGTAATGGGTAATCGTCCTTCGGGGATGCTTTATTCAAATATCGATAGTCGATGCGCATGTGTACTTTTCCTCCTAACTTCAGCACATGGACGATATTAGCGAGCCATGTAGGATATTCAACTATGCAAATGAAACCTACGTTCAATTGTTGATCACCTCTTCTTTGAATTTGAATAAACATTCGGTGTGGAGCTTTAATAGCTTTTGTTTGACTAGTTTGCATCCTGGAATGTAGGGATCTTGTGTTAATCTATTTATGGGTCAATGTCGAGCATGTCATCGTAGGACCATGCAAAGACATCCACGAATTCCTTTACTATCTCCTCAAATTGTTCACACTCTCATTAAGGGTGGAAGGTATCCTAATCTCGCGCTGATGGCTACTAGGACTAAGATTAATAACAACAATTTCATCATTATTAATTCTAACGCAATTATGTTATTTGTCATTCTATCTATTGAGATCAGTTAACAATTTTTCACTTGTAAAATCATCATCATCAAGAGTTTGATTAAAATCAAGACAATTAATGTAAGGCATAACAACATACTTTAAATCTTCGTTTATTTCATTTGAGGGAAAAACAACATTAAGAACCTCGTCAAAAGAGGTCCTAGTTACATTGATATCAGAAAAAAAAACAACATAGAATGAAGAGATTTGGATATGGTAGATATCAGGTCAGGTTGAATCTAGATAGGTTGGATAGGCAAGACATTTCAATTGAGGAGACGCATGTCAATAGCTCTGATTTGAGTAGACAGGTTCAACGGTACGACATCTGAGTGGATCATGTAGTGACTTAGTCCCAGTTTTGGTAGGTTGAATGAGTCTTAGAATCACTTTACTCAATTATTGTCTTGAAAAAATATTTCCATCCCTTATTTCATCTTCTTATCAACGTATCCATACCATGGTTCCGAGAAGCCACAGAAAAGGAAGTCTTCTCCTTCCTTAATAAACCTTTAATTCAAAGAGTCTCTCAAAACAGTTCTTCCTTCTTCTAAGATTCTTTTTTATCATGGTCATTAGAGGGATTTGAGTTATTCTAGTGAGGTTTTGTAGCTCAAGCCATGTGGGGGCAAGACCTCCTTTAGGACCATGGGCTCAAGGATCCCTTATTGGAATCACCCTATCCCCATTCCGAGCATGAAGTTCATGATCTTGAACATTTGAATCACATTGACGTTGTCGTGAGTGCTGTGTTCCAGACAGACCTGGTCTTTGAAACTATCGCTTACTGGAAGGGGAGTGGGTCAACTCTAAAGCTAGAGAAGAGTATGTCATTCGTCCCATACTGGATCTAAAATATAGAGTAACTAGTACTGGTTATGTCTGAACTATCATCATTCCCCAAGATGGTGATAACCTAGCCATTGGCAAATAATTTAAGTTTTTGGTGAAGATAAGACGATACCCCTCGGATATTGTAGATCCATGAACGGATAAGGAGAAGGTTGAAACATGCAGATAGGTTAATAACTTGGAAGTCGGTGATATGATTGATAGAGAAATCCCCTATTGTGATTTTATGGACCCCATTACCTCTCGGTGGGTCTTGTCGTAAGCATGCACGATGACGGAAGTGGGAGTGAGATCACCAACTTTCAAACCCCAACAATTGAAGGTTCTGAGGGGACAAACATTGAAGGAGGATTCGTTATCAACAAGTAAGAGTGGGATTGTCTTTCCTAATACTTCACCGGAGATGGTGAGGGCATAATTGTGGTCAGGATCAATCTTTGGTATCTCTACTTCAGAAAAGAGAGGAGTTTGGAAGCAGTCAAGGACCAATCATGTTTATGGCTTCTTCAGGAGTGGTGGAAGGAGACACTGTAGTCCCAGTGAGGAGTTTTATCATAGCATTTCAGTGCAACTAAGAGGACATGAAAATCCCCCATAAGGTGATGTTGACTTGGGTTTTCTTGAGCTAGTCAAGGACTTTGCTTTCTTCGATGGTCATCTCTGGCATGGGCAGTTCTTTGACAACTCCCTTTACCTTATCTTTCTCGATCACATGAGGAGTTGGATCCCTGACCTAGCTATCAGATTTACTGAGGTGGGGAAGAATAATAACCCTTTATCTTCATTTATTTCTAGCTGAATGGACACCTTGGTTATTTCCCCCAATAAATCTTCGAAGGATATCATTCTGCACAAACTGGATACTAGACTGGTGTCTTCCTGACTTTGCTCATCATCTGAGCTGTCAAAGTTGTCTCCCTATCTGGCAGAGACTATGTACTCTTTCCAAGAAAAATTTAATGCATTCAACAAACTCAATAGCTTCATCGTACAAATCCTCCCACTCATTAGGGGGTGAAGGAGTGAAAGGACCAACCGTCCCTAAATATTCAGAGTGGTGAGTAGCTAATCAATGCTGTAAATCTCACTTGTCTATTGAAAAGCATCAGCCATAATTTGTACTACATCATCTAGACTGACTTCATCAATGGGTACCACCCATTCCTTTGAATCCCGATCCCATTTTTGAGCTTCCATGAATTAACCACTGAATTTACGATAATCGACAGTCATCTTAGCAGGAACTTTCAGCCCAAACTCCAAGAGTGGGTTCAATATAGCTAATAACTCCATATCCTTCCCTTTAGACCAGGTACGGATGGTAAGGCAGGCCCTTGTGAGGAGTGAAAAAGCTTGGTCGGTGAAGCAGGTAGGGTCTTGGAGAAAATAAGGGTAAAATTTAAGCGATGTGGGTGAGATTACGAGCATGATGGGTGCATTACTGGGCACAATCTGAGCATATGGATCAAATTTTGGGTCACTCTTTGCATGGGTTGTAAGTGGATTATGAGTAGTATTGGGTTTAGAATTAGCTGGTGGGTCGATGATACCCCGATCAACTAAATCTTGGATCACATTCTAAAGGTGAAAGCATTGGTTAATGGTATGGCCAACAAAGTGGTGAAAATCACAACGGGCATAGAATTTAAAGTTTTTAGGTAGTGGATTTGGTAATGGATGAGGTTCTAAGTGTTTTGATGAGATTTCATCTCAGTAAGGCCTGGTAGACTTTTGACAAGGCAGCATGGAGCTCAGTGTACTATTTTTTAGTACAGTTGGGGAGACTTTTTAATGTCCAAGAGGTAGCAGGATGAGAAATATAGTTAATGGTCGATATTGTAGCATTAGTGGGCTTATCATATTTTATGGGAGTGAATTTTTCTATCACTTTCTTTGGCTCAAATTCAACTTTAGCAATGTCTTCCTCAATTTCTACATTAGCCTGCCGAAGGGCTCAAAAGTGTGGGTAGTACTATCCTCCCATAGATAGTCGGATATGAGGCAAGAAGTTCTTCACAATACTGACTTGTTCCTCCTCGAAGGGTCTATTGGTCATGGTATCATCTTTCTCTCCCCACTTTCCTATGAATCTACAAACTATTTCCCCAGGGTTCTCTAGATTTCGATGCGTAACCTCTAACTCATCATTGTACTTGTACTGAGACATGAATTTTCAAGTGACATCCTCCTAACTATGGATTTTAAATTCTATAAGGGGCAAAAACCAATGAAGGGAGCTTTCTTTCAAGGTCTGCACGAACATCTTGGCCATTATCTCTTTAGAGGAACCAAGGAGGGTCATGGCGAGGTGAGAGCTTCGAAGGTGAACAATTGGGGATCTGCTTCCCCTGAACTTCTCAATGTTTGGCATCTTGAACTTCTCTTGAAGTTTGGATTTATGATAAGGAGACATATGGGTGTAATCCATGTAGTTCCCAGATATCTTAACATGGTCAAACTTCTTCAATAACATCTTGAAGTGTTCCTTGACCTTGTTTAGTTCATCTTCCTTAGGATCTATGGGTACTGGTAAGTTAGACCCTAGTTGGGTAAGATTCAGGATTGGTAGTTGAGATGGCGATGTCACATTGATAGGCGAGGAACGTGGTGTATGTTGATACTCTTCTAGGACACAAATAGCCTCACGATAGGGTGGACCCATGGCACGAGGAAACAGAACCTTGGAGTTTTTTGGGAATCTAGTCCCGATGATGTTGTATCTCATAGACCTCGATTTGAAGGTTGTTAATCTTGCACTGAGCTGGGCTAAGATGGTCATCAGATTGGGATGCACATTCAGTGCTTAGTTAGCATTCACGATGAAGAGATTGTGAAGGTAAATCCCAAAGTTGAAATACGGAAGACGGAAGCCAATTAAGAGCCAGGCCAAAATTGGATATGCAATCGACTTGAGAAGGAAAATGGTTCGAATTTATTTTTGAGAGAAGGAAGGAGAAAAGTTTGGGTATTTCAAAATTAGGAGAAAAATATTTTTTGTATTTTTGGAAAAGGATGGAAAATGGAGAGGAATCTCAACATAATTATTATTAATGTTATTATTAGGTTCTCACTTGTATTAGGTTTGCCTAAACGCAAAAAATTACCCGATAGGACCCGAGCCTGGGAAAATAGAGTTTGAAAAATATGTAAGACTCAGCTGGACTTGTTTCCAGGCTCACTGATGGGGTCCTATTTTGAAAAAAGGAGAAATCGCATGAAAATCTGGGTGATATGCTGACCTGGAGTTTCGAAAGAGTCTCACATGGTAATCGAAAAAATAAATATGAGTGTCCCAGGTTTAACACCTGTATGAGGTTTATGCAATTGTTGGGTTAGTGGAAGGGTTCCCCCCGATATACCTGTTGTCTTCAAGGGCAATTAGTCATCGGTACGTGTGTACAAGCCATTTGATATACTTGAGTGTATATGAATTGCCTCACTATATACCTCGTGGGGATAATATGTGTGAGAGCGAATTTGATATACTCGATATACATGAACGAGTTCCCTGCTATATACCTCCTGCCGTGAGTTCAGTCAAGCGGTACGATGCTGGGGGAACCGTTTGATATACCTCAAAGGTATGAGTCTAATTGAAGGTGGGAGTCATATCGCTTAGGTTAACTATGCCCCCTAGACCAGCGCCCATCACAAAGTGACTCCCAAATACGGGACAAAATTTTGGTCAATATAGCTATGATCTTGGTGATGTAGTGTGCAAAAATGTATGAGTCTTAATTAGCATATTGTTGAGAGAGGGTATATTTTATCATTTTTTATTTGCATGATGAGTAAAGGGAAAACTATGCTAATGGGGAGAATATACAAGTATATCTATCATGGAAACTATTCTATGCATGGATACATGTGAATGAGTAAGTGGCATGGGAATATATACAAGTGAGTGTGTTTGGAAGTGAACCCATACATAGACCAACTAAAAGTAGTGTGTGACATGTGTAAGTGAGCATATATTTAAGTGTAGGAAGTGTGGTTGTGTTCTAGTGAAGCCTATGCATGGATATTTTAAGTGGCGTGTGAAGCATATGAGTGTAAGTAAAGCTAAATGTAAGTGTGTGAAGTGTACATGGAGAATATATACAAGTATGTGAAGTGTAAAAATGAGCAGAAAGTGATATATACATGAGAGATTTATATACAAAAAAGGTAAATAGTGGAAAAAAAGAACATACAGGTAGGTGCATACGCACACATACAGAAAAGGATAACGCCCATGGAAAAATAGAGTTTAGTCCTCTAATAAAAGTCCCTAGCAGAGTCACTATTGTGGCCATCCTGGGGGGCGATCTCTGAAGGTGGATCCCTCCTTTCTTTCCCTTTCCGTCTAATGCGCGAGATTGTATCCTTCATCTCGGCGCTCGACCATCGTCGATGTGGGGTGATATTTAGATATAAAGTGGTTAGTTTATTTTTCTTAAAACAGGCACAAGAAATGTTTTCACCTCAAGAGATAACGACATCAAAGTTAATATTGATGCTTATGAAACCAAGTAGTTCAAGGGTCCAGGGACTAAGTTGTGGAATTAGGAGGTGTTGGGCATCTGTCCCACCCTTTTGGTCTCTCCTAGGCATGTGTTAATCTTCTACTGTAGAACTTCATGATGTGTGTGCTATGTGCATAATATAAATAGAGGATGGAATCACTTGACTCGCGTCATGTATAAACACGGAGCAAGGTCATCCTAAGGAGTGTTCCAAAATAGCAGTAAAAATATGATGTAACTGTTTGTTGATTCACAAATCATTATGGAAGAAAGATTGTGTATATCGGATAAGATACAAGAAAATAAGCACATAAAATTTATATATCATGAATATACAATGAGAATAAAGTAACAGCTATATATGGGAGGACTCGAGTTAAGGGATTTGCCCAAGACACCTACGTAGCCTAGGGGCATCAAAGTCCATGTAGTTCAAAGACAATACGAGGCGGGGTTTAACCCATAAATCCAACCGGGGACTTTATTATATATGTGTATGTAGAAAAAGATGTTTTAGTGCGAGAAAGTGTGATGAGAAATCCCCATTTGAAATTTACAAGTGAACCCTCTTTTCTTATTTTTGGTTTTTCTATGAAAATAAAGTATGTGTGAATAGTAATAGTAAAAAATTTGGAATTGAGATGTGTGATGTAATGAAGTAAAGTACTAAAGCGAAAATGAAGTAACTAATGCAAAATTAAGAGAATTTAAAGACAAAGGGGAAGAAACAGACTTCCTCATGAAGAATTAGAGAAGATCTTGCATAAAGATGTGTTGATATCAAGATGAGGTGATTGTGGTTTGAAGAGGTGGGTGGGAATTTACTTAAAAGAGTATGAAAATGATGGAGAGAATGTGGGGAATGGGATTTTAAGGAAAGAACGGCTCTGAATTCGAGGTAATTCTCTCTCAATTGCTGAGAGGGATGTTTAGGGGTGCCTTTTAAAGTGAGGTCATGACCTATATTTATAGGTCCAAGGGGGTGCTGATCGGCATGGTCCTAGACCTGCCTATTGACATAGAAACCTAGACACGCTACTGATAGGCAGGGTCCTGGGTTTGCCAATTGGCAATCTGAGGAAGTTTTTTTTGAAAAAATGGTTGTAAAATGCGAACAGTAAGTCGAAATTGCACACGGGGTGGACTTTGGAAAGGGTATTTATAACCCTTTGAGAATTATTGAGCCACTCCTGGGTTCGGGAAATGATCGAGGTCAAACAGGGCTCGAAAGCGCCCATTAGTCATTACACAAGAAATTCGTAGAGTAAAATGGACCGTTCTTCCAAACTTTAAGGCTAATTCATGCACGGGATGAACCATTGGAAAGGTTATTCAGTACGCTTAGAGATTTTATTCATCTTCGTTCTGCTCAAAAAGTTAACCTTAGTCAAATGGGGCCCGAGAGCATTTGGTGACCCTTCGAAATAAAATGGGTCATTCGTCTATATTATGTAACACCCCGCCTAATTAAATACCGGGTGGCCAGTCCCATACCAAATTAAAACAGAATATACAGTTGGCTCATTCTTAGCATCACTGTCGAAAACATTTACAACTCACCCAATACTCAATTAAGCTGGTGTTAAAAACTTTCCAAATTTTAATTTAACAAAATCCATTTCCAGTTTAAGAATAATACAACACATTTTATTCTACAACACAGATAACACAATAAATAACTCAAAAGAATTTAAATGCAACTGGAATAAACATTCCCAAATAATATAAATCCTTTACAATAATCCCAACAATGTTAGATGTATTAAAAAGACACAAATACAATAGTATTTAACTCCGACAGAAAATGATAACTGAAATCCTTTGGGCGACATGCCCTATGTAAGAATACTGTGAATCAAAAAGATGATAAGCGTCTAAGCAAAACTTCCATAGCTCCATAGCTCGTCACAATCAACTATGGTTGGCGTCCCTGTTGCTGGACACCCGATATAGAGATACAATAGAAGAGAAAATATGCAAGGAAATGGGTCAGAGCCCGAATGTGTAGATTATTTTAAAAACAACAAGTATTTAACAAGTGCAATAAGGCATTTATTATGTACATGTTAGATCCAACTCTCACTTGAAATTCTCACCTCTCAACTAGAGTGCACACTTAACGTTTCCTATTAACCTCCTAGTTAATGGTTCCTCTTTTCTAGTCTCCGTATTATAATTCCATTCCCATATCATAATCCCCATATGTCCCATACCATACGTCACATTATTATTCATTTACATTTCTTCTTTATATGATTAGTTTCTCATTAACATGAATCATTACTCATTAATATGAACTTGAGTGAAGCTTTTCAATTCTATAAGCATAAACATTCATTAACTTAATTCCATTATCTTACTCTACTCACCATTATCTACAATTATCACCGTAGATAGATTTAACCACAATATATCCATGTAACCATTTAATCCATTATATATATATATTCATATATAATACGTCACCTCGAGTCACAGTTGTGGTGCAATGCATTACTCTGCTATCATATCCCATCATCGCAGGTCGCCGAATAGGGGACTAAAGGTTCGGTAAGATTCCACGAACCACAAACAACAACAAACAAATTAGAGGCGAACATAGTTCTCGTATCCATGGGTCACGCACATACCTACGTACCCACAGTTTGCGGACTTATCAACTCCCCGATAAGTCTTTCTTAGACCTATGTTCTCGAACGACAAATCAAAGATCATATGGATTCATCAGGATATGACTGCCCTCACGCGCAAACCTCCCACCGATAGCAAGTAAGCTAGGTATGTCATACACAAAAATCATCAATCAATCAAATAGGTATTATCATACCTATAATATAATATCAATAAGGTAATTATCACTACCCTAAGATATTTCCCATACGTAGCATTATATCTCTTTTAAATTCCACGTATTAAAATACCATATCTTTACTTCATAATTTAATTATCCTCGCATCCTATAACATCTATCCACTCCCGACGTCGTTAAGGTTCATGCGCGGAGCGTCTCGCAAAGAAAAATCCAAACAAGGAACCCCTCCAATACACTACTACTTAACTTTGTCGATCGAGGAGGTCCGAAAACTTTAACTATGCAATCGGGATAACCTCATACCCTCTTTCAATCAAATGTGTTCTAAGCTCCCATCTCACAAGATTCAAATAGGATTTTCCTCATCTTATATTCAGTAAGAAGTCACTAATATCCTACTGATCCATAACATTATTTCTCCCGAACTACCACGAGTTTAGTTCTCCTTTTAATTTAGGTTAAAATCGATAGTTTCAAATCTCTTATAAACACATATTCTTTCACTTAGGATTAAACCCTCTTGTAAACTTAAGGATACCCAGGTGTTATATTCAATCACCCCTACTGGTCCTGTCTTAAATCCTCATCCATCTCCATTTGGAATTTAACAAATGAATCTAGCAACCGAAATTCCATTCAATATAATTTTCATCATTTAAATCACTGGAATCAAAATCAAATTAATTCAAATCTTATCAAGGGTTTACTGATATTTTCTAGGTCCCAAAATATCCAAATAATAATCACCAAAGATCCACAAAAGGTTTGGGATAAGAATCAACATTTAAAAAGAAACAACTTTACATAATCTGGGGAGGTCGATCGATCGAAGGTAGGGGTCGATCGATCGATCCCTCAGGTCCAAGCCTGGTTTTTCTGCATTTCAGCAACTACGGGTTTCACCATTTTTACTCATTTAAACCTTGATATTAACCTCCAGAATGAGTTATAATTATTACTACGTGATATGCCAACATATATGAACGCTTTCTAGTACACTAAACATCCTAGAATCATCAAGGGATGGGATTAAAAAGCATGTTTATCTCCTTATTTCCAGAAATTTTCAATATATCATCTTCAAGAACACATCAATGGTTTTCATAATTTCTTCAACAGATTCATGACTATTTCGTGGATTAATATCATCCTAAAACATGAGTTAAATTCCTATATCATTTCAGTTTCCCAGAAATCCATTTAATACTCCATTATTTCTTCCAAACATGAATAATCTTCTCTTTTCACACTATTCTAACATGGACAATATACGAACTTAAATTTCCATTATCAAACACTTGCCTTTACTGTAGGTCTGATCCTTTGGTGTAGTATATTTCAGTTGGTTGTCCCTTCTCCGGTCAAACTCCGGTGGTGGTTGGTGGTGGTGAACCTTGGTTCTTGTTCTTCTCCTTCCCAAGTGGATTTTCCCTTCCCAAGCACTCTTACACTCTCTCTAGGAAGATGGTTGCTCTTATTTTTGAAGAGGAGATGAATAACCCCCATACACTTAATCTACCAATACTTATAATAGTTCCAAATCCGAAATCACTATTCATCCCCCCTAGAAAATGACCAAAATGCCCTTTCGGGTTGTCTATCCATTCCCAAATGACCCGAGACTCAAAATTAACATCCAAATAGACTTTTCTGACTATTTCGAACCTTCCGGACGCAACGACGCAGTCGAAATGACTATTAGATCGATAGAAAACAAATTTCCTTTTTAATTTAATAAACTAGTCCTGACACGTCCCATACCGCGTCTGACTAAAAATATAAATTACCGAATTTATCTCATACAGTCATATCAATGACATCACATTCATATATTACCTAAATACCTTTAAGTAATATTCAGAATCATCCATTTTAATATCCACCTTCCGGATAAAACCCGAATGAATTAATTAATAATAAAATCTAATTAATCCATTAATTTAAAATATAACCCATTTTAAAAGTCATTTAAAATTACGGGGTATTACATATTATAAGGCTAATTTTCTCATGGGGAGGACCGTTAGAAAGGATATTCAGAACCGTTTGAAGATTCATTCAGCTTCATTCGAGCTCAAGCGTTGATAGCACTCAAATAGATCCTGAGAGTGCCCGGTGGCCTCTGGATCAATTTTTGGGGTAAAACAGATCGTTCATCCGAACCGTATGGCTGATTTGCACCTAGGGTGGACCTTTGGAAAGTATATTCAGAGACCTTAGAAGATTCATTGAGCTTTCACTCAGACAAGAAAATTAATTGGGGTCAAAATGGGACCTGGGAGTACCTAGTGGCCTCCTGATTAGTTTTTGATAGTAAAACGAACCGTTCATCTAAATCGTAAGGCCGATTAGTGCACGAGGAAGACCATTGGAAAGGGTATTCAGATCCCTTAAAAGATTTATAAGCTTTTTCTTAGACAATAAAGTTTAACGGAGTGAAATGGGGCTCGAGAGCACCTAGTGGCCTCTTTATCGATATTGGGGCTATGACCTAGGGTTTTCGGTGAAGGAGTGAGTGCTAGGGACCTAAGGAGGTACTTGGGGAGGGGGTCCTAGGATCGGGTGTCTAAAATAATAGTTTCTATTCATGGGCAATCATCATAAAGTAACACTAGTAGTAGTGAGAAATTTAGTTATAAACTTTGGTGCAGACAAAAAGTTAATACTAGTAGTTTTTTTATGTTCCTAGAATTAGAAGAAATTTAATTTCGATTTCTAATCTTGTGATGAATGGTACTTATTTTTCAATAAAGGAGTTTTCTCAATCAAAAATGTAAAATCACTTATTTATCATGGTACATTGGAAAATGATCTTTATATTATAAGACATGTCTCACAACTACTGCTTAATAATGAATTATATAAATTAAATGAAAAGAACCTAAAGAAAAAAGAGACTTTTAAATTTAACCAAACATACCTTTGGCACTTGTATTAGGCCTATTAATCTAAAAGGATAAAAAGACTAGTTTTAAATGAGAAATTGAGTTCATTGGAAATGGAGGCACTTCTAGTCTGTGAATTCAAGTTAGTAGGTAAAATGACCAAGAGGTCGTTTACGTCCATGAGGAATATGGCCAAAGAGGTGCTTGAATTAGCTCATTCTGATTTATGTGGGCCTGTGACTATCTGGGTAAGCGGTCGTTATGATTACTTCATCACTTTCGTTGATGATTACTTGAGGTATGTATATGTGTACCTTACACTATAGAAGTATAAGTCCTTGATAATTTCAAATATTATAAGTCTAAGGTGGAGTGTAGGCAGGGTAAACTAATCCATAGTCTACTATATAATCGTGGAGGGTAATAGCTCTTAGGAGAGTTCAGGAAACACTTTTCAGGGTTAGGTGCACAACTTAGTTTTCTAATTGGGTCACTCCATCTTAAAATGGTGCAGAGAAATGATAGAATATGAGTATTTTGGACATGGTTAGATCCATGATGAGTTATTAATATCTATTGGATTCCTTTGGGGGGTTTTCAGTAAAGACGACTGCATGTTTATTGACCTTTGTTCCTTCTAAATCTGTCACAATGAATCATAGAAAAATGTGGACTATGCATAAGCCTAGTCTAGGGAATGTTTTGATATGGGGTTTCCTAAAACATGTGTTATAAACGGATCTAGGGAAATTGGAATCAAGGATGAATGTATGCCTTTAGTGGGTTATCCTAAAGGAACTAAGGGTGTTCAATTCTATGATCTAAAGGCCCGAAGAGTATTTGTTATCATAAATTCTTGGTACATAAAGGAATATTTTATAATTAGCCACAATCCTAAAAGAAAATTATCTTGCCAGAGCTAAGAGGATAAGAGAAAGAAACAACTTCAGTACCACTCATACACAATGAAATACAACCAAATATCAATAGTAAACTACCTAATGATAGTGGGAGTACTACTAATGATCATGATACATGTGTCACTTATACTGGATCAAAATTATAGCCACGTCATAATGGGAGAGTTAGGCATCATCCTGATAGGTGAGCACTTTGGTGAAGTCCCATGAGAACATGAACTAGATATCCATAAGTACGACGAGTAAATTCAAGATAAGGATGTATAAAATTGGCTAAAGGTTTTGAATATTGAGATATATCTGATGTATTCAAATCAAATATGGGAATTTTTAGAGTTGCCAAATGGATAAAACCTATCGGTTGTAAGAGTTTCTACAAGAAGAAGAGATAGGTATACGGGAAGGTTGAAACCTTCAAGGCATAACTCTTTTAAGAAAGGTTCATTCAGAAGGATGGGGTCGACTATGACAATTTTTTTACCGGTAAACATGATTAAATCTATCTGGATTCTCTTATCCATTGAAGCTCATATTAATTATGAGTTTGACAAATGGATGTCAAGACTGCATTCTTTAATGATAGTCTTAATGAGTTGATTTGTATGGTGTAATCAATTAAATTGCCAGGGAAAAAAACCATGTAAGCTTAAGACATCCATTTATGGACTTAAGCAAGTACCAAGGTTTTAAGACATTTGAATTGATCAAATAATCAAATCTTTTGGTTTTGATTAATATATGGATGAAACTTTTGTGCATAAGAATCATAACAAAAATGTGTTGGTACTTTTAATACATTATGTAAATGCTATTCTCCTACACAAGAATGGTGTGGGTATATTATCTAGTATAAGAGTGTGGTTGTCTAGCAAGTTTGATATGAAGGACTTAGAAGAAGAAAATCACATCCTAAGGATCAAATTTCTCCATGATCAAAAAAATAAGATGCTGGGCTTATCCCTAGCTACTTATATCGACACATTAATCACAGGGGTTAGCATGGAAGATTCCAAGAATGGTTTTCTATCTTTCAGGTATGGAATTTCTTCATCTATGGATCAGTGTCCTAAGACACCCGATCAGATAGAGAGGATAGGAAATATAACTTATGCATTGGTTGTGGGAAACCTTATATATTTTATGGTTTGCATTAGGCCGAATATTTATTATTCTATTAGCATGGTTAAATGATTCTAGTTTAATCCATGTGAGGAGCACTGGAATGTTATGAGGCACATTATCAACAACCACAAGAGGACTACAGATTATGTGAAAGTTTGTTAAATAGGGAGTCTAGTACTTATCCCATACATGGGCTCAAAATTTCAGTCAAATAGGGATTCCAAAAGATAGACCTCAAGATATGTGTTTACCTTAAAGGTGTATCCATATGTTAGAGGAGTATCAAGCAATTATGTATGACTGATTCCACCATGGAAGTCGTGTGTGTTGTCATATCAAACTCTGTGAACTTGTATGATGGTTTTAGAACTTTTATGATAGTTCGACAAAGAATTATTATCAGTAAATCACAAGAATGTATTGAACATAACCACCTATGATATTTTAGCCTAAGGGTTGGATTGATTAGACTCCTGTAATCTCACATCATTGGCAAATAGTGCACATATTTTTAATCCCTAGAATTCTGAGGATTGAAATGCTTATATGATTGTTCCTTTGATTAGTATGGGTGAGATTAAATTTTGGATTGAATCAAATGATACCCATATATTGTGTGACAATTATGTTAATAGGTTTGAGAACTTAGTTCAAAGGAATCCTCTTATGGGGATACATTGGATTGCGATACTCCCTTGATAGACTTATAAGATTTATTTCCACCAGTAAACCTAATTAGTGAATTATTATATAATTTGGTGGGGTAATAAAATATGTTGAGTCTGTGAATCAAGAAATTTATTAAATGGTTGTTAAAGTCAATTATCGACAAATTTATTTGACTAAGCGGGTATCGAAAGCTTAACATGAAATTCTTATTATGTACCATTATACTCTTTGCAAATAAGAACTCATTACATCCGAAGGATTTACGGGATAATAAAAAGGAGTTCAATCATAATTATTTAGTGGAATTAATCATGATTAAATAAACAAAGGAAATAAATTATGGTATTTGCAATTTGGGATTTGCAAGTATTTATTTATCTTCGGTCCATCGTATATTCTATTTACCCAAGTAGTTAGGACCAAATTCTTAAGGAACCCCATTTATTGAAGCACCTTATACCTTTGACTTGCTTAAGTCTATACTGTATAAGTGTTCATCTAATTTGAAAATAGTGACAAAATTGGTTGTCTATCCTAGAATCCAAAAAGCCTCAGAACTTATCTCTCTAATCCTCTTCAATGATCCATGAAGGTATAAATTGAATCACACTACACACAATTAGAAGTGCATACATGTGTATATATTGCTTAAAATTGATTGTGTGATTAATTCCCCTTAAAATATGGTTTTCATTATTTTTGGGAATTTTTAAACATTTTTTAAATAAATGTTTTCATTAATAAAATGTGTTTATATAATTTGTGGGGCAAAATTTCTATTTTAAAAAAACTTCATTTTTCAATGGAATGTTTGTTTGGGTAGAATGTAAATGCGCTAGAGACTTCAGGGTGCTTGCTGTAATTACTTTGGACGCGCGTGTGTGTGCCACTCATATTTCAACACTTGTCATCCTCCTGGTTCATCTATTTGTGTTTGTTATGTGAGAGGGTTCGCTGGTGGATTGATGATCGTTGGATCAAAGCTGATCGATGGTCTGCATGTGTTTTAAACCTATCCGTGTGCCATCGTTTGAACCAATCACTTTGTACTTAACCACCGCTGTTTTATAACCCTTAGATCAAGTCAATCGTAGGATGACTTAATCTTAGCCATTGATTCCATGCGCATTTCCAGAACCTTCCCTCACCCCTATATAAACCCCCCACTTCTCAGACTTTCAAGACTTTTGGGCATTCGTCATATCTGAGAGAAAAAAAATATAGAGAAGAGATAAGTGAGAGAGAAGAGAGAAAAGAAAAGAGAGAAGAGATAGAAAGAAACTGTGTTAGCCAAAAACCAAACCCTAACCCTAATCACTTCTTTTTCTGAATCAAACCTTCATATACACCTAACCCTAAACACAACCTTGAGTGTTTGAGAGAGAGTGGTTTGTTCATATTGAAGCTGTAACCTCTTTGTCTCTGATCTTGTTTACAACTTAAACATTCGTGTGAAGATCTGTGTTTCTTTTTCATAGAAACTTTAGATCTACATTCTGCATGTTACATTTTCACTAGATCTGCATATTTCTTACTTGATTTAAGAAAATCTTTACTGATTTGGTTTTGAAAATGTTTTATGGTTTCTGTTCTTACGAAACTTAACCTTGACCTAGTTGGATTCACACTTGGAGATTTTCAATCTCAAAAATATTTTTAAAACCGAGATTGATTAAGATCTTGACCGATTTTGAAGCGAGATATCTGTGGAATCTGGGTTATATTAAAGGTCAAATAGGTTTTTAGTTCTGTAAGAAAGAAAGAAAACAAAATCACAGCATATAGACTTTATATTTAATTTTTCTAGGACTGTCTGTAAATCTAAGTGTGTGTGAGTTCATGCAGGTTGATAGGAATCACTTCACAAACACTTAACACACTACTACACTGGAAGTGTTGTGTATAAGATCAAAGATCATTGAGTCGACATAAGGAAGCTAAAGCAAAGGAAGTTATCAAACTGGAAGAACATCATCAACAATAAGATCTATGAGAAGTTAGAAGGACACCAAAGTGGGGTATATTCCTAAACTTAGAATAGGTTGATTTGTGTTCATGTATGTTGTATTGTTTGTAAATATTATTTGTTATTAGTGGATTTTTGTTTTTGTGACTTAGAAGTCACCGTGGATGTTTCCTCTGATGGGAGAGGTTTTACCACGTTAAAAACTGTGTGTTTGATTATCTTCATCTCCTCATCTCAGTCTATAGTGTGATGATTTTTAAAACTGTCTTGTATTAAACGGCAATAGCAACATTTTTCAATTGGTATCAGAGCCCTGTTAACTTTTATTTCAAAAAGATCTTGTGTTTCTGAAATCGTTTTCTGAAAAACCTAACTATGGACGAGAAGAATGAAAGGTTTGGTAATCTGTCCAGACCTCCACTCTTTGATGGAAAAAACTTTTCTTACTGGAAAGTAAGAATGATTGCCTTCATCCAAGGGACTTTAGGAGATGATGTCTGGGACATTATTGAAAACGGATACACTTATCCTACTAAACCAGCCACTGAAGGAAGTGATGAGAGGGTAAAGAAAATCTTAAGTGAGTTTACCCAAGAAGAGAAAACTATTTCTCGAAATAACAATAAAGGCAAGAATGCCATTTTTATGTCTATTAATGAGTATGAGTTCAAGAGAATCTCATCTTGTTCCACTTCTAAGGAAACTTGGGACACATTAATCACTGCCCATGAAGGAGACTCAAGAGTTAAAGCTGTTAAAACTCAAATGCTTACCCAGCAGTACAACTCTTTGATTATGTCTGACTCTGAGTCTTTTGATGACTTTTACATGAAATTAATTGATATAGTTACTAAGTTTAATGCTAATGATATAACTTATGATAGGAATGAAATTGTCTCTAAAATTCTAAGATCATTACCACAAAAGTTTGACAGCAAGCGGTATGCTATTGAGGAAATGAGTGATCAAAATCTTACCCCTGAGTTACTTAGTAGCAAACTTAGGACTGTGGAAATGGAATTAGACTTTAAGAAACAATTAAATCATTCACAAAGAAAACAGCCCAACTCTAACTTGAGTTTTGCCTCTAAGATATCTAAACTTGAGACTAATTTGATCAACTCTGACTCTGATGAGGAGTGTGATATAGACAAACTAGATAATCAGATTGCCATAATATCTAAACAATTTAAGAAAATTGTTAAATTTAGAAACAAACAGGCAACTAAACAAGGCAAGCCTAATTATCCTACTCTGTCTAATCCCAAACCTCATGAGAGAGGTCTTGACAAACATCCTAAGGACAACAACTCCAGACCCACTAGAGACCTTAAAAAGATTGAATGTTTTAGATGTGGGAAACTAGGTCACATTGCTCACGATTGCAGAGTTAATCTGAATAAAGCCAACACACACAATAAAGCCAATGTCTGTAAAACTTGGAATGATTCAAGTGACTCTGATGAAGAGGAACTTGAGTCATCAAATGTACTTGACCCTTGCATGTCCTTTTATGCTAAGATCATTTACAATGATGATATGCCTGTGTGTGATAAAGATGCTCCTACTCTTGCTTGTGTGAATACTATTTTGACTGGCCTAGATGCTTTATTATCTGAAAATGTTGCTAGTTCTAGTTCCGTGTGTGTGAGTCAAAGTGATCTCGATAACGACGATGTAAATGGGTGCGTGAGTACTAAAACTGAATCGTTAGGGGTCACTACACACACTTCACTTAGCGACTCAGACACAGATGACCTCCCAGATATTCATACTTTGTATACTAAAACTCTCAAAAAAGGCACTAGACTGGAGAAGACTGTTAGAGACCTGACTAAGAAATTAGATGATCTAAGTCTTATTGTGAAGCTGAATGCCGAAGAGTACACTAACCAGTGTCTTTCTCATCAATCTGAAATTGAAACTTTTGATCAAAAATTAAAAGAGTTGACTAAAACTAATGAAACCTTGGAAATGAAATATAAGGGAACATTATTAGAACTGGAGGAAGCAAAAACAAAGACAGCTACTGTTTTCAAAAAAATTTCTAAGTTTGAAAGCAATTCAAATTGTTTTACTGACTTTGTTGTTGACTCCAAGACCAATTCTGATGAAAGAACCGGTATTGGATTTTGCCCTAAGAACAAACCACAAACTACAAAGCTTGAACCTATTAAGTTTGTGTTTGGGGGCAAAAGACCAATTGAAACATGTCCAGACTTTCATTTTATTAAAGAGGAATTTGATCAAAAGAAACAACAGAAAGACATTGGAGAGTCTAGTAATTCTAAGGCTGACACTACACTTAAGACTAAATACGTCTGTCCTTTGATCAGAAAGGCTGAATCTACCTTTAAAACCATCCCTCCTAGGAATAGCACTTCTGAATATAATGCTGTTAAACCCATTTTTAGAAGTTTTCCTAAGGAAGTTCATCCCTCAAGCAATCAATATTGCTCGTACTGTGACATTTATGGTCATTCCTTTGAAGGTTGTTATGCTAGGCGTCTAAACACCCCTGTGTACAACACTTCTGTCTATAAGAACTTTAACTTTCTAGGCAAAATCGTAACCATTATGTCCTTCCAAGACAACCTGATAAGAACTCTAACTACAGAAATAGAAAGACCAAAACTAAGAGTTCATTTAAGATAAAGGCTCCCAGAAACTTTCCTAAACCAAAAGCTCAAATTTTCCACAATAATCAGTTTGCTGCTCCAAATGTTTTTCGACAAAAAGTTGTGTCTCGAAAATTTTATCAAATGAGGGCAAACTTGCATAAAATTAAAACTAGAGCTATTTGGGTTAGAAAAGATGATCTTTTACCCCAAATGAAGTGTAACATAGTTATCACTGACTTAAAAGCTGAACACACTTCATCTGGTTGGTATTTAGATTCAGGATGTTCCAAACATATGACAGGAGATGAAACCAAACTTTTAAACAAAACCAGATTTGCTGGTGGGAAAGTAGTTTTTGGTGACAGAGTTTCTTCCCAGATCATAGGTAAAGGAACCCTAAAAGAAGAAGGAATGCCTGTTCTAGAAAATGTTCTATTAGTTAAAGGCCTTAAAGCCAATCTCCTAAGTATATCACAATTTTGTGACTCTGACCATACAGTCACCTTTTCAAAGAACAATTGTAAAATTCTAAATGATAAAGGTGAATGCATTATTACAGGATTTAGAACACCTGACAATTGTTATACTGTCAAGACTAGTTCTGAAACCTGTAACATTGTCAGAATGGATGACAATGAAATCTGGCATAATCGTATGGGTCACCTAAGTTATGATATCCTTGGTAGATTGTTTAGTCAAGAGATTGTTAGAGGAATTCCTAAAATTAAACCTATTTCAAGTGTTGTCTGTGGTCATTGCCAGGAAGGAAAAATAGTTAAGACTTCGCATAAAAAGGTTAAAGACATTCTCACCTCTAGACCTCTAGATCTCATCCATATGGACCTTATTGGTCCCTCTAGAACTGTTAGTCTTTGTGGACACAGTTATATCCTTGTCATGGTTGATGATTTCACACGATTCACTTGGGTTGCCTTCTTGAAACAAAAATCTGACACGTTTCAGAATTTTTTGAAAATTTTACTAAGAATTGAAAGTGAGAAGGACAAACAAGTCAATCGCATTGGTAGTGATAGAGGGGGAGATTTCATAGACACGGGAATAGTTTAATATTGTGACTACAACGGTTACAAAAATGAATTTAGTGCCCCTAAAACTCCTCAGCAGAATGGTATTGCTGAAAGGAAAAACCGAACTCTTCAAGAGATGGCACGTGTCATGTTGCATGCCAAATCTCTACCTAAATACTTCTGGGTAGAATCTATTAGAATTTCATGTCATATCATTAATAGGGTTTACCTTAGGAAAAACTCTAAACAAACCCCTTATGAGTTGTGGTACGGAAAGAAGCCTAATTTGAAATACCTAAGAACTTTCGGAAGTCAGTGTTATGTCTGTAAAGACAGAGAACATCTGTCTAAATTCGAGACACGTGGTGATAAATCCATCTTCTTAGGATACTCCCCAAACAGTCGTGCTTATCGTATATACAATCTGCGTACTAAGGCCCTTATGGAATCGATAAATGTAATTGTAAGCGACACTATTGTAGAAAATAAGATATCTGAATCACCTAGTGTGGTTGAATCTGAAAATGATTTCAAAACTGATTCACCAGAAATAGATGACTCATTATCTAGTGAGAGTCCAGAAGTACCTGGCTGGGTTTCTAAAGATCATCCCATTGACAATGTGGTCGGTAATCCTAATGAGCCAGTTCGTACTAGATCCCAGTTAAGAAATTATGCTAATTATGCATGTTTCGTCTCCCTTGTGGAACCGAAAAATGTTAATGAAGCATTGAATGACACACACTGGATTTCTGCTATGCAGGAAGAACTTTTACAATTTGTCATTCATGATGTCTGGTATCTTGTACCGCGGCCTCAAAACAAAAATGTTATTGGGACACGTTGGATTTTAAAAACAAATCTGATGAAAATGGGGTCATCCTTAGAAACAAAGGTAGACTAGTTGCTCAAGGCTACTCACAAATAGAAGGAATAGATTTTAGCGAGACTTTTGCCCCTGTCACTCGTCTTGAATCTGTTCGACTTTTTTTTGCCATAGCGTGTCACTTAAAATTTACACTTTATCAAATGGATGTCAAGTTTGCCTTCCTCAATGGAATTCTGTCCGAAGAAACATATGTAGAACAACCCAAAGGATTCATTGATCCTAAATACCCTGACCATGTCTTTCGTCTAAAAAAGGCTTTGTATGGCTTAAAACAAGCTCCTCGAGCTTGGTATGAACGTCTTTCCAACTTTTTGTTGGATAAGGGTTTTAAGAGAGGAGGAAATGACCAGACTCTCTTTGTCAAACATTTTGACAAAAACATTATTATAGCCCAAGTCTATGTAGACGACATCATTTTCGGGTCAACTTCAAACTCTGAAGTTAAATCTTTTTCTGCTATTATGCATAAGGAGTTTCACATGTCCCTTATGGGGGAGCTACAACTTTTCTTAGGATTTCAAGTGAAACAGAATTCTGATGGACTATTTGTCTCTCAAACTAACTATGCCTTAGATCTTGTTAAGAAATTTGGTTTAGATAATGCTAAAGTTGCAAAAACGCCTATGAGTACTACTGTTAAATTATGTAAAGATGAAAATGGAAAGTCAGTTGATTCCACACTCTATCGTAGTATGATTGGTAGCCTACTCTATCTAACTGCCTCACGACCAGACATAATGTATGCCGTATGTCTGTGTGCTCATTACCAGAATAACCCTAAAAAGAGCCATTTATTGTGTGTAAAACGTATAATAAAGTACATAAAGGGCACTCTTAATCTTGGACTTAGGTATACTAAGGATACCTGTAGCACCATCATAGGGTATACTGATGCTGATTGGGACGGTTGTACCGATG
This sequence comes from Sambucus nigra, assembly GCA_949130495.1. Classification (NCBI taxonomy): domain Eukaryota; kingdom Viridiplantae; phylum Streptophyta; class Magnoliopsida; order Dipsacales; family Adoxaceae; genus Sambucus; species Sambucus nigra. The sequence continues at coordinate 554,214,037 of OX422210.1, read as the reverse complement.
ATAGTAAAAGTACATCATGTGCCTGTTATTATGTCGGCAATAATTTAGCTAGTTGGAGTAGCAAAAAACAGAATTGCACATCTTTATCTACGGCTGAGTCCGAATATATAGCAGCAGGAAGTTGTTGTGCTCAGTTGTTATGGATAAAACAAATGTTAAGCGATTATGGGATTAAAGAAGATCAGTTACAACTGTATTGTGACAATCAAAGCGCCATTAACATATCTAAAAACCCGGTTCAACACTCGCGAACTAAGCATATTAAAATAAGGCATCATTTTATACGCGAACTTGTTGAAACTAAGGAGTTAGAAATCCATTACTTGCCTACTGATCTGCAACTTGCAGACATGTTCACTAAACCTCTAGACTATAATAGATTTCTGTATTTGCGAAATTCTATAGGTATGGTATACGCTGATTAAAACTCTTAAGACCTTAATTTTTACCCTTTGTCCATTTGAGACAAAATGGGGGAGAAATTTGAGTCTTACGGGTTCAATGTTTTGTTCACATTTCATCTAAACTGCTTGATCTTAGTGTGCATATTTGCAGGAATCTCTTCTATTGATTGTCTACCTTTTCTAGTGTAAAATTTTGTAAATAGTTGAGTTATGTAATTTTTGACTTTCTAGGAAATGGGTAGATAGTATCTTTTGTATAGGACTAGGTTTTATTTTTCTTGGTTCCCTACGAGTTTTAAGCTAACTCAAAGGATATTTTGTCTCATATTTCCAAAGGGGGAGATTGAAGCAACTTATACCTTTGACTTGCTTAAGTCTATACTGTATAAGTGTTCATCTAATTTGGAAATAGTGACAAAATTGGTTGTCTATCCTAGAATCCAAAAAGCCTCAGAACTTATCTCTCTAATCCTCTTCAATGATCTATGAAGGTATAAATTGAATCACACTACACACAATTAGAAGTGCATACTTGTGTATATATTGCTTAAAATTGATTGTGTGATTAATTCCCCTTAAAATGTGGTTTTAATTATTTTTGGGAATTTTTAAACATTTTTTAAATAAATGTTTTCATTAATAAAATGTGTTTATATAATTTGTGGGGCAAAATTTCTATTTTAAAAAAACTTCATTTTTCAATGGAATGTTTGTTTGGATAGAATGTAAATGCGCTAGAGACTTCAGGGTGCTTGCTGTAATTACTTTGGACGCGCGTGTGTGTGCCACTCATATTTCAACACTTGTCATCCTCCTGGTTCATCTATTTGTGTTTGTTATGTGAGAGGGTTCGCTGGTGGATTGATGATCGTTGGATCAAAGCTGATCGATGGTCTGCATGTGTTTTAAACCTATCCGTGTGCCATCGTTTGAACCAATCACTTTGTACTTAACCACCGCTGTTTTATAACCCTTAGATCAAGTCAATCGTAGGATGACTTAATCTCAGCCATTGATTCCATGCGCATTTCCAGAACCTTCCCTCACCCCTATATAAACCCCCCACTTCTCAGACTTTCAAGACTTTTGGGCATTCGTTATATCTGAGAGAAAAAAAAATAGAGAGAAGAGAGAAGTGAGAGAGAAGAGAGAAAAGAAAAGAGAGAAGATAGAGAAAGAAACTGTGTTAGCCAAAAACCAAACCCTAACCCTAATCACTTCTTTTTCTGAATCAAACCTTCATATACACCTAACCCCAAACACAACCTTGAGTGTTTGAGAGAGAGTGGTTTGTTCATATTGAAGCTGTAACCTCTTTGTCTCTGATCTTGTTTACAACTTAAACATTCGTGTGAAGATCTGTGTTTCTTTTTCATAGAAACTTTAGATCTACATTCTGCATGTTACATTTTCACTAGATCTGCATATTTCTTACTTGATTTAAGAAAATCTTTACTGATTTGGTTTTGAAAATGTTTTATGGTTTCTGTTCTTACGAAACTTAACCTTGACCTAGTTGGATTCACACTTGGAGATTTTCAATCTCAAAAATATTTTTAAAACCGAGATTGATTAAGATCTTGACCGATTTTGAAGCGAGATATCCGTGGAATCTGGGTTATATTAAAGGTCAAACAGGTTTTTAGTTCTGTAAGAAAGAAAGAAAACAAAATCACAACATATAGACTTTATATGTAATTTTTCTAGGACTGTCTGTAAATCTAAGTGTGTGTGAGTTCATGCATGTTGATAGGAATCACTTCACAAACACTTAACACACTACTACACTGGAAGTGTTGTGTGTAAGATCAAAGATCATTGAGTCGACATAAGGAAGCTAAAGCAAAGGAAGTTATCAAACTGGAAGAACATCATCAACAATCAGATCTATGGGAAGTTAGAAGGACACCAAGTGGGGTATATTCCTAAACTTAGAATAAGTTGATTTGTGTGCATGTATGTTGTATTGTTTGTAACTATTATTTGTTATTAGTGGGTTTTTGTTTTTGTGACTTAGAAGTCACCGTGGATGTTTCCTCTGATGGGAGAGGTTTTACCACGTTAAAAACTGTGTGTTTGATTATCTTCATCTCCTCATCTCAGTCTATAGTGTGCTGATTTTTAAAACTGTCTTGTATTAAACGACATTAGCAACGTTTTTAATTTATCCTAAGGCCACCTATTAAACAGTATATACTGGTTTAAGTTGTGGTTTTAAGGATATATATTCATTATTAGGGTTTGAGAAGGGTGAGAGACAACATTATTCTTGTTTTTGTGAAGGAGCCTGGAGAGAGAGGACCATATCTCACTCAAAAGTAAGATTTTTCATCTCAAAAGTTGCCTACACACCTACCTACCTTAAAAAGGATCATATACTAGAAGATTCATGAATTAAAGAAGGTTTACAAAAGATTTTGGAGTACTAAAAGAAGGAATCGCTAAACCTACATCAAATATTATTCTCCCCACCAAATTGCAATCGAATCATTGATTTATTTTTCGAGTCTAGATTTTTTGTTTATTCTTTCTATTGCACAATTATTCAAAGATTCTAGGGTTAGAGTCCACCCAACCCATCACCACAAAAGAGTGGAAAATCATATGATTCATCACATAATCAATAATATGAGTCCACCACACCCACGATCACATGTATCAATAACTCATATCACCTCTAAGAAAATATCTCATGAAGGTCTAGCCTTACACCTCTATGGATCACTCGTTCCTCTACTACACCTATCTGACTAAATGATATCCCAACTCTTATATTATAAAAAGATAACAAGGGGAATCATTACATCATCAATAAAAACATGTAACCACATATTAATGTCTATAAGAATGTATCAAGCCCTTGATTGTCCCGATGATACCAAAAATGGCACCACCAGGTCACAATGATAATGAGCTCAAACAGGTTTAATAATAGCAAAAAATAAGTAATATAACAGTAAGAAGATATAAGGCAAAGAGGAGGAAGACACCAGATATAAGTGGTTCAACCTTTGAAGGGACTACGTCTACTGTGTGAGTGTGTGAAATCCACCAAATATGGGATTTAATGTCCATGGATACATGCACTCAAGATTTCTCTCTCTTCAGTCAATTTGACAGTGTTTCAGCAGGGTTTCTGATATAACCCCCCTTACATGAGGTAGAAAACAAGTATTTATAGTGCTTAAGGGGTGTAATGCACCCCCTAAGTATGCACTGGGCATGTGATAATAAAGGCTCCCAATAGGATTATGATAATTGTCCATTGCACATGTAACTAATGATGATGCAATATTCCCTCACGTGAGGGGATAATCTGGTTATAATAGAATTATCCACATGGGACACGCCACTTTGTAACCTTCTATTACTCGTATTGTATATGTTATCTACAAAGGTCTTGGCCTGAACGAGTATGAGGTTGCTGATGTAGTGCATGACTTTATGCTCATAAGTGTGGTCTCGACCGAAGAGATTAGGTCGAGGTGGGTTATACAAGTCATCCCATGGTCTCAGCTGATAAAGAGGATGAGAGATGTCCTTACTGATAAAATGCTCCCTTAAGGTCTCAGCCTACTGAATGGCAGAGGTTGTGAGTGACGAGGGGTTGAACCCAGTCTGGACGAGTCTTGGAAGCATCCTAAGTGAGTTCCTTATGAAAGTTTGACTACTGGTTCCATAGACTCTTATCTTAAGATGGGGACACACTTAGTCATATCAATCACCTCATAGCCCTTAGTCTTCTGCATGAGTAGGAGGCTGAGGGATACGAGTTGATGAGGACTTTGATGAGACATCTCTGACGTGTTGATTGGATGCAACGTTATGGATAAGGGAGTGACATATGTCATTGTTCTGGTTGGGTAGCGTCTGTCTCAAGACTGATTCGACGGTTGAGTTCTTCGGGCCTCGCGCCTCAAATGATGATGTGGGGGGGGGGGGGGGGGGGGACGTGCGCACTCATTTCCTATTACTTAAATCCCATAAACATTTTCTCTCTCCTTTTTTACCCAAAAATTCTCGCTATTTTTCTCTCTCTAAAGCTTCCAAAACCTCCTTTCTGCTATCTTATTCCGCCATTCTCAGGCAACTCCTAACCATTCTTTAGGTTATTTATGGCTGCAATCATCCTCAGGTAACTTTTTTTTTACTTCTTCCCTGTTTCATTTCATTGTGATAACTAAGTTATAGCAGCTTTAGTTTTTTCGGCGAGGGAATTATTTTTCGGAAGGGATTTTAAGAAGATTATGGATAAAATCATCCACCTGTAGGGTTGTTTTAGGATTCTAATGGTGGTTAGGGTTATCTTAGAAAGTTTTATGGGGCTTTCTAGCCATTGTTGGCTTTTTTGGTGACCTCCGGTCATCTTCTTCGGCCAGCTGCAAAGTTGTATTCTTAGTGTTCTTCATTAAAAATGATTCACCTTCCTTTGTTTGATTTTGGTCAACTGGAGTCAAAGTTGTAAGTTATTTGTTCCGTTTTATTTTTTATACAAGTCAAATCTCATCATGTTGATGTTAAGGCAGTTGTATAAGCTAGCCGAGGAGTTTCCCATCCTAAGAGAGAAGTTCTTTGAATAAAGCAGGAGGGTAGAGTTTTAGGAAGTCGAGAGTCGTAAGTCCGAGCCCTTTCCCATTCGTCCAATTTACCCACCTCCCCTAACTGTTATATACCCCAAGTTACTGTGCCTTGTGACCCCATGTCTGAGTCATCTTCATCGGCCAATGACCCTGTGTCTACCTCTAAACAAGTTGACAATGTTGATTTACAGGAGGAAGCCATGGAATATTCTGTATCCCAAGTTGGGGGGTCTGAGATGGACGAGGCTTCCTCTAGTGTCTCGTCTTCCCAAGGGCCCAAGACATCGGCTCAATTTGACTCTGTTTAGATACTTGAGCTTAATGTAGCGATCCCTCATCCAATTAACGCAATTCCTCTCTCGACTGCAATGGGGGCCGAGTTTGTATAAAGATTTCCTAATGGTGACCTAGCCAACCCTCAAGTCGGGGCACAAGAAGATAGTGTTGAGGAGTGTGAACTTGACCCATCTGTTGCTGAAGAATATGAGAGCACCGTATCTGAAGTTGACCTCTTAGTCTGGAGACATCTCTACGGCATAGATTCTTCTCTCTCCATGATAAAGCCTCTTAAGGACAAGAGAGATTTTCATGGTCGAGAGGGTGAAGTCTGTGTTTATGAACATATGTTTAGGGTCGTCTTTTGTCTACATATTCACCCAACTATACGAGCTATTCTGGCTCATCTAATACTTCCACCCCTCAGCTTTCTCTGAATAACTGGAGGGTTATCCATGGCTTCATTGCCCTTTAGAAGGTTATCCATCAAACCGAACCTCCAGTTAATATATTCATTTCCCTCTATTCACCTTCGTCTTCCAAGACTCAGCTTGGTTACTATCATATCGTATCTAGGAAGTCTGAGAAGAAGGTCTTGCTGGTCACCCAAACTTCAAACCATAATTGGAAACCCCTGTACTTCTTTATCTCCGAGGCTTGGGAATTCGGTCCTAACCAAGCCTGTGGGACCTTTAAGCCCAGGACCCCTCTGAGGTGGCCCAAAGTCTCTGCATCATCCAAACTTGATCCGGGATTAAACCCTAAGGCCTTTAAAAAGGTTAATAAGCTTCATAAATAAGGTGAAAATGGTCATCGCGTGAAATTTGAGAATTTAATGACTCTGTATTATTTGGCTCAGATAGGTCTGAGGGCTAACCCCTAGTCGAGCTACATAAGTAATTATCCTTACAAACTATTGTTTCATACTTTGTAATGGCACATAACTAACTCTCAGGTTTACCTCTTATAGATCATCCAAATGGTATATCAAATGAATTTTGGAACATGATGGCCCCTAACTTGAGCAAGCTCGTTAATAAGCACAAAATGACTAACCCCTGTTGTTCAGAACAAAAGGTCTACTGCATCCAGTCCTAGTAGAGCCGATGATGATGGGAAGAAAAAAAGGCTAAGCCGACGACACCACTGCCACTCATCCCTCGAAGTAGGGTCATTCTCACTAGGCGATTCTAATCTCGACTGACGATGCTATGTCTGCTCATCTGTCGTAATTGAAAATTGATGACGAGAACATCATCGGCCATGGCAAGAAATCCATAGACGGTATCGGCTCTCTCATTTCTAAGGCTGACAGGCGTTTCCTCCAGGTAATGGATATCTCTTTGTTGATTAAATTTACTATTCATAGGGTTGTTCAGGTACTTTTCAAACACTTTTTGTGTGTAGTCTCTTCCTTATTTATGTCTCGTACTGACTTGTCTCCCCTTTATTTTGTAAAGTAAGATCTGTTCACCTTATGGGAGACTAGATCAATAAGAGCATGTCCTTAATTTAAAAGGGGAGAGGCGATATATCTATGGAGAATAGTCTAAGGGAAGAGCTTCAAAAGGCTAAGTCAGCCCTGCAGGAGGAGATAAATCAGGTTAACAACCTGAAGACTGAGCATGCCAACATTATGAAGACCCTGGCCGAGAGTAAATAGGCCAAAATTGATGTTATAGTTGGAGATGTGTTAGATAAGGGTAAGGCGCAAGCCATACCCGATTCAAAGAATCTGATGAATTTGGAGGTTATGCTTTCGAATACCTCGAATGGGCCATCAAGATTGTTGGCCGATGGGACGTTTTAAAGCATGCAGAGGTGGGGAATCTATCACCTGATGACTTTTTGGGCCTTGACTTCAATGATCCCCTCCTTAAAATTTCCCTGGCCGAGGTAGAAAACCCTGATTGCCTTGTGGAGACCAACCCTATTGAGGTCACAGAGACTAATGAGAATGCAGTCGAGTTGGGTCTTAATGATGATAGGGCCAATATTACTAGTGTTGGGGTTGATGGGGAAACTCATGCAGGTGGTGATGGGAGTTTACATCCTTGGTCTCTTATAACTTTTTGTTTTTACTTTCTGTTATGATAGTCGACCTTCCATGGCTTTGTACATTTTCTTTGAACTAAACATCTGTAACCTCTTTTGGTAATGAATGAAGATTTTTTTCTATCATTCCCTGTGTTGTGATTACTTTAGTCTTTTCCTTAGTAGCATTATTTAAATTAAGGCAAGTCTTTTCTATGCTTTCACCAACTTAATGGTGTCTAAGGAATATGAATCATAATTTAGATCCACCAAATTATGGTGTTATATCACAGGTCCTCTCTCTTCGTTTTGAGAGTGTATGGATGAGTGTCGTCTCATCCATGAACTATCATCTCGGTCAAGAGAGTATAACTACCAAGTTAATGATGTTTAATAAATGAACCATAACTAAGTGAGTTTTAAATTTGAATCCACCAAATTATGGTGTTATATAATAAGTCCCCTCTCTCATATTGAGAGTGTATGGATGAGTGTCGTCTCGTCCATGCATTGTCGTCTTGGCCAAGAGAGTATAACCACGAAGCTAAATATGTTTAATAAATGAACCACAACTAAGTGATTTTTAAATTTGAATCTACTAAATTATGGTGCTATATCATAAGTCCCCTCTCGTCATTTTGAGAGTGTATGGATGAGTGTCGTCTCGTCCACGCACTGTCGTCTCGGCCGAGAGAGTAAAACCACCAGGTTAATGATGTTTAATAAATCAACCACAACTAAGTGATTTTTAAATTTGAATCCACCAAATTATGGTGTTATATCATGTAATACCCCGTAATTTTATTGATATTTATTTAAAGGATTAATTGAATTAAATGAGAATTAATTGGAAATTAATCCGGGTATAAATACTAACGAGATGTGAGTTGGTATTTAATTATGATGTTAAAAAATTATTATTTTCGAGCATGTATGGTAATACATGAGTATTGATGATATCTAAATTGTCACGAGATAGATATACGGCAATTTGGGAAATTTAATTGGGACGCGCGTGTCAATCGCGTGAGGAACGTAATTAATGAATTAAAAAGTGAATTTTATTTTTATCAACCGAATGGTCATTTTGAGTGTGCCAACGAGTCTGGAAGGGTCGAAATAGTCAAAAATCACTAGCCGGGGGTTTAGTTTGGGTCCCGGGGCATTTTTGGGCGAAACCGACAACCTAGAGGGGTATTTTGGTTATTTTAAAAATAAGGGAATTAAAACCCACAAAAATTAGAGTTAATATTTATTATTTTCAAGGGTCCACTAAAGCCATTACCAGCAAAAATCTTTAGAAGTGGTCTACGAGAGTTAGAGAGGAGTTACCATAGGGTTCCAAACCTAAAACACTCACCACCATAAAATTGGAGAGGATTTGTGACTGATTAAAGGAGAGAATCAACCTTGAATCATCGACAACACATCTGAAAAATGAATCTAAGGAAAGTGATTTAATATTTTTAACTGCATTGAATATTTCTTCCATGTTTAGTGTAGAAACTATTTTCGTCTTGAAAGTTTTGAGGAAAACTAATAAAATTGTTGGAGAAACTTTAAATTTGGGTTAGGATTTGCATGTAGAATGATGATGGACTGATTTAGTATTCGAAGAGTTATATATGATGATTTAAAAATGGATTTATGATGAGTAATTGGGCATAATAAAATTCTGGGTTCATGTTCATAGGGTTTGGGAAACACTTGGAGATTTATGTAAATTCCGTGTTGATTTGTAAGATTTGATCCCTAAAATATGTTAAGGGATGACCTAGGATGATTAGAAATGTCTTATAAACGTTAAAACATAAATTGGATGGTCTTAGGGTGGATTTAGAGAAGAGAAGAATGAAGAAAAATGCACTTGGGAATTTCTGGGCCGAAACTGCCATCTCGTTAGAAGACTTGCCCAGGTCGTTCGAACGACCTCGTTCGAACGAACTTCTAACGAGATGACAGTATCCCTTCTAACGAGTTGGTAGTTCATTCGAAGCCTTTCATTCGAACGACACTCGTTCGAACGAGACTTCTAACGATTTGACATAATGGCCTTTTTGGCCTGAATTTATTTCTAGTATCCCGTAGACTTATTTAAATGGTGAGATAACCTTCCCTTATTAACTAGTGAGTATAGTTGGGAGATTGGAGTACACTGAAGAGTAAAACTTAGAATCTTGTAGTAAATTAGATGACATTTGTGGATTGGGAAGAGAGTAACTAATCACGACGTGAGAATAGTTGATAACTTAAATACATATAAACCGGGGACTTATGAAATGTTTAACACTAAAAGTTGCTATAAGAACGAGATGTTTACCACTAATGAAATATTGTGATATCTAAGATGTACAAATGCTTAGTATATGTAGTTATCTGTGTATAACATACCTACCGTACTTGCTATCATGGGAGGTCGGCATTCGATCAGGGCCATCTAATCTTTGTGTGCCCACGGGGGGATTTAGATTGGTACCTCGAGGACATAGGTCAGAGAAGGACTTATTGAGAAGTTAATAAGTCTGCTGATCATGGGAGCGTAGGTATGTGCGTGACCCATGTTATGTAAACTATGTTTGCCTCCATTGTTTGTGATTGTTGTTTAATGAAACGATTCCTGAGAGATTCGGAATACGCGGTCCTTATGTACGTGATGTACGGGGATTGGATAGCAGAGTATGTGTGCACCGCAGCTTAGTCTCGGGGTACTAGTATTTTATAGTTATGATGAGAAATAATATACTGTTAATTGAAATGAATTGTCATGAATAAATGTGAGTATAAGTAATAGCAATAGTTTGTAAAGTGAAAAAGGAAGATCTCTAGTAATTAGTAGTACTATCATGGGAAACTATGTAGCAAGTTATAACACTGTGTTAAATAGAAGCTGTTGGGAATTGAATTGGATGTCATATAGTTATGTTAGATTTTGATATCGGACTAGTTAGATATGGGAATAACTAGAATGGGTACGGGTACGATAGGAGTGCATAATTAGTTGAGAGGTGAGGAACTCATGTGAGTGCACACACTATCGTGTATTTTATATTCACTGTTTAATGATATTAAACACTTGCAAATTTTTAAACTATTTTCACTATTGGGATCTGACCCGTTCGCTTTCAAATCTCTTTTTGTAAAACCTTTTAGGTGCCCAGCCACAAGGACACCATGCATAGAAGTTCTATTCAGGTGACGTACTGTAGCGGCTGTGGAAGTTACAGGACCTTGACAGTAGACGCCACCATTATCGATCTTGACTCCATTATCAGATTTTCTCATTTGTTGGGCATGTCGCCCCATTCCTTTTAGAGACATCTTACTTTTCAGTTATTTCAGACTTTGGGTTGTAACTAATTTAGTGATGCAGACTTGGTATTTATTTATTTCAGTGTTCGGATTGTTGTGAGGAGTATTCCTCTAGACTCATTATTATTTGATGGTTATTCTATTGTGACTATGTTGTGGTGGTTATGTTAGCATTTCATAATTCACTTATTGTATGTTAATCGGATGTAATTAAAATTGGCAACTCATTTTTTAAATATTAGGTGGTTAGTAATTATTAAAATGTTTTCGACAGTGGTGCTACGAACTGAACCAACTTGACATTTTGTATTAATTTAATAAAGGAGTAGCTACCCGGTATTTAATTAGTCGGGGTGTCACATATCATAGGTCCCCTCTCATCATTTTGAGAGTGTATGGGTGAGTGTCGTCTCGTCCAAGAGATTATAATCAGCAAGTTAATTATGTTGAATAATGAATCAATATCAATGTTATTAACAGTCCCTACACGAGGTCAACCCCGTTTGGACTGTGGTGTCACCGATAGCAACTTAAGGCTACTTCACCACGAATGATGTTTTATATCTTAAGATGAGTTGATACAAGAAAACAGTAAATATACAAAGTATGAGAGGACACTTAAGATTTTTATTGAATTTTGTTTATATTTTATCCATCATCTGAACCTCATATTCATGTATTACGGTCGAAGGAAAATAGATAAGCAAAACTAAAATCTTACTAGTAATACTTTTTAAGGTGGTCGACGTTCCATGGGTTAGAGAATGGCTCTCCTTACAGATTTTCCAATCAATACGTCCCCAGGGCCACCTATTCAACCACTCTATATGGACCATGCCAATTCGGATGAAGATTGTTAGGCTTCTTCCATGTATTCTTCAACACTAGGTCTCCTACCTTCAGTGGGCGTGTCTTTACTCTCTTATTGTAGAACTTCGTTGTCCACTACTGGTAGGTATCTTTCCTAACCTCAGCATCTTCTTTCCTTTCTTCCACAAGGTCCAAATAAAGTCCCCGTTCAGCAACGTTCTCATCCGAGTCATAGTTTTGAACCTTATGGGTAGGGAGACTTACCTCAGTCGGCACTACTGCCTCTGAGCCATAAGCCAACATAAATGGATTTTCCCTAGTAGGAGTCCTTTACGTCGTCTTATAATCCCATAGGATAGCATATACCTCCTCAATCCATATCCCTTTGGCATTTTCCAATCTCGTCTTGATTCCATCAAGGATCGTTATGTTCGTTACTTTTGTCTGCCCATTAGCCTGGTGTCGAACAGGAGTGGAAAAGAACTGCTTGATGCCGACTCGTTCATAATATTTTTCCAAGGATATGCTCTTGAATTGTGTCCTATTATCAAAAATCAGGGTATTAGGTAGGCCATACCTACAGATGATATGTTTCTAAATAAATTGGAAGGCTTTATTCTCTGTGATTGTTGTCATCGGCTTGATCTCTACCCACTTTGAAAAATAATCGATCAGCACATCCATGTAACGATAATTATTCACAGCCCTTGGCAGTGGTCCTACCAGGTCAATCCTCCAGACCTCAAAATTCCATGGAGTTGTAATGAAAGTAAGGGCCTAATGAGGTTAATGAGGTATGATGGAAAACCTCTAGCATTTATCGCACTTCTTGACGTATACAGCTGCATTTTTGTCCAACATCGGCCACCAATATCCTTGGGTGATGATCCTCTTAGCCAGTGACCTTCCTTCAATATGGCTAGAACATGACCCTTCATGAACGTCCTTTAAGATATACTCTACCTCAGATGGGTGGACACATCTAAGTAGAGGAAGCAGGAACCCCTTCTTATATAAGATGTCTCCTATGAGGGAGAACTTTGCATTTTTATACCTCAACTTCTTTTTCTCGACTTTGGACTTAGGCATCTCCCCATCACTGATGTAGCGGATGATGGGATCCATCTAAGAGTCTCCCATACTCACATTAAAATAAAAATCTACAGTACTTTATTCTCATATGATCGTCGATCGATGGAGAATCTCTACTAGGACCGTTCTTTTTATTTCAGCTCTGGTAGATGAAGCTAACCTTACCAGAGCATCGGCTCGACTATTATCCCACCGAGGTATCCTATTTAATTTTACTTCAGTAAAATGCTTCAACGTTGTCTTAAACCTTCCCAAGTACGTTTCCATTCTATCATCTTCAGCCTCGTATGCCCCCAAAATTTGATTAACATCCAACTTGAAATCACTATATTAAGGAGTTGGTCAAAATTCAGTGCCCGAGCAAGGGACAGACCTTCTGGGAGGGCCTCGTACTCATATTTATTATTGGAATATTTGAAGTTAAACCTCAATGCATACTCAATATCGTTCCCATCTGGCGCTGACATTATCAATCTTTCCCTGCTACTATTCCCATATGAAGATCCATCAACAAAGAGGCTCCACACAGTAACATTTGGTGAAAAACGACCCTCTTCCAGGATTCCATTCTTGAAAAGATACAATTCCTCCTCATTCTCAGACACTCTATTTCTTGCTGAACTCATCTAAGCCTCGACTAGGAGAGGACACACTTCGATTTCCTGCTCATAAGATATAACTTTAACATCTTCAGTATCGGACTCGTCCAAGGTGAACTCGGCTACAAAGTCAGCTAGGGCTTGCCCCTTAATGGTCGTTCTTGGTTGGTAGATGATGTCAAAATCCCCCAACACAATTGCCCAAGACATCAATATAACTGACTTCTGAAGCTTGGGAATGACCTATCTGAGGGGTGAGTTTGTGAGGACCACCATGGTATGTGCCTGAAAATAGGACTTCATCTTCCTATTGGCATAGATCAGTGCATATTCCAGCTTTTCCATTTTGGGGTACCACTGCTCAGCCCCCTGTAGGGACTTGCTATTAGAGTAGTCTAGTTTTTGAACTTTATCCACTTCTCTTACAATAACGGCACTAATGGACGATTCTGACACTGGTAAATACAAATACAGTTTCTCTCTCTGGACTGGTCTGGACAATAGTAGTGGAGAGTCGAGGTAGGACTTTAAATCTTTAAAGGCTCTATCACACTCATCATTCCATTCAAAATCTTTTCTTAATACTTTAAAGAAAGAAAGGCATTTATTAGTGGCTCTAGACACAAACCTATTTAATGTTGCCACTCTTCCGGTTAGTCTCTACACATCCTTTATTATTGTGGGAGTCTTCATCTCCAGCGAAGCTTTAATCTTTTCAAGGTTGGCCTCGATACCCCTTTGATTCACAATGAGGCCTAAGAACTTGCCTGCTCCGATGCTGAAGACACACCTAGTGGGGTTGAGCTTCATTTTGTATGCATCCATCGTGTCAAAAGTACACTCGAGATCGGCCACGTGGGTGTCGGATTTTAGGCTCTTTATCAACACAGCGTCGACATAGACTTGTATTATCTTGTCTGGTCCTCAAATATTTTATTGACCAGCCTTTGGTATATGGCCCCGATATTCTTCAACCCAAAGGGCATGACCTTGTAGCAATAGGTCCCCTTGTCGACGATAAAGGTTATCTTATTTGCATCGGCCAGATCCATGAATATTTGGTTATATCCTGAGTAGGCATCCATAAAGCTCATTAACTCATAGCCAGTGGTAGCGTCTACCATCTGATCAATCCTCGGTAATAGGAAGCTATATTTAGGGCAATCTTTATTCAGATCTGTAAAATCAACACACATATTCCATTCGCCATTGGCTTTGGGGATGATGACAGCATTGGCCAACCACTCTGGGTAAATGAACTCTCTAATGAAGTCTACCTTTTCTAACTTTTTCACCTCTTCCCGGATGACATCATACTTCTCTCGTAAGTAGACTCTTCTTCTCTGTCGGATTGACCTCGCATCATCGTCCATGTTGATCTTATGACAGAGAGCTTTTGGATCTATGTCGGGCATATCTTCGTGGCTTCAGGCAAAGATGCTCTGCCTCTTCCTTAACAACTTAACCAGCTCCTCTTTGACCTCTTTTCTTAGGGCTATGCCAATTTAGATGGTTTTTTTTGGCTTGTCCTCATTGAGGATGATGGATTCTACCTCCTCAGTGGACTCACTCTTCTTCGACTTCTTTTCATCTATAGGGTCCAAGGTATCAATGTTGTAGGTCATAGTGTCCCTTTTGTATTCTTCTCTTTCCTCAGCTGAGTTGAAATAGAATTCGCGTGCCTCTATTTGGTGCCCCTAAACTTCCCCTACCCCATATGGGGTCGAGAATTTAATCATTTGGTCGACTTTTGAGGGCATGACCTCAAATACCTTGAGGGCTACCCTTCGGAGAATTATATTGTAGGTCGAGAAGACGTTTTCATCCATGATGAAGAAGATGATCTTCCTTGTAAGATATTTCGGCCAGTTGTTCCCCATTCTTACTTACATTTCATATATGCTCGGAGACTTTACTTTCTCTCCAATAATGTTGATGAGTCGTTGGTGAAATGTAATCAACCACTTCTTTCTCAGATCTAGACCTTTGTAGCAATCCCAGAACATAACATCGATTGAGCTTCCTCCGTCTACCAGAATCCTTGGAACCTCATAGCCATGAAAAAAAGTAGTGGTGACCAAAGGTTTATCATGTGGAGCTAAAATTCCCTTGAAATCTAACCTTGAAAAGCCAACTACTAAAGTATTCACATCAACCTTGGCTCTCTTATCTTTGACAGGCTGAATTGAAGACGAGTTAACAGTCTTAGGCTTTTGTGGGAGAGCCTTTGCCTCTGTTACATGTGCTTTCCTATCAGCGATTTCCTTTCCACCTCCACCAAACCCCCCCACAGATAATCTTGACCTCATGCGAGATCAAATTGAGCCGACCTTTTTTTGAGGAAGAGGTAATAAGCCCCCATATATATATTTATTTATGGATAAATTGCCTCTCCATAATAGCTTACAAGCAAAAGAGAAAAAGAAAGCAAAAATTGAGATTTTAATAAAATCCCTAAAACAGATTCTAAAGAACACCACCTATAAAGAAAAGATTGAGGATCTAATTTAATGATAGACCATCTTATCCATCCTAATAGCTCACTTAATCATAGGAGGAGGATCAACAACAGAGGTGAAGACCTGAAGAGAAGGAAGGTCGATTCCAACATTCTCCAAAGCATCAACGACCATGTTAGATTCCCTATAGCAGTATGATAAATAGTAATTAATATGCTTAAGATATTCTTTTATTTCATCCACATAATTCTTCAACTTCCTGGGTGGTTTCCCGTTTCTATTTATACAATTAACCACAAACAAATAATCTACCACAATATGAACTTCCTTAATATTTTCAGCAATACATAACTTAAGCCCCGTACTAAGACCAGATAATTCAGCAACTGAATTTGTATCCAACTTTGTAGATTGAGAAAAAGAAAACACAACATCTCCCTTATCATCTCTGACTAAGCCACCACAACTGCTAATACCCCAATTACCTTTAGAAGCACCATCACTATTGATCTTATAACTTTTAAAAGGAGGCAAAGACCATTGAATAAACTTGCAAATATGAGTTTTATTCCTGGATTGAAGATTGAAAGCATCTTTAATACCACCATCAAACTCTGAAAAGGCATTTTTGAAAGTTATCCCCTTACATATGTCTGAAATAATAGAGAAAGAGAGATTTAAAGATGATAGATTGGGCATCCACATCCACATCTTCAAAAGTAGCAAGATTTCTACTTTTCCAAATCTCCCAGTAGACCACAATCGGGATGCCCTTACATAGGAAGATGGAATAATCTTTAGATCCTGATTTAAACCACTAGCTATCCAGGAAAGAAGATATAGAATTTTTATCCAATGATATTCCCATCAAGTCAGCAAATAATAGCCAAATAGGATGAATAATGGGGAATTGGATAAAGAAATGTCTAATAGACTCTTCATGACATTTGTAGTCTTTCATCTAGAGCATCGTTTAATTCCCACACCCTTTGGATCAGAAAACTTAGAACGGAGGTTAGGGTCGTCTTCATCATAGTCGTCTAACTCATCATCGTCTCGTCCGGGTGTAGCATCTGGTCTACACTTGTCATTTTTCTTCTTCTTCTAGGTGTCATCTTGGCCACACCTTGAGCCACTCTTATCCACATACTTTCTCAACTTTTCGGCCTTCAACATCTTCTCAATCTCATCCTTCAGATCAAAACATTTATCGGTCAGGTGCCCATTGTCCTGGTGGAATTCACACCATAGACCTTTGTTCCTCTTGTGAGGAGGAGCTTTTAACTTTTTGGGCCACCTCAGGGATATATCATTCTTGATCTCGTTTAGGATATGCTCCCAGCTAATCATGAGGGGAGTGTTGTCGGCAAACTTATCGTCTGTTGATCTCTTTTTTTCGTCTTTATTATTTTTCTGGAACTTCCCCCACTGTTAGTACCCTTCTCATCCTCATACTTTGATGCCGTCGTCCATCTCTAATAACTCGTCCATGGACTTTGGTGGGTCTTCATTAAGATTTCAGAGTAGTTTTCCGTTATACAAACCTCCTATCAAAGTTTCCATTGCAATGCTTTCTTCGTAATCTTCAACCTCTAACTTTTCCTTATTGAACCTTGCAATATATTCCCTGAGAATCTCATTCTTACCCTGCTTGACATACGTACATCAGTTGAGTCATTTTCTTTTGGGGCCTCACCCCAAAGCAGAAGTTGTGTATGAATCTCTCTCTGAGTTGCTTGAAATTCTCAATTAAACTCTTTGGGAGTGAGGTGAACCATACATGGGTTTCTCCAGTCAAAGTTTTTAGAAAGGCATGGAACCTCATCTCATCTAAGACAGAATAAATATCTATAGATGACTGGTACATCTCAACATGGTGAACTGGATTAGTTCTCCCATCATACATGGGAGTGACCATTGGGGGCTTGAACTTGGCTGGGGTTGGAAAATTGATGATCCTACCCACAAAGGGAGAGACTTATGAATAGTCATTCTGTAAGGGATGTCGTCCCTTGATAATGTCTATAATTTTATCCTCCAAGATCTGAATCGATTCATTCTAGGGCTTCTCGACCGCTGCTACAACATCTGCCTGGACGATATTATCCCCTGCCACCTCAATTAGTCGAAATAAAGGTACCCTTGCCACTGACCCGTGTTGGCTTCTTACTTTTCTTTGTCCCTTGTCTCGACCGCATGGGGCCGGCACCCTACTCCTTATCTTCTAGAGTCGACTATACTCCTTGACCTGGAGAGTTGATATCTGAGATCACCCACTGGGTCGAGTCTTTCAAAGGCTGACCCTCTTCTTAACCGATCAAAGGCTAAGCCCCTTGGTTGATCGTCCTAACAAGGACACCTATTGTGTCCTCGTCTACCTTGAATGGGGCGTACAGTGTTTCTTTATATTTCATATGGCTCCCAGTATTCAGCCTGAACGTCTTCAGCCTCATAATCATCATACCTATCCTCCAGTCAGTGTTGACCTTGCCTCCCCAAGCATAGACGCCTAGGGTCAGCAATGTTCCTCCATCGTTGGCAAGGTGGAAACTCCTTATGCGGTGCCTAAGGTGGTCCCTTGGTATCTGGATGCTACTCTATGGCTGTCGGAGTAATCATCTTAGACATAACTTCGACAGGTTTAACCAATTCATTTTGTATAAAGGCAACCATTTTCTCTTGCATCGTCTGTTGACTAGCCACCGATGACATCAATGCTATCTCTACCTCTGCCATCTCCGACTAAGGAGGCGCGTGGGTAGAGCTAGGACTACTAACTGGAGGTGGAAATTCTGATGCTATGTTTCAAACCTGATAGATGAGATGTAAACTAAAGAGTACAAGCTTAGAAGCTCAACAAGATCCCTTTCAATGGTGAAATAGCTCCACAAGAGGGGAGGAATGGTTCACTACCAGAGACTCCGGTGAGCATAAGCTAGATAAGGGAAGAGACAATAATCCCCATTCCCACAAATGGCGTCAAACTAATGACACCAAAAATGGTACCACCCGATCACAATAATAATGAGCTCAAATAGGTATAAAAATGGCAGAAAATAAGTAATATAATAGTAAGAAGAGATGAGACAAAGAGGAAGAAGACACCAAATATAAGTGGTTTAGCCTTTTAAGGGACTACATCCACTTTTTGAGTGTGTGAAATCCACTAAATATTGGATCTAATGGCCATGGATACATGTACTCAAGATTTCTATCTCTTCAGTCAAGTTTACACAGTTTCAGTATGGTTTCTAATATATCCCCCCTCACATGAGGTAGAAGACAAGTATTTATAGTGCTTAGGGGGTGTAATGCACCCTTTAAGTATGCAGTAGGCGTGTGATAATGAAGGATCCCAATAGGATTATGACAACTATCCATTGCACATATAACTAATGATGATGCAATATTCCTTCATGTGAGGGGATAATCTGGTTATAACAGAATTATCCACGTAGGACATGCCACTTTGGAACCTTCTAATGTTCGTACTGTAGATGTCATCTCCAGAGGTCTCGGCTTGGCCGAGTATGAGGTTGCTGATGTAGTGTATGACTTTATGCTGATAAGTGTGGTCTCGATCGAAGGCATCGGGCTGAGGTGGGTTATACAGGTCTTCCCCTCATCTTGGATGGTAAAAAGGATGAGATATGTCCTTACTGACGAAATTCTCCATTGAGGTCTCAGCCTACTGGATGGCAGAGATTATGAGTGACAAGGCCGACCCCTGTCTAGATGAGTCTTGGAAGCATCCAAAGTGAGGTCCTTATGAAAGTTCGGTTACTGGTGCCAGATACCCTCATCCTAAAACAAGGTCACACTTGGTTATATCATGTCCCTCAATGATAACCTCAACATATAGAATTGGGGTAATACAAACCTATGCATAATTTGCATCATTAACCAGGGTGCCATAGGCAACCTCATCATATTCTCTCGATCCCTAGTGGTATCATCCTCACTATAGTGTCTCCATCGAACATGAATGAAGGGTATATGCTGAAACCTCAAATTTTGGACCCTATGTCCTAAAATGTGCATTGGTTCATCACTATACGAAGCATCATCCTCAAGGTAAATATCCCCTAAAGTAGTTGCACCATGTAAAAATCAACAAAGCATGAATACATGGAACACATTATGTACCCGGTCTAAATGGTCTGGAAGTGCTAGGTGATATGTGAGCATCTCTACCCGATCTCCGATCATAAATAGCCCATTACCTATGTGAAACTTCCCTTTATTCTAAAAATGCACCACCCCTTTCGTAGGTGACGCCTTGAGAAGAACGTGATCGCCCACTTGAAACTAAGAGTAATTCCTCTCCATGTTTTCATAGCTATTATTCCTCCTATAGGTTTTCTTTTCTCTCCCAAATAATCTTAATCTTTTTAGTCATCTAAAAAATAAACTTGGGCCCCAACAAACTACTCTTTCTCGGGTCTAACCAATAAATTGAGGATTTGCATGGCCGCCCATATAGTGCCACGTATAATGCCATACTGATCGACTTCTAATAAATGTTATTGTTGGCAAAAACCACCAAATACAAGTTCACCTTCTAACTACCCCTAAAATCCAATGCGTATGCCAGAAGTATGTCCTCCAAAATTTGGTTCATGCCTTTTATTTATCCATTTGTCTGAGTATTGAAAGATGTGCTCAAGTGTTACCTAGCCACCATAACCTCCTGAAAGCTTACCCAAAATTGAGATACCAAAGTTAGATCTATATCTGAGATGATCAATAAAGGAACCATGCACAACCAAATAATCTTCTACATATATAATCTTGCATACTTCTTTATTGTGAAATTTTATGTGGATTGGCAAGAAATGTGCAACTTTTGTGAAGTGGTTGACTATAACCCAAATAGAGTAGTTCTAATTAGGTATCAAACTACAGTGAAGTCCATCGAGATGGTATTCCACTCCATTAGGTAATGGGTAAGGGATGAAGTGTAAGCAAAGGTCGCTTGGGATCCATCTTCTCCATCTTACATGTGTTGCACTTGGACACAAACTTAGCCACATTTATCTTCATCCCAGCCCACCAATACTATCTCCTGATATACTGGTACACCTTATCCCTACCAAGATTCACTAAAAATTATGATCCATGGACCTCATGCTTGATGATCCTACATAACTCCTCATCTGAAGGTACAACTAAAATTCCATTGTACCGAAATCCACCATCGGAACCAACAATATAAAGATCTACACTAGTCACCAAAAGCTTGGCCTTTTTCTCCTTAGATGCCACATCATCTTGTTGTGCTCAAACCACCCACATAATGATATCGGTATTTATGGTGAGAAACCCCGTGAATGCACCATCATATTCTCTAATAACCTAAATGAATCCCACTTCGGTCAACTAAAGAGTAGACAAATTATAAATTGATCTTCGACTTAAAGCATCTACCAATACATTATCCTTCCTCGGGTGATACTGAATCGTTATTTGGTAGTTCTTGATAAACTAAAACCATCGTCACTTACGCGTGTCAAATACTAAAGACGCTTGTCATAACTAAAGATCCTATACTATCCACCCTACAAATAGTGCCCCTAAACATGTAGTGGGAACACTACCACCGCTAACTCCAAATCATGTGTCAAATATTTAACAACATGAATCTTCAACTTCTGAGACAATTATGAGAAATATCCTTTCCTAGGTGGATCTTACAATCTCTAGAGATAAATGTAGAAGGTAAACGAGAGATAATTTTAAGCCAGTAAATGAAAAATAAACAAGAGACTACAAAATTTTTGAGGTCTAGATCTAGTGGAAGGAGACCTTAGATTATATTTTAGGAATGTTTTCTCCTCTTTACTAAGAGATGAAAAAACTTTAGTGCTTATACAACTCATCTTTGGTTCAGTTTTTTAATTCTATTATTTAAACCACCTATACGGACCATTCGAATTTAAAATTAAATCTTCCACAAAGTCTTTAGGATTTACAACTGATTGTTATATACCTCCACCTAATCCTTGCCCATGATCTGAAATCTTTTTTCTGGGTTGTAAGTCATATTGAAATTCTTAGTTGACTTGATGATCCATTAAAAAAATCTAATCACCTTAAAAAAAATGTCCCTTTGTTCTTCTAACTCTGCCTAATTCAAGATTTTCTTATTATTTATGAACTGAATTTTATTAATTTGAGATGATATGTCCCCAACCATAATATTAACATTATTATATTGGTCTTGGTATTGAATTATAGAATTGACTTTGTTTGAGTTCAAGTGAAACATACTTCTAGAGGGAGTGTTTCGCCAATTTTCTATATCTTTATTTGTCACATGAAGATTTACATTGTTAGTACTCTTTGAAGCTGAAATATTCTACATAATTTTAGGAGAATCATAATCCTACACATGCAATCACCAATGTCCTTATCTTTATATCCATGTATCATTTCTTGTGTACCCATTGCTACCTCAACCACTTTAACATTACAATTATCCTCTAAAATAGGGATGTTATCAACAACCATTAGATTTTATTTTTGTGGTCTCAACCATAATGTTGACACCTATAGACTTCCTAATTCTAGTGTCGAACCAATTCCTAATATTATGGGACTGCACTTTTAAATCATACTCTTTTCTACCATCACTGGTAGGTTTGATCTTGATTCTAGTTTGAATTAAAACATTTATAACTTGTCTTTGGAAATTTTTACAAGATTAAATTGCGTGACCTACATAACCACAAAAATCGCATAAGGAGGGAAGTTGGTCAATCTTAAAATCCATTGGGAACCTTGCACCATCTTCCCTCTCAATGGTAACAAACTTGGCAGAACATATAAAAAACTGACCTCAAATAGAACACGTGCAAATAACCCATATTTATGGGCCAAAGTAATGGGATCAATTCTGATTAGCTTTCCTATTACACGAGCAATATCCAATAAGAGCCTAGGGTGCTAATATTCATCCGAAAAATCTGAGAACCTGACACAAACATTTGATTAAGATGAAATGTAGTTTTGTGGCATAAAGTCAGGAGACCTTTTGAGCGGTTTGAATAAAACAATATCAAGACTAATATTACCAATCATCCAAACCATATTCAAATCATCTTAATGATTCAAAATACATATTGTAGAACCCCTTAACTTTAGGCATAAGCCTCCACGGATGTTTAGTTTTCTAAAGGTTTATAAGTATGTTGTGAATCGATTCAGTAGAAATAGATTGCTTTCTTTTAGGTAAAATCAGTCTCCTAAGTAATCTATGTTTACATGCTTCAAGAGATGATTTATAGACCGCATCAAAAAATTTGATTACGGTAGTTTCACCACGGTATATTGGGGAAGGAAGCTTAGAGATAAAAGGAGTAATGGAGTCTATGGGAAATTAGTTTTTCCGTGATGAATCATATTTTATTAATCAATTGTTAATAACTTGAAGAAATGATGAATTATATGATTCCATAGTTAGCCTAAACAAGAAGGAGAATGATAATCAAGACGAACATTGGAGATTCATTTTAGATAGAAGGCAAAGCTTCTCTCTCCACCGATCCTTAAATATAGGCACCTTATTTGACTCATAGTTTTTAAAAATGTGTCCCCTATTGACATATATGGACTAATATGGGATAATTTATTATTTGGAAACAATTTTTCATTACTATACATAGAGTTATCTATGTAAATAATCATGGCCCCAAACTAACTATATGCAAAAAACAACATATTTATAAACTCGCATAAATTTAGTATCCATACAAAAAGCCTTCTTCACGCTTTATTTATAAGATATTTATGTTTTTTAAACTACATATATATATGCATAAAATAAAACTTCATTAACAATTCATAAATCAGCATTATTTAAAATTCCATTAAATAAAAAAGTTTACTATGGTAGGTGTTTGTGTGGTTTTCACTTGTCTTTATTAATAAGTTTAATTGTAATTGTGAGCGTTCCATACAAGGTTACGATGTTGCTAACCAAAATATATTAGCCTTCTGATAATATCAAACGATTGTGTGTCATTTGATGCATCAATTAAGAAGACTTATGCTACCTTTAGGAAAGACTTCGATGTGAGTGCTAAATTACTATAATTAACTAGGACAAAAAAGTTGTGAACTGCATGAACTAAAACATAAGTAAAGCTTTGAAATTAAAGAAAAGTAAGTGTGATAAAATAAATGATTACACTACGTAATATAAAAAAGAAAGTAAAAAATCAAACGTAAATGCAAGAAATTTTTAATAAACTTGAAAGAAATTTATAGTCTACCTTACAATCTATTTCGAATGAAAGAAAACCATTAAATAAACCAAAAGAACAAAAAAAAAGAAAGGATAAAACGAGTAAATGTATTTTTTTAGGGAGTCCTTTCTTCCTTTGTCTGGTCATTGATTATTTATAGAGTTTCTTTCCAGGCAATGTAATTATCTTTGCAACAACAGGTTGGTTACACATCCTAATTGAATTTTTCCGCTGAGGTGCATTAGTGCTCCGATAAACGTTGCTTAGTGCTTAATCCCATGTCTAAGGTCTTAACACGTGTTAAATACTTAAGCTTATTTTACTTTTAGTCTCATTCATTTTATTATAGATCCCATACATTTTACTCGATTATAATATTGGACGATAATTATATGGTGTAAATATACCCCGATACTAATCAATTTTCGGGGAAAGGTTTAATACTGGACTATTGACTTGCCATTCTTCCACGTTTGTCACAACATGACTTCTGATCACACGCTATCTATATATCGTTTGTTAGCGGTGAGATGATCTTCACTTCATCTCACCAGTCCTTTTAGATGCATTCTATTCATCTCGTTCATTCATCTCCTTCAAACTCCAATAATGTTGTACCAAAAGAACAGCAAGAACTCTGCATCAAACTCAATCATCACCGATGAAAGTCCATAGGGGATCAATAATATTGCCCTTGATTAATTTTATGATAATGATTTATTCAAAACTGGATCTTAGAGAAAGATCGGTCATGTCTTTTATGAAATCCCTACCCTGCCTTATCTTAGTGGGTCTAACTCTAATGTCTCTTTATTGGTCATTTAGTCTCAACATTCCATCATGTTGAAGAAGAAAGATTTGATTATATGGCCATTGAAGATGATGATGTCCCCAAATCTGAGGTTTCTGAGTATAAGCCTAATTATTTACTTCAAAATTCCTCTAATCACTATGGTACATCCTCCACTATAGTTCATAATGTCCTTTTTCCAAGAGGTCGGTTATGTTCATGAAAAAACTATTTTTTCAGCTCATGATTCTTCATCCATTGGTCATGAATGTTTCCTCGCTTCTCACTTCAGTTTCAAGTGTAAGTGGTTTTTCCCAAATTCACGCGCCATCCACTCAAAACACATACTTGTTCTAAACCTGACCAATCTAATTTTCCCTTTGATACTAGCAAAAGTGAGTATTTGAGCCTTCTAAACGCTTATCACCATTCATCTTACAAAGTTCCAAGGTATGGCTCTAATGATGCCCATAACCCATATTATATTTTTTTTTATTTTACTTTTTATCACATCACCGATGGCCTCTACACTTCTTGTGCCCTAGTTAGAGTCAGCTTAACATCAATGCATTTGAAATATTGGTAAGTCAAACAAGCTTTTCCACTTTTCCCCTTTCTAACATGATTGCCTTTCCACACCCATTATCTGCAGACCCTACTTGAAACTTAGAGAAACTTGTTCAAGATGGTCTAGACATTGGTTATAATACCATTACTCAGTCATCAACTGCCAATAATGTTGGAAAAGATCTTGAACTTGTCTATGCCTTTTCCCATCTCTATCCATGGACAATCCTCAAAGATCACACTCTAGACAACATGCACTGGGCCATGTTGATTTTTTAGAACATCGAAGACATTCCTCCAATACTTAAATTGTGAATATCCTTCTTCCTTAAATCTTCTCTTTCCTTTGATAAATGACTGATATATCAGGATGTTGATCTCAAAGATTGTGAGGACCGCATGACTTTTCATAGTGGTGATTTTTCTTCAATTTACATTCAAGATTAGGGTGACCTTGAGGACTATGGTGTTGATGATCTCTCTCTTGGAGAAATTATCCTCGGGTCAAAGCATTTGCATCCTAAAGAAAATGAAATGGTTTGATTTCTTTAACATTATGAACCTTTTTTGTTGAAGATGGATCACGACCTTACCCATTTGGAATCTAAACAAAATCAAATTTCTTCCCTAAGGAATGCATTCCATAAATTTTTACCTATTCATTTTCTCATTATTGTTCGAAGAGTTATTTGAATTTCCTTTCATTCTTTTGCAATTTTTGAACTTCAAAGTATCAATAAACAAATATTATCTTATTTTGAATGTTATAACATTGAAATTAATATTCACCACAGTGTGAAATTAATTAATTGATGGTCTGGAGTGAAATCAATATGTTTATGGATTATCTTTTTGTTTGGTAACTAACTCATTAATTAAACCAGTTTTGTCACCATGGCATAATATTCACTTAACAATTTGATGAACAACATACGCTATAACTAAATTTGGTATGTTGCATGTACTTGTAATAGCTTTTTCACTTTTAGACTAGGTGAAATTTTAATTATGGCCAACTTTGAATGCATTTTTATTTATTAGTAATGATCCTACCAAATCTTTTTGCACGTGTGGAATTGTCCAATTAATAACTTTTACTGCAATTAGAATAATTAATTCTTTGGAAATAGGCAACTTTTGCAGTTCTTTTCAACTAAATATTTGTCTTCTTTGGTACTTCCAATGCTTAATTTTGGTTTCATGGAGCATGATCATAAGAACTTTTCGATTGGTGGGGCAATTAAAGGTGCCTTTTTGTCTCTCCATTGCCCCACCATATCACTTTTTTTAAATAGACATACTCAAAGACACATGTCAATATCTTCTTGGCTTTATTTTTGCATTTTAAATGATACCACTAAGATATATAAGCTCACGTATCTTCCTCCTCTCGTTTTTACCTTTACTTCCCCTCTCCAAAGCACACTTTCAACTCTCACAACTAGTTTTCTCTCTATTTAAACCCTTCATTATTAATGGTGTCTAACTCCTCATATATTATTGAATATCTTCTATTTTATGAAATAGTTAATAGGATTATGGCCGCCACTTCTATTATTGCTGGGAGAATTTTTTATCACATCAAATCTTCATCTGGGGAATCACACACCACTATTAGAACCTATTTGAAATAGGAGCTTCCATTGCTAATGCCTTCCTACTATCCTATATTTGGGTACCATAATATCCTCATTCAAAACTCCATTAACCTTCAAACCCGACCCACATTCATGTTCAAGGTTTGGCCTAAAAATGATAACTGGTCCAAATAGGTGCATCGGACGCTTGTCAACAGAGCAGTAGAGATGGAGAAATTCGACATTTTTAATGCCATTAAGCTTATTATAAGGGATACTAAGCTTGACCCAATAATTATACCCAATTCCACTTTCTTTTATAATTCAAGATTTAATTACTTTGAATTCAATTTTAGAATGGCAGGTTCAATGTACTAGATATCTGTTAACTGACTGGGCCAAAATCTCTAAGAGAAGAAGTCCACATACATATGACATCAATTGAAATTTCATGGATGCTAAGAAGTGGAAACATCCACTTAGTATATTCCACATATGTGCATACACATATGAAAATCACTCCGAGTGTAACTGATAAGGAGGACTTTTGCTTTTTTCTACTCTAGACGTCAGGACATGTCCTTTGTGCTAAGTCTCAAAAGGTATTTTTAGAATACTCTTTCTTGGCTGCCAATATTATGAATGGTAAAGAAGTTTAATTTGATACCTATCTTTTGGAATCTCTTTATAATATACTTTGAGCTTATGAAGGACCATTTTAATGTAAAACAAGGTAGGCCACTATGGGTCCTTCAAATGTGCCTTTAGGCATACTTTCTAGAAATTAGCCATATAAAAAATGATTCTGAATTTAACCATTGTTGTGCTTATTATCGCTCGAAGACTGAGAATAAAAGCTTTCAAGATCTCATCACCATATTTAGAACACTGACAATTGATAGACCAATAATTTATTTGTAGCCCCTATTAGTTCCCACAGAGGCACCACTTTGGCTAGTCCCGATTTTGAGGAATTCTCCCTATACAACATAGATTGATCCCTATCGGGGGAGATTTTTTGTTATTATATATATTTATTATGTAACATAACCTCCCTCTACCTCTAATTCTAAGTCTTTTAGGGAAATATATATGGATGCCTAATTTTCTTAGCAATTTGGCTTTTACTAATACATTACACTCCCCACGAGCAAAAATTCCACCCCTTATGTTTTTGCTAAGTCCTCTTAAATCCCAAAAAATTATCCTTTGAAAGGTCTAACTGGCTATCATAAGTTTTACCACGCCTTTAGCATAGCTGGGGATGAGTTTAATGCATAAGTGACCAAGTTTTTTACTAATTGGTGGTCCAACTACATCGAAGTTTTATTAAAACCATTGAAGGCAACCACAAAGATTTTGAAGTCCTCTTATTCTCGTAAGGCCTTTATTTTTTCTTGAAATCTTATCTTATTTATATTGGTCTTATCTCAACCATTCCATTTTCTTATAAAATCTCCACCTCTTGAAGATTATGATTCCTCACGCAAGAGAAAATTAAACCTTAAGGAAAAAGAATCTTTAGAGGAAGAAATTTTGAGGGAGACCAAAGAGTAAAAGGAATAAGGTCCTCTTATTTTACTAGCTAGGTCAATGTATTCTTCTAATAATCCAACTAGAATTTCATCGGGTATTACTAGGATTGTTAATCCTGCCATTCTGCTGTATTCATCATTCATAAGAAGAAGCACATGGAAACAATATCAAGAAAATATGTTCATCAAATCCAGATGGAAATTATGTCATTGCCTTTCCTCTTGAAGTAATTCTTAGCATCTTCACATTATTGCACTAATAAATTTGACTTCGAATTGCTCTTCTCTAACGGTGGGGTAAACTGATACCTCGACTAATGTGGATGAGTCAATCCCAATTGGAGATCCTAGAACACCTCCTCCATCATCCCTAATGAATGAGCTAATAAGTGAGATAGTTAATGCCCTTATCCCAATAACTATCCCCACTTCGAATCTAGTTCCTGGGGAGGAAATAATCACAAAGACTATTGATTCATCTGAACCCATCCTTATCTCCCAAGATGAGACTTTTGGGACCTCAATACTCAAATAAAATGAGCTTATATAGAATTTAAATCTTGTTGGCAGTGTTCCAAGGTGACCTTCCATTCCATGAAAGCCTAAAGATATTCTAGGTCTAAGGGATTCAACACTAAGAAATGCATCTCCTAAAGTCGAGGTCAATCCTCCATCTGGCGATATGCCAAGGTTGATTATACCAACAAATGTTATGACATTTCACAGATATCTTCAAACGATCATTTACAAGGCCCCAGTTCAAGAAATGTCAATTACCACAAGTAGTGTGGAATAATAACTACAACATATCATTCAAGTTTAATTAGCTCCTCCATTTTGTCAATAAGAGAATCCTCGTGCTCCATAATTTCTTCAAATCTTTCCAAGGGTGAATTTTGAGAACTTAATTGACTTTACCTTTCTTAATGAGCTTAGGGAAGCTTTCACTTGTGTTTCCAAACTCGAAGGCTTAGAGGAAAATGTTGTGAAGGAATTTAATACTAGGGTTTATTTACTTCCATATCACATCACAACCATGTCCCAAGGATAGGCTTATGAGAATTCCTTGTCTATAAAAAGGGCTAATTTCTCAAGTAAAAAAATATGAGTAAGCTAAGGGCCTACAAGACTAAGGAGTTATTCGAAGCAAGACTCTGCTTTTTTTTTTCTTCTGAGAAAGATGAATTGAAAAAATAACTGGTAGAATAAATGTTTCATTGTAGGTGGTAATTATAGAATAGGTTGATTATCAGCAAAGAATGAGCAAATTAGTTGGTAAGATATAGGTCTCAACTACTGATGCAACTCAGATTGAGAGAAAAGTCCAAATCAAAACTAATATATTTCCCTACGAACACTTTTGGAGCAATTTTAGGTCATTTATATATATACATTTTTATTAGCATGTAAATTTGTCAATATTTAATGGAATTATACATTTTATTCTTGTTGCCTTGCTTCCTAAATGGTTAGGTATTATGACTTTAAAATTTGGCATTTTTTCTCATGTAAATGTAATCATTATTGTCTCTTAGATAATATAATCCACCTTTAAATGCCCTATAGAGTTAGAATGGCCTTTCCCATTTTGGGGACCATTTTCCATGACTTGTATATTTTTATCCCAAAGGCAAAATGGTTTTCCAAACCATATCCCCTTCATTAAAGGCTGTTTTCTTCACCCTCTTATTATAGCTATCAAGTATTTTTTTTCTTTTCGACCAAGATATTATTTAGGGCTCTGACCCTATCCTCGTTTATGTTTTTCAATTCCATGTGCATAGCTTGGTCATAACCTTCTTCTATTAATTCAACTTAGGCCACTATTATTAATGAATTAAGAGTGATTTCAACTGGCAAAACAATATTAAGCCCATAGTTAATGCATATGGAGTGGTGCTTTTGTTAAAGTTATCCCTAACATTTAAGTGAATTCCCACACCATCTCAGATTCGAAGATGCTTGCATTGTCTGAGGTTATGGTTTATGGGATACGAAAACTATATACAATGTCTTATAAGAAGTCTACCAATTCATTATATGTGACTGACTTCAAAGCTTTTGATTCTACCCATTTAGTAAAGTAGTTTGTTACTACCAACACAAAATTGTGTAATATGGAGGATGGAGGATAAATTTTTCTAATGACATCAATAACCCATCATCTAATGGCTAAGACTTCTCTACATATTGTTAATCTATAGGAGACATGTTTCAAAAGACCATGTTGTTGGCATTTTTAGCATCCCTTTGCACACTTAATAGAAGCTTTTAAAATATAACAGGACAATAAAATCAATGTCTTATCAATAATTATCTCATTTTAAGAAAAAACTAATGGACCCTACAGAGTCCTTCATGAACTTGTGCTATGGTTATTAAACCTCCACCCTTGTTTAAGCACTCCAGGATCATTCCATTAATATCTCTTTTGAATAATTTTCTAGCCTACATAATATAATTTCTTGCTCTTAGCCTGCTAACCCTATAACTCTTGATATTTGGGTCAATTTGATATTCAATTAATGGTTTTCTCCAATCTTCTTGAATATAAATATTCTCAATTTTAACAAAAGGAATGCATGATATGCAGTAGTTATAAGAAACCATCAATGGAACTAATATTTAACTTTGCTTCTAAGTTGTCATCAAACTTAAAACCTGAAGCCTTTTGAGCCATTTCATTGGCTTATTCATTTAGAAATCTGGGCACATAATTCAATGTGACCTTATTAAATTTTAACAATAAATTCAAAGCCACTTGGTTGTATAAATTTAAAACATCATGAGCACATTTGTATTCACCAGTTAAGTGTCTTATAATTAGTTGGTAATCACCCAAAATATTTATCACTTAACCATTGCAACTTTCAATAATTCCTAGGCCCATTATCACAACCTCATATTCAATTTGATTGTTGGAACGTGTATTCTATTCTAACCTGCATGTTTGATTTTAAAGTGTAGGGGATTCAATTAATACCCATATTCTTGGCATTATCTTAGTCTTCAAACCATCAAACCATAAGTTCTATGGGCTTAAAGATATATATCTTATCTCGTATTCCCCTTAGATCATCCTCACATGGATAATCTACCAAAATATTAGCTAAGGCGTGGCCTTTTACTGCTCTTTGAGGTACATAATGCAGGCAAAAATCATATATAGTTAACACCCATTTACGAATTCTATTGCACAAAGTAGGTTTATTCAATATATATTTGATAAAATCTAACCTCAAAATAACAAACACATCTTTAGGCAATAAATAATATCTTAATTTTATAGCAGCAAAATATAAAGTCAAACATAATTTTTTTCATTATGGAATATCTACATTCGCAGTCATTAACAAGACTACTAAGGTAATACAAAAATTCTTCTTCATGGTTCTCATAGTATTAAGCCAATAGAACTCCAGTTGAAGCGTTAGAGGATGAAATGTACATCTTCGGTGGCTTGCCTTCTCTTGGAGGTGCCGAAATAGGTGGTTTGACCAAGTATTTCTTGAGTGATTAGAAAGCCTATTTATGCTCCTCTTTCCAATACATCTCCTCTTGATCTTTTAACTTCAAGAAATGAGAAAACACTTTACTTTTTCCTATTGCATTAGATAAGAATCTATAAAGAAAATTATCTTGACCAAAAAATTTTGTAATTATTTCTTATTTTTAGGAGTTGTGCTTTGAATTATATATTTAGCTTTGCTATTATGAACTTGTCTTTACTTTTTGGCATACTAAATATCCTAAGAAATTTCCTGTAGAAACTCCAAATGAATATTTTAAAGG
This sequence comes from Sambucus nigra, assembly GCA_949130495.1. Lineage (NCBI taxonomy): Eukaryota > Viridiplantae > Streptophyta > Magnoliopsida > Dipsacales > Adoxaceae > Sambucus > Sambucus nigra. Next base: position 554,181,967 of record OX422210.1, on the reverse strand, counting down.
ATTCATTTTAGGTTAATAAAGCCTCATCCTTTTAAAGAATTTTCAACATGTGTTATATGCTCAATTATTGTTCTTGACTTGGCAATTATATCATCAATACAACATTCTACAAAGGTGCCAACTATGTCATGGAAAATGGTATTCACTCCCCTTTGGTATGTGGCCCCAGTATTCATTTATTCAAATGACGTTTTTTATCCATTTGAAAGATCCCAAATTACTTGAGCACGTAAAAGAAGTTTTAGTGCGCATCTTCTTCAAATATGCATATTTTGTTATAATCAGAATAACTATCCATTATAGACTTGATAGCATGACCAACTGATTTATCAACTAATAAATCTAGTACTGACATTGTATATTCATCATTTGGAGTGGTTGCATTTATATTTATAAAATCAATACACGTTCTTAACTTTCCATTTTTCTTACTTACTAGAACAGTATTAGAGAGACATTTAACGTACCTAGAAATTCGAATGAATCCAACCTTCAATAGCCTCTCTATTGCTTCTTTTATTTTAGTTGTGACTTTTATAGTCATTTGTATTAGCAATCGTTTAATGGATTTATAAACTTCTTTGATTGGTAGTATGTGCTCCACTAATTTCCTGTCTAATCTTGATAAATCATCATATTCCCAAGAAAAATATTCCTTGTCCTGATGTAAAAGGTCTACAACCATTTGATCGTCTTTTTTCTTAGGTTGACACTGAGAGAAGTGACTCAATAATTTTGATCGGTTCCCAAATTGATTATTATCAAGAGATCCGGTTGATTCACCATAACATCTTCATATTATATTGCTGAGGCTGCTAATTCACAACTATCTTGGGGATCTTTATCCTTCACATCTTCTACGAAGACATAATCATCCCAATTAATAATCTTTTCTTCACCAATTCTGGTGCTCAATTCCAAATCTCTAAACTTATATAATACTATGGTCAGACTTTTATTGGCCTACTCAATATCAATGGGTGTACTATTTATTAAAAAACTGTTTTATTTTCTTCATTTGGTTTCAGCATACCAAAAACTAACTCATGATAAGCCTTTCTGAGACCTCTCCCTCTGATGTTTCCCGAACCAAAGCATCTGCCATCACTGGTCCCACATTCTCTTGGTAGCACTTTTATATTTTCCTATGCCTACTTCAATATCGACTGACAATATACCTTTGGTTAACTTCTTATTACCAACAAAACTTGAGATAATTGTTTGAATTTGGACCAATTTGGTGTTTTGTTTGTTTATTTTGGAAAGCATGGAATGTGACATTATATTAAAAACAATGCCATTATCAATCAATATTTTATTGATTAGAATTTCATTTATCTACAGTTTTAGAAACAAAGGTTTGATATTATTAGTTATATCCTCGCTAGGCTCTTTGAATTGATATATTAAATCTAGCACAAATACAAATAAGTCAAAGTTATCTCACTCTGACTTCTCATATTCATCCACCTCGATTATAAGGACCTTCCTTCCTTCTTCATCTTTGAACCTCTTTGGGAGTATCACAACCATATTAATTGGTGCTTACTGAGGCAGAGACCAAAACTGGATGAACTGCTGCTGCTTAATTTTCTGAAAAAATGAATTTTTTGATGAACCTTTATGGATATGATCTCCACAGTGAGAAGATTAGGTAAACATGATCCTTGGGGTGACGTTGTAATTGATGGTAGTCCGGTGAACAGATGGACATGTGTAGGCTAATAGTGGCAATGGCGTGATCATTCATGTGAGATGTATTGTATGATAACCTTTATGACGAGAATAACTTCATTAGGTATGACAATAAGTAATGTACTTGGCAACCTAGCCATAAAGGTTGTATGTTTCACTTGTGGAGGTTAGATGACTGAGTGGAATTCATAAGTATTGATTTTATGGTGAGAACATATTAGTTCCTTTGGTTGAGGACTTGGATTGGGTGTACCTTGATTATAATGTGATATTGAGTAATAGGATTCCGCCTGGTGTCTGTAGTATAGACCTTGGTATTTATAGGCAATAGCCGACATCCCATATCCTACTAAGATCTGTATAGTATTGTTAACTTGTAGGTTAACCATGGTGTGATGTTGACATAGTGAGTCAATTTATTTTTCATGATTCATCATTCATTAAAGTTTAGGCGGGTTGGAACTTGAGGTTTATAGGTTGTAGGTGACACCTTGTATCCTACCATAACCCATATTAGCGTTGGTTGTAGTTTATACGTGACTTATAATGACCTCTTGGAAGAAAGATAAGATGATAATTTAGGTGTAGGGACTCATTTTATCCGTTGAGGTAATGTCTAGGTGTGAGGTAATCCTAGTGTTAGAGTAGTTCATAGGCATTTAAGGTGTCCACAAGATAAATTGTGGGTGGCATCATCGAGGATAAGGATCGAACATTGTGACACCTTAAGGTGATTGGTAGTTAGGGTGCACCATGGGTTGGAGCTCGTAAATTTATGTCTTTGCGATCACTAAGTAATCATGATGTGGGTATTAAAAGGTTCGTAGGGAGCATCTATAGTAATAAAGGTATAGACGATGAAATCTTGTCAGGTTTTGGGACTTCTACATGAGATGTGTTTGGTGTTCTTAGGAGACCAATTAAGTTCGATAAAAAGAGTTAGTAGCATTCTTGTAATGATTGAGTTGAGGGTTAGATGATGATCCCAGATTGGTGGTCGTATAATGTACATGTCGGTTATGGATTCCCAAATCGACACAGATGGGTAATGTAATCCTAAGGTAGGGTGATAGTTTGTGTCATTATGGGAGTGATGCTCGGATATCATGGAATGAAGAATATGGGTGTGGTGATACTCGGTGTCAGGATTTACTAAGAGATGTATTTGAGACTTAGAGTGATGACACCATGTGGAGACTTGAAACGATAATCGAGGTGGGGTAACGTCAAAATGTTATTATTATATCGACGTATCAACCATATACACTAAGGTATCCTTAGCAATGTAAGGATTATTTCCAGACACGTCATGACAAGCTAGTACAGGTTAGAATATGTACCCAAGAGTGGTATTTACTACCCTTCGAACATCAATGGCAGAGGGTGTAGTCGTCGCAAAAATTCTTTGTGTGTAGAGACCGAAAGTAAGTTTGGTTGCAACCTCGTGGTCATAGAACACGGTTAGGTGAGTGCCTCACTTGAACTAAGTAATGCCTCTGGGAGTTTTGGATTTTGATCACGATACGTTAAGGCAAGTAATAATCTAGGTGTAATCGGTTGAAGATGTCATCACTAGTAATTGAACAAAGTCAATATAGATGAGGGCGTGAGGTATCTTCCAATCGGAATGGTTCGTGTATCCCAAATATGTGAAGGGTAGGACTTACTCCTAAGGAGGTAAGTCAAGTATTGACTTCGTAAAGGACTACCAATTTGTAAATTTATTTATATTACGTGAATGGATGGTTGTGATTCGATTCTCCATGATTAATGACACGAGTCAGGGTGTGTGGATGGGATTTGTGTCCGGTGAGGATTCTAGGAAAGCGTTGCATAACTTCAAATGGTGACGTTGGTTTGCTTTCGTAAATCATAGTCGGACGTCTACAGCTAAAAAATTTCTCAAGAAAGTTTTTTATCCTTCTGACTCTAGTGTGTTCCTTTAGGTTTCGATAATCGAAATTCGATATTCTCACCCATGAGGTGACTCGGATAGGTACCATGTCATGGTATGGCGCGGTTGGTCCTGGGAGAGCACAGTGGATAGAGTTTGGTCAATGCAACTCCGTAACTGGGTGTGCCCATCTGAGGTGTTATTGCTATTGCATAAAGTTCTAGGTACGGGTGGCTGCACTTTCGGCCACACGATTTTCTCGTAATATCGATATTTTTTAAGACTCATGGACTTTTAAGTGGTCAGTTTGGCAACTAGTGGCTATATTTGCGAAGAGAGGGATAAGGGCTTGAGGATACGATATAGTGTTAGAAATCGAGAAAAAAATAGTACACAATGTTGCTTTACCACGGTGAGTGGATTCGAGTGAGACTCTAGCGAGTAATCAAGGATGAGACACCTAGGGTAGTACCAGGTTCATCAAAGTGACGCAACGAAATGTGTAAACTAGGCATACGATGATGACTTGATGAGAATGTTCCTCCTTGAAGTGACTTAATAGCATAGGATGGTTATCGGTAAGCCTATGCGAGTTGTGTAGTTAGGACAACCTGAGAATTTATGGAACACGGGGTGTACGTTTCTAAGCTAGAACTGATTTGGTGATAAGTACGATGGCTGGTTATATTACGATTCACATTGGGTGAGTGTTGACCACTAGAAAAGGGTTTCCCATAGAGGCATCGGTATGCCTTAAGTACTAGCATAGGTGGTACAAGAATTGTTTTGGACTTGATCATAAGGCGAGTGGAGAATCTGAATCGATTATGTAATTTCGTGGTTAACGAGATAATGAGCATCGAACATGTTGGTTATTTGGTGACCTTAGTGTTGTAGATTTAAATGATTTTGCCTTAGAAGATTTTGTGTCTTAGAATAGAAGTTAGTGAACCCTACAAGCTTGATGATTACATAACGAGAATTTTGGGGATCAAATTCCCCAAGGAGAGAAGTTTGTAATACCTTGTCCCAATAATTCAATTAAATTTTATATGAATTATGCTGAAGTGGAGTTGGTGATAATTATATAAGAATAATGGGTAAAAAAATTAGAGAATAATAAAAGAAGAATAAAAAGGGGTTGTTCAAACAATAAGGAGATGTAATTAGAAGAGAGATGGGGATGTCATTAGAAGGACGCGAGGTACAAGGCTTCAAACGAGATGCCACTGCTTTACAGTGGCATGTCGCGAGAAGGTTCACGTGATCTACAGTTTGAACAAGGTGGATAAGTCCTTCGAATGACCTAGGCCTATCGTTCGAATGACGTAAGTTAATTTTTTAACTTGAGTTTCTCTTATGCGTTGTCACAATTTCAACCGTTAGATCTTCGATTTGTCGAGCTCAAATCATCCCAAAAGGGGTGAAACAGGGTTTTTGGCCTTTGGGAGGATTTTATTAAGGTTTGTTTATCTTATTTGGGTTTATTTTGAGTTGGTAGAGAATTGAAGAAGGAGAGAGGGAGAGAGAGAGAGAGAGAGAGAGAGAGAGAGATGGGTGGTCTTCCACCTCCAACCACCACCATTCCATGACCTTTCCACCTCCATTTGTGTAGTATTCCACCATGTTCAAGCCTAAAATACCCATTTCCACCATTGTAGGATAAGAGACACAAATTTTGGTGTAGTAATGGGAGGATTTTTATAGAAGATGAAGGTAGGTGTTCATGGAGTTGAAGGGGGTTTTTCCTTGGAAGCTTGATGGATCATACTTTTGGAGTGGGGAAACCCCCTTAAGGTCACATTAGGAGGTGGGAGGTTGCCATCTTTTTAGACCTTTCATGCCTACCTTTATTAGAGTCCCATTTAAGGTGAGAAACCCTTACTCTTAGTATTAAGGTTCCATTTTCATATTTGTAGTCTTATAGTTAGATTACATGATGGTGCATTTGAATAAATGATGAAATTGATGTGTAGAATTAATAAAAAAAAATATGAAATAAAAATATTGGGAAATAATGATAATTTTTTAGACTCGAGAATGAATACATATTTTAAAGTTTTAAAATAGTAAAAGTCGGTGTTTTATGAAAATGGTGTATTTTCTAGAAAGATTGGTGTTAAACATTTTATGAAATAAAATGTTTGGGAATAATGATTTATTTTGTAAACATTGGTGAAATAATGTTTCTTGAAAAAGTGATTATTTTATGAAAAATAGACATTTGTTGAGTTTGATGAAATTAAATGTCTTTTATGTCTTGAAGATGTATTTTTGCAAGTATAATAAATTTCTAGAATGAAAAATGGGTCTAATTTTAATAGGATTTTAAGGTTTAAAATCCATTTTCTCATGAACATAAACTTGAAGTATTTTTGCACTAAGTGTAAAAACAAGTTTAAAGAAGGTTTTGTTGGGTTTAAACATGGAATGATAAAAAGTATAAATTGTAGTGTGTGAAACAAGGGTTAAAAACATGATATGGATAAAGTGTAAGACTACATGTAGAATAATGGAAATGGTATTTTCTTTTGACAGTAGTCTTAAGAGTAAATGGATTTCTTGAATAAAGAAAGTAAAGAAATGTGTGTTTTAGGAAATTGTTGATAAAGATATTCAGTAAGTGTTAATGGGTAAACATGGAAAAGTTAATAGTAAAATATTAACACTTATGAAATTAAAAAGAACTAAAGAGGTAAAGGTGTTTTCAAATAAGAAGAATATTACTCCAGGGATAAAAAGGGTTTTAAGGTGTCAAAACACTTAAGGAGTTAGGCTGGGTAACTTAATAGTATTTTGTAAGAAATTAACACTTGTGAAAATGGAGTAAAATGTGAGTTTGGAGACAAATGGGTAAAATGGTAATTTTACTTAAAGTGTAATATTTTTATGAAATAAAAATATTGGAAAGGTGTTATGCAAAGTGGTCCTAAGTGAATATAATTTTTGGAATAAAATCAAGGTTAAAGTGTAAAGGACATGAATTGGTAAAATTTCAAAGTGTAACACAAGTTGGGGTGTAACCCCGGGTTTTGGCTTCAGCTGGGTAAAAAAGAAAAAATGGGGTAATGTGGATATTTGTAAAATATTAAAACACGTTAAAAGAAACTCGGATAACACCGGGATAAGCAAGAAGGGTCCGGAGCCTTAGGGTGAAAGACCCAAAATCATTGGCCAGAGCTTATAGTGCGCATAGTGGGCGGTGTGGAGCCCGTTAAAGTATGTGGTATTGGAAGATTCGGAGAAAAGATAAAAGGAATAAGGAACATGTCAAGAAATTGGTTGTGTGGTAAAATGTGTTAATACAACCTAACTTGAATGAATAAATAAATGTTCCTGTAAAGGTTAAATGGAAAAGTAAAGGTATAATTGATAAATGTCCATAAAGTAAGGGAAAATGGTAAAGTGAGTGGGTAAATGGATGATTAAGCAACCTAAATGGTTAAAACCATAATTAACACATGAGTGTATTGTAAAAATATTTTTGAAGATTAAATAAATATTTTCTAACACGGGTTTCACGTGTGTTGAAAGGGTGAGTTTGAATGAAAATACTAAAGTGTGTCGGATAAATTAGAAAGGGTGACATCGGTAAAGGAATGTTTCGGGTCTACCAAATATAGTAGTTTCAAGTGTTGAACCGGGTGTGTTAAATAAAATAAGAAAATGCTGAGGATGAGTAAAGCAAGTCTCAATAATATTAAGGTAAATTAATCTGGATAAATAAGGTTTTCGGAATTAAAAACCTTTTCATGCATTTTGTTATGTATATGTATGTGTGTATATATATACAACGTAGTTGCATGTGTACATAGGCATAACGTGTTGAGTATATTATGCTTCATTCTTATATTTCTCACAAAGGAATAACTCACACCCTCACTTTGTTATGACAGGTTGGGAGCGGCCTCGTATTTTGAGAGCGTTATATAGGTGAGTACTTTATTTTTCTTGCATTAGTAGCTATGTATACATGGACTTTGGATGTTCCCATGGGTCTCTCACGTAGTTCTTTTTGAAACTGAAATCGCATGCTAAATAAGTGAAACGTTAATTAAAATAAAACTGGACTAGCAACATTATACAGATTGTTTCATTGCACTTCACACCTAATGCTTAGGTCGAACTGGGTCAACTATGGGTAACCCATAAATCTGGCCGGGGAGTTACATTAGATATATACATGGTATATTAATTTGAGATAGAATGGGAGTCTTTTAGATCAAATTCACATATCATTGTTCAATTAATATCATATATACACTTGAATTGTAGATCTATCACTCCTAAAGCTAAAATTTAAGGTGCTTCATCCATTGAAGATATTAGTGCACGGCGTGATTTCAAGGAGAATAGTGGATTTTTTCATTCCCTTCGTAGATCTCAAAGTTGATTTTTATATTCAACGGGGGAAAGGTCAAATTCCATAGGTAACCAGTCATAAGGGAATGGTGAAAGTTGCCTTCTTGCTTTGTATAAATATCTTTTCAAGTAGATATAAAAATTTGAGTGTGTCGAGGTTATTTACCCTTTAGTGGGTGTTTTTTCCTCAGTAATATGTATTGTGGATATTTGTGATTTTTATTTTTTCAGTTGCACACTTTGATCACACACTTCACATAGATCATATCTAGATTAGTATAATTTGCTAAAATTGAGATTAAGTGATCAATTATATTTATTCTCTCAATAATTTCCTAACTAATCTTCTTATGTGGTTAATTTGAGACATACATCATATTATCTAGTTAATTCATGTGCTAGGATAATTGCATTTGCATGAAAACCTGATTTAAATATAAATTAGTCATGTTATGTGATCAAACCTATTCACCCCATCCCCCTCTAAGTTTGTTTTAGAGACAACACTTATAATTTAAACTCACCACATCACTAATGATAGGGGATTTTACATGGCATGAGTTGCAAAGACGCATACGACACCTTGTATTATGACGCAAGTTGTGTATAGGTTTGTATTATCCTTATCCTATGTTTTAAGGTCGTCCTTCCTCGTGAGGAACAACACGAGTTGGATGCTTATGTGTAGATATATGTATGTGGTTACACAATTAGTTTCATGATGTAGTAATTCCCTTCCATATGTTTTGGGACTTTAGGAGTTAGGACATCATTTAAAGAGTTATCCTCATAGGCGTAAGGGTTGAACATCGTGAGATATTTTCTTATGGACCATGTGAGTTCATATTTATGTGACAATAGTTCAGGTTGACTCATGTTTATCTTTTATTGGGTTGTGTGAGTGTCGTATCTTTTATGGCCATGGATTGGGATGACTTGTGATTTTAATATAATACTAGTTGATGATTACTTAAGGATGTGCGAGAGATTATTAGTTTGGGTCGTGGGCTAGGCGTACTCATGTTATTAATAAAACAATAGTTTAATACTTATAATAGAACCAATTATGTAGTTATATGATTTGGGCAACTAGTGGTAGCCCTTTTGTTATCTTATGAGATTAAGTGTAGTTACGACCACTTACTGAATAAAGCATCGTATAGTTATATGAATTCGTCAACTAGGGTTAATCTAATTTTGATGATATTAGTTTACGTGTTTGATTGTGGATTGGATGTTTAGTAGTCAAAGACACTCTAGATGACCTATAATAAATGGTGATGAGTTGTTAGGATGCATTATTGATATTGTGATGATAGGAGATATGCCCTACTATTTATTATGCATGCATATTAAAACTCAAACACTTGGATTAGGCATGTCCATGGAGTTGAGGCATCACATTGGAAATAAGTGAACCCCAAAATGGGGGGAGTATGTAGTAGTGGGTTAGAAAGTTCTCTTATTAGTGGAGATATGCGTTATTATTATTGAACTATGTGGGACCCTTAGTTATTATTATGATAGTGCATTAGGGTTAGACTCTCAAAGATGTCAAAGGGGTGGAATAACTAGTGTCATATCTTTTTAGAAGGGTAGTTGTGGCTAATGTATTATCCTAAGGTGAATTACATAAGTGCATGTAGTTGTTATTTGGCGACCAATTGGGATGGACAAGACTGTATTGGGAGGGTTCCTTATTTTGATTTTATGCTTTGCACATGGAGTCTTATTCTGATTGGGAGTTGGGAGATGATGTAGTTTTATGACGTTTAAGTCTTAAATGGACCTGAATAACATTTCGATCAAGCTAGTATACTTAAAAAGAGTAAGTAATAGATATGATGTTCTAGTTTAATATATCAGGAATGTTAATGGAATATTGTTACATTCCAAAATTAGCATGCAAGCCAAAATTATTTAATTATTCAAGTTCGATGTTTGAAAAGTATTGATATGAAAACACACAATTGGGATGCCTCCATAATGGCTGGCTTTGTTCGCTTAGAGAAGTGGTGAGAGTAGTCGAATTATAGACTTTGGCTTTCAAAGTTTTGGGTTGACATGGTTCACTGACACTTTCTTGAGAACGATTTTGAAAAGTATATTTTAATGTTTTATGTATTCAAATTATGGCATTTGATTAGTATTTGTTTATATGAGCATGTTAGTTAAATACACAAATAGAGGTGTTGGGTTAAAAATCTAGCTTTACAAATATAAATGTTGTAAATGGCATACCCGATGCCCTAAACGAGGGCCCGACTAAAAACGATCTGCAGGTATATATATATATATATATATATATATATATGTATGTATAGGAAGAGGTTTAGAAGAAAACATAAAAGATGAACATTTAAATGAACCTTAACAAAAAACACCTAACACCCGATCACTTTTAATTTCTATATTTTAATTCGTCTGCGCCAGCGGCAATGAACATGCATGTGGGTGTATTAAAAAATACGTTGGTCACACGCGTGTCCGTTTCCACTGACACGGACCAATTACAACATAGGAATTAAAAATGATTGGGTGTTAGGTGTTTTTTTTATTAGGGTTCATTAAAATGTCCAGCTTTTATGTTCACTTCTAAATCTCTCCCTATATATATATATATATATGGTGGGGATGTTCCCCCAAAATTCAAGCAGATCTTATTTACCTTGTAGCGTGAATATTTTTTTTTCTCGGGGGAGTGTCCCCCCTTGAGGTACTCGAGGTGGGTAGAGTTGCATTTCGTCGAACAGAGCTTCGTTTAGAAGTGCTGACTTTTGTAGTGTATGCGCAAAGGTTTACCTCTATTTTTCTTTAGAGGGAACTTTTCAGAAATATGAACATTTTTTGGGATTGAAAGTAACTTCGTGGAAGTACGAGCTTTCCTTGGTAGGAAAATGACTTTTCTGAAGTACGAACTTCTTTGGGATTTTTCATAATGCGCTCGAGTATCTCGAGCGCTCGGGATTGAAAAATGTTAGAAAATCAAGTCAATATTGGGTTTGGGAGTGATTTTTATGGTTGGTGGGGATCTTTATTTCCAGGGGTATAACCGATCCGGTTAAAGCCCACGGATGGTGGATTATGGGCTCGAGATAGGTGTACGACTGGGGGAGAGATTTTCTTGATTTGGTAATGATTACACTTAGCATAGATAGCCGATTAGTTTATCCAAGGGGAGGGGTATTTAAATAATCGTGTAAAGCTCTGAGGGCCTTTAATCGATCCGTTAAAGGATCCAGAAGGCCTATTTGGCTTTTTTTTAAAAATTTTCATATCGCATTTTGACCCTATGGACTTTATTTCTTGCTTTTTAGACCCTTAAACTATTGATTTTAGTTTGGGTCATTGCTACTGTTCGTGAATTTCGGAGTTCATTTCCATGGTTAATTATAATAGGATAGATTGTCCCATACCACTATTGCGGATCAGAGTGTCCATAGTTTTGACGGGTTATCTTCATTACATTCAACAATTGACTAATTTCACAAGGAAGTTAACATGTCCGGGGATCCAAAATTAAGATTTGTTAGGGAGAGTGATGTCGTTCCAAATTAATATATTTCTAACCTATAGACGAGGAAATTGTTTAATATGGGATTTTAGGGATTTTTAGCATACATTGTGGATACCAAAAAGGAATTACCAAAATTAGAAGATATTCCAGTAGTTAATTATTTTCCATATGTGTTTCCAGATGAATTCCCAGGATTATTTCTTGATAAAGAGGTGGAGTTTACTATTGATTTAATGTCGAGTACAACTTTAGTTTTTATGGCTCCATATAGAATGGAACTTTTAGAATTAAAAAATTTAAATATGCAGTTTCAAGATAGAGATTTTTTACCCAGTATATCGTCGTGGGGTACTCCGGTATTGTTTATGAATAAAGATTGTGCTACGCGACTTTGCATTGATTATAAGCTGTTGAACAAGGTAACAATCAAAAATAAATATTTGTTTCCTCGTATTGATGATTTGCTTTATTAATTGAAAGGTGCCAAAGTATTTTCCAAAATTGATTTGAGATTAGGTTATCATAAATTAAAGGTGAGAGATTGTGATATTTCTAAGACAACTTTTGATTCCCATTATGGCCATTATGATTGATTGGTAATTCCACTTGGGTTAACAAATGATCTTGTAGTTTTTACAATCTACCGAATCGATTCCTCCATCCTTTCATAGATTAATTTTTAATTGTCTTTGTTGGTGATGTTTTGATCTATTCACGTAGACAATATGAACATTGGAAGAACTTAAGAGTTGTATTACATATCTTACACAATAGGCTATTGTTTATTAAATTTCGAAAGTGTGAGTTTTGGCTAAATTACATTATATTTTAGGGACAAGTTGTCTTAGGAGATAGAGTTTATGTGGATCCTAAAAAGTTAAAGCCAATCATGAAATGGGAATGATGTGAGATATGTGATGAGTTTTCTAGAGATGAATGGATATTATAGATGATTCATACAAGGGTTTCATCAATAAGTTTTCCATTGAGGTAAAATTTGAGTGGAGTGAGGAATGACAACTCAACTTTAAATAGTTGAAAAGAGGGTTAATATCAACTTCAGCTATTACTATTCCATCCAATGGAAAAGTTTTTGTGATTTATACTGAAGCTTCACTTCAGGTATTGGGTTATGTTTTCATGCAGCATGGAAAGGTAATTTTGTATGCATTTAGACAATTAAAGAGGATTTAGTGTAATTATCCTCCAAATTATTTAAAACTTGCAGTTATTGTTTTCACCTTAGAATTTTGGAGACATCATTTATATGGCGATACTTGTGAGATTTTTTCTAACCATAAAAGTTTAAAGTATTTATTTACACATAAAGTGTTAAATTTGAGACGAAGATGTTGATGGAATTAATTAAAAACTGTGATTGCATCATTCACCCTAATCACGGGAAGATAAATGTTGCCTAACTTGTTCTAAGTTGTTGCCTCACTTGTTCTAAGTTATAAACCATTAAGGAGATTGGCTTGTAGTCAATGTGCATGAATGTGAATATTATGGAATTGAGACTAATACGAGTATAGTAGAGCTCAGCTTTATTAGGGGAGTTATTTGTACATATTCCTGTGAGACAATTATTGGTAGAACATATACGTGAATTGCAAAACCAACATGTATTTTCAGAGAATAGAGACTAAGAATGTAAGCCAACTAATATTATTTTTGTTAATGGTCAGATTCCTTTTTATAAGAACAAAATTTTTTATCTTAAGGATTCAACATTAGAGAAAGATATTTTTTATTAGACATATAGTTATGTTTATCCTATACACCCAGGGATCAATAAAATGTATAGAGATATTAAAGTACCTTACTGATCGAATACTGTGAAACATGAGATTACAGATTATGTTGTCAAGTGTTGGACATGCTAATAGGTTAAGGCTAAACATCAAAAGGTGACAGGGTTATTACAACCATTGCCTATTATAGAGTGGATATAGGATCATACTACCATGGAACTTTTTATGATACTTCTCTGCTCACAAAAAGGGCACTAATCTATTTGAGGGGAAGTTAATAAATTAATGAAGTCATCACATTTTATGCCAGTCAAATCCACTTACATGGTTGATAGGTATGCACATATACATGTTGATAAGATTATACACTTACATGGAGGCCCAATGTCTTTTGTATAAGCTACATATAGTAAATTTACTTCAAGATTTAATCCTAGCTTATAACATGAGATTGGAACTAATTTAAAATTTAGTATTGCATTTCATCTATATAACTCCTAAAATACTTTAAGATGTGTTACGTACATGTGTACTTGACTTTAAAACAAGTTGAGATAATTACTATCCACTGATATAATTTTCTTATAATAATTGTTTCCAATCTACAATTAGTATTGCTCTGTATGAAGCATTGTATGGTAGAAAGTGTAAAACTCTCTTGTGTTGGAATGTGGTGGGAGAAAGGAAGTTATTAGGTACAAAATTAATGGAGATGACCATTGAAAAGCTAAAACTAATTCAAGGACATAATAAAACTTCCTAAATTATATAGATAAGGGGAAGAAGTACTTGAAATTCAAGGTTGTAGACTTTGTATTCTTCTGTGTTTCACCGTCAAGAGGGATTAAGGTTACAAAAAGAAAGAGAATTGACTCCTAAGTATCTCATACCTTATGAGATCAAAGCAAGAGTGGGAGTAGTAGATTACAAATTAGTCTTATATCCAGAACTATCTCGATTATATGATATATTCAATGTTCAATGCTTTAAAAATATATTTAAGATATGTGTCACGTTGAAAACCCAACCCACTGAATTGAAAGTTGGTTTGTCATATCTTGAAGAACTGATCAAAATTTTAGCCTGTGAGGAACAAATGTTTAGAAATAAAGTTATTCATTTAGTTTAAGTGTTACAAATAAGTCACTTAAGTGAGGAAGCGAACTGGGAAGGGGAAGATTATATGAGGGAACAATAGCCTAATCTTTTCAGTAAGTAAAGATACATTGTTAATTTAGGGGATGAAATTATCTAAGGGTAGGAGAGTTGTGATATTACAAAAATTAGCATGCCAATTGAAAATGATTAATTATTCGTATGAGTTGAATTATGTGAATTATTGCATTATTATGGGGTTAAGTACGGGATAGTTTTATATGTTTAATCTAGTATAATTATAGTAGATTATTTAATTTTGATTCCCTAATTAAATATACATGATAGGTATATTACAAAGTGTTGAAAAAATTAATTTTGATATGCCATTAATAATAACTTAAAGTGTGAGTGGTGATGTGTATTTGTCCATAAGTGAAGGAAATGAGTTAAAGATGCCATTTGGCCTAAGGTAGGTTGTATAAAAGTTTGGTCTTATAGTTGGGATGGTCGGGAGAAATATATAGAAACTTTGACAAAATAATAAATGACAAAAGAAGAGTTAAGAAGAAAAAAATCTATAAAATGCATATGAATTCCTAAGGTAGTTCTCCTTAATTAAAATTGTTTGTTGAGTTGTATAGATTATTTCTACTCGTAAAAATTTTCTTTAATGGTTTGTTTTGGATTAGTGCATTTTAGGACCCCTATTAACTTGTGAATGCTTTATAAGACTATCTAAG
The DNA here is from genome assembly GCA_949130495.1 of Sambucus nigra. NCBI lineage: Eukaryota > Viridiplantae > Streptophyta > Magnoliopsida > Dipsacales > Adoxaceae > Sambucus > Sambucus nigra. The sequence continues at coordinate 554,166,907 of OX422210.1, read as the reverse complement.
AAAGATTAAATATGATGCCTAGAACTAAAGTTGTGTTACTACACACAGGGAATGTGATTATGTGATTTCATAGTTTTTTTTATTATTTTGATGTGTCACTCGTTAAAGCCCACCAGGTACTGATTTTTAAGGGGCTATCTATTTAGATTTATCTATATTGACCAGAACTAAAGTTGATGTACTCAATTTATGAAATATATTGGTGTGACTTTCTACATCAATTTGTTTAACTATTTTTTAAGCATTGTTAATGTAAGATTTACGTTAATTAGTGATATATTGGCCTCTCTGCGAGAACAAATTAATATTATTTTAACATTTAAATTGTGTAATTATTCCATAATGATTAAATGAAGTGAATGTGAGCATTCTAGTTGATTATATATATATATATGGGAAAACATTTGAATGCGTGATATATTTTAGTTAAATTTGTAAGTTAATGAAAGTTTATAATCTTTTATAGAATAGTAATTATTTTGTATTGTTAGGTTCCTAAACGACGCTGGTGACTTCAACTTAGACTAACAAGGGAAAGACTAAATAAGCACACATGTTAGGTGAGTGTATCCATATGTGGGAAAACATATGAATGTGTGATATATTTTAATAAAATTAGTAAGTTAATGAAAGTTAATAATCTTTTATACAATACTAATTGTGTTGGACTTTTAGGTTCTGACACAAAGTTGATGACTTTAACTCCGACTAAGAAGCAAAAGAAGAGGTGAACACACATATGAGGTGAGTGTACTCACATAGTTGATTATTGATATGGTATGAATATATTGTATCAAGATGTTATGGAACATAAGAGAGTTGTTTGTGTTTAGCTGTATATGTGATAGTGTGTAATTGGTGTGGTATTTAGTGGTGGTGGTGGTGCGTTGTTTAAAGAACTTTTTTGACAGTTCAGTGGTGACGATGATTTCTTAGAGCCTGGGAGTATTGGTGGTGAGAAAGAGAGGGCTTAATTAGTTGTTTACCAAATAGATTATACCAAATTTTATCTTCAATATTTAGGTGATTTAATATAAATATGGAAAGATTAAAATATAGGGTTGATGTAAAAAATTAGATTGCTTCTAGTTATTTAATCACAGATAAATATAAATGAGACAAAGAATTTTAAAGTGGTTCAGCCTTATAAGAATGGCCTACGTCCACTGTTTTTGTTATTGTCAAGTGTTTTGGAATTCTCGATATGTAGTTCTATCAAGAAATTCCGGTCCCCTTGAATGAGGGTGATACAATGTATTTATAGCCCTTGGGTTGTACATGTGAAAGGGTAAATAATTAATGCCCTTTAAGAGTATACGTCTGTATGATTAGTATTCAATGAATAGTTGAACTGTTGATTATCTGGCAATCAATGCTATGACCGAGATGCAGCTCGGACCGCCTTAGTTGTTCGTCGTTCAAGAGTTCCTCGGAGTGTTGGTGATCCTCGGAGTGTTGGTGTTCCTCGGAGTGTTGATGTTCCTCGGATTGAGTATGACTTGGTCGGAGAAATAGACTTCCTCGTTGCTATTGTGCCACGTATATCGACACGTGTCTTCTTATTATTCGTCTATATCAGCATACTAATTTTGGTATCAACAGAAGCCCCCAATGTTTCATATTTCGAACTTTGAGGAGTATGGAACATTCCTTATCGGTATATGGCAATATTAAATGACCTTCCTGGTTTTTAGGAGCATTTTCTCCGTATTCGAATTTCCTTCCAAATTCGCAGAATCCGCTTTTTTGAATTTTAATAAGCGCTTCGATCTTCGTGCACTTTTTGTCCTTTTAGCCGCCGGTAGCGTAATAGTTTCTATTTTGTAATCATTTCTTTCGCCATTTCCCAAGGCAAAGTATTTAAGCTTCATAGGAAATCCCATCATCTTCTACCTTTCCCAATTTCTTCTTTCGAGTTTTCCACAGTCTTTCTCTCTCTTGTGCGTTCGTCCTTTTCTTCGTTCGTTGTCAACAGATCTCCCTTTTTCCTGTAAGATCTTCTTCCTTCTTCTTCATTTCTTTTATTCACCATGGTTTATGTTATCGAATCTCTCGATAAATTCCGTTCTGATTTTTCCATTCCATCTTGGTTAACTCTGGAGGATCTTTCTGAGCCTTTAGATTACTTTCGTTTGGCTGAGGGACACTGGTTCCCCAGCCTCTTTATTGCTGAATGTGGATTTTCTTTTCCACCAAACCCTTTATGCTTAGAGTTCTGTCAGTATTTCGATGTTGTCCCTGCAAAAATAGCCCCCAACACATGGAAGATAGTTAATGGGGTGTATAGGTTAAATCAAACTCATGGAACCCGTATAGGAATTCCTGAGATTATCTATTGTTATAGATGGGCTGTTCTAGATAATATTTTTTATTTAAAAACTAGATTTTTGAATAGGGACTTAGTAGTCAACCTCCCTGATGCCAATAGGGATTGTTTTGAACATGGGATAATTATCAAAAATTGGCAACATGCCCCTTTGACTAAAGATGAAGTATATCAAGGTCCCAGATGCCCTCCATATGGCAATGGGATAGGTTATTTTAATTTTATTTTATTTTTGAAATTATGATTTCATTATGTTTGAATAAATGTGTGACTGATATTTCACTATGTATTTGTTTGCAGTTGACAGTAAGAGAAAAACTCCAAAAGAATCAGAAGTAAATATTAAGCATTTGAAACATATATGGAATTTGCATCAAAAAGTTGCAAACGAGCACATCAGGTCTGCTTCATATTTGTTGCAGTATAATAGTTATACAACATCTTTTACTGCTCGTCATGTGGTCAACACCAGTGAACCAGCATCAATTCCTGAGGACTCTTCTCCAGAATCTCACATTCCTCTAAGTCAGAAAATGGGCAAAAGAAGAGTTCCTGCTCTCTTTGAGGAGACTACCTCTGCTGGAGATGGAAAAAGGAACAAGGTTGACGTCCCAAAGGGGACAAAGAAAGTAGATGCCGCCCCTTCTGTTGTTCCTCAGAAGGTTGTCGAGAAGCCCCCAGTGGCTCCGAGCAAGAAAAGTGCTTCTGTGGAAGTGGTCATCATCTCCCCCACCAAAAGTTCTTTGGTTGAAACTGCTGAAATGACACCGAGGAGACTCAAGAAATCCTCCTCGGTCAATTTGGATGAAAACATTTCCCAGCTCCAAGTTAGTGGAGCTGGTGTTCCAACTATCATTCCCCCGAGCTCTGCAATGAGCTCGGTAAAGACTTGGACTATTCCTGAAGTCCAAGGAATCGAGGAGAGTATGTCTAGGGATCTGCTTACATCCCTGGCTACTCGTCACATTGCTTCAGTAAGTTTCTCATATTCTGAATTTTCTTTCTTAGCATCAATACATGTATCTCTGTGCTGACTTATTATTATCTCCTTTTTCCAGCTGGTGAGTTGCTTTAACACCATTGTGAAGAAAGATGAAGTGATCAAGGCTTCAAGCTCCTCGTCTGGAGTGGAGGATGCTTTGTTGGGGTTAACCAAATTTTTGAAGTATTCTCGTCAAAAGTATGACGAGGATAGGGCTGAATGGGAGAAGAAGTTGACTGCAGTTGAAGCAGAAAAGGTGCAATTGGACAATAAAGTGAAAGACTTGGAGGAGGAGAAAAAGAAGTACGCCGACAAGCTCACGAACTTTGGGGATCTTGAAAATAAGTTGAAATTGGCTGAGGAAGAGCTAACCCTTCTGCGAGAAGTAAATCGCCAGAAGGAGGAGGTGGATGCTAAGTTGAAGGCCATCGAGGATCTTCTATTCGAGAAGCTCTCCTCGGAGAAAATAAAAAGAAAACTGGTGGTGAAAAAAATCTTTCCACACTGGTTGGGATAAAGGATGGGATAGGGGGTAGTAGCAATGATGACCCAGGTGCAGTATGGGAGTTTGAAATACTTCCGAGATGGTTGGGTTGCTGCCTTACACGAATTGAAAGTTAATGAGGATTCAGAATTGTTTCAACAACATCTCCCTGGTCCTCCCCCAGCCATTGAAGATGAGAAGGAGGACGAAGCTGCTTCCGAAGAATCTTCAATGGTAGTGGGTGATCCCATCCTTACCCATTCTGCTGACGAGGAGCTTTCATCTCTGCCTGCTCCTCCTGAACAAGTTCCATCTCCAACTGACCAACTCATTGTTCCCACCGAGCAACCGAGCTCCTCATCCCAGCCTCCCGAGAAAGTCTTGGGAGACAAGGAAAAGGTGTGAAGTTGTCCGGTATTCTCTTTCTATTTTTCTTCTTTTTCAAGTGTAACCAAGATCTTTGTAACTCTGCACTATGATCTAATAAAATTTGAGTTCTTTTCTTCCATATGATTGTCTCTTTTCTCTTCTTGTTGATGATTACTTTTCCTTTCTCTGCTAGTTTCTGGCCAGGATGGATCTGCTATCTGCTAATGATACAAAGCTGATGAAGCAATGTCATAAATATTATAATGTTGGTCACACAAACCTGAGTGCATCAGAAGTTTCCGACATCCTTGGTCAGGATGCTTCAGAGCAGGCAATCGAAGCTTATCAGTACCTGAAATGTCTTCTTTATCGTGCTGTAGCCAACAATGTGGCTTATTACGAAATGATTGAAGACTTGCAAGGTACTCTCGATGAACTTCAACAGCAGTATAAAGAGTCTTCAGCTCTTTTGCACGAAGGATATGAGAAGAAAATTAAACAACTTAGTGTTGAAACAGGCTACAACAAGATGCTTGCTGGCTATGAAGTGAGAGAGAGAACATTGAAAGCATATGCCGAAGGGCACAGGCAAATCGCTGAGCTATTGGAACAGGAAAACAATAATCTGTAAAAATAACTAACTCAGCTGAGGTCTGCTGCTTCATCTTCCACTGCCTTGGTACCGGTCACCGATGAAGGATTCTCATTTTTGGAAGTGGAAAATGCCAAGTTGCGAGAAGAGTTAGAGACTTTGAGAAGAGATGGGCCTTCTACTGCTACTCGGGGACGAGGAAGAGGTTCTAGTGGACGAGGAAGAGTTGCTCAGAATGTTGTCGAGGAACCAAGTTCTCGACCTACTCGGGGAGGATCCAGAGGTCTTCGTTGTACTGTTGAAGAAGCTCGTACGTAATCAGCGTTGGAAAACCAAGAATTCCAATTAATGGCTAAGAACCAAGCCTTGTCTGAGTTGTCCAAGAAAGTTAGAGAATTGGAACAACAACTCTCTTCAAAGGAATCAGTATTGAAGACTAATGAACTTTTCATCTAGAGTCTTAACGAGAAGATTACAAGGTTGACCTTTTAATTTCACAAACAGCCCAGGGAGTTCTTGATGGGTGGATACAACGAAGCACTATTCCATTTAGACGATCGTATCCAAAATGCCAATGATGAGGGCTACAAGCAAGGTTGGCTGAATGCCTTGGGCGTGCTGAAGCTCGAACAAGGACATTACCTGTGGGACTATTATGATCATGGGGTACTTGACTTGCCTGTGCCACCGTATAAATTGGACATGGAATGGATCCCAGCTCGTGCCATTCCTCGGAGCTTAATTGCAAAATACCTCGGTGACTACAATCTTCATTCTCAGATCGAGGTATCTCGTCCCGAGCATCTACTGGACACACCTTCAATAATGAACGTCAGAATGCTTCAAGATATTAACTTCATTAATTCTCCCCTTTGCCTGGAAGATCCTCCTGCTGGCGAGGAGCCTATTTCAAAAGCAAAAGGGAAAAGACCAGTAGAATAGGAAATTCTGATGTAATAATTAGTACACAATTTAATATCAATGTAATAAATTTGTGTAATTCATTTTGAATTTAATGAAAGAATTCCATTTTTGTTTGCAAATTTGTATTGCTATTGTCTTATATTTGTCAAATACTTTATATTTGTGCTTGCATAACAATATTGTGTGGTTCATCGACCAACTTAGTAATAAAAATTATAAGTATTAGTAATGTTGCTCGATCACTTAATAATAAAGTAATGAGTATAAAAATGTTTAAAACTTTTCCAACCAACCAAGGTTGTTAAATTGTGCTCGTCGACCAATTATAATTAGTGGGTTTTTATCCCCGACCAGCTATATTTGGTACTGTTTAAAATATTTTCTCCTCGTCGACCAACTACAGTTAGTGGGTTTTTATCCCCGACCAACCATACTTGGTACAGTTTGGAATATTTTGTTCTTCGAGGAACTTTTTGTATTTTCTGTAATAATCTTACCTCCCGACCAACATAAGTTGTCATTTGAGAGCATATCTTGTTTCCTAACCAAACACGTTGGCATTTTTAGGAATGTTGATGTTGTTCTTTCCCTTTTACAAACCAAAGTTGGTCTGAGTTCGAACTATTATGTCCACTTGCCCTTTTACCAAAATTGGTCTGAGCCAGTGTCAGCCTCCTAACCAAAGGAGTATGGTTTGTTCTCACCCTTTTACCAACCGGAGTTAGTTTGAGTTTGAACTATCATGTTCTTTCCCTTTTACCAATCGGAATTGGTCTGAGTTAGAACTATCATGTCCACTCGCCCTTTTACCAATCGGAGTTGGTCTGAGCCAGTGTACGCCTCCTAACCAAAGGAGTATGGTTTGTTCTCGCTCTTTTACCAACCGGAGTTGGTCTGAGTTCGAACTATCGTGTTCTCGCCCTATTACCAACTGGAGTTTGTTTGAGCTTGAACTATCATGTTGTTTTTAATGCCGAGCAGCGTAGTGTTACACACTAGTATTCACCGAAAAACTTTCAATAAAAGGAGAGAAGATGGCGAAATATCATCGTTTTATTCATATTGATGGAACTGCTTTACATTTTACATCACTGATAATACTTGCGTAGGTGTTCAGCATTCCATGCATTCTTAAATTCCTCTCCTTCTAGAGTTTCTATTCGGTAGGTTCCTGGTCGAACAACTTCTGTAACTCGGTAAGGTCCATGCCAGTTTGCCTCCAACTTATTGTGTTTCTGAATGACCTTCTTTAGCACGTAATCTCCTTCTTTTAATTCGCATTTCTTCACCCTCTTGTTGTAGAACAAGGTTGTTCGTTGTTGATAAGCAGCATTCCTAATGGCTGCCTCTTCTCTAACCTCCTCGAGCATGTCTAGATCTAATCTTCTCATTAAGTCGCTGACTGGGGAATTGAAATTCAGCACTCTGTGTGTTGGGAGACCCAACTCGGCAGGTATTACTGCTTCACTTCCAAAGGACAGCATATATGGTGATTCTCCAGTTGCTGCTCGGGGGGTTGTTCGATAAGCCCACAATACTGACTGTAGCTCATTAATCCAATTAGCTTTAGCCTCACTTAGCCTCTTCTTCAAACCATTTTGTAATGTTCTGTTCGTCACTTCAGTCTGTCCATTGCTTTGAGGATGGCCTGGTGCTGAATGAACCTTCAAAATGTTTTACTGATGATAATAGTCGGCAAACTCCTCGTTATCAAATTGTGTTCCATGGTCTGTGATGAAGGCATGAGGGAGACCATATCGGCAGATGATGTTCTTCCAAACGAATTGGTACACCTTCTCGTATGTCGTATCAATCAGAGGCTCAGCTTCTACCCACTTAGTAAAGTAATCCACTTCGACGACGAGGTACTTGAATCTTCCTCGGGTCATTGGTAGTGGTCCAACCAAATCCATTCCCCACATGGCAAATGGCCAAGGGGAAGTTATGGGTGTCAACAATGCTTGTGGAGTTCGTCGGATGGAGGAAAAACGTTGGCATTTATCACATCTCTTAGCATAGGCTATACAATCAGCCCTCATCGTCGGCCAGTAATATCCCGGCGTCATCACCCTTTGCAAAAGTGTCCGACCTGCTACATGGGCTCCACAGGACCCTTCATGGATCTCTTCAATCAACTCTTTCACCTCGGAGGGATGTACACATCTTTGCAAACCTGCCATAATTCCTCGTCTATACAAAACACCATTAGTTAGTACATACCGAGCAACTTTAAACTTCAATTTCTTGGCAGCGAGCTTATCCTCTGGTAATTCTCCCTCCTCAATGTATGCCCTGATGGGATCCATCCAAGATGGTCCTAAATCAAGGGTAATAATATTCATCGTCAGGTTTTCATCTATGATCCGACTTTCTAATACTTCAATTGGTATCGTTCTTCGCAGCTCGGTATGAGTAGCTGATGCTAGCCGGGCCAGTGCGTCTGCTCGTGCATTCTCCAGTCTTGGTATTCTGATCAACTGAATGGCATCAAATTCTGCCAATAACTCCATCACCTTTGCATGATACTTGACCATTAATTCTCCTTTAACTGCATATGCTCCCATCATCTGATTCACAATTAATTGAGAATCACTGAATACCATCACTTGTTGTGCTTCCATAATCTTTGCTAAATTAAGACCTGCAATCATGGCCTCATATTCTGCTTCATTGTTGGATGCTTTGAATTGGAAACGCAAGGCGTATTCCATGTCGACCTCGTCTGGAGTGCTCAGAACTATTCCCGCTCCACATCCTGCAGTGCAAGATGAACCATCTACATATAATCTCCATATAGGTAACTCGTCTTCAAATTTCTTATCTGACAGAGTTCCTCGATGAAATATTTGCTTTCTCCTTTCATTCTCCCCGGGTACTTCTCGCTCTTTGTCGACCATCACTTCTCGCCCTTTTACCAACCGGAGTTGGTCTGAGCTCGAATTTGATGATCCTTCTACATCCACAATCCCTTTTACCAACCGGAGTTGGTCTGAGCTTGTGTTTGTTGATCCTGTAACATCCACAGGTTGATCACCGAGCAACTTTTATTCCTTGGGGGTATCAGGATAAGTAAACTCTGCGATAAAATCTGCTACAGCCTGCCCTTTTAGTGATGACCTAGGTTCATACACAATATCATATTCACCGAGTTCTATTGCCCAGTACATCAGTCTCCCTGATTTTTCTGGTTTATGAAGGGCTTGTCTCAATGGCATGTCGGTATACACGATGATGGTATGGGCCTGGAAATATGGCCTCATTCTTCTACTTGCCTCAATTAATGCCAATGCCAATTTTTTCAGCTTTGGGTACCTAATCTCTGCACCTCGGAAAGCCTTACTTGTGTAATAAATTGGCTTCTGGACTCCATTCTCCATTCTGATCAATGCCGAGCTGACTGCATTCTTTGATACTTCTAGGTACAAGTATAACTTTTCTCCCATTACTGGCCTGGATAACAGTGGAGGTGCTCCCAAATATTTCTTCAAGTCTTGAAAGGCTTTTTCACATTCATCATTCCACTCGAAAGTTTTTCGAAGTGTTTTGAAGAATGGAAGGCATCTATCAGTTGCTCGGGACACAAATCTGTTGAGCGCTGCAACTCATCCTGTAAGACTCTGCACCTCTTTCTTTGCCGTTGGAGATCGCAACTCTAAAAGAGCTTTGATCTTTTATGGATTTGCCTCAATGCCCCGTTGGTTGACAATGTACCCGAGGAACATTACTTCTCGTACTCCAAATGTGCACTTCGTCGGGTTGAGCTTCATTTGGTATTTATCCAGTTGATCGAAGGTCTGAACTAAGTCAACTAGATGATCAGCAGCTTTCTTGCTCTTTATCAGCATATCATCGACATAGACTTCCATATTGCAACTGATTTGTTCGGCAAAAACCTTGTTCATCAGCCGCTGGTATGTCGGTCCTGCATTTTTCAAACCAAAAGGCATAACATTATAACAATAAGTTCCCTTAGGGGTAATAAAAGAAGTACTTTTCCTTTCTTCAGGTTTCATTTTGATCTGGTTGTAGCCAGAGTAAGCATCCATGAAGCTGAGCAGCTCGTGTCCCGAGGTAGCATCCACTAGTTGATCAATTCTGGGCAATGGAAAATGATCTTTTGGGCATGCCTTGTTGAGATCAGTGAAATCAACACACATTCTCCATTTATTGTTTTTCTTCTTTACCATCACCACATTTGCTAACCAGTCTGGATATTTCACATCTTCAATGAATTGGGCTTTCTGGAGCTTCTCGACCTCCTCCTGTATAGCTTGATTCTTCTCGGGACTAAATACTCTTCTTCTCTGCTTTACGGGTTTTATCTCCTTATTCGCATTGAGCTCATGACATAAAAAGTTCGGATCTATTCCTGGCATGTGTTCATGACTCCTTGCAAAAGTTTTCTTTCTATTTCTCAAGAAAGTTATCAACTCCTGTTTTATTGAAACATCTAACGTCGAACCTATCTGGGTTATTCGTTCAGGGTACTCGTCGTCCAGAATAACATTTTCTGTAGATTCCACCACCTATCCTTTTACAAGTTGGGATTCATCTTTGGGATCCAGTGTTTCAATTTCTGTACCTTCATCCACCTGGTAGGTAGTAGTCTTTTTACTTGACTCTTCAAGCTCCTCTTGCTCGGCAGATGAATAATAGCATTCCCGAGCTACTTTCTGATCACCTTTAACAACTCTTACTCCGAAATTTGTAGGGAATTTTAAACACTGATGTACTGTAGATGGAACTGCTTCGAACTTCTTCAAACCAACTCTTCCCATGATGATGTTGTAAGTTGATTGCACATTCTTATCCATCACAAAGAAGCTTATTCTTTCTGTTCGACAAGAAGGCCAAGTTCCAATGAATATATCCAACTTGATCATCCCAAGTGGAAAAACTTTCTCGCCAGCAAAACCCAGGAGAGGTCTGTGATAAGGTTCCAATTGAGATAATTTTAAATTTAAACTTTCAAAGCATGAGTAGAACATGATGTCTGCCGAACTACCATTATCTACCAGAACCCTTGAAATCATTACTTCTTTCATCCTCATTTTGATCACCAAAGGGTCGTCATAAGGGTAAAGAACACCTGCAAGGTCATTTTTTTAAAAACCAATGACCAGCTTCTCTTTGTTTATCCTCCTCGGGTGATCTTCCTTAGCCAAATTTATCCGTTGAATGTATGAGCAAGCCTGAGCCTCACTGAGGTAAGATTTTCTTTCTGCAGTAAGATCTCCTCCTCCTCCTCCTTCATCTCCGCCTGTAATAACATTACAATCAAATGTTTCGAAACGTATTGAAAATACCTCGCGTTCTGGTTTCCTTGGCCTTTTGGGAAGATCGGAGTCATCCTCTGTATTATCTTCATGATCCCTCTTCTTCTTCTCCTCTGCTCGACGAGGAGATCTAGACCTCTCCCTAGTTCGGTCATTATTTCTTCTTTCACCTTATCGATCAACATACTTTGCTAGTTTCCCTCTTCGGATGAGTGTTTTAATCTCGTTCTGAAGAGCTATGAAATTTTTGGTCATATGGCCATGATCCTTATGGAACTCGCAGTATTTCTCCCTATTCCTCGTGTCAGGATATGACCTCAGTTTCTTTGGCCACTTTACTTCCTCGTTATTCTTGATTTCTTCCAAGACATGATTAATACCCATTTTCAAAGGAGTATAATTATCGAATTTCTTCAGGACTTCCCATGACGATTTATTATTCTCGGAATTCTTGTCACCGCCATTGCCCTTATGCTCTTTCTTCTTAGATTTGTCGTCTTCCACCTTGGTTTCTTTATCCATATTCTTCTTTGCAGCCATAGACTCCTCGGCATTCATGATTTTGGTCGCTTTTGCCATCAACTCTGACATTGTTGTAGGTGGATCTTTGGCCAAAGTGTAATACAACTTGTTAGGCAACAACCCACTCATCAAGGCGGTGATTGCTGTCTTTTCTTCATAATCTATGACTTACAGCTTCTCGTTATTGAAACAAGTTATGTAATCTCTAGTACTCTCACCAGATTTTTGTCTAACACTTAACAAGTGTGCTACTCGTTTTACTGGCTTTGCTCCAAAATAGAAATTGCCGATGAACAACTCGGCCAACTGAAAGAAAGTTGAAATCTTACCCCGAGGAAGATTGTTGTACCATATCTGTGCAGATCCAGTAAGAGTTCCTGAAAATGCTCTGCATCTCATCTCGTCGGGGACAGCATAGATGTCGGCAGCAGCTTGATATTGCTCTATGTGAAGAACAGGATCTGTCTTTCCATCGTATTTGGGGGTCACCACAGGGGCTTTAAATTTTGATGGTGTAGGAAAATTCACAATGGCCTGGACAAAAGGTGTCCCTTGAACAAAAGTTCATTGTAGGGGATTCTTCACCTTAGCCATTTCTCCCACTCTATCCTCCAACCGATGAATGGAACCTTTCCACGCATCATTTCCTTCCTCGGGCTTATTTGTTCGAGAAATTGATTGTTCTAATGTGGCCTCCTGAGATCTATCTTGACGAGCCAATGGTTGTGCTGATCCTTCTCTTAGATCTGATGGTTGTCGAAAACTCCTCGACATGGTCTTAGGTGGAATCCTATTCCTCCTAGGGCCTAATCGACTGAAAGGAGACACCCTACTCAGTCTTTCCAAGGCACTGGGTCTCTCTGGAGAGAGAGAGAGATACGTTGCTCAATATCTGTAGCCCGTATTGATGAAGTTCGCCCAAGTTGATAAGAGAAATCATCAGACTCCTCATTACGATACGCATCTGTACGCCTGGATCGTGAAGAAAGTAAACAGGTTTTCCTCTGACCACTTCGTTGTCCTGAATGTGCAGGTGCACCGCCATGAAGGGTCTATATGAGTTACCGCACTGTCTCTTGCATGGCGGTTTGTCCTTGAGCCAGATTAGTCATAATTACAGCCAGATCTGGAGGTGCAGAGGGATTTGGCGGATTTCCCGCATTTCCAGCATTTCGATTGCTGGATTCCGGATTATCTGCCATTGATGATGAATGATTTTTGGTGAAAAATGATAACAACAGTCGTTTCCCACAGACGACGCCAATCTGTTGATGTAAAAAATTAGATTGCTTCTAATTATTTAATCACAGATAAATATAAATGAGACAAAGAATTTTAAAGTGGTTTAGCCTTATAAGAATGGCCTATGTCCACTGTTTTTGTTATTGCCAAGTGTTTTGGAATTCTCGATATGTAGTTCTATCAAGAAATTCCGGTCCCCTTGAATGAGAGTGATACAATGTATTTATAGCCCTTGGGCTGTACATGTGAAAGGGTAAACAATTAATGCCCTTTAAGAGTATACGTCTGTATGATTAGTATTCAATGAATAGTTAAACTGTTGATTATCTGGCAATCAATACTATGGCCGAGATGCAGCTCGGACCGCCTTAGTTGTTTGTCGTTCAAGAGTTCCTCGGAGTGTTGGTGATCCTCGGAGTGTTGGTGTTCCTAGGAGTGTTGATGTTCCTCGGAGTGAGTATGACTTGGTCAGGTAAATAGACTTCCTCGTTGCTATTGTGCCACGTAGATCGACACGTGTCTTCTTATTATTTGTCTATATCAGCATACTAATTTTGGTATCAACATATAGTATAACACCAAAGCGTACGAGGAAAATCCTACTAACAGGAAAAATCTTGGGACGACTTAACGAAAAATGCACTATGATAGAGTTTTATAACTAAAAGAAATGGACTTATAAACTCAAGACGCTATAATATCCTCATACGAGGGGAATAACAACTAGAGAACGCTGCACAACCATGATAGATTTTGGTATGTAATCAATGACATCAAGCCCTCGTGCCAAACAATCTTCTTCAAGGTACAAGTAACCTTCTTCATTTTGAGTTTGAAGATAACTACATGTTCCAAAGCTTGGAATAAGGTGAGAAGTCTCCTTGGATAGTAGTGTGATGACATAAATATGATATTGTTTTTGGAAAATAATAGTTTAACTACAAAATATATTCTTGAGATTTATGAAATATAAATATTATTCAAGAACAAATTAGAAAGAGATTTGTTCAAGAAAAAAAAATATTTAAGGCAAAAAGTTTCAAAATATTTTTAGGTTTCCCAAGTATTGAAAATTAAAATATATCTAGAATACATTGAAGAGAAAAAAAAGATTTAAAACTTTGAAGAATAAAAGATTGAACACTAAAGAAGTGTTTTATCTTAAAATGTTTTTTCTCTCCTAAAGTGTTTCTTGTGGCAAGAACGATTTTTCTATAAAATATTTTTTCCACAACAAATACACAAAGTTTCTCTCTCTCTCTCTCTCTCTCTCTCTGTTAAAACGAAGCCAAACACACTTACTTATGCACCCAAGTTTACCCAAGAAGCTTGAGGGGACAAGTAGGTATAAGTAGACTTACAAGAGGTGACAAGAGATAAAGAGAAGAAAATATATGTAGAGATCTTAGGTTTACACTGGTATAAGGAAGATATGCATAATATGGATTGAAAAGTAACTTTCATGGATAGACTGTCACACCTAACTGGAGTGACACTGCAGCGAGCTTTGCTCTCGTTCTGGCGATAATGTGGCGGAGATACAAGGCGAAAAAAGGATTAGAGATTCTAGACAAGGGCGAAGCCAACGTGACACGTCCTCTGCAGCGAGAAAAGGATCAATGTAGCGAAGGTCCGGCGAGAGACCTTTGCATCCTTATAAAATGCAGTTTTAAATATTTTACATGCATTTTATAATAATGTCCAAAATACCATATCAACACAGAAATACAAACAAAAAGTATTTTTTCTATTTAAAGAACAATTGTGGAAAATATGTGCGTGAGTTTACATGTCAATTTACCTTCCTAATAGTGGTATAAAAGGATACGCATGAAGGTTGAGGATGTCCAATGGATGATTTGCATAAAGCTTTATCAGAGTAAGGACAAGGATCAAAGTATATATGGTCAACAAAATAAGACAAATCTAGTATTATTGGGGCTCATTAGTATATTTCATACTCTTAACATCTCTCCTTTTATCTATTCCATGACAAAATATACAAAAAAAAATACAAATATTATAGAGTAGTCTAGCAACCTAAGACATAAACACAAGCCCACCAAATACAAAGACATCCCTATTTTGTTAATCCTCGTGATGTAGAAGAATTCCTGAAAAGTCTTCCACTTGTTAAGATGTCATTCGAGCTAATATAAAATATAGATATGACAATATAATGGACAGTTTAATAGAAAAATGTGATGAATCAGATATAGAAGTGATTCATCATTCAAGGTGTGTATACAAGTTCTAGAAATGATATTACCCTAGTACTATAAGCCATAGTGATATATGTACTAAATTTCTTAAATATATATGCCATGTTCATTTACTTTATTATGAAATAAGACAAGATATGCTTGCAATTTAAACTCCCACTTAATATGGCACTTCTCCCCCTTTTGTCATAAAATTGACAAATGCAAAAAAACATTAAATGAAATGAGCGTGCTATGAAAAAACATATGAAGAGTTATTTAAATTAAAATTAAACATATATAAATATGCAATTCAAGAAATTTAATCCAAATATCATTAAGAAGGATAACAACATAATACTAGCCAACCAAATCATGTATAACACACGAGTTAAAGTGCACAAAAGGCTAGCAACACCATCAGAAATATGATTGATTTGGTCGCTGGAAAGGAGAATACTAGAAAATTTTGAATGCGGTGTGGTCCTGGGCCGAGGATGCGAAGATTCACTACTACATTCTTGGGTGAGGACATCTTCCACCTCATTGGTTGCCATCGGAGGAGGTGTTTTAAGATGCTTTTTCCGCCCATCTATATATTTGACACAGGTAATTTTGTTTCAGACTTTATCTTTTGGCTCATTGGAGTAAATGTGAATGTTGTTTTCTATCATGAGATGGTTTATGAGGCTTCCAAAGGAGAGAGTCAGTAGGTTACTCGTGCTTTTGCTCAAAATGTAGTCATATATCAAGCTATACATTTTCCAACTCAAGTCTAATAGCTTGTTTTGGAGTTTTTTAGAAGAAGGAAAGGAAATGAAAGTTTTATTAGGAGAGAAAAGAAAAGAAAAGAAAATTTATAAGAGAGAAATGAAAGGAAGAGAAGCGATATGATTTAGGAAGGAAGATAAAATAATTTTCTTTTCTAGTGTTTGTGAGTTGGAAGGAAAATAATGTTTTAAGGGAAATAAGGTAAATTCTTTAGAAAGCTTTCCTTTCTCTCCATTTCTTTCCGATTTGGAAGGAAAGTTTTGGAAAGAAAGTAAGGGAATGTTTTTTTTAAAATTTTCTTTCTTTTCTCTCCTTTTAAACTCCCAAATGACGGAAAATGGCAAAACAACACTTTCTCTCCTATGTAAACTCCCAAATGACGGAAATAAAACATAATTTTCCTTCATTTCTCTTCTTTTCTCTCCAAAATAAAACTCCCAAATACGCTCTAAAAGAGACATTTATCGCAAAATCATGTAAGAACTTGCAGTTGGCTGAAAGAACAATGTGAAGGAGATAGTAATAATATGTTAAATCTTTAAGGGGCAATGCTTTTCAGGTGGGCTTAGTGACTTTTCCACCAATAATTTTAGCGACTCTCGTCATTGCTAACCAAGCATCTTTTTTCACTGAAATAATTTTAGGGGTGGATTTAGTTTGGTCCCACTTCTATCCTGACACTGTCAAAATAATCTTTGGCCAACAAAAGTCACGAACGAGAATTAGTCGAGATACTCGTACGCTGATCCAGACAGCTCATGGTATGCTGTTAAAAAATCTCATCATTGCTAGTCCCATTAGGATTATGAAAAGGGTGGCTGGGATTGATTACCTCAGGTAAACCAAAGAACTCTCTCATAAGGGCGTGTGTAATCGTGATGGAAATACTTCTTACATTTGAGACAAAACCCGCCTGAGTTCTTAGCACAGAGGAAGTGGAGTAAAACTCCAACACAAGGTCAGGTTAGATAACTTCTTCAACAGCCCCCTGATTTCTAATTCCCAGCCAATGACGGTCATCAAAGGCACTACTCCCAGCAAGCCACTCAATACTTCACACAAATTGAACGGTGCAGTCACGAAAGTTTTCAAACCTATCATAATCTTCATATCATGCAAATCGTGGAGGAGATGGAGGTTTGAGATTAGACGCATTGCTAGCGGTTCTTCATGTTTTGGAAACTCCTGACAATTCTTGCAAGATCAAAAGATTTTTCCTAGAGAGAGAAGAATACAAAAGGAACTCGGAAACCTTAAATAAAATAAGTAGGGTAAATTTTGTCCATGAAGGGGAAATTCCTTTTTAGGAAAGGGACGAGAAAGGAAAAGGTTGGTCAAATCTGGTTTTTCTCTTAAGCGAGTTATGCCGTAGGTCGCGAGCGTCACTAAAGCGAGGGCGTTTATTACTGCGGCGATAGCCTTTTGCTGGTCACGCGATTGACCAGAAAAATCTGAAAGACATAAACTAAGTGTTAATTCAAAGACCAACTCACAAATAATACCATGTGGTCGATTCACATTATGCACTCCTAAAATTACTTATACAAATATGATTTAAAACACTTGCTTTTATGATTTTCATAGTAAATATATAGATGGTTATTCCAAGTAGTCTAAATGGAGAATAGACTAACTAATGAAAGATTTATAGCACGTTTATGTAAAAGAGCACACTCAATATAACACGCATGAGAAAAATATATACAAATATGAGTATTTGTTGGATGAAATCAAATCAAACATCAAAAGAGAATTTTTACTCGAAAAACTTTTCAAAGCTATGAAAAATTCTCTATTTTCTTAAAAGAGTAAAATTTTCGACTAACAATTTTTTCATCATCAATAAGATATTTGGGGTTAAAACTTTGTTTCACAACATTAAAATGTTTCAATTTTTGGATAGATATAAATCTTTGAAATATCGCTTTTTAAAATAAATTTTGTATGTGGTGGATTTCGGACATTCATTTCAAAGGGAGAAAAACTATTTCTGATATTTCAAAGGTCGTTCTCTCAATCCAAATTTGTCGCTCTTACCACATCATCTCATGATTTTGAATAAATATATAATTTTAAACTCCAACCATTAAGACAAAAAACTCACAAGCACAAAGACTTAAATGACACCCTTTTTTTATTTATATACATTTTGAACATTTCGTAAAGCATTATTCAGGAGTATGTTTTTCTTTGGTTCACAACATAATGCCTAAAATGTAGTGTTGTGTAAGCGAGATGAGTTCTAGCAAATGCCCAGGATAAATTAAGCTTGAAATATCATAGATTTTCAAAGCTCCATAGTCATAAACACAACCAAGATACAAACATCATGTGAAAATAAGTCAAATCGATTAACATTAGTATTTAAATGAGCTGACCTATAAGCACATAACCACAAAAAGTATCTAGAAAAGAATTATATAACCACAACATAAAAAATGGTAGGATGAACTTAAGGAACAAGATAAGTGTTCTAAGAAGTCCTAAGCTCATGATGAAGCCTTCTAATAAGTAGAATTATAGGTGATCGACAAGTAATCTAGTCTTGTCTATAAACTTGAAGTCTTTAAAACTAGGCAATGGTTTATGGAGGTATGTGGTCATAACAACAAAATTTAAATTTTTAATTTTTAAAATTAGATGTTAATCTCAAACAGAATTAACCCAAATAAGACTCTACACCAGTTTTAAACAAAGTTGTAATTAAACATGATTAACCAATTATATCTTATCCTAAATATGCATCTAGGTGATAGCAGATAAAATCAATGTTCTAAAAGGCACGCCTAGAATTGCGGCTTGGAAGAAACGCCCCACCTTAAGCTTTTTACGCCTTATCTTGGTAAAAGACTTAAGGCGCACTTTTTTTAAACTAAAAATGCTCTAGCGAAATGATATCGTCTTTTAAAGATTTTTTTTTAAAATCGGTCTAATATCTCATTTAAAATAATAAAAAAAAATGGTATCCCAAACCTTTCTGCCTCTTGTAAAAAAAAACACATGTTTTTCTTCTTTTTTCGTTTTTTTCCTTAGTATTAAAAAAAATACTTTAGTTTGCATAGTCATACATATTTTAAGGTATGTACCATTTTAGTATTTTAATATCCTTGTTATGGTTTAAAATGTTAAAATATATTAAAAAGTCTTTTTTATGCCTTTTTACACTTAAGACCCACCTAAGCTTTTAAGGGTTAAGGCTTAGCCTTAACGCCTTGGTCACGCCCCGCATTTTTTAGAACCTTGGCTAAAATAAATCAATCAACCACAATACGTCGATGTGCGAGAAAAATCCACAATGAGAAAAAACTTTGACTACCCATCCACATAAATTCACTATGATGACGTTTTACAATAGTCGATAGATGACTTACAACACAGACACCACGCCCTATCAAGCCATGACGTGTCTTCGATCTTCAACCTCTCCTTTACACTGACACACAAAAGTCCACTGGCACAACTGCCACAATGTGTGAGTCCACACACACCTCTATGTCCACCTATAAGGCTCAGTTATCATACACGAATCAGGAACACGGACGCACCGCTTCTTTACCACAACACCACAAACATAGAATATATTGTATGTAAACTATAAATTCAGAAGATACCGTATGAAACGTACTCAAAAAGGATGAATAAACCTTCTCAGAGCCCATAAAACAATATCTCAAAGCACATAAAAAGATGAAACTTGGATCTCAAACACTTTTGGTGAAACTAAGGTTTGGAAGCTTTGGGGTATGTGTTGGATAACAAATTTTGTCAAAAGTCACTCTAAAAACTTATGCTAAGAACTCCTTAAATAGAAAACACAATTTTAGAGGTGGCACATTTTTTAAGGAAGTTTGTTAGAACAAAAACTAGACTTCATTCTAACGAAGATGCAATCTCATTCGATCTAAATAAAACCTCGTTCGAATGAACACAACTTAAAACAAGCTTCAAACGAGTTTGGTTCTATAAATAAATAAACCTCGTTTGATGTTTGTTTGAACGAACTGTTAATTTCATTAGAACGAAACCATAATGTTATTCGAACGACTTTAAAAATAAAAAAATATTTTTCTTTGAAAAAAAAGTTCCAAAAAATTTTGTAAAAATAAACATCCAAAAGATAAACTTTCCAGTGATCAAAATTCATATGCATTCATACTTGAGAGATCCTCGAAAACACGAAAATGAAGTGTGGCACAAAACATGACATGATGATGTAATCTCTAAATCTTTGCCACTACGTCTTCAACCAAACACGTCATAGGCTTCAAATGTCAAAATCAAAAATCCTAATATATAACTCAAATGTTTTGTTTGGAATTAAGCCAATACATACAAATTGACTCAATTGAAAATTTATCCTTACAAATCTCACCTTTTGTCTATTTAGGGACAAAACCAAAATAAAAACACCTATGAACCGTCAAGATCTCTAAAAGAATCATTTCCCAATCCTAAAAGGAAAAATTATAGATGCTTGACAAATACATACTTTGAGTAGCTTTGCACGCTTAAAAAATTCATCGCATATTGTAAAACTTAACACTTAAACACGCCTTCAAATGCAAAGAGAATATATAAACAATAAAAATTTTCATATGAATAAATTCCCCCTATGTCTAACGATCCTACTTAGGTAAGATGTCTTCCTCTAAGATTAAGATCTCCTCCTAAAGCTAAAGTAAAATATATCATTTCTCTCCATTTTTGTTTAGGAATGGCAAAGAAAGATTGCATAAAACTATTTCTCCCATAGAAATCATTTATCTCCCTAAATTTGAAAACATGTGATACGAAGAGAAATTAAGGAAGAGGAAACAATATCATGTAATGGTGTAAAGTGAAACAAAACACAAAATGAAAACACAAGCACATATTATCCACATGATGATGAATTAATACCAATATCGATGCAAATATGATACCAACTATAATACACAATGAAGAATAAGATAATAATGTAAACAAACAATAATAGATAATAATATGATCATATAGCATGCCAATTTGATCAAAAGATAAAGTACATGCTAAACCTGGATGAAATGTAAATGCAAAGACTTAAAAATAAAATGATACCATATATATAAAGATGAAAATTATACCAATAACACACAGACCAAATTATATAGGTATAAACAACCCAAAACTGATGTAAAACACATCATCTTTACACACTAGTATAGGATCGAGGTGTCAAAACATATGAGATGCAGTGAAGGGGCGTGAATTAGATACAAATGAATTATGACCCAATCACTCAAAACATGTCCAATGAGTTATATTTTATCGATTTTTTTTTATCAAACCAAGATTTAGCCTCAAGTGACAAGATAAATTGAATTCTACGAATAAACAAGCACAATTCACATAAGCCTATAATATTGATGATTGTACAAATTAATAGCATCATGATATGGCAAGCATAACTAGGATTCATTATGCAAATCTGTCGATCGTCAACTATAACACCCTCAAAATCTAAACCAGTATCACATATTTCTCACTCTAATCTTTTGAAGATTCCATTTTTTAAAATCAAACAAATAAAGTAGTTGGACTTTAATCTTTTATTTTTTGCTCTAATTTTTTAGGCCTTTTGCCAACGATGGCTTTCCCGCAAATGATATTTGCCCCTTGCGTCTCCCTTTCTCATGCACCCTCATATATTTAATAAAATCAAACAAACTAAAGGTCAATGGTTCTTACATGCACACATCCTCTATAGACGATATATATACAGATGACAAGATTGATGGGAGAACATTTCACTTAGCTTAAATATAACACGTGAAATTAAAATTCAAAAGAGCTCGTGCATGTGTGAGTGGAGGCATATACAAAGTGAATCCATTAATCAAATTAAAGTCTAAGAACATTATGCAAGTATAATTAAGAGCACTCTAAGCGTATAATTAAAAACACTCTAAGCATTGAAAGTCATAATTAAATGTCCTAGTCACATGAAAATATGGAATGAAGTGGATTCAAACACATAAATATGCCACACAAAATGTGTAAAACCAAACTACACATAAACTAAGAATTTTTTTTTTTGTTTTTAAACGTTTTTTTTTTCAAAATTATACCAATTAAAAAAACACAATTCAAAAGACAAACAAAATATTTTTGTATTTTTTTTTATAAGACATAATAAATCAAAAAATCAAAATACAAAAGATAAATATATCATAACACTAGTAATAATATATAACATGAAGTACAAAACTAGTGTATGAAAAACATGTGAACACAATTAACCATTAGTTATAGCATGAGAAGTATCAAGTGCAAGGATTCAAGAATTATTATGTGACAACCCGAATATAATTATGATAAATTATATTTAGATCATGCTTATCTTATGTGATATAAATAATGTGTTATTAGTTTATCTAATGCTAATTGATTATGTTTAGTCTAATCCTACTTTCATAAATCGTGAAATGTCGAGTTATGTACGAACACAAAATTTTGTTATTTTCGATAGAAATGTCCCTGTTTAAGATTAGTTTTGACCTTTATAACATAGCAATTGATGAGGTAAAAACTAGATAGTTGTAGACAGGTGAGTTAGGGTTGTAACATAATAAACGGTGCATCAAACAGATATCCGAGTAAGAAGTTAGGCTGAATTTACGAATAAGGGGCAAATCTGTCCATTCCCTTTAACTTGTAAATTGTCTTTTAGTAAACCAAATGTTTTAGTTTGATTGGATGGCTTGGGAGGCATACTTGGCCGAGCTAAAACTCTTCTTCTTACATATTTCTTCAGCAAATAAAACCCTAAGTTCAGCTCTGGAGAGTTTTTTCTTGAGGAAAGAGAAAGTAGAAGTTAAGGAAGAAAAGATTACAAGAAAAGCTAGGAAAATTCTAAGAAAATCCTTAAAGTGTTTTCAAGGTATAATTATGTGATTAATATTGTTTTAATCTTGTATTATACTTATTTCAAAATATATAAATCGTAAATTATGGGTTAAAATTCCATACTCCTTTGTGATGATAAGTGATTATTCACATGTGAGATAAGTGGTGTTTATATGTCATATTTCTTTGTATTGAAACCCCTTGTATTTAAACTTACATATCTATTTGTGTGCTTACTGGAATGGAGAAATTCTAATTGGATATGAAATTAGACTCATATATTAATATCATGTCCGAGAATTAGAATTTAACTCCTTGTGGTTAGGCCTTATTGATGGTTGCAAGTTGGTATATAGTTGTTGTATGTATATTTCATTTCGGTATGTCCTGAATTTGGTCAAGATTTTGAGATAGAAAATGAAGTAAAAAAATTATGAACAATTAATTATGTACTATTCAGTACGTGTACTTAAAATGGGTTGAAAGTCATGAAAATTCTTGGAAGTTAAAATAACAATAGAGGAACTTGTAGGGCAGATTTCTTGTGTTATAAAGAAATGGTCATAACTTGCCCTAGCAACTTGAAAAATTACATCGTCGCTTGTAATGGAAAGTATATTCATATATGTTTTCATATTGATAAGGTTGGACACCTGTATTTATAGAATTTAAGAATATAGGATGGTTGAGTATAGAGGACAATAATTTGAGGCCATATTGGATAACCCATAAAAGAATATTATTATCTCCTCATTTCAAAGAGTATTTTGAGTACATGTTTCATGTGTATATACATTGAGAAGTATGATTTCATATTTACTTGGGTTTAGTTATAAGTTCCTTATGAGATATTTTCTACGGTTGAATGTCCATAACATTATCAACATGGATACCATGGTTTTGTCGTTACACATGTTTCATGGAATGAGACTTGAGTAGAATTATATTGTTGTTGTATAGTCATTGAAAGTTACATAGATATATTAAGATAATACTTATGATTAAGATTCAGTACTGATTTAGTTGGATTAACAGGTATAAGGTAATATCAACCCAGTTCAGCTCCACCCAAGGGAAACGTGAATACCTAGTTGACAACCCAATGTGAGTGTACTTACTGAGTTGATTATGGATACGATGTGTATATGTTATATGTTGAGATGTTATGGATTATTTAAAGTCACGATATGTTGAGTTTCTATGCAATTCAGGAGATGTTAGGTTATTAAAACCTATGGATATGATTATTGCCTACGGGCGGGAGATGTGGGGTTTATTAACTCCGGATATGTATATGGACTAATTTGGCACAGAGATGGATATATATATATATATATATATATATATATATATATATATATATATATATATGTTGAGATGTTAATATAGTACTTTTACTATATAGAGATGTAGTAGATTCACTGAGTTTTTGAACTCATTGTTTTATATGCTTACATTTTAGGTTTTGAAGCTGCCACTGCCAGGAGGTTGAGTGAATAGTAGTAGTGTCTCTTCAGTTTTGTTTTATAGATTGTACTAGTTGTAATTAAGTTAAATGTTATGGGAGTTTTGTATAAATTATGTCTCCTTAAAACGATTGGATTTTTAGTATTTCACATTTTAACTTTGAAGTTGTTTTAATGTGTATTACAAAATAAATAAATAAATAATAAGTGTGTTTTGTGAATTATTTAGTTAATTATATCCTAATGGGGTTAGGGTGTGACATATTAAGTCTATCATGTAAAGCCTCCAAATAAGATTTCCTAACCTATGTAGGTGTAACGTGATGATTTAGGGTTTGGGGAATCTTGGTGACTCTAGACTTAGACTTTCTAGGACCGCTTTAAGATCAAAGAAAAAAACGCCCAAGGTGACCTTTCCGACTGCTATGTGTGCATGTGAGACAAGGAGAGGGGCGTTACCTAGATTTATTAGAAGAAGCATCTTGATCATCGAATTCAATCCCATATTTGACATCTTTGATTCGAATGATACCTAACATTTTATCCAATATTTTTGTCCTAGATTCCAAATCAAATTTGATATGACTCAAGTCTCCCAATCTCTCTTATAGCTCCACTATCATAGACTCGAGTAAATGCCTAGACTCTTTAAACTCAAGATGGTCATTTTTTAAAACCTCTATCAAACTAGGAAGGTTATCTCTCTCCCCCTCAACATACTCGAGCTTCTCTTTAAGAGTCCTCTCACATGCCTTTAGGTCCTCAATCAATTTAGCATTATTATCACCTAAGGAATGTTCCTTCAACATAGCTTCCAACTTCAAGTTTGATTTCTTCTCATTCAAAGTTTCCACATACAACCCATAGAAGGCAACTTGGAGTTCGCTTTCCTTCTCCTCTTCTTCATCCTCATATTCTTCTCCACTCTCTTCACCATCACTCATCTAGAAATAAAAAATAATGGCCTTGGATGTGTCAAGATTAGAATTATATTCATGAGAAGATTTTTTTTATTAAAGCTCTCATGACTAGCCATTAACGTGGTATAGTTGCGCTCAGTGGGGAAATCAGATCCCTCTTTCGGATCACTATGACTAAGGGTGGAATTACACATTCGTTTCCCCCCTCTTGAGTTTAGTGGGACACTCATCTTCCCTATGGACATAACCCTCACACGTAAAGCATGTATTCGAGTCATCCCTATTAAAATTATCATTATGATTTTTAGGGAATTTATTGGCCTTGTTATAATTACTTTTCTCGAACTTATTTACATCTTTCGATTATTTTTTAAATTTGGGAAATTTTCAAAACTTCTTCCCAAACATAGCCACAACATTGGAATCAATGTCAAACACATCATCTGAAATACGTGTTTCCTCCTTTCAGAGTTTCAAGTCAAAGCCTTTATCTTTCTTCTTTCTTTTGGAAGAAAACATACCAAGCTCATAAGTTTGAAGGTCACCTACAAGCTCTGTAAGTTTCGTAGAGTCCAAAGTACCCAAAGAGTTCAAAACCGTCACTTTTGAATTAAATCTTTTAGGCAAGGACCTTAAGATTTTCTTGATTACTCATTTTTTTAGTATTCTATCTCCCAAGTTAAAATTCGAGTTCACCATATTAGATAATCTAGCATAGAACTCGTCGAAAGGTTTCACTTTCCTCAATTTTAATAGTTTGAAAATTAGTAGTGAAGTTTTGGAGTTTGAAAGCCTTAACAACACTAGTTTCTTCGCGAGTGAGTTGGAGTATGTTCCAAGACTTTTTAGAAGTTTCAGATATCATAATACAACGGAGCTCCTCTGATGTGACTGAACAAAACAAAGCATTTAAGACTAAAAAATTATAATTTGCTAACCTATTCTCCTCCTCACTCCATGATTCTATTTATTGGGAATCCTATATTCACCAACTAAGGTTGTGAGTAGGGACTAATCATTAATAACTTCTTTATATACCCACTCACCTATCCCCTTAAGTGTTGATTTCATACATAATTTCCATTATGAGTAATAAGACCCATCAAGAATCAGTGCCCTAAAACCAAAACCCCCCACCAATATGTATGCAAAACATGGATATAAACACGATAACATAGTGTTCTTGATCAGATACCAATTCGAAGTCCCTAAAACTAGGAAGTGGGGTATGAAGGTATGTGGATTGAATAATAAAAGTCAATTTTTTTATTTTTCAAATTAATTGTTAAACTTAAACATAATTGACCCAAATAAAACTTTGCATTAGTTTTAAACCAAGTTGTGATTAAATCAGATAAACCAATTTTATCTTATTCTAAACATGCATCTAGGTGATAGTAGATAAAATATATAAATCAATAACAATACACCGATGTATGAGGAAAAACTACAATGGAAAAAATATTAGACGTTCTAGTCACACAAATTCACTATGATGAGGTTTTACAAAAGTTGACAGATGACTTACAACAGTTACTTAATACACCCACAAGCCTTGACACATCTTCGCTCTTCAACCACTCCTCCACATCGGCATGTATGATCCCACTCACGAAACTTCCATAGCGTGAGTCCACACATGCTTCGATGTCCGCTGATAAGGCTCAGCTACCGCTACAAATCAAGAACATGGACGCACTGCAACAAGGTTGAGTAAAACCTTTTTGGTGCCCAAAAAATAAGATCTCAAACCATATAGAAATATGTAACTTGGATCTTACACCGTTTATGTGAGACCAGGTGTTGGAAGCTTTTGGATATGTATTAGAAAACAAATTTCACCAAAAGTCCATCTAAACACTGATGTCAAGACAATTTTAAATAATAAACACAATTTTAAAGACGAAATAATTTTTTAGAAAGTTTTTTAAAATGAAAACTAGACTTCACTCAAGAGAGGTTGCAGTCTTGTTTAAACCAAATCAAACCTCGTTCGAGCTAACAATCAAACTCATTTGAACGAGCTTCAAATGTGTTTGGTTATGTAAACAGATAAATCTCGTTTAATGTTCGCTTGGAGTTCATTTGAACGAATTACCAATTTCGTTAGAATGAAACCTTAATGTCGTTGGAACGACTTTAAAAATAACAAAATATTTTTCTTTAAAAAAATATCTATAAACAATTCACAAACACCAAAATGATAAAATTTTCAATGATTTGAATTCATATGCATTCATACCTGAGAGATCCTCAAAAAAAGGTTGACAAAACTTGGCATGAAATGCAACTCGATGATGAAATATCTGAAGCTTTTATAGTATGTCTTTAATGAAACACGTCATAGGCTTGAAAGGTCAACAAGACAAAGCCAAACCTATGACTCAATATTTTTTTTCAAAATTAAGACAATACATACAAATTGATTCAATTTAAAAGTCGTCCTTACTAATCCTAAAAAATTTAAATGATTTTTCCTAATCCACGTATGTTTAACACGAGGCAATTCAGGAGTAGATTGGATTTTAGGTGTATTGATAATCGTTTTCCCCCTTCCCTTATGAACATGCCTAAAAGGTCCATGTGGTTTTCCAAATTTTATTTCCACCAAAGTTGTAATTCTTCCAAGCATATCTAAAGTGCGAGGTAGATTTATGAAAATTGAAAAATTCTCTCAAATATCCTTTCTTATTACAATACTCACATTGTAGATATTAGGATGAGGTGTATGAGAAGAAATTTTGGTAACCGCCCTTTCAATTTGTCAAACCATTTTCAACTTAAATAAAAAATCCTTATGATGACCCTTTTTGTGATAATGAGAGAAAATACAATCTCTAAAGGGTCTTTAATCATTATGATCGTGATTTTTTCAAAATTGAGGAGACACGTTACTCTCCTCTTTTAAATTGTTCATCTTAACATGTTTATTAAATTTGTGACCTTTTTGGAAACCATGATCTAAAGAGGATGAATGCTTTTAAGTTTAATGTTTTTCATTCAGGGTCATTCCTCTGTAATGATCATAATAGCTATAATCCATTTCCAAGGATTGATCTTCAAATTTTTTTAAAAATTTAAAACATAGGTCAAGACTATTTTGATATTCTAATTTTAAAGTATCCACAATGATGTTTAATTCATCATTTTGTTTTTTTGAAATTGGATATGCATCCTTCATTAACTTTAGGTAACTTATTATTTTTAATAAATTTATCAAGTAAATCTAAGAAATTATTAACGTCCAAATCTAAAGTCTTTAGGATAGAGCGAATGAACATGAGCATCAATAAATTAAAAAAGTTTAATTAATCTTTAATGAAATTGAGTTGATTTAAAATCTCCGTCTTCTCATTCTCACGGGCTTCGTTTTTATCTAGTAAATTATCACTATTATATGATGACCTTGAAGATTCATGTTCTTTGCATTCTTTTATGCCTTTTTCTTTTACCAAATGTTTTACTCTCATAGAAAGCATATCATTGGTTTTGGATAGTTTCTTATTTTACAAAATAAATACATCAAGAGAGGAACGAAGCTTATTATCTTCATAATCATTATCACTTGTCACAAACATGCTCGTGTTAAGATGATTTAGAAAATAGGACGGAGTTACAAGTTCGGTAAAATCCTGAACGTGTTATGCTCCAATCAGATCGCGAATACTACCACACATGCTCAAGTCCATTTTACCTACACTAGATCTACCTCAAGGTGATTAAATCTGTAAAAATGATGTCTATCTTTAATACCAGTTGAGAGTGTGTGTGCGTGAAATCATGATGGAACAAATATACCATATTAAAATTTCTTGTCAAATAATGACAAGGTTTTCTTTACCAAGTTTAAGTTAGGACATAAAATACAGGCCCTGAGGTCTATGTGATAAAATTGTTACCAAATACATTACACAAAAATTTGTATTAACAATTTCGCTAATTGAATCTAAATGCAGAAAGATAAATAATATAACACAACACCAAGGCATACAAGCAAAAATCAACTAATGGGAAAAAACCTTGGACCGAAAGAATGACAAATGCACTATGGTAGAGTTTTACAACTAAAAAAAAATAGACTTAAAAAATTACGACGTTATAACCGACTAGACACTCTTCCCCACCATATCCTCTTCGGAGGGCGCCAACAATTAGAGAACAATGCATAATCGTGACAGGTTTCGATCTCACCTAATGCCGTCAAGTCCTCCTGCCAAACAATATTATTTAAGGTATAAGTAACCTTATTTGTTTGAGTTTGAAGAGAACTATGTGTTCCAACTCTTAGAACAAGGTGAGAAGCCTCCTTTGAGAGTAATACCACTTTCAAGGTGTGTGATGACCTAAATGTGAAAGTGTTTTCGAAAAATAATGTCTTAACTCACAAAATATATTCTTGAGATATATGAAATCAAAAAATCATTCAAGAACAAATTAGAAATAGATTTTTTCGAGAAATAAAAAGATTTAAAATCAAACAAGCTTACTTAAATATATCGTTACATTTCATAAGTATTCAAACTTAAAATATCTTAAGAATGTATTGAAGAGAAAAACAAGATTTAAAACTTGGAAGAATAAATATTCAACACCAAAGATATTATGTTTCTTTAAGAAATAAAAAGATTTAAAATCAAACAAACTTACTTAAATATATCATTATGTTTCTTGTTGCAAGAAGGATTTTATTTAAAATATTTTTTCCACAAAGAATACAGAAAATCACATTTTTTTCTCTTTCTCAAGATGAAGCCAAACACACTTACTTATGCACCCAAGCTTGTAAGAGAATATTGAGGGGATGGGACAAGTAGGTACAAGTAGACATATATGAGGTGACGAGATAAAGAGAAAATAAGATATGGAAAGGTATTTGGTTTGCGCATGTGCCAAGAAAGGTGTGCACAATCTAGCTTGAGAAGTAACTTTCCATGCCATACTGTCACGCCTCACATGAGTGGCACTGCTACGAGTTTTGCTCTTGTTGTGGTAACACTATGGCATAGATATAAGGCAAAACAAGGATAAAAGATTCTGCACAATATTGTGGACAGCGTGACATATTCACTGCAGTGAGAAAAAGGCTCGTTGTGGCGAAGGTCTGATGAGAGACCTTAGCATCCTTATAAAATGCAGTTTTAAATATTCAAAATTGGTTTTAGATTCATTTTATAATAATGTCCAAAATACAACATGAACACATAAACACACACACAAAAATTACTTTTCTATTTAAAGAACAAATGTGAAAATTTTTTGTGTGAAACTACATGTCTATTTACCTTCCTAATAGTGGTATAAAAGGATGCGCGTGAAGGTTAGGATGTCCAACGGATGCTTTGCATGATCCTTTATCAGAACGACTTCAAGGACAATACTCAAACTATATTTAGTCAGTGAAATAAGAAAATCTAGTCCTATTGAGGCTCATGAGTGTATTGTTTACTCTTACAAAAATAATTTTTCTTTAACATTCTTAATGGAAGTTAAACCTAGAATTGAAAGTGTGTCAATTAAAAATAATTGATTTACCATTCCAAAAATTTAAAAAGTTAGTCTCAAATTGTAACATATAAAACAAAACAAACATTATGGTTTACTACGTAAATTACCCTATCATATATTTTTCTTCAAAATAGTTTATAAAATCGAAGAGAAATCCAGATAATAAAAATCAAATATTATAAAAATCATAAATAAATCATTTAAATCCTTCCTTAAATTTCACCGGATTTAAATATATTGCCAATATCAATATGTAAAAGGTTGTAATCTTGAAAGAGGTTTTCTTATTAATCTCCAATATTAAAATCTCAACACATGTATGATTTATCTTCTTAATGATTCTTTTTCAAAGATAAGTAAAATCTAGGGCTAGAATACATCAGAGAGAGAGAGAAGGTGGGGGAGGGGTGGGGGGGGGGGGGGGGGAGGGAGTGAGAAGGTATATGAACAAAAAGAGGGAAGACAAATATGACATGGTTTTGTGGTAAACCAACCAACGACATTGTCCTTAAATGACCACCTCAATGCGAAAAACTAAACAATTACTACACTTGTTTTATAAGTATAACGATGCGTAGGGGTATCAAATCCACAGAGAGCGTTGTTTAAAATTTAATTGATTTATTACTATTAAAAAATGAAAAAAATGATTATCTTAAAGTTTGAACTACAATTAATCTAGGCGGGTATTGAAACTAAATTAATTAATAAATATGAAAACTGTAGGTTAAGAATTGAATCCCTCGCCTCGAAATACATACCATAAATAGTTACGTAGGTAGTCAAGTTTAAAATACGGTTAACACTTATTTAAATATTACTTAAATGGATGGTATCACTCCCTAAATTTCTCCAAAAGTATAAGTACGAGTTTGACATCAATACTATTCTCAAAATTACATATGCAAGGTATCAAATAAGATGCATATATGATATACCCCATTAAGATACCTAGGTGTAAAACTGAGAACAATTAACTCGTCAAAACAAGTCATCTTCCATCATACTATAGCAAAACAACTACATACCAAAGGCGAGTTCATTAACCTCAACCTAATTAAATCATGTAGAAATCATGTTTAATTAAATAAATAAAATAGTATATGGAAGGAAATAATTTTTTAAGGAAGAAAATAATTTTCAATTAATAATACAATTTATTAAGAACTGGAATTATATTGCAAATTTAAAAAAAATTAATACTGGGACTAATCTACTCTACACTATAAGTTATCATATGTTAGATGCCTACGGATCCCCTAGGGCCGAATTTATAAGTTGAGAATTGGAATGACAAGAGATGGGTTTAAACCTAAAAAATAGTTTAATAGTAAAATAGGAGACAATGAGTCTATTTAGCAGAAAACATGGGCAAAAGCTGGGAATATGGGGAAATGATTAAAGTAGCAGTCTTAGTGGAATGACAAGAGATGGGTTACAACTTATTCTTAGACCACATCTTTATTCTCTTCTCCCTCTCCAGTTTAAATACTCAATTCTGAACAATCCCAAATGTTATATAACAATAAATAACCCTCAACAAATGTGTAATAAAAAACTTAGCCCCACTAAGTAAAATTTAAATAGAAAATGTTGTGCACATAATATGACCTCAATACTCCCAATTACTTTAGATATATGGGTAAGAAAATATCTAATTCAATTTCTAGCAGAACCATGAGAGTAGAATTGTTAAGAAGGAAACATAAGAATTAACGTATTCTGAGTCCACATCCAACACATGTAACTTTAATCTTCCATAAATTTTTTCTCTCTTCATCTACCCCCCTCCCCCTCCCCCCCCCCCCCCCCCCCCCCCCAAAAAAAAAAAAAAAATTTGTCATATATATAATTACATGAAAATTTACTTAGAATATTTAAATCAATTTCAGTAGTTTTAAAATATTCAAATAAATAATGTTAATATTTAATTAATCAGTTCAGACTTTATTAGAAATTTCGTTTAGTAATTTTTATTGCAGTTTTTATTTTACTGAAAAATCGGGCTATTACATTTGGGGACAATAAAGTTGAATTTGACTATAATTAGAATCAAATTGAGTGATAAAATTATTACAAAAATAACTGAATATAATTTACAATTAATTCGGCGATATTCAGATTTGATCTAGTAGAATCGTCATTGAATTAGAATTTATATAAAATCTAATATGATATGCAATTGGAGTATAATTTGGATTAATTTAAGTTTCATGCAATTATAATGTACCATTCTCGAAAGGATCTTTGGTATAGGATTTTACTCATAAGTAATTTTTGTATGGAGTATTAACTAAAGATAAAAGATGAAATTGGGTTTTACCTCAGGGTCCCCTAATTACAAAACCGTCGATTTCTTAGACTAAACATTTGCTATAATGGATAAAGTATAGGGATAACTAGACGATTAGTGTTCAACAATCTCCAAAATAAGGGAGCAACTACAAGAATGACTCAGCTCTTGATGGTAGTTACCATAGCAATATTATTTATCAAAACTATTTCATAGGTAGAGATTTACAAAAGAGCGGGTAAAATGTCATTTTTTCAAACTTTTTTTATTTATTTTTGAAATTATTTTGCACATTCTTATCTTTTTCTTCAAGACTGCAGAAGAAATTTAGATTTAAGGATCATTTTTAACCTAGGAAGTAGAGTTACAATCCAAGGGATCAAAGATTAGACAATGTGTCCATAAAGAGAATGTAAGCTAACAAGCTATATAAAATGGGCGCAAGCTTATAACAAACTCCAACATCGATAAAAATGTTATGGAAATCTCTTAATGAGGTGAATGTTTAGAGAAAATCCATAGAATGGAAATGAGTGTTGGAATCAAATGAGCGAATACTAGCTTTAATTAAGCCCTAATAATAGGTTTAAGGCAAAACTAAAAAATGAAGGTTTGCATGAAATAAGCCCCCCGTGAACAAGCTTATAGCGAACCTCAGATGTCGAATGTGGTATTAATGCAAACCTTGATTGGATGTAGGATTAGAGTAAGACCTTGATGATGAATCAGGATTTAGCGCAAGTCATGATTAAATGCAAGTTTTAATCAAACCTTTACAGTGAATGTGTGTGGGCATATACCATGGATCTTTCTAATTCAGGTAAATCTTGAATTTAAATTGGAATACAAGATTCTCATCGAGGATCATACAATGAGACCTTAAAATTGAGGTGGGATCGCAATCCCTTAATTGGAATGGGCTTCACAAGCCTTGAGAATGAAGGTGGTATTTGTTAAAGCCCTTGAAATAATGGTTGAAGTGGATTGGGCTTGACAAGACCTAGTGATAACGGGGAATTAAAGAAAATCAACAAAATGAGGGTGGGCTAGTAAACCTCTTGGTTAAGTTAGAGATATGTACCTTTTGGATTAATTATTTTCCAATACATATAAAACTCAAAATGACATTTTTGTCATTAAGATCAGTAATAAATTATCCAAGGATTTTCAAGCCTTAAAGAAACGGTCTCTTATGAACATAATATTTGAGGAGAGATGGAGTGGTTCATTTCATATAATATTGGGTCTCATTTGAAGGATGTGTATTAGATAAAAAGTCAATCCCCTAAATATGTATGCTAGATAACCTACTTATGATTAGAGTTTGGGAATCCTCCAATAATATTACTGTAATCTATGAGGGATCTCATAAAGAGGCATTAGATTACATTAATCTACAAAGAAAGTAGTATAAACCTTTGAACCAGTTTGAATGTGTTACAAAAAAAGAACATGGCTTGAGGAAAAGAGAGAAAATTTAAAAATATTTTTTACATAACAATTATTTGATATTACTTATTTATGAGAAACCGAATGGAGTTACACTGAATTCTGGGATAACGGTTTGACACCTGAGACTTATAGGGCTAGATTTTATCCCTATAAACTTATAAATGGTTTAGGAATTTAATGTAGGGATATATATATATATATATATATATATTGAATGAGTAACATGGATCTTTATTTTTTTGTCCCTTAGTTAAGATCGGCTCTCACCCTTGAAGCTAGCAAAGTTTAGACAGTTTTCAGTCGTCTAACAAAATGGGCAATATTTCATCATGGAAGACTCTCGATAATTGTTTCTATATAGTAGGAGTGTACATATTACTTTTTACGTTCAAATGCCTATGTGGCTCAATTAAGTATATGAAAGAGCTCTCATTTATGATCTACGAAATTCTGTAAATATATGAGAGGAAGGGTGAATAGGATATCTAACAAATTTATTACAATTTTTTTACCGTTTAAAAACTAAAGAACCAATATTATGAAAGTAGATAGAAAATACAATTTAACCTTTAAGCAACAATTGAACAAGATTTATATGAGTTTTTAAATGTTAAAAAAATAAATTTATTTGCAACTCATACTCTAAAGGGAAGATCTACACTAATTTGAAGTGATTAGCTAGATTTAAGTTTTTAATATTCCAATTCTCCGACCAATTATGCAATAAATCCTAGATCTATAAGTATAAGAGTGTGATATGTAATTTAAAGTAAAAACGAATCAATTAGCAACCAAGCTACACCAAATATATGAGGAAAAGGCCCGTCTAGGGCAAAAAAACTTGAATGTATGTATTTCTCTCTCATTCACTTTGAAATGGTAATCGTTTTCCAAGAGAAAGATGTACCTCTCACTTGTACTCACAATTAGTTATGTATGAACATCTCAACTTTCTCCCATTTGAATGATAAACTGCATCAAAGCTCCATAAGTTTGGTGAGAAAGTCGCATTCTCCTATAAGTGAGCGCATCTTGAGCTGATTTACCCAATAAATCGCACAACTTGAATTGATCTAGTGTTAGATCTAATTGTGGATTGAATATGATGTAGAAGTAAACTAGATCAAACATTTTGTGGATTTGAAAAATAAATTCACTAAATAATCCCTCTCAAAGGATAAATTAAGTGTAGATTTAGATAAAAGCACTCAATTGTGTTAAGAGAAGTTAAATTGCAAAGGAGACTTCAAAATTTTTTATAAAAGGAATTGATCTCTCAATTGTATTTTCCAAGCTTCTGTTTTTGTAGTGTTGGGACCAAAATGAGTTTTATAGCCTAATTCAAAATATTGGGTCTATCATGCGCATAGAAAAAACTCGACAATGCGCACGACTGCAAATTTCAATGTCTATTTGCTTGCATCATGAGAAGCCATGACATTTAAATCATGTGCATGGTTTAAAAATACTGTTCTGCGCATGCAAATGCACATAACACTTTTCTAAATTGTGTCAAGGTTTTAATGATCAAAGATCTTTTTTATTTAAAAACCATTAAACCACTAAAAACAATTTTTCAATTTCACATGTTTAAAAAGACATTTTTGAAAAATGTGCATACGTGCAAAGCCTAGATGTCAAAATACCACAACCTTAAAAATGAATATCAATTTAATCCTTGGTCAGAAGCAAAGTAGATGTATAGAATCCGTTGAAGACAATAGATGCTTAGGGCTAACCAATGGCATCAAGTCTCTCACCTGCGGCATCTATATAAAAATAAGATATGTTCATATTTATGAAAGACTCAACACATTGTCATGAGATTAAAAAAATATCGTAATGAAATTGATAAAAAAAAATTTAACTCCCTCTTTGGCTATTCTGTGGAAATATCCCCAAAACCGAAAAAATCTTAGTTATGACTATCATAAAAAAAAACACATAAGCCAAGAAAGGGTGCATGGCAACCACAATATAACTTATATCCAAAAGACAAAAAAAAAATGCAACAAGTAGAGTCTTCCATTAAGTTAATACCTAAAAAACATGAACAACATCATAAGATCACGCAGGTATGACAAGAAGAAAGACAGCCCCCCTAGAAAAGTATCCATAAATCAAATATTAATATGAATAAACATGTGAAGTATAAGCAATATAATCCACTAACTCGTATTAATATATCAAAGATGTGTCTCTTCTTATATGACACAATCATAATCTCATCCTATAGAAATTTTCCTCCCATAAAGGCATTTCTAAAAAGAAACCCCCCCGCTCCCCCTTATTGACAACTACCATATCAATGGTTTGGCAAATCTCGCCCTATCATATAAGTTTTCTTCCCATTTTTTAGCATGAAAAAGTCAAAGTAAGGTAGAAATCCAACACACATATAAGGTATATAATATATAGCATGTACATAACAAAATCACAAGAATGTCAAGAACAAAAAGATTAAGATGCACGGTATAAGCATATAAACATGTGATAAAAAAATAATAGAATCATAAAGCACATGGGGTAAACGTATGCATAGGACAAATATAAGACACATGGGAACCACATGGGATAAAACTAAAAGCATGACATAGATTGTGAGTGAAAATGAATGAGAATAAAAAAAGATTTCAAAAAGTAATTAAAGAAAAAAATAATGAGATGATAATCACACAACACAAGAATATATGTGGTTCGACAACTTGCCTACATCCACGGAGAGGTAATTGTTTCTCTATTAAGTTCTCTCTAGTATCAAAATTACATTCCCATTTACCCTAGGATGGGGGTTACATTTATAGTAGTATAAAGTGATTGAGTTGTATAAGGAACTCCCCCAACTTGTTATTGGCTCGTATGGTGACTCTTGAATATCTCATTCGAGATTATTGGTAACCGATTGAGCCTATCAATATTAACATGATAAATGTTAGTATTTATCCATGTGACAAATGTGGTTACTGACTTCTTTTAGTAGTTAGGCCAGACGTGTCCACATTTTGCTGGGCTTGGTCGGCCATCCTCTAATTGGGCCTATTTAATTACTTAGGTCCCTATAATTGTCCCTGAAATCTCTGGGCTGGGATCTTTTCGGCAAGTAGATTTTATGTCCTATTTAGGGCCAAAGATTTTTGAAACTTGTTGATGAATTTGAATTGGTAGGGACTTGTGATTATGTTTAAATCTCTAGGGTGCGCTCGTCCGAGAAGAGAGAATTAAAAAGATCTCTTGGGCGTTGTACCTTATGATTACGCATGTGGTTTCAATTAGGATTTTATCAACACCAAACCGTAAATTTTCTTTCGATCTTCTTCATAGAAAAAACTCATAACTTTCTCCTTTGCATTCTTCCATCTTTGTAAGTCTTCGTCCTCATCTTTTACTTTTAAATCTTTCTTTTTATTTTTCATTTTTGCTTATCTTCAGTAGTGATAGTTTTATTCTTCAAAAATGTTGACCATCAATGGAAAAAGTGTTGAAGAATTCAGGAAGACCTATTCCATTCCTTCCTGGTTGGGCATCGACTGTGCCCCCATGCCCAAAGATGTCAGAGACATTGAAGGGGGGGGGGGGGGGGGCTGGATTTACACCTTGGTTGTGGTCCAAGGGGGTTTGACAGTTTCCCCAAATTCTTTGTTTTTAGATTTTTTTTGAATTCTTTGGGGTGATCCTTGCTCAGTGTGCCCCCAATACTTGGCGAATAGTCCATGGGGTTAACCATATAAATGAGCTTTATGGTACCCACCTAGGCATCCCATAGATCAGATATTGTTACATATGGTCTCATACTTCGAATGGCCTTCTCTACTTGAAAGTGAGAATGGCTTGAAAGGGTGTTGGTAGTAAACCTCCCTGATTCCAATAAAGGCTATTAGGACCAGGGGTTCATCACCAGAAATTGGCAACATCTACCGCTCATTGAGGGTGAAGAATGCTAAGGGTTTCTGTGCCCTAACTGGGCTGATGATCACATAGGTTAATACTTGTACTTCTGATCATTTATATTTTAGTTATTATTTTTTGTTGCTAATTTCCCTTCTCTTTTTTCTTTGAATATCTCGTAAGAAAAATAAGGAGCTTTCCCTTCAAGATATTAACATTGCCAATCTGCTAAAAGATTGAAGGGTGAGAGAGTACCTTCCTAACGGTGAGCGCCCCAGGTCGGCAACCTTTTTACTTTACACCAACATCACCACCAGCTTTACTTCTCGCCCGGTGGACGAGATATCGTGCTTCCTCTTCCTGGTAAGGAAACTTCTTTTTATTTTGAGTTTTTAGACGTTGGGTAAATTTAGTTAATGGAGGAGGAAAGTCCAATGGCTCCTACTAGGAAGAGATTCCTTTCTATTTCTGATGATGATGATGATGATGATGATGATGATGATGATGATGATGTGCTCCTCTCTAATAGGGCCAAGTCCCAAAATAAGTCAGAGGGTGAATCCTCAAAGTCTGACGACCCAAGCTTGGTTACAAGGAGAAATAACATAAGCAGAGGAAATAAGAGGAGGGAAAAAATATGAAGGGAAGAAGAAGGCTCTTATAGCCTATTCGAAGAAGAATAACATTACCCCTTCTTTCTCGACGTCTTTGAGGCCCAGTTTATGTCCCACAATCTAACCCTTGCCCCATTCTTACTGAGGAGGCAATGCTTACAAGCGATCACGAGTAATTGAGAGTGTTAGGACCTGACCAATTGTCCCTTTGAGCTACCAAACTCTTCCCATGGTAATAGATTTTTCCTCTATTTTATTTATTTTTTATTTCTGAGTCGTTCGGATATAACTTGCCAGTTTATTTATTTATTTTGCAATTCATGGCAGAGTTTGCTAGTCTTTTGGATGGTCGCACCGACCAGTAAAAAAATAATGAGGAGTTGGCGAAGGCACTCTACAAATCCTAGGAGGCCATAGACAATGCCTAGATGGCCTATGAGCTAGAGAAGAAGTCTATTATCGAGGCTATGCCCTTACTGAAGACCCATAATGATCTGCTGAAAATAAAGAATTCTCGATTGACCAAAGAG
This sequence comes from Sambucus nigra, assembly GCA_949130495.1. Classification (NCBI taxonomy): domain Eukaryota; kingdom Viridiplantae; phylum Streptophyta; class Magnoliopsida; order Dipsacales; family Adoxaceae; genus Sambucus; species Sambucus nigra. The sequence goes on along the minus strand of OX422210.1, from coordinate 554,127,689 downwards.
GTGGACCATATCCCCACCATCAAGGATGCTAGCTTCGAGCAAGGATAAATTGAGGCATATGATGATGACAAAATTCAAATTGCCTATTCTTGGAAGGTGAGCTTAAATAAATTCTAGGAAAAAGCTTTATTGGAAACTGGAGTCCCCCATGAGTTTGAGTTATTTGGCAGGCATTAGCCAGGTCCCCCTCCCACTGTTGATGAGGAGCCTTCCACCAACAAGCCTATCGATCAAGCTAAGAAGGTGGCATCCAAGGGGAAAGAGGCTAAGACGGAAGAGTAGGTGCATAAGTGAAGCCCATAATTCTAGGGTTTTCCTTTTTTACTCGTGCATTATAGTCTTTTCTTTCCTTGGATTGTAAGGGCTCTCCCCGCTTCTTATTTTTTTTAATGAAAACATTATTTTCATTTTCTTTTTATGTCACCTTATTATTCTGATGAAATGTTGCATGTTTTGCTTTGATATTATTGCCTATTGCTGAGGAGATTCCTTTTTCCAACAATTTAGACATCGTACTTAGGAAAAATGCTAGCGTGTAAGCTCGTCGAGCATTTATGGCTACCTGTAATTCTTTAAAAAAGAGGATTGAGGCCCACAAGAACCTGTCCACCTTGTTTGCGAAACTAAAGGATGAACTGAAGGACTTAGAACATCTAAGTGCTTCTCTCTAATAGGAGATAAAAGACTTAAAGGCACAACTGGTTGAGTCTAAATACATCGGTGCTATTGGTTCTTTGGTGCAGTCAAAGAATGACGAGCTGAAGAAAAAATTAGCTGAGTTTCAAGAGCAAGTTTAAAGGAGAGACGGTATGGTGATGGGACTGAGCCGTGGTATGAATAAGCTCTAGTACTTATTTAGAACGGGCTCTCAGGTACCCCGGTTGGCCGATTATGATGAGTGGTGGAAATATGCCCCTATATGGCTACAGGAAGCTCAAGACATTACTTACAAGCACGTCTGGCTGAACGCCCTCAAGGCTATCAAGGACCCCCACTTTGGTATATGCACCAAGCTGATTGTCCTGCATATAGCCAACCCCCTTTTAGTTGTGATGAGACCTGGGTCCCATTGGATACCATTCTCTTTCAGCTTATCGAGAGTTACCTGGAAGTTCATGACAGTGATGATGAATATAGGTCGAACTCTAACGATGGTCTGAGGAAGCAAATAAAATAATTTTTGACTCGTCGACCTTAAATTATTTTAGATATTTATGCTCTTTGTAAGTATTATGTAGTTGGTAATTTTTATAATCAGGCTCTTCCAAATGAATCAAGTTAATACCAATTCTTATACATTTACCCGGTCCATTTTGCCTTTGCATGCATTATTCTGTCTTTTTGACCTTTTAGGTCGTGTCATTACACTCCTTTAGGCCTATAAAAGACAATGGCAAAAATGCACTTAGTCTATGGGCAATCCACTCGCTCAAGATTTAGTCAGCCAAGAACTGTTGGTTTATTGCCTTGGGATCCCCCATAGGGCTTTTATCTTTCTTGGGAAATTCATAAGGTCGCTTGTATTGGTCGTAACAAAGACATGAGGGATTTAGTTTTAATTACAGTTAGCAAAATATGCCATAGTAATCAAGTTAAAGCATGATCAATAATCTTTTAAGGACTAAGAACCAAATTATAAGCATGTTACTTAGGAAACAATGTAAAGTAATCAAATAACTTAAGAGCATTGAGATATGGAAACAAGGGCCTTTATTTATAATAGGAACAATAAATTATGAGCAACAAAAGTTTTGAAATGAAAATTAGCATAAACTAAGTGCTGAAAGGTAAAATTAGTATCTAGCCTTTAGAGAGAGAGAGAGAGAGAGAGAGTATGAATGATTCATATATAGGTTTTGAAATGTATAAAACCCATCATGATTCCAATAATCAAAGTAAGAAATTCTGCGAGAATGTCTAAATATAGGCAAGTGCGAATAACATTCGAAGCCCATTCTTTAAACTTTTTCATGCGAATGGCAAAATCCCAAAAAAATGTATAAACAAAAATGGGCAATTACCACCTTTCTAACATTTCGTGCGGATAAATGTTATATTTTTTGTGCGGACAAAAATGGGAAAAAAGTTTCCCTCAGTTACTTTTCAAACATCGTGCAAATGGGTGTTAAAGTATGGTGTGCGCGAGAAAATGGAAAGAAACTAGAATTCAGAGAAATAATCTATAAAGGGCTTTTAAGCCTAAAGAATCCCAAAATAATCCATCTCCCTCAAATATGCAATGCAAATGATACAACATGTCTATTTTTTATATTTTTTTATTTTTACAAAAAAGAAAAAGTAAGCAAAAATAACTATATACATATACAAGAAATATAAGATTCAAACTTAACGATTTATCCAATATCAACACCAAAAGCCTCATTAAACACATCAACTCTTCATAGTTGATTTCACAAGAATTTGCTCAAACATATTTATCTTAATTAAAATAAAAATTCAAAAAGATGTGAGATTATATATAATGCCATGTATGTGCATATTGAACAAATAATTAACAAGTTTTTCAAATAGAATTGTATTCCAACAATTTGAGAACTAATTCGTTAAGCACACATCACATATTATAGACTACCAATAAGTTTTATCCACTTTTAACTCCCGCAATAACTCACGGACCATGGATGTGTTTGCCACACTAAAACGTAAAAACAGTCGTGAACACTATTAGTGTTGGATGAGCTCTATATAGAATAAACTCTTAGGACATCTCACCAGATGGATAAAATTTATGAACCTCTATGCGTGGATTAAAATGGAAGTGAATAACTCTCATAAGGGAGGACCATTATGAGTGACGCAAACAGTAGAACAATCACCTATAAGCTATTGAGCTGTAGGATCAGACATGGGAGCACGATTAGTGCACTTGAATGTGCATCTCACTTCAATGGTGGATGACTCTCCAAAGCCACTATATCCACCATATATAAGCACTTTACTTTTCTATCACGCAACATTGAAAAGGAAAACATAGGAAAATCTCTTAAAATTATAAATAACCAAAAAAGGGTCAAATCAACTCACCAAAAACATATATACGTGTAATGACAAATGATTACATCGATAAGATCACTCAAAAACATAAAAACGTGAAATAAGGTGATGAAATAGTGAGAAAGATCTCTAGGACATGGTATAATTCAAGTATGAATCAAATGATGATAATATGCATAATCAGATACTAAAAGAAGCTGTATGGAATCAAATCTACGTAACAAATGACAATGAAGATTAAAGAAATTGAGTATCTTCGTCAAATCTGATAAAAAAAACTACCGAACGAAAAACCTAGCGTTTGAAAGTGCCAATCTTCAAATCCAAACACCAAACAAAGACCAAATCACGAATCAAGGATGAAAATGCATTTATAAGGATTTTGGACTAGTATCTAGCCTTTAGAGGGAGAGGGAGAGAGAGAGAGAGATAGATAATGAGAATGAATGATTCATATATAGGTTTTAAAATGTATAAAACCCATCATAATCCTAACAATCAAACTAGGAAATTCTATGAGAGTGGCTAAAAATAGGTAAGTCTGAACTACCTTCGAAGCCCATTCTTTAGACTATTAGTGCGAACGGTAAAATCCTAAAAAAAATGTGCAAACAAAAACGAGCAATTACCTCCTCTCTAACGTTTCATGCGGACGGATGTTTTTTTTGTGCGTACAAAAATGGGAAGAAAGTTTCCCTTAATTACTTTTCAAACATCGTGCGAATGGGTGTAAAAGTATGGTGTGCGCAAGAAAATAGGAAGACATGGGAAAATTACTCTATAAACGACTTCTAGCCTAAATAATGAGATAATTATATTTAAGTCCCATTTATGAGGTCAACATACATATAAGTCCCATTGACTTTTTTATAACCTTTAAAGTCCCACTATACAAAACCGTTCGGTTAAACTCCAAAGAAATGACTGAAATACCCATCAATTCCCAACCGGAGAACTCGTAACCGAACGGTTTCCTCCTTCCTTCCTATTTCAATGGGAGTTTTCAAATTTCAAACTCATCATTGAATGGATTTTCTTACAACCATCCAAGCGTCCAGTTTCAAAACCCTTACCATTTTCGTTAAACTCCGGACGAAGGTTTATCAAACTCAGATTTGTTTACTGGTGTCCGTGGTGTGGTATTTCGTACATTTTTTTATAAAATCTCCTGCTACATTTAAAGAGAAATTTTATTTTGGTTTTTGAAACATTTTCTTTGGTTTTATTTTGGTTTTTGAAAGATTTTTCTTTATCTCAATTTTGATGTATTTCTTTCAACCACTGCTTACTTCTACATAACTTTGTTTTGGTGTTTAAATGGTTTTCTTGCATTTGCAGTGGGTATGGCGTATTTACGATGTTGTATATATGGAATTTATTATTTTTTACTCGTTCTGTTATGGTTTTTACAAATTTACGATGTTGGGGAACATTGTTGCAACATACATTAGGAAAAAAAGTAATTTAATTTATTGACCGGACATTCTTAGAATTTACAGTGTTGTTTGTAGCATTATTTTTTGGGTTTGTATAGTTTGTTCCGCGCAAACACATACTTCAAAAAAAGGTCACATATGTGTTTTGATTTGAGGGTATGGTGTGTTTGTTGATAATTTTAGATTTGATTGAATACGATTTGCTTGGCAGCATCGTTTAAACTCTGTTTTGTGTTATAGTATTGTTTTACATAGTGTTTTGTGCGTACATGTTGTGTAGCAGTTATAACAGTAAGGTTTACGTCTGACCTGTTTGAGGTTATACATTAATAATTGACTTACATACCTCAAACATTAACATTTACTGTATGATATATACTATGAAACATGTCGAGAGTTCAACACACAATAAAATAATATAAAAATAGTTTAAACGTTTCCATCGTTGTTTATATTCATGCGACATTCAAATTCATATGAATATACTAATATCAGGTGTTTAACATAAGCAGATAGTATGGTGAGGAGACATTACATAGGTTTTGACTTACTTTCATTTTTTGTTGTAGTGATCATGGAAGTGTTTGTCACATTGTTTTGCAAGTATATGGATAGGACATTTGTCAAGATGTTACAAGATCGAACGACTGTTATGGAGTTGGTTGACTATATTCGTAGCAGGTGGATTGATTTAGCTGATGCCAAAACTGCATTGTCTTAGAATTTAGGAGGGCACCCTCAATGTGCACTTGATTTTGATGAGTATATTTCAACAATGTTATCATATTGTCATAAACACGGCATTGAAACTGTGGATGTAAATATAATGACTCGGGAGGTGGTTCTAAGTGATGGAGAAGGGATTTTCGATGATTGTAATGATGACATTTTAGTCGAAGATGCAGATTTTGAGTGTTTGGATGAGGTATTGCATGAAGAAAGTCGTATTACAACTAAACGTTTGTTTTCATTTGGTTGGTCGGATGGTATTGCTAAGGTTGGTCAACGATATAGAGGTGGGGTGGCTGAATTCCGTTATGTGCTTTGTAAGTATGTAGCAGAAGTTGGATTTGAATTCAACTACAGGAAGAATGATTTGAAACGAGTTACCGCTGTGTGTAAGTACAGAAAATCGACAGGATGTGGTTGGTTTGTTCATGGAAGGGTTGACACGGTTAACGGATTTTTTTTCTGTTAAGAAATTTAATGATGAGCACACGTGTGGAGTTGCATATAGAATTCGTAAACATAGCCGTTTGACTTCGAGCGTAATTGCGAACGAAATAACAAATCGCATAAGAAAAAATAATATGACTCGACCCATTGACATTGTCACATATATTTCAGATGAGTATGGATATGATCTTGAATATAGCACGGCATGGAGGGCTGTAGAAAAAGCGAAGAGACGTGTGTTCGGTGATGAATCACTTTCATTTGACAAGTTAAGATGGTATGTTGACGTGGCTATGGATTCAAACCCCGGTAGTCATTTGTCGATCGAATACAATTCTAATAGTGGTCGATTCAAAAGGATGTTCGTATCATTTCATGCATGTATAGAGGGTTTCAAGTAGTGTCGACCCCTGATATTCTTGGATAGCACGTTTTTGAAAAGCAGGTACAAAGGAAATCTATTGGCGGCGATGGGGAAAAATGAAAATCAAGGTATTTACATTAGCATTCTTCCAAACGTTGATTAGTACTTAATATACTACATGTTTAGAGGGTACAAATGATGTGCCAGTAATATGTTTTCTGAAATTGACATATTGTATGACAATATGTCAAATATATTGAAATCATGGTACAGTTTGTATTTCTACTAATGATTACATTCAACAAACTATGTACGGGTAGTAATTGTTTGGGTGGTGCATAGTACTTTACATTGTAAACAATACGATTGAATGGGTGAGTAATCTGGTTATTTTGTGCATACACGCTATGTAGCAAGTCTAACAGTAAAGTTTATTGTATGACATGTTACATCTTTTACATGACTAATTGACCTACATATTGCATACAGTGAACTTTCCTGTTAGATATGCTGCACAGCGTGCATGGACTACATGACTAGATCAATCAGGCAGTATATTTTTTCTCATTCTAATGTTTTTTTTGTCTTATTTCATAGGCATGTTTCCCATAGCTTTCTCCATTGTTGACTCGGAGAATGATGATAACTGGGAATGGTTCATGATTCATTTTTCAAAGATCATTGACTCCTCAATGGTTTACACATTTATTTTCGATCGTAACAATGGATTGCTGAAGTTGGTTCCAAAAGTATTCCCCGATTCACATCATGGATATTGTTTGCAACACTTGAAATGTAATTTAAGGGAGAAGTTAATTGGGATTCATAGTAAAGTGAAGGAAAAAATCATTGAAATATTCGTACTCTGCGCTTATGCACCTGATGAAGAAACCTTCAACAAACGTATGGCTTGGTTGTTGATTGAAGGAGGACAGAGAGTTCTTGACTTTTTCCCCATGATATCGAATGAACATTGGAGCAATGCACATTTTGGTGGTCAACGTTATGGTGAAATGTATTCAAATGTGGCTGAGTCCTTTAACTCTTGGATACGTGATGCTCATCACCTCCCAATCACAGACTTAGTAGATACAATTAGATGTAAGATTATGAAGTTGAGCGCTATTAGGTGAGACGAAGCGAAAGCATGGACCGATTACCTTTGTCTACGTATGAATCGCCATTTCAGAGAGTCGTTGGAGATAGGTCGTACTTGGGTTATGAACAAGGCAAGTGAATGCATATTCGAGGTTCGGTCGGATGAAGTTTTTAATGTTAATATGCAGTACATGATGTGCTCATATTGTAAATGGCAGCTGAATGGTTTTTCGTGTGATCATGCGTCTATCGTAATTCAGAGACGCGGGTACGAGTTGAAGGATTACATTGATGATATTTTCTCAGTCAATTTCTTCTTGAAAACGTATGGGTTTGCAATACTACCATTTACTTCATTTAATAGAGTAAACTTATCTTCTAATGATGCGATAATCACACCACCAGATGTTAAACGTCCTTCGGGTAGACCGAAGACCAAATGTATTAATTCGAGGGGCGACGAAGGAAAGTCTGTAACATGTAGCAGGTGCACAAAATCTGGGCATCACAACAGGAAGACGTGTGTAGAACCGTTGAATGAGTTATGATGTATTTGCATTTTTTACTATAGTATGTTTTCAAATGTAGCTCATTACTGTATATAATTTGATGAAGTTTTATTAGTTTTCAACTACACAATAAATTTTATTGTATACAATGGTCACATATTACAAATGAATAATTGTATTATGATATTTCAACATCAATGTTAATGTGTCGACATCTCAACCATTCATGAATGTAGAAAAATTTACCAGATCAACTTAACATAATCGTGAATACTCAATGACCGTTGGATGCATTTCGTTCAGAAGAAAAATATACTTCGTGAGTTTTCTATTCATCTCGTACATGCACGATGTGCAGTAGGTCAAACAGTAAAGTTTACATTATGACATACGTAAGTCAATTAGTCATGTGTAAGGCAAAAAATCACATCTGTTAAACTTCGCTGTTAGACCTGCTGCACAACGTTCATGCACGACATAACTAAAAAATGACACAATGTTATTTGGTCATTCAGAAAATAATTTTTTTTTGGGTTTCGAATCCCCCTATAGTTCAACACCAATGTGAATTTGACTCAGATCACAAAATGAGTAAATGATTCCCTTCTTCTAATAAACTTCACATAATCATAACTAATCAATGACCGTTGGATACATGTCAAGCAGCAGTAATATAGACTTCGTGAGTTATTTAGACATGTCGTGCATGCACGCCGTGAAGCAGGTCTAACAGTAAAGTTTACTGTATGACATATGTAAGTCAATTAGTCATGGAAAAGTTGAAACAGGTCATACAGTAAACTTTACTGTTAGACCTGCTTCATAGCGTGCATGCACGACATGTCTAGATACCGAAACTACAATGTTACATGGTCATTCAGATGTAGCTTAGTGCTTTAATTCTTTTTACATAATCGTGAATACTCAATGATCGTTGGATACACGTCGTTCAGAAGCAAAATATACTTCATGAGTTTTCTATTCATGTCATACATGCACAATGTGCAATAGGTCAAACAGTAAAGTTTATGTTGTGACATACGTAAGTCAAGTAGTCATGTGTAAGGCAAAACGGCCCGTCTGTTAAACTTCACTGTTAGACCTACTGCACAACGTTTATGCACGACATGACTAAAAAATGACACATCAATGTTATTTGGTCATTCAGAAAACAAATTTTTTTCGGGTTTCGAAGCCCCCTATAATTCAACATCTGTAGAAGGGTGTCTACCTATAAAAAAAGTAAATAAAATAAAAATACTTTTTCTATTAATGACATTCGAGAGGTGCCCCGCAAGGGCCACCGAAGAAGTCCAAGATTGAAAAGTGCCATTGCAAGGGTCACTGCCACTGCAAAGGTCACTGCAGCAACGACATTCGAGAGGTGCCCCGCAAGGGCCACCGCAGAAGTCCAAGATTGAGAAGTGCCACTGCAAGGGTCACTGCCACTGCAAAGGTTACTACAGCAATGACATTCGAGAGATTCCCGCAAGGGCCACCGCAGAAGTCCAAGATCGAAAAGTGCCACCACAAGGGTCACTGCCACTGCAAAGGTCACTGCAGCAATGACATTCGAGAGGTGCCCCACAAGGACCACCGTAGAAGTCCAAGATTGAGAAATGCCACTACAAGGGTCACTGCCAGTGCAAGGGTCACCGCAACAATGACATTCGAGAGGTGCCCACAAGGGCCATCGCAGAAGTCCAAGATTGAAAAGTGACACCGCAAGGATCACTGTCACTGCAAAGGTCATTGCAGCAATGACATTCGAGAGGTGCCCCGCAAGGGACACCGCAGAAGTCCAAGATTGAGAAGTGTCACTGCAAGGGTCACTGCCACTGCAAGGGTCATCGCAGCAATGACATTCGAGAGGTGCCCCGCAAGGGTTACTGCATAAGTCCAAAATTAAGAAGTGCCACTGCAAGGGTCACTGTCACTGCAAGGGTCACTGCAGCAATGCCATGCGAGAGGTGCCCCGCAAGGGCCACCGCAGAAGTCCAAGATTGAGAAGTGCCACTGTAAGGGTCACTGCCACTGCAAAAGTTACTGCAGCAGAAGTTCAAGATTGAGAAGTGCAACTGCAAGGGTTACTGCAGCAATGACATTCGAGAGGTGCCCCGCAAGGGCCACCGCAGAAGTCCAAGATTGAGAAGTGCCACTTCAAGGGTCACTGCCACTGCAAGGGTCACTGCAGAAATGTTATCCGAGAAGTGCCACCGCAAGGGTTCCGACAGAAACTCATATTGAGAAGGAACCCACCCAGGGTGGCCAGGATGAGGGAGCGGCTACCACGAGAAACTCCTTATCATGAAATGTCATTTTTTAATAGAACAAAAGTATTAACACTTTGCTTCCTTATATAGGTTGCCTAGTTGAGCAAGCAGGGCTCAAGAAGGCTAGTTGGGACCTCCTGGGAGTTTTGGTTTGGCGGCTGAAGGACAAGGTATGTTGAGCAAGCTCAACCACTTAGCACTATAGGATTGAGAGAATACTAGTAGGAAGACCCAGAAATCACTCAAGACTACACACACATCACACTTGGTCACAAGTGAAGTGAGGAACCAAAGAGTTGGCTACTCACAAGAAATAAACTCTTTATAAAAAAAAATGACTTTTCCAGAAGAGGGGGTCCACGAGGTCCCTCTCAAGAAAAATAATAATTTTAGAAGAGAGTGGTCCTTAAGGCCTCCTCTCTCAAGATTTGAAAAATTGCACCACAAGTTACCGTTTTAAAAGATAATTACCAAATCTGATATCTTGTCTTCATTAGGGGACATATGTGCTTTTTGACTTTGGTCGGCGCCAGGTGGCGCCTGTAGAAGGGGACAGGCAAGGCTGCCTACAGGTAGGGACAAATGGTACACTTCAGACATTGTTCCCCACCAACCCTCTCAATTTTGGAGCCCAAAAAATGCCAACTCATCCCTAATGCCCTAGTATATAGACCTCTGGGAAAGGTCAATAGATAGACAATTGAAATTGCACTGTTACTCTGCTAAAATCTCACCAAACCTACCTAGTATTCTCTCCCTACTCATTCTCTTAGTGTTGAGTGCCTTGTTACTTCACTCCCCACTGACAGCCATCATTCTCAGGTGTTTCCCTTGAGAAAATTACTATTTTTGCTGTGAAAGTTCATCTTCTTGCAGGGAGTGAGTTGAAGCTTGAGTTCCATTATTTCTAGAAGGAGAAGGTTTCTTGAGAAGTTGCACCAGAAAAACTTGAAAACCTTGTAGACAACGTCCATTGGAGTGGGTCACGCCTCACCCTTTCCAGTTATTCATAGACCCCAGTCTCAATGCCCTCATACATTTGGCAACTCTGCTGGGGAGGTATTCTTACTTTAATGGACAAAGAAGATTTCAATGTCTCTAAGCAATTGGTTTTTGAGGACACTCCGTCTGGTAATGGAGCTCACAGTGACCAGACTACCCAGGAAGAAGTGGTGGTAATTGGAGCCAAGGCGCCTGCGCCTCAGGGAGGGCAAACCAGTTTTCTGACAGTGGCTCTAATGGCAGGTATGAATCCTATGGCAATATTTTTTTACTTCTTAAAGAAAAATAACGTGGACCTATCAAGATTGGGTCAAGGTTGTGTGACACCTGATGCTCCCCCTTCTGGAGCGGTAGCCACCCCTATTACGATTTCAGTAGAGACGATTCCGTCTCGGAAGGTGGCGTCGGAGCAGGCTCTGGCGCAAATAGGTTCGCAAGCTGCTAAAAGCATGTGTTTAGAAGAGTCACCCTCTAAGGCTGTCACTATGGAGGAAGTGATGAAGATCCTTTCCTCCTCTAAGAGGGAGGGTTCCCACCTATACGAGGAGTTGCAAGACCCCTATTCGCAGGAAGTAAGTGAGAAGCCATACCCTGAGGGGTATATTCCACCAAAATTTATAAAGTTCGGCAGTAAGGGGGAGAACCCTAGAGAACACGTGAAGAGGTTTGTCAAATACTTGGGAATACATGCTGGCGACAAGAACCTGAGGTTGAGGGAGTTCTCTAAGACCCTCACTGGGAAGGATTATACATGGTATTCCCACTTAGCGCCTAACAGCATCCCTACTTGGGAAGAGATGCACATCCAGTTCCTCCAAAAGTTCTTTGTACCGAAGGACGAATTTACATTAAGGCTCCTAGCACAAGAGGTCCAGAAGCCACGAGAAGAGTTGATGCACTACATCAAGAAATTTTGTGAGAGGGCCTTAGATGTCCTCGAGGACGTGGCGGAGGCCAGGTTACTGCAGATATGTGTGGAAGGACTCTTAGAAGAGTAAAAGTTGCACTTGATCAACGAAACTAGAGATGGAACTTTTAGAGAATTCACCAGGGCTGCTAGCAACATAGCTATGATAATCAAACTAAGAGCCCTGGGCTGGAGGACACAAGTCCCACTGACTTCGAGAGGTTTCAAGTTTCAAGGAGGCAAGCGGTTAACTATGTGGATGGGAGTCCCAAAGGGAAGAAGGGAGGCTCGAAAGCTAAGACTGGCAGTCCCAGCAACAAGAGAAAGTTTGGGGAAGATACCCCGCCACCACTACCATACAGCGTAGCTGAGGCTATGAACTGTTACCGTACCTTAGTACGAGCAGGGGTAGCAGGACCTCCTCACTTGAAAGGAGAAACCCCCACTGCAGATGACAAAGCCAATCCGAAGTACGGTGAGTTGCACCAACGGGTGCAGCATTCTACCAAAGATTGTTACTACTTGTGAAGGATCATTGGCAAAAAGGTGGCCAATGGTACCTTGCAGATACCACCTGTGGATGTTAACGAGAACCCACTTCCTATGCATCACTTTGGTATCGCCAACATGGTAGTTTCCTATGACGAAGAAGCTACAAAAATTCTGATGAAGTGGGAAAGTGGCGAGCAGTTATGCGAGGAGTTAGAAAATATATCATTAAGCAGACTTGAGCTAGAAAGAAAGCAAGAGGACTGGTTCTTCACTCTGGAACAAGAAGATGGAAGTGGGGAAGTTGAGGAAGTGACTCTCTCAGAGGGTGAGGTAGATGTCATTCTCACTCTAGATGAGGGAGGGACCTCCGAAGCGGAGTATGGTTGCAGTGACCAGACGTACGAGGTAGACTTGGATTCTGAATGTGAGGCCATAGCAAGGAGCCCCAAGTTCAAGTGGCTTTTCGACCAGATAGGGGTGAAGTACGACCCAAGGGTGTCCATCAAGAGGAAAGTCTTAGAGGCAGTGCAACAGCGAGGAGATCCTTCGCTAAATTGGTAGGGGCCAATCGGAAGGATGATTAAGAAGTATACTTCTGAAGTGGTATTTTCAGAAGCAGATAGGTTGGTGCCTTACTTCCACAACCGCCCGCTGTATGTTACAGCCACGGTTAATGGAGTCTCATTTTCGAGGGCGTTAATGGATGGGGGAGCATTTATTAACATCATGTCCATCATTACATTATATGAAACAATAATTGACCAAGGGAAGGTGGTTCCTGTGCCACTGGTAATTTCCAAATTCGATAATGCCGGAATGCAGTCTATTGGATACGTGAATGTGGGATTCAAGTTGGGAAATTTCCCCTCCCATATCAACTTCCATGTTATTAATGCTAACACTAGCTACCAATTGCTCATTGGAAGGTTATGGATGCACACTCATGGCATAGTGCCTTCCACCTACCATCAATGTGCAAAAGCAAACATTATAGGTACGGAGATAGTGATAAAGGCCACGCAGAGACCCTTCGTCATTGAGGAGGACCACCTAGTGGATGCTGCCTTCTACACTAAGTTAGATGAGGAAAGAAAGGTCTCTGCAAGAAAGTTAGAAAGGATAAAGGTAGCCGAGGGAAGCGTCCCGCAGAAGAAATCTGTTCATGACCGTCTAGGGGGGAGGGTGATTACCCACATGGCAAAAGGCAAGAGGAAAGTAGAGGAGGTGTCTAGGCCTCCTCGAACCTGCAAAAAGGTGGTATTGCCTAATGGAAAGATCATCTACCGCTTATAACGATCTGCATGGGCAGTGTTCTGGGATGAGAGCACCGACTCGGCCCCTGAGTGTTTCATTGTTGATGAATTCCATATCGTTGAGCATGTCGAGGAACCAGAAGAAGCTTCGGAATGCATGCAAGATGGACCTAGAGAACAACTCCAAGAATTGGAAGAAATCAAGTTGGGATCAGAAGGGGGTGAGAGTAGACCCATTCTAATCTCCAAGTGTCTAGAACCGAAGCATAAGGAAGAGCTCATTGGGCTACTTAGGGAGTTCACTGATGTATTTGCGTGGACGTACACGGAGATGCCAGGAATAGATGCAGAAGTGAGCTCCCATAGATTTAACATCCTTCCCAATGCCCTTTCGATAAGGCAAGCCACACATACATACAAAGCGAACCTTGACTTGAAGATAAAAGATGAGGTGGAGAAGTTTTTGGCGGCAGGGTTCATCAAGCCTATTCAACACCCCATATGGCTTTCCAGCATAGTGCCAGTGGCGAAAAAAGACAAGAGCCAAATCAGAATCTGTGTAGATTTTCGTGACTTGAACAGGGCATGTCCTAAGGATGAATTCCCACTACCAAGTATAGACAGCTTAGTGGACGCCACCGTGGGACATGATATGTATAGCTTCATGGATGGGTACGTTGGCTATAACCAGATTAAAATGGACCCTGTCGATGCAAAAAAGACTGCCTTCCGCACACCATTAGGGAACTTTCATTATACAATCATGCCCTTTGGATTGAAGAATGACGGGGACACGTACCAGCGGACCATGATGGTAATTTTTCATGACCTATTTCATGACATACTAGAATTCTATGTGGATGACCTAGTGGTGAAATATAAGAAAGAAAGCAAGCATATATAGGATCTTAGGAGAGTATTCGAAAGGTGCCGCCGATACAAGATGAGGATGAACCCCTCAAAATGTGCCTTTGGGGTTACTGCAGGGAAGTTCTTAGGCTTTGTTGTGAATAGACAAGGGGTGAAAGTGGATGCAGAGAAGATGAAAGCCATTATGATGATGCCACCGCCCAAGAGTCAGAGGAAACTTAAGAGCTTCCTAGGAAAGGAATCCTACCTGTGGAGGTTTATACCTGCGCTGGCAGAAGTAACTCATCCGTTCGTGCCTCTACTAAAAGACAAAGCCAAGTGGGTTTGGGGAGAGAGACAGGAGAAAGCGTTTGAGAAGATTAAAGAAATCCTAGCCTCTCCTTCCATGATGATTCCCCCTGAATCCGGAGCACCACTGTTGCTCTACCTTATTTCTACAGAGAGGTCGATAAGGGCCCTCTTGGCTCAAGAGAAAGAAGGAGTGGAAAAGTCGGTCTACTATCTGTCAGGAGTGATCTCTGGAATAGAATCGAGGTACACCAGCATTGAGAGACACTGCCCAACATTGGTGTTTGTGGCCCAGAAGTTGAGACACTATCTTCTGGAATTCACAATCCATATAGTCACCAAGTCTGATCCCACCAAGTATCTCCTCGCGCGGACTATACTCATGGGACGAGCCGCAAGGTGGTTTTTGATCTTGTCAGAATATGACCTAAAATATGTAGTGCCTAAGGCCATTAAAAGCCAAGCAGTAGCAGATATGCTTGCCCACTTCCCAAGTGGAGTTTTCGAACCGCCTAGTGAAGAGCTACCCAGAGAGAGCTTTCAAGCATGCATGGCGAAAGAGGTGAAGAAGTGGTCTATGGAGTTTGATGGTTCAAGTTCTTAAGGAATAGGTGGAGCTGGCATCATACTCTCACATGGGAAAGAGAAGATCACTCTCTCCTTCAAGTTAGATTTCAAATGCTCAAATAATGAAGTTGAGTACGAAGCCCTCATTCTAGGGATGTTGGAGGCACTTAGAAGAGGAGTCAGGGTATTGTGCATACGAGGGGGCTCCAATTTGGTAGTGAGGCAGGTCAATGGGGAGTTCTCCCTTAAGCACGCCAACTTAGCGCCTTACAGACACATCATCTAAAGGCTGCTGGGACAATTCTTAGAAGTAACTGTGGAGAGGTAGGCGCGAATGATGAATAGGCACCCTGACGCGCTCGCCACCATAACACAAAAGCTGGACATGGAGGAGTCTGAAGCAACCATCACAATGAGGCAGAGAACAGTACCCACTACTGTAAAATCCTTATTCCCAAGCAACGAGCCAGAAGATTAGAGGCATCTGGTGGTGAAGTAACTTGAAACGAGAGAAGGGACAATGAAAATATTAGAGTTAGCCAACTACCATGTGCTGCAAGGAACTCTCTACTTCAAAAGTCTGGCAAGGTGCGTCGGTGAGCAAAAAGCCAAGGAGAGGTTAATAGAAATGCACCAAAAGCACTTTGGAGATACTGATGTTCCCCTTTATAGACGATTGCAGCGAGGTGGGCATTATTGGCCTGCCATGAGCGCAGAAGCGACCCACTTGCAACAAAGTTGTTTAAAGTGCCAAGCTAATTTTGACCAGCCGACGGAGGCTAACTTTGTGGAAGCCTTCGAAGATTGGAGACAGCCGTACCTAGCATATCTGAAGAATGGAGAGCTGCCCACCGAGAGAGCGGATGAAATTTACCTTAGAAAAAGAATAGCTCGTTTCTACTTAGTCGAAGGAGAGTTATACAGGAAGGGATACAACGAGAAGGCATTAAGGTGCGTGGCCAAAGAAGACGTGGAGAGAGTGATGAAAGAAGCTCATGATCCCTCCCACATGGGGGCGCCAAACTGTATGACCAACTGATGACGCTGGGATAATACTGGTCGACCATGGAGGCCGACTCCATTGGGTATGTGAAGAAGTGTAGAGCATGTCAAGTTCATGGAAACATGGTGCACGCTCCCTCTATCAGTATGCAAATCTTGGTAGTTCCTTATCCCTTCCATATATGGGCTTTCGACCTGGTGGGAAAGATCACACCGGCATCTCACGGCAAGGCTTTTATCATTGTGGCTACAGAATTGTACACCAAATGGACGGAAGCCATTCCTCTAAGGAGAGTCACCGCCCAAGTGGTAACCCAGTTTATAAAGGAGTATATCATATGCAGGTTTGGTATACCCAAGGTGATCTTAACGGATAATGGGAAGCAATTCGTATGCAAGGAGGTGGACCTCCTCACAAATAAATATAAAATTATGCATAATAGCTCAACCATATCCTACCTGTTTAGGCACATATTCTTCACATTTATCCCCTTAATTTCAGTATTTTTATGATCCCGTGTAGTGTAAATAGCTTGAATTTGTCTCAAATGTATTCTACTAACCTTTTTTGGCAAGTATTTCTTGTTTTGTGTATTTCTCATGTGTTTTACAGGTATTTCACGCAAGTTAGTGCAAAGGAGAACTCAAAACAGTGAAAGAAACCTTGAAATAGAGAGTTGAAGGGCATTTTCGTAATTTTTCAGCCTCAGTCGGGAGGTGGGGCCAACTAGAAAGTTGAAGAGCTCTAAATTACAAGAATACTGGAAAAAACGGCACCTCAATCCGAGCTACGGTGAAGAAGTTACGATGTTTTGAAGTTGCGGGATAATGAAGATTCTGGATGTGCGGATTTCTGTCATTTCTTATGCATTTAATGCAGTGCAACTCTTGGAAAACTTGTTCCACAAGCACTATTGGTTGTCAATTTCGAGATTTTGTGCTATAAAATCCCATGACCTACATCAATTGAAGAGGAGTTGATGGAGTTGCTAGAGAGAGGCTAGGTTAGGAGTAGGTTAGAAGTGCTAGATTGAATTTTAGGGTTAGCTTTTGAGAGCAAATTTTCTATTCCTTCAAGAGTTTTCATGAATCCTATTTTGTAAGAATTTCTGAATCCCAATCCCGTTCTTGTTGCTGAATTCAAGTAATCTCATTTCCATTCTCTTGTTTTATTATTTGCAATTTATTTATAATGTCTTGTAGATCCTTAATGTTGTGTATGAATTTGTTTTTTTTAATCCAATCATGAGTAGCTAAATTCTCAAGGGTTGGGGTACATGAACTCAATCCTAATACAAATTATTTGTATGGAAAATTAGAAAATAAATGAAAATATTGGTTGAATCGTGAATGAAAATCATATATGCATTGTCATATCTTTTAATCTCTCTTGCCCTAGGTACTTGGGATGTTTAAGAATGCTTTGTATGTATAATTTGTCGTTCACCGCCTTATATTGATCTTTGATTTCATATGATGCGGTCTTTAATCTCATATATGTAATGCTTAGTGATGATAAGGACTGGATTTAATCAAGAATTTTGATTTATAATTCTAGTATTCTAAAGGATAATTTGTTAAGGATTGAGGGATTGTACCCTACCCTATTTTCTCCCATTTGTCAGATCTAATTTCTTTTACACTTTTCAGTTTGTTTTTCTTAAGTAACTTTTTAATAGAAATTTTCCCAATCATCATCTTTTTCATTTTTATTTTAGAAGTAATAAATCAATTAAATTCTATAAAACATTCCCTGTGGATTCGATACCCAGACTTACTACTATACTCCATAAAAGTGTAGTTAAAAGTTTAGGTTTTTTTTGTATTGAGGTTGGAAGCCGATAACAACGACTAGCGTATTACACGGACGCTCGGTTTTTCCACTCGATCAAAATGGCGCCGTTGCCGGGGAGTGTTTGTTATAGATTATAATTGACTTACTACTTCGTAAAAAAAAAAAATCAAAAAAATAAATAAAAAAGAAAAATGTGTGTCACGTTCTTGAATTGCTCAATTTGAAATGTCTTACTTTAACTCTTTTGGTGGATTTAATTGTTATGCTAATAGTGAGGAGGAGGAGGTACTCAAGACTTATGATCATTGGATCAATATCACTAAAGATGATTATATTAAATACAAGCCTAGTGCTAGGAAAATCCAAATTTATCAAAATCAATTGCTTGAAGAAGAAAGACTTGAAAAAGAATATCGAGAAAAAAATCGTTATTGGGAGCAAGAGTTAGATGCATTATTTGAACCCAATGAGGATTTTTTTTCCGATAGTTTTGAAGATGAAGTAAGTTTTCAACCAAATGAGGAATTCGAGGTACTAGAACCAAGGAAGCCTACTTTTGAAGAACTCTTGCTTGATTTAAAAAAGCAATCTGATGACCTTGATGTTACCGAGTTGAAAATTGCAACACTTTGCAAGGAGTTGAATGATAATTTGGACAACTTAGAGAAGGTCGAGACTTGCGCTTCACCTAATACTTTTGAGAATGAAATCATTAATAGTGATCCAAGTTCTTTTGAATATCCACCTCTTATAAATATTTCATAACCTCTTGAGGTTGATGATCATTTGTCTCCTTGTGTACCCACTATTATCGAACCATTAAATCCATCACAAGAACTAGATGAATGTCTTGAGGATGTTGATCCGATTCTTGTATGGGAATATTTTTTTGAGATGCTTCATCTTACGGGCCATACACTTAGACGTGTCACTCCACCAGATCCAACTGAAAATTTTAGAGGACAAGATCTTGAGAACATTCCACGGGACATAGGAGAACACTCCTTGAGCGTTAGCGAAAGAGAAAATTTAGAGGGCATCAAGAGAGATTCATTGGGTTACCTAGAAGAGAGAGAATGGCAAGACACGATAGATACATTTCTTCTAGGTGAGATAGAAACAAAGCAAGGGGGAGACCTAGAAGATTTGAGCTTAGCGGAATTTGAGATAGAATTCGACTCGGTGAATGAGAACATCACTCTTGAAATTGAATCATTTTGGGCCTCACTTGGTCACTTAGATGAGAGCGAGTTGAATGACAGGATAGATAAATTCTCTGTTTCTGAACATGCCCCACCTCGAGGTCTCAGTGAAATTTTTTGGGGAGAAGATTTTGAGGACAAGCACTCTATGCTTAAATTATTTTCCAAGATGGACTCTTCCCTTTTTGTATGACCCTCTTCCCATACTACTTGAACAATCTTTTAGAGGTGATTCTATTTTTCTTAGATCCCAATGGTACTTGTCCCCCTGTGCACCCAAATTTTTAATCCCTCTAAATTTTTTAATTGGTGATGGTGCATTTTTTAAAATTTGCACATGCCTTCCGTTTTTCAAACGGAATTCTTATTTTTCGGGAGGCATGCACTCTAGTGAGGGTACACCATTAATCCCTCAAAGTCAAATTGTATTTTGGGTGGACCCTCAAATTTTTCGACTTCTAGTGTATGATTTATTAGCCGTTCAAATTGTAGGTTGTAAATAATTAGTTTTTTCTTTTTTATTATAGTCTAGTTTTGATAGTTAAAGTTTTTGTTATTATTTTTTGCTATGCTTGGTTCTAACATGTTTTGTAGATTCAATGGACTCACACTCATCAGGGATCGCTCAATTTGGGTAATATCTTTCTTTTCCTCTCTTTATGTTGTGTTCTTGATTCACATTGAGGACAATGCAACATTTAAGTTAGGGGGTGTGGGATATTCTTCCCATTTATTGTTTAGATTCATTGATTCGATCACATGTTCTTTCCAAGTATGTTTTTTTTGAGAAAAAGAAAAAAAAATTGAAAATTTTTGAAAAAAACCAAAAATATTTTTCTTCAAAATAAATAAAAATTGGAATTTAAAATTTTCAAAAATATCACTTTTATTCTATTTAAAGTCTCGAATTGTTAAATCTCAATTGCACTAAGCCAAAATTGACCGAAGATGGAAATTGAAAGAAAATTGACGACTTTACGAATAAGTGTGGAGATTAGTCCAACCCGGTGAGATTTCGAGCCTATCGATCTTTTTGAGTTTTTAAATCAATCCGAGTTTATGATTAACTCAAAGTTCTTTTCAGCGTTTTAATAAGTCGTTGATGATCTCAATCCTTTGTTTTGATCGGTTATGAAAAATGTGTGAAATGTTGTCTCGAAATTCGTGCTAAATATATCTCTAAACTTAATTAATCTTGAGATGCATATGGTAATGTGATTAGCAATTTGGACAATGAAGTAGGCAATCGTTTGTTACCCAAAAATATTAGCCATAAAAAGTTGTGAAAAATTATCCCTTTGCAACCCAATTTGAGCCTAATAAAATATTCCCTTTCGTTTGATAACCCGAAAAACCCAAATAGCCCGGAATTGTGAAAATTGAGAAAATTCATCAAATAAAGTCCAAATTGTGCAATAAAAAGGGGCAAGAAGAAAAAAAAAATAGAAATGCTCAACAAAAAAGAAAAATAGCAAGAAAAAAAAAAAGAAAAAAAAAGAAAAAAAAAAAGAGAAAGAGAAAAATGAGCACATGCCCGAAAAAGCACAAATGGGCGTCATAAGGACATTTTCCAATTTCGAACATTCCGTTTATTCCCATTTTTACCCATTACACCTTTTAACCTAAAAAGTCCTAACTGAGTCCGAATGGCGAAATTAGTTACCGCGTGGAGAGCTAAGACATGAAAATATAATATGAGAGATTAAAATGGTGTGAATTAGAGGTGATGTTCCCATTTCCTAATAACCGTAATCCGATGATGAGATCTTTTCACCATAAATTTCCTTCTTTTCAATTTTGTATGCATGAATTTGTGTCCATTATATTTACTCTTTATATCATGCATACCGAGAGAAAATGACCACAATCCGAGTGATTCGTTTGTGAGTGCATCCGTAAGAATTTGAATCAAAACGAATTTTCGAAAAGTAACGTAATGCTCAAACGGTGGAAATTTGAGGTTTAATTTTTGGCTTTACACACACACACTATGGTTTGAGACAGTTGAATATGAGTTGATGGTGATTATTTTTCGAAAATTTTAAATTGTACAAGTTTTAAGTATTTTGATCTTTATTTGAGTCAATAAAGAATTTTGTGGGTAAATTCACTGCAAACCCTCACGAGACAAAACTCGTCCTACTAGGGTAACCTAGGGGTTTAAAGGCTTGTTGCATACGCTAAATGCAATCGCGTGCCTGCGAAAGTGGAGTTTTATTTTAATAAAGGAATTTTCAAGAGTAGAATTTTGGTTAGGATTCATATAAATTGCTCGGGACGCGCAAAGTTCTAAGTTAGGGGGTGTGTTTAGGCACATATTCTTCACATTTATCCCCTTAATTTCAGTATTTTTATGATCCCGTGTAGTGTAAATAGCTTGAATTTGTCTCAACTGTAATCTACTAACCTTTTTTGGCAAGTATTTCTTGTTTTGTGTATTTCTCATGTGTTTTACAGGTATTTCACGCAAGTTAGTGCAAAGGAGAACTCAAAACAGTGAAAGAAACCTAGAAATGGAGAGTTGAAGGGCATTTTCGTAATTTTTCAGCCTTAGTCGGGAGGTGGGGCCAACTAGAAAGTTTAAGAGCTCTAAATTACAAGAATACTGGAAAAAACGGCACCTCGATCCGAGCTACGGTGAAGAAGTTACGATGTTTTGAAGTTGCGGGATAATGAAGAGTCTGGATGTGCGGATTTCTGTCGTTAATTATGCATTTAATGCAGTGCAACTCTTGGAAAACTTGTTCCACAAGCACTATTGGTTGTCAATTTTGAGATTTTGTGCTATAAAAGCCCATGACCTACATCATTTGAAGAGGAGTTGATGGAGTTGCTAGAGAGAGGCTAGGTTAGGAGTAGGTTAGAAGTGCTAGATTGAA
Source organism: Sambucus nigra (assembly GCA_949130495.1). Lineage (NCBI taxonomy): Eukaryota > Viridiplantae > Streptophyta > Magnoliopsida > Dipsacales > Adoxaceae > Sambucus > Sambucus nigra. The sequence continues at coordinate 554,105,561 of OX422210.1, read as the reverse complement.
TTTTAGGGTTAGATTTTGAGAGCAAATTTTCTATTCCTTCAAGAGTTTTCATGAATCCTATTTTGTAAGAATTTCTGAATCCCAATTCCGTTCTTGTTGCTGAATTCAAGTAATCTCATTTCCATTCTCTTGTTTTATTATTTGCAATTTATTTATAATGTCTTGTAGATCCTTAATGTTGTGTATGAATTTGTTTTTTTTAATCCAATCATGATTAGCTAAATTCTCAAGGGTTGGGGTACATGAACTCAATCATAATACAAATTATTTGTATGGAAAATTAGAAAATAAATGAAAATATTGGTTGAATCGTGAATGAAAATCATATATGCATTGTCATATCTTTTAATCTCTCTTGCCCTAGGTACTTTGGATGTTTAAGAATGCTTTGTATGTATAATTTGTCGTTCACCGCCTTATATTGATCTTTGATTTCATATGATGCGGTCTTGAATCTCATATATGTAATGCTTAGTGATGATAAGGACTGGATTTAATCAAGAATTTTGATTTATAATTCTAGTATTCTAAAGGATAATTTGTTAAGGATTGAGGGATTGTACCCTACCCTATTTTCTCCCATTTGTCAGATCTAATTTCTTTTGCACTTTTCAGTTTGTTTTTCTTAAGTAACTTTTTAATAGAAATTTTCCCAATCATCATCTTTTTCATTTTTATTTTAGAAGTAATAAATCAATTAAATTCTATAAAACATTCCCTGTGGATTCGATACCCAGACTTACTACTATACTCCATAAAAGTGTAGTTAAAAGTTTAGTTTTTTTTTTGTATTGAGGTTGGAAGCCGATAACAACGACTAGCGTATTACACGGACGCTCGGTTTTTCCACTCGATCACTACCCCAAGGGCAATGGCCAAGCAGAGGCTACCAATAAGACCCTGATAAACATTTTGAAGAAAATGTTGGAGGACATGCATGGGGCGTGGGATGAGAAGTTACCTATGGTGTTATGGGATTATCTTACTTCGAAAAGAAAACCGACAGGGTATACTCCATTCTCTTTGGTATACGGGACCGAAGTTGTCTTACCAGTGGAGTTTGCGGTACCTTCAGCCAGAATTTCTCTTAGCAATGGGCTCATCCCTGACCCAAGGCATGTGCAGCTGGAGGCGCTGGACGAGCATAGGGACAAGGCGAGAGAGAGTTTCAAAGTCTACACTCAACAACTATCCAGGGCCTACGAGAACTTTGTCAAGCCTAGAGAGTTCCAAGTGGGTGATTTAGTCCTGCGAGCATCAACTCACCATCTCCGTAGCATGCCGGCATCAAAATTCAAACCTAACTGGGAAGGCCCCTTTGTCGTCAGAGGAGTGGGGAAGTCGGGCTACTGCCAAATATCAGAACCAGAGAGTTATTGCCTCCAGTCCATCAACAGCAAGTGGCTGAAGAGGTACTATGCTTAGTAACAGCTAATAAGCTTTGTTTGTGTTTTGCATGTCTGTAATGGATTTTCAGAATTGCTCCTATACCAGAATTTTTTTTTTTGTAAATTTTTTTAGAGCAATACCACATTGTAAATAGCACACAAAAGTAAAGAAATGAAATGGCAACACTTCTGGTCATTATTAATGCTTGAATTGTTTACTCATCTTTATGTATATACATAAATATATATATACTCCCTACTAAGTTAGAAGAGAGTACACAAAAATCAGGAACTCTGCTCACTACACTTGGGGAGGTAAATCCACCCTAAGAGAAAGTATACCAAGAAAAGTCCCCCAGACATAAATTAATAGAAAATATAGGGGGGGGGGGGTCAAATTCCTCCTCTCTAATATTTCAAAGAACATTGAAACTCTTAAAGAGAATATAGAGCAAGGACCCCAAAGACTAGGGGCTAGCTAATTCAAATAGTTTTCAATAAAACCAAACTTTCTGGAAAGGGACAGGGGTCAACCCCCCTCTCCAACATGGCCTTTACGAATGCAAGTAGTAATATGCAGGAATACCCCCACAAATAGGAGGGGCAATCCAAGACAGTAACATGCAAATACCTCACAGCTACAAGAGGTGCATTTTCGAAATATATATATATATATATATATATATATATATATATATATATATATATATATATATACGTAACTTTTCATATTAATGCAAGTACCCCTCAGCATATGAAGCAGCCATCGGTAGACTAAATGCTCACAGAAATTAGAGCAAGTCATATAAAACAAACACTCATAGTTAAAAGAAAAGTGCATAAGAGAAGAAAAGTGCAGAAGAAAAGAAGTGTCTCATCCATGAAGGATCAACGATGTACGCATAACATTTTTAGCATTACAAAGCGAGAAGTAGTCTATCCGCTAGAAATGACAAAAAATAAATCATCACGAGCGATGGCGCCAACATACGACGAACCAGCCTCCCGCAGAAACTCTTCCTCCAACCTGATGAATTTAGCCTCGTCCTCCTCATCGCCAAACTCGAGTTTGGCAAGCTTTACCTGCAGTAATGCGATCTGATTCCAGATTCCCGTGGCCTCAGTCCTGCCGCTGCTCAACTCTAGACTGTCAGGAAGTGTGAAATCTCACCATCTTTCGGAAAGGAACACTCAGAAAGGGGCGAACTCCCGTATCAAGCCAATCTAAACAGAAATGATAGAACTGCTGCAAGTCGCGAAGAGCATCCAAGAATAGTGAAATAGAAGAGCTAGTCAGCTTAGCAGGGGAGGTAGTCAACAACTCATAAACATGTCTAGCAAGAGCTTTCAAGTTGAAGGCCGTGAGACTGTCAATCTGAAGTATACTCTGAGAAGTGAATGTCTCGGGATGGTGCTTTAAGATGAGATCCAAGAGCTGACGCTCATGTGTCCCGAATCGTCCTGGTAACTCCTCACGCCATAGTCTACTCGCAATAGTCGCAGCATCCTCTACTTCACCATCATCGCCGGAGTGGCGAGATCCTATCTCAGAAGGGAGGAAAGAAGACTCTCCACCAGAATCAGCGTCACCGAGTAGGGGAGTGGCCTCAGAACTATGATCTCTCTCCACATCCATCCCACCACCAGACTCCACTGTCATCGGAGTACTCTCATGCACCTGGAAATAATGAGACAAAGGTGAAAGGAGAACGCTTGCACAGTATATGCAAGAAGAAAAGAGGGGAATAGTAAAAAGAGGGGGTATGCTAGTTTAATAACTCTCTCGCAGTGGTCCCATTACCCGACTCCATAGTCATCGGAGTACTCTCATACACCTGGAAACAATGAGACAAAGGTGAAATGAGAACGCTTGCACAGTATACGCAAGAAGAAAAGAGGGGAATAGTGAAAAGAGGGGGTACGCTAGTTTAATACCTCTCTCGCACTTGCCCCACTTCCATACTCCACAGTTATCGGAATACTCTCATGCACCTGGAAACAATGAGACAAAGGTAAAATGAGAATGCTTGCACAGTATACACAAGAAGAAAATAGGGGAATGGTAAGAAGATGGAGTATGCTAGTTTAATACCTCTCTCGCAGCCATCCCACTCTCGGACTCCACAAATATCGGAACAACTTCATCAGACTCCATAGTCATCGGAGCAACCCCACTCACCTAGAAACAATGCAACCAGGGCGAAGACGGGAATGCTTGCATAATTTAAAAAAATAATAATAAAGGCATAAAAAATGACAAAATAATAATAAAGGCATAAAAAAATGACATAAGGGAAGTGGATACCCTTATACACTGTACTTGAATTACGCTCTCCATAACAGTCGAGGGAAGAGGTGCGGGGCTCCCACAAGGGCCGCCACACTGGCCGATGCTCCTATAGGGGCTGCCTCAGCGACTAGTGCCTCTGAAAAGGCAGCCTCAGTCTCGGATGCCCCTAAACGAGATACCCCAAAGACGGTAGTTGTAGGGGGTGCTCCTAAAGGGGCTATCTCAGTAACCAATGTTCCTAAAGAGGCTACCTCAACCTTGGCCGCTTCCGGAAGAACAACCTCAGCAATGGCAGTCGCAATGGACAGGCGAGGCTGCGGAGGATAAGAAGGGGCAAGAGTTAATAAATCGCCTATCTCATAAATGAAAAACATCCCAATTAAAAAGGGGATAGGGAAATCCCCCAATGGCACAACAAAGATAGCTACCTGAAGAGGCGCGATAACAGTACAAGCGGGCCCGTGTATAGGGGCTGCTGAAGAGACAATAACAGGAGCCACCATCGGAATAGCACCAAGAGATAACTACAACAAAAGAGAAAATGGGCTATGATAAATACAGACTGGATAGACAAGAAATCTACAAATAAGAAAATATGAAAATACATGGGCCCCATCCAGAGGGGAAGAGCGAAAAGGACGGTCGACGCAGCAGGGGTTGTGCTGATAGTCTGAAAAGAATGAAAATGTGTTATTCATCACATGTTCGAAGGAAAAGAGACTCATGGAAAAGGCCTTACCTGAAGTGTAGGCTCACTAGTTGAGGCCACAGTAAATATGGGGCGCGAGAAATTCCCTGATCCAAGGGCTTGCCGTCCATAGATATGCGGACTCGGGGGATAGAAATCCTCCCCGAAGAGGACAAACCAGGGATAATAACATCAGGTAAGGGAAGAGTCCCTCCCTGAGAAGGAAATCCAAAATTCATTAGGTCCTGCTATCGAAAGGAAATAAACATTCAAAAACAATAATACATACCTTAGATGAGGAGGTGCCCAGGGGCTCAGCTGTAGAAGTGCCCACTGCCGGAAGAAGAGAAGATGAAGTGACAATGCTGGAAGGCACACCCCCCTACACATTGTAAATGGGTAAATAAAAGGAAGGAGTAAAAAAGAGGGGCGGGGGGGGCGCAGTGAAATTTACAAGAATGGCGAAGCATACCTGAGCAGAAGGAGATGACACGAAAGTGGTCCTCGTGTCGGTATGGTGCACAGATGAAAGCTGCAAGGAAATACTAGCTACACAACTAAAATGTAAATTAGAAAATTAATAAATTACATTATATGGTAAATGAGGTAAGGAGATAGAAGATCTCTCTAAAAAGGCCTCGGGAAGAAACGAGCATGGAATTCCTCTCTCGCTGAAAAGGCGTCGGTCGCAGTGGGGGAAGAGGAGAACTACTTGCCTCTATGGAAATAACCTAAAAAAATTCGACAAAATACTTTCTTTAACAAATAAAATAATGAGGGCGAAAAGATAAAAAATCGTATGTATCAAATTTCCAATAAAGGGGAACACTTACCACAGCAGGGCGCGTAGTCTGGCCATAAGGGAGATGTCGGGTAGTGGGGATAACCCCCCAGAAGAATGGGATGCCTCATAATCACTAGAAGACTCTCTCGAGACTGATAACAAAGCATAAGTGTCAGTAGTGCTTTCTAAGGAAGCCCAGGTCGCCCATATCACCCGAAGAAGAACTATGGTCGTCATAGGAAGGGGTGATTCCATAGTCAACTAGTTCCTCTTCCAATGAAGAGGAGGGAGATCCAGGAGGTGAAACTATGAGATAATTAGTTCCACTAAGTAAAGAATATAATAATATAGTACCTTCTGCAATGGGAATAGATGTGACCCGCCTCCCGGGAAGAAAGATCCGATGCTCCGTAACCTTTCTTTTTCACAACTTGATATGTCTCCTCCACCCCAAGATCATCAGTATCGAACTCTTGGTCCACTATAGAAGGGGCAACCATGCCATCGCCATTTCCTTTCTTCTTCTTTGCAGTCCGAGTCATCACAGGAGAAGGGGGAGGAGAAGAGGTAGAAGCAAGAACGAAATTAGATACATCTGTGTCGGGGTCCTTCCTTTTGCTTGCGGTAAAAGTACTCACTTTCCCTCTACTTGTTGGTCGACTTCTAGACTTAACAAGGGGAAGCTCAGCTGGCAGGGGATGAAGTGACTCATCAAGAAGAGGCTTACTAAAATGGTAATGGCCTGTTCCAAGGGTGGCGTAGAAGTGGTACTGAGAAACCAAGGATCTTTCTACGTCCGCCTCATCAAAAACTGGGATTTGGTATATTTAATGGGGTTGGTCTCATGAGGGGGGCCAACTACACATTCTTGGGTACGATGAACCTGCCGCTACCAAAGAAGGAACCAATATGAAGTAAATAAAGGATGATAATCGCAGGGGGCACATAGAGACCACCCAAACCACTGACCCTATGGAACAATCCCCGAAGAGTGAAGCTAGCACATGCCTCTAAAAACGCCTCAGAAGGATTGTTGTAGGTAGGAAGAGGAGGGATGTGAATGCCTTGATCATAGCCAAACTCTCGTCTTGCCCTCTGGGAATGATAAGATTTAGCACGCGGACCTAACTCGATCCAAGAAGGGAGGTGGCATGGTAAGAGCATCGTCGCCACATTAATATGAGGACAGGTGGAAACAGACCCCACTGCTGAAGGGCAATAGAAAGTCCCGCCATCGTTAGGGAAAGAAAGCCAGCTAAAAGTTCCCCCAGGGCTCTTGGTATAAGGCTGAAACTGAAACTCCTCAACATCATCAATTAATATTCCCAAAGATTTCTTCAGAATTTTTTTGTGCCATCGAAGAAGTCGCGCAGCATCGCCATGACAAGCATGAGTTCTCAGAGTAAAGTGGGGGAAGTGCTCAAATAAAAAGGCCATCAAGAGAGAGGCATTTGCATAATTAGTAACATCATACCGACCGCAAGACCTCTCTACATCTATATATGATCGATCCATCCAGGTGTAAAGAGAACCCAAAGTCAAGGCGGCCATAGGTACTGACAAACCACGTGAGAACCGTACAACCAATCTAAAAAGAAATTCGAGAGGGGAATCTTCAGGCTTACCTGGAAGAAGGAACCGAGTCAGAAATGTAACCAAGAAAGTGGCCAAATGTGAAGGAGAATGGAGCTTGGGACCATCCTGGGTTCTGGGGACTGCGCGGGAAGACTTCCCCTTCTGCAACTGCTCGAAATCTCTGAGCCAGTACCTTTGCCATTTGGCAAAGGAATGCTTGGAATGGCTAGTTATATTTATAGCTACATACTTTGAGCACTCACTGAGAGCTAACTGTAGCTCCCCCACCATCTCCTGATCTAAAGAATCCTCGCAGTCATCAGAAAAAACCTGTTTCCCAAAGAAAGGAAGAGCATACAATTCACATACATCCTCAAGAGTGATAGTAAATTCACCCCAACCTATGACAAATGTGTGGGACTCCATACTCCATCGAGACAATAAAAGATTGAGCGAAGAAATATGCTTAGATATGGTGCAAGATTTTAGGCTGCTGACAACGGTAATAAGACCCACCTCGCTAAGAATAGCCATATAATCAGGAATGCTCAGAACATAGTCAACCCAGCTAGCCCACTCCTCCGTGGGACCCCCCGTAGATTTAACCTCAACATTGGAATAAGGAAAGTCATCGCGGTCGACACGGAATCGGAGAATGGAGTCTGTAGAAATAGCAAGGAAATCAGCAGACTCACTTAACCCCACATGAGAACGCTCGAGAGCAGTGTCAGAAATTTTTTCCCCAAATTTCGAGAGTGAAACCATGAAGTTGTCAGCAGGACCAAAAAAAGGAACAGATAAATAACAAAATCCCGACCTTGGCGAATACGCATATAGTCCTTCAATGCCTGAGAGGAAGATGACGTAGCTGATGAACTACCAAGAGTCATGGGCTCAAGAAAAGAGCTCATCTTGGTAGAGACTCCAAGCGAGGGATCCTGGGTGTCCCCCATCGCAAAAAAAGAAGAGGAAGTGGCAACCCCCGTAAAAACATCAAAATGCGAGGAACCCTTGGCGAGCGGCATACTTCCCATAACGCCAACAATTGGCGAGAAACCCTGGGTCGTGGAACCCTCGAAGTAATAAAAGGGCGAGACCCCCTCACCTGAAATAAATTGAAAACTGCGCATTTCCCCAAACGCAACATGACCAACTAAGGAACCGTAACCAACACACGGGGTCGAGACACCCCCATCCGCCGCTAGCTGATTTGGCGAGGAACCCTTGGATGTGTAACACAAGGGACCCCCCATGTTTAGCGCAAAGTGCGAGGAACCAGCATTAATAGAAGTGGATGTCGAGACACCCTTAGACTTGGTGTTGGCAGGCGAGGAACCATCCTTATCACCGCTGGCAGTGGCCCCCCCATTGATAAGTGTCGAGACACCCAAAGCTAAAAAACCAAGTGGCGAGAAACCCCTTGTAATAATTCCAAACTCCGAGACACCCCTAGCCATTAATGATTCACTCGGCGAGGAACCCCCCGTATCTAGGGCAACGCGCGAGGGGCCACTGCCAGCGCTAGCACACGTCGAGATACGCTGACCCAAACAAAATTATAAATCCTCAAAACACAAGGTCGAGATACCCCTGCCTAAAGAAACTTGGGGGTTTGAAAAATCCAAGGTAATCGGTGAGTGACCCTCGGATGTGGGATCCACTCGCGGCGGACCCTTAATAGCTGCCATATTAAACGAGATACCCTTTTCCCCAAATAAGATGCCATCGGTCGAGACCCCCCCTGACTGTCAGCGAAGGTTCAGTCGAGGAACCGCAAGGCAATGAAGAATTAAAGGAAACTGTACCTTGTAAAGTCTCCATCTGATGTGCAGTGGAAGAAACCACAAGATCTTCCTTACTCGCTGAGAGAAATGACGAGGAGCCCATGAGGGTGCCCGACCCAAAATTAGTACCACCGCCCGATGGAGAAGACGCAGGCTGCCCAGAAAAAGCATCGACGCCACCAATAAAATGCGACCAGAGGTCGCCAGCGACCATAGTGCCAAGGGTAGGGGCGGTGAGGGTAGGCAACGATGAAGGTATGGAGCCAAGTGTTAAGTGAGCTATGGGGGTGTTCACACCTAAAGAAGGATTTGATGGATTAAAAGCCATCAATGAAGTATAAAAAGAAACAAAGCAAAAAGATTGGAGGCTATGGTGTTTTAAAATCCTTTTCTCTCACTACAAACCCAAAGACCCTATGAGGTTTTTGAAGAAGATGAAAGAGCTCAAGAAAAGGGTCTTATGTTTTTACATCAAAGTGGAAAATGTGCAGGAAGGCAAAAAAGGTGATGACCTTTTTTCCCAAATGATGAGATGACAGTTCCCACATTGACGCATGGGTTCTCAAAAAAAATAAAAAACCTCGGATAAAGGGACACCGCACTTAATGATCCTAGGTTCCCTAAAATATATATATATATATATATATATATATATATATATATATATATATATATATATATATATATATATATATATATATATATATATATATATATAATTGTTGAAATTGACTTTATGGCGTACAACGTTTTTTTAGTCTACCCAACCAAAAAAACTTTGCACGAGGGGCTAATGTAAAAGGGTGTCTACCGATAAAAAAAAGTAAATAAAATAAAAATACTTTTTCTATTAATGACATTCGAGAGGTGCCCCGCAAGGGCCATAGAAGAAGTCCAAGATTGAGAAGTGCCACTGCAAGGGTCACTGCCACTGCAAAGGTCACTGCAGCAATGACATTCGAGAGGTGCCCCGCAAGGGCCACCGCAGAAGTCCAAGATTGAGAAGTGCCACTGCAAGGGTCACTGCCACTGCAAAGGTCACTGCAGCAATGACATTAGAGAGGCGCCCGCAAGGGCCATCGCAGAAGTCTAAGATTGAAAAGTTCCACCGCAACGGTCACTGCCACTGCAAAGGTCACTGCAGCAATGACATTCGAGAGGTGCCCCGCAAGGGCCACCACAGAAGTCCAAGATTGAGAAGTGCCACTGCAAGGGTCACTGCCACTGCAAAGGTCACTGCAGGAATGACATTCGAGAGGCGCCCACAAGGGCCACCGCAGAAGTCTAAGATTGAAAAGTTCCACCGCAAGGGTCACTGCCACTGCAAAGGTCACTGAAGCAATGACAATCGAGAGGTGCCCCACAAGGGCCACCGCAGAAGTCCAAGATTGAAACATGCCACCGCAAGGGTCACTGCCACTGCAAAGGTCACTACAGCAATGACATTCGAGAGGTCCCCCGCAAGGGCCACCGCATAAGTCCAAGATTGATAAGTGCCACTGCAAGGGTCATTGCCACTGCAAGGGTCACCGCAGTAATGACATTCGAGAGGTGCCCCGCAAGGGCCACTGCAGAAGTCCAAGATTGAGAAGTGCCACTGCAAGGGTCACTATCACTGCAAGGGTCGCTGCAGCAATGGCATGCGAGAGGTGCCCCGCAAGGGCCACCGCAGAAATCCAATATTGAGAAGTTCCACTGCAAGGGTCACTTCCATTGCAAAAGTCACTGCAGCAGAAGTTCAAGATTGAGAAGTGCCACTACAAGGGTCACTGCAGCAATAACATTCGAGAGGTGCCCCGCAAGGGTCACCGCAGAAGTCCAATATTGAGAGGTGTCACTGCCACTGCAAGGGTCACTGTAGAAATATTATCCGAGAAGTGCCATCGCAAGGGTTCCGGTAGAAACTCATATTGAGAAGGAACCCACCCAGGGTGGCTAGTATGAGGGAGCGGCTACCACGAGCAACTCCTCATCATGAAACATCATTCTTTAAAAGAACAACAATATTAACACTTTGCTTCGTTGTACATGTTGCCTAGTTGAGCAAGGAGGGCTCAAGCAGGCTAGTTGGGACCTCCTAGGAGTTTTGGTTTGGCGGCTGAGGGACAAGATATGTTGAGCAAGCTCAAACACTTAGCACTATAGGATTGAGAGAATACTAGTAGGAAGACCCATAAATCACTCAAGACTACACACACATCACACTTGGTCACAAGTGAAGTGAGCAGCCAAAGAGCTGGCTACTCACAAGAAATAAACTCTTTACAAAAAAATGATTTTTCTAGAAAAGGGGGTCCTTGAGGTCCCTCTCAAGAAAAACAATAATTTTAAAAGAGAGGGGTCCTTAAGGCCTCCTCTCTCAAGATTTGCAAAATTGCACCACAAGTTACCGTTTCAAAAGATAATTACCAAATCTGATATCTTGTCTTCATTAGGGGACATATGCGCTTTTTGACTTTGGTCGGCGCCAGGTGGCACCTGTAGAAGGAGACAGGCAGAGATGCCTGCAGGTAGGGACAAATGGTACACTTCAAACATTGTTCCCCACCAACCCTCTCAATTTTGGCACCCAAAAAATGCCAACTCAGCCCTAATGCCCTAGTATAAATAGACCTCTGGGCAAGGTCAATAGACAGACAATTGAAATTGCACTGTTACTCTGCTAAAATCACACCAGACCAACCCAGTATTCTTTCCCTGCTCATTCTCTTAGTGATGAGTGCCTTATTCCTTCACTCCCCACTGACAGCCATCATTCTCAGGTATTTCCCTTGAGAAAATTATTATTTTTGCGATGAAAGTTCATCTTCTTGCAGGGAGTGAGTTGAAGCTTGAGTTCCATTATTAACAGAAGGAGAAGGTTTCTTGAGAAGTGGCACTAGAAGACCTTGAAGACCTTGCAGGCAGCATCTATTGGAGTGGGTCATGCCTCACCATTTCCAGTTATTCATAGACCCCAGTATCACTACCCTCCTACAACACCAATGTGAATTTGACTCAGATCACAAAATGAGTAAATGATTCCCTTCTTCCAATAAACTTCAAATAATCATAACTACTGAATGACCGTTAGATACACGTCACGCAGCAGTAATATAGACTTCGTGAGTTATCTAGACATGTCGAGCATGCACGCCGTGAAGTAGGTCTAACAGTAAAGTCTACTGTATGACATATGTAAGTCAATTAGTCATGGAAAAGTTAAAATAGGTCATACAGTAAACTTTACTTTTAGACCTACTTCATGGCGTGCATGCATGACATGTCTAGATACCGACACTATAATGTTACGTGGTCATTCAGATGTATCTTAGTGCTTTACTTCTTTTAACATAATTGTGAATGCTCAATGACCGTTGGATACACGTCGTTCAGAAGCAAAATATACTTCATGAGTTTTCTATTCATGTCATACGTGCACGATGTGCAGTAGGTCAAACAGTAAAGTTTACATTGTGACATACGTAAGTCAAGTAGTCTTGTGTAAGGCGAAACATCACATCTGTTAAACTTCACTGTTAGACCTGTTGCACAGCATTCATGCATGACATGACTAAGAAACGACACAGCAATGTTATTTGGTCATTCAGAAAAAAAAAAAATCCGGTTTCGAAGCCCCCTATAGTTCAACACCAATGTGAATTTGACTCAGATAACAAAATGAGTAAATTATTCCCTTCTTCCAATAAACTTCACATAATCATAACTAATCAATTACCGTTGGATACACGTCACGCAGCAGTAATATAGACTTCGTGAGTTATCTAGACATGTCGTGCATGCACGCCGTGAAGCAGGTCTAACGGTAAAGTATACTGTATGACATATGTAAGTCGATTAGTCATGAAAAAGTTAAAACAGGTCATACATTAAAATTTACTATTAGACCTGCTTTATGGCGTGCATGCACGACATGTCTAGATACCGATACTAAAATGTTACATGGTCATTCAGATGTAGCTTAGTGCTTTAATTCTTTTAACATAATCGTGAATACTAAATGACCGTTGGATACACGTCGTTCAGAAGGAAAATATACTTCATGAGTTTTCTATTCATGTCATACATAGACGATGTGCAGTAGGTCAAACAGTAAAGTTTACGTTGTGACATACGTAAGTCTAGTAGTCATGTGTAAGGCGAAACAACACATCTGTTAAACTTCACTGTTATACCTACTGCACAGCGTTCAGGCACGACATGACTAAAAAATGACACGACAATGTTATTTGGTCATTCAGAAAACAAATTTTTTTCGGGTTTCGAAGCCCCCTATAGTTCAACACCAATGTGAATTTGACTCAGATCACAAAATGAGTAAATGATTCCCTTCTTCCAATAAACTTCCCATAATCATAACTACTCAATGACCATTGGATACACGTCATGCAGCAGTAATATAGACTTCGTGAGTTATCTAGACATGTCGTCCATGCTCGCTGTGAAGCAGGTCTAATAATAAAGTTTACTGTATGACATATGTAAGTCAATTAGTTATAGAAAAGTTGAAACAGGTCATACAGTAAACTTTACTGTTAGACCTGCTTCACAACGTGCATGCACGACATGTCTAGATACCAACACTACAATGTTACGTGGTCATTCAGATGTAGCTTAGTTCTTTAATTCTTTTAACATAATCATGAATACTCAATGACCGTTGGATACACGTCCTTCAGAAGAAAAATATACTTCGTCTGTTTTCTATTCATGTCGTACATGCACGGTGTGCAGTAGGTCAAATAATAAAGTTCACTTTGTGACATACGTAGGTCAATTAGTCATGTGTAAGGCGAAACAACACATTTGTTAAACTTCACCGTTAGACCTGCTGCACATCGTTCATGCACGACATGACTAAGAAACGACACATCAATGTTATTTGGTCATTCAGAAAATAAATTTTTTTCGGGTTTCGAAGCCCCCTATAGTTCAACACCAATGTGAATTTGACTCAGATCACAAAATCAGTAAATGATTCCCTTCTTCCAATAAACTTCACATAATCATAACTACTCAATGACCGTTGGACACACGTCACACATCAGTAACATAGACTTCATGAGTTATCTGGACATGTCGTGCATGCACGCCGTGAAGCAGGTCTAACAGTAAAGTTTACTGTATAACATATGTAAGCCAATTAGTCATGGAAAAGTTGAAACAGGTCATACAGTAAACTTTACTGTTAGACCTACTTAATGGCGTGCATGCATGACATGTTTAGATACCGACACTACAATGTTACGTGGTCATTCAGATGTAGCTTAGTGCTTTAATTCTTTTAACGTAATCGTGAATGCTCAATGACCGTTGGATACATATCGTTCAGAAGCAAAATATACTTCGTGAGTTTTCTATTCATGTCATACGTGCACGATGTGCAATAGGCCAAACAGTAATGTTTACATTGTCACATACGTAAGTCAAGTAGTCATGTGTAAGGCGAAACATCACATCTGTTAAACTTCACTGTTAGACCTGCAACACAGCGTTCATGCATGACATGACTAAGAAACGACACAGCAATGTTATTTGGTCATTCAGAAAAAAAAAAAATCGGTTTCGAAGCCCCCTATAGTTCAACACCAATGTGAATTTGACTCAGATAACAAAATGAGTAAATTATTCCCTTCTTCCAATAAACTTCACATAATCATAACTAATCAATTACCGTTGGATACACGTCACGCAACAGTAATATAGACTTTGTGAGTTATCTAGAAATGTTGTGTATGCACGCCGTGAAGCCGGTCAAATAGTAAAGTTTACTGTATGACATATGTAAGTCAATTAGTCATGGAAAAGTTGAAACAAGTCATGCATTAAAGTTTACTATTAGACCTGCTTCATGGCGTGCATGCACGACATGTCTAGATATCGACACTACAATGTTACGTGGTCATTCAGATGTAGCTTAGTGCTTTAATTCTTTTAACATAATCGTGAATACTGAATGACCGTTGGATACACGTCGTTCAGAAGCAAAATATACTTCGTGAGTTTTCTATTCATGTCATACATGCACGATGTTCAGTTGGTCAAACAGTAAAGTTTACGTTGTGACATACGTAAGTCAAGTAGTCATGTGTAAGGCGAAACAACACATCTGTTAAACTTCACTGTTAGACCTGCTGCACATCGTTCATGCACGACATGACTAAGAAACAACACAACAATGTTATTTGGTCATTCAGAAAATAAATTTTTTTCGAGTTTCGAAGCCCCCTATAGTTCAACATCAATGTTAATTTGACTCAGATAACAAAATCAGTAAATGATTCCCTTCTTCCCATAAACTTCACATAATCATAACTACTCAATGACCGTTGGATACACGTCACACAGAAGTAATATAGACTTCGTGACTTATCTAGACATGTCGTGCATGCACACCGTGAAGCAGGTCTAACAGTAAAATTTACTGTATAACATATGTAAGTCAATTAGTCATGGAAAAGTTAAAACAGGTCATATAGTAAACTTTATTGTTAGACCTACTTCATGGCGTGCATGCATGACATGTCTAGATACCGACACTGTAATGTTACGTGGTCATTCAGATTAAACCTGTCAAAATACACGATAACCCATTAACACGGCACGACCCAACACGAAATTATAAGTGAATGGGTTTACCCTTATTGGGTTTGGGTCATTAACGGGTTGACTCGGTAGACCCGTTAACACTAACGGTTCGGGTTTGAAAATTTACATGTACCCGTTTTAACCCGTTTCTAGCCGTTAACACCCGTTAACACTAACGGGTACTATAGGGTCACCCAACCCGTACCCAATAACAATAACCATTAAAACCCATTATTTCTAAATCTTTAAAGACTAATGGGTGCTATAGGGTCACCCAATTTATACCCAATAAAAATTACAATTAAAACCCATTATTTTTAAAGTATTGAAGACTAATGGGTATTATAGGGTCACCCAACCCGTTACCCATTTCGACCCAAAATGATTCGTTAATATTAACGGGTGTTAACGGTTTGGGTCGTATACCCGTTAATATTAACGGGTCGTGTTTGGGTATTGTTATTAGACCCATTAGGCTTAACGGGTCGTGTATGGGTTAGGGTGTTTTGACCCGTAACCCGTACACGACCCAAACCGACCCGTTGACAGGTCTAATTCAGATGTAGCTTAGTGCTTTAATTCTTTTAACATAATCATGAATGCTCAATGACCGTTGGATACATGTCGTTCAGAAGAAAAATATACTTCGTGATTTTTCTATTCATGTCATACATGCACGATGTGTAGTAGGACAAACAATAAAGTTTATATTGTGACATATGTAAGTCAAGTAGTCATGTGTAAGGCGAAACATCACATCTGTTAAACATCACTGTTAGACCTGCTGCACAGCGTTCATGCACGACATGACTAAGAAAAGACACAACAATGTTATTTGGTCATTCAGAAAATAATTTTTTTCCGGTTTCAAAGCCCCCTATAGTTCAACACCAATGTGAATTTGACTTAGATCACAAAATGAGTAAATGATTCCCTTCTTCCAATAAACTTCACATAATCATAACTTATCAATGACTGTTGGATACACGTCACGCAGCAGTAATATAGACTTCATGAGTTATCTAGACATGTCGTGCATACACGCCGTGAAGCAGGTCTAACGGTAAAGTTTACTGTATGACATATGTAAGTCAATTAGTCATGGAAAAGTTAAAATAGGTCATACATTAAACTTTACTATTAGACCTGCTTCATGGCGTGCATGCACGACATGTCTAGATACCGACACTAAAATGTTACGTGGTCATTCAGATGTAGCTTAGTGCTTTAATTCTTTTAACATAATAGTGAATACAAAATGGCCGTTGGATACACATCGTTCATAATCAAAATATACTTCGTGAGTTTTCTATTCATGTCATACATACACGTTGTGTAGTAGGTCAAACAGTAAAGTTTACGTTGTGACATACGTAAGTCAAGTAGTCTTCTGTAAGGCGAAACAACACATCTGTTAAACTTCACTATTAGACCTACTGCACAGCGTTTATGCACGACATGACTAAAAAATGACACAACAATGTTATTTGGTCATTCAGAAAACAAATTTTTTTCGGGTTTTGAAGCCCCCTATAGTTCAACACCAATGTGAACTTGACTCAGATCATAAAATGAGTAAATGATTCCCTTCTTCCAATAAACTTCACATAATCATAACTACTCAATGACCGTTGGATACACATCACGCAGCAGTAATAGAGACTTCGTGAGTTATCTAGACATGTCGTGCATGCACGCCGTAAAGCAGGTCTAATAGTAAAGTTTACTATATAACATATGTAAGTAAATTAGTCATGGAAAAGTTGAAACAGGTCATACAGTAAACTTTACTGTTAGACCTACTTCATGGCGTGCATGCATGACATGTCTAGATACCGACACTGCAATGTTACGTGGTCATTCAGATTAAACCTGTCAAAATACACGATAACCCATTAACACGGCACGACCCAACACGAAATTATAAGTGAATGGGTTTACCCTTATTGGGTTTGGGTCATTAACGGGTTGACTCGGTAGACCCGTTAACACTAACGGTTCGGGTTTGAAAATTTACATGTACCCGTTTTAACCCGTTTCTAGCCGTTAACACCCGTTAACACTAACGGGTACTATAGGGTCACCCAACCCATACCCAATAACAATAACCATTAAAACCCATTATTTCTAAATCTTTAAAGACTAATGGGTGCTATAGGGTCACCCAATTTATACCCAATAAAAATTACAATTAAAACCCATTATTTTTAAAGTATTTAAGACTAATGGGTATTATAGGGTCACCCAACCCGTTACCCATTTCGACCCAAAATGATTCGTTAATATTAACGGGTGTTAACGGTTTGGGTCGTATACCCGTTAATATTAACGGGTCGTGTTTGGGTATTGTTATTAGACCCATTAGGCTTAACGGGTCGTGTATGGGTTAGGGTGTTTTGACCCGTAACCCGTACACGACCCAAACCGACCCGTTAACAGGTCTAATTCAGATGTAGCTTAGTGCTTTAATTCTTTTAACATAATCATGAATGCTCAATGACCGTTGGATACATGTCGTTCAGAAGAAAAATATACTTCGTGAGTTTTCTATTCATGTCATACATGCACGATGTGTAGTAGGACAAAAAATAAAGTTTATATTGTGACATATGTAAGTCAAGTAGTCATGTGTAAGGCGAAACATCACATCTGTTAAACATCACTGTTAGACCTGCTGCACAGCGTTCATGCACGACATGACTAAGAAAAGACACAACAATGTTATTTGGTCATTCAGAAAATAATTTTTTTCCGGTTTCAAAGCCCCCTATAGTTCAACACCAATGTGAATTTGACTTAGATCACAAAATGAGTAAATGATTCCCTTCTTCCAATAAACTTCACATAATCATAACTTATCAATGACTGTTGGATACACGTCACGCAGCAGTAATATAGACTTCATGAGTTATCTAGACATGTCGTGCATACACGCCGTGAAGCAGGTCTAACGGTAAAGTTTACTGTATGACATATGTAAGTCAATTAGTCATGGAAAAGTTAAAATAGGTCATACATTAAACTTTACTATTAGACCTGCTTCATGGCGTGCATGCACGACATGTCTAGATACCGACACTAAAATGTTACGTGGTCATTCAGATGTAGCTTAGTGCTTTAATTCTTTTAACATAATAGTGAATACTAAATGGCCGTTGGATACACATCGTTCATAATCAAAATATACTTCGTGAGTTTTCTATTCATGTCATACATACACGTTGTGTAGTAGGTCAAACAGTAAAGTTTACGTTGTGACATACGTAAGTCAAGTAGTCTTGTGTAAGGCGAAACAACACATCTGTTAAACTTCACTATTAGACCTACTGCACAGCGTTTATGCACGACATGACTAAAAAATGACACAACAATGTTATTTGGTCATTCAGAAAACAAATTTTTTTCGGGTTTTGAAGCCCCCTATAGTTCAACACCAATGTGAACTTGACTCAGATCACAAAATGAGTAAATGATTCCCTTCTTCCAATAAACTTCACATAATCATAACTACTCAATGACCGTTGAATACACATCACGCAGCAGTAATAGAGACTTCGTGAGTTATCTAGACATGTCGTGCATGCACGCCGTAAAGCAGGTCTAATAGTAAAGTTTACTATATAACATATGTAAGTCAATTAGTCATGTAAAAGTTGAAACAGGTCATACAGTAAACTTTACTGTTAGACCTACTTCATGGCGTGCATGCATGACATGTTTAGATACCGACACTATAATGTTACATGGTCATTCAGATGTAGCTTAGTGCTTTAATTCTTTTAACATAATCGTGAATGCTCAATGACCATTGGATACACGTCGTTTAGAAGAAAAATATACTTCGTGAGTTTTCTATTCATGTCATACGTGCACAATGTGTAGTAAGTTAAACAGTAAAGTTTACATTGTGACATACGTAAGTCAAGTAGTCACGTGTAAGGAGAAACATCACATCTGTTAAACTTCATTGTTAGACCTGCTGCACAGCGTTCATGCACGACATGACTAAGAAACGACACAGCAATGTTATTTGGTCATTCAGAAAATAAATTTTTTTCCGGCTTCGAAGCCCCCTATAGTTCAACACCAATGTGAATTTGATTCAGATCACAAAATGAGTAAATGATTCCCTTCTTCCAATAAACATCACATAATCATAACTAATCAATGACCGTTGGATACACGTCACGCAGCAGTAATATAGACTTCGTGAGTTATCTAGATATGTCGTGCATGCACGTCGTGAAGCAGGTCTAACGGTAAAGTTTACTGTATGACATATGTAAGTCATTTAGTCATGGAAAAGTTAAAACAGGTCATACATTAAACTTTACTATTAGACCTGCTTCATGGCGTGCATGCACGACATGTCTAGATACCGACACTAAAATGTTACGTGGTCATTCAGATGTAGCTTAGTCTTTAATTCTTTTAACATAATCGTGAATACTAAATGGCCGTTGGATACACGTCGTTCAGAATCAAAATATACTTCGTGAGTTTTCTATTCATGTCATACATACACGTTGTGTAGTAGGTCAAACAGTAAAGTTTACGTTTTGACATACGTAAGTCAAGTAGTCTTGTGTAAGGCGAAACAACACATCTGTTAAACTTCACTGTTAGACCTACTGCACAGCGTTTATGCACGACATGACTAAAAAATGACACAGAAATGTTATTTGGTCATTCAGAAAACAAATTTTTTTCGGGTTTTGAAGCCCCCTATAGTTCATCACCAATGTGAATTTGACTCAGATCACAAAATGAGTAAATGATTCCCTTCTTCCAATAAACTTCACATAATCCTAACTACTCAATGACCGTTGGATACACGTCATGCAGCAATAATATAGACTTCGTGAGTTATCTAGACATGTCGTGCATGCACGCCGTGACGCAGGTCTAACAGTAAAGTTTACTGTATGACATATGTAAGTCAATTAGTCATGGAAAAGTTGAAATTGGTCATACAGTAAACTTTACTATTAGACCTGCAGCGTGCATGCACGACATGTCTAGATACCAACACTAGAATGTTATGTGGTCATTCAGATGTAGCTTAGTGCTTTAATTCTTTTAACATAATCGTGAATACTCAATGACCATTGGATACACGTCCTTCAGAAGAAAAATATACTTCGTGTGTTTTCTATTCACGTCGTACATGCACGATGTGCAGTAGGTCAAACAATAAAGTTAACTTTGTGACATATGTAGGTCAATTAGTCATGTGTAAGGCGAAACAACACATCTGTTAAACTTCACTGTTAGACCTACTGCACATCGTTCATGCGCGACATGACTAAGAAATGACACAGCAATGTTATTTGGTCATTCAGAAAATAATTTTTTTTCGGGTTTCGAAGCCCTCTATAGTTCAACACCAATGTAAATTTGACTCAGATCATAAAATCAGTAAATGATTCCCTTCTTCCAATAAACTTCACATAATCATAACTACTCAATGACCGTTGGATACACGTCACGCAGCAGTAATATATACTTCGTGAGTTATCTAGACATGGCGTGCATGCACACCGTGAAGCAGGTCTGATAATAAAGTTTATTGTATGACATATGTAAGTCAATTAGTCATGGAAAAGTTAAAACTGGTCATACAGTAAACTTTACTGTTAGACCTGCTTCACAGCGTGCATGCACGACATGTCTAGATACCGACACTACAATGTTATGTGGTCATTCAAATATGCTCAATTTGGTTGTCAATGTTATTGTGAAATGTTTTCAAATGTAGCTTAGTGCTTTAATTCTTTTATACGTGACGCTCGTCACCTCCCAAGCACAAAATGAGTACATGATTCCCTTCTTTTAATAAACTTGAATTTTCACGAGTCACGCATGCCCATTCGTCTACATCTCAACCATTATTGAATGTAAATGAATTTAACAAATCAACTTCACATAATCATAAATACTCAATGAGTGTTAGATACACATCATGCAGCACTAAAATATAATGCGTCAGTTATCTAGTTAAGTCGTGCATGCACCATGTGCAGCAAGTCTAACAAGAGCGTTTGTTGTATGACATATGTAAGTCAATTAGTCATGGAAATGCTGAAATAGGTCATACAGTAAACTTTACTATTAAACCTGCTGCACAGTGTGCATGCACGACATGTCTAGATACCAAAACTATAATGTTGCGTGGTCATTAAAAAAATCAACTTAGAACCTAATTAAAACAAAAAAAACATCCCAATACCACATTTTATGGACATCAACGAATTAACACGTATTATGAGTTTGCAATTCCAAATGTGAATGATTCTCGGTCTCTATCAGTCTGTTTTTGCTGGAATATGGTTCAAAATACGCTCAACCAAATGCGCCATATATTCTCGCATAGTCTCTCTACTCATTTCCCGAGGAATCTCACATGATTTTGAGAGCTTTGACATGTAATAGCAAATTGCAACTCCGCAATCAACCCTGAAAAATATATTGAATAATTAATACAATGATGTTGCGGGAAAATCATTATAAAGATTGGGAAGAGTATGATGAAGTATTACGTTCCCTGGCTTTGTTGCGAACAATCACGAACTTGATACACTGGATGCAAAAAATCTTGTGTCGCCAAATACGGATGTGATATCCCTTGATTGTCGACATCTCCTTCTTTATCTTTGTTCTTAATTTGTACAAGTGTCATTTCCACCTGTTCTTTCTGCACGAATGTAATGCGATTATGATAGATTTCAGATTATGAATATGATTCGACAGTAACTTCTGTACATATAATCAACGCAATAATACAAACTTATTTGACATATCAGTTTTATCAATGTGTAGAAAACAAACTGAAATGTATGACCTGTTACGCTATGTTATCTTATGTATTGATAATTGAAATGCGTTAATATTACTTACTAATCTCTGGGCATCGAATAGGTACAAGTCCTCCATCCCATCCCTAGGTATGAGGGGATTGTAGTTCTTCCAACATCCCTCGTGTGTGTCGAGAACCATAAGATGGAAGTGGTACCCCTCTCTGCTTTCCCGTGACGAGGCAGAAATTATGGGAAAGAAATACCACCGCGTCGCCCTTGGAGCTATCTCAAGTTTCATATCGATGAAGCACTTACGCAACCCATCCATTTTGTCACGAATCATGTGCTGCACATTACAGAAAAGCAGGTGTGATAATATGAGATATGTACGTCATTTAACTATGTAGGTCAACTACACAATAAAGTTTAGTGTATGAGATAGGTAATTAACTTATGCATGTACAAAAACAAAACATCTTACACGGTAAACTTCAATGTTTGTGATATTTAAAAATTATAAATGCCATATCACACGTTTAGCTATGCAAGTAAATTACTCATGTATAGGACTATAGGCTGTAACAGCTCAAGTAGAAAACTTTTCTGTATGAGATATGTAAAAGTTAGAAAAGCATATCATACTTTTAGATATGTAAGTAAACTATGCATAAAAATTTGAAAATAGGTCATACAGTAAACATTACTGTGACACATTCTATTTGAGATATGTTACTCATTTACATATGCAATTCTACTAACCAGTAACGTTTACTGCATGATATATACAATAACTATATTCCAGACATCAATACATACAAATTTACAAATACAAACTCACCTAACACATGGTAGTGAAGAACACAGAATGATCGAATAAATTATCATCTGGAAGTGTTGATGCATAGGCAACGAGCTCCTTATCCAAAATATCCGTGTATGCATCAACCACCTATACAAACATATTATCCAAATTAATAGTATATACCTTCATATTAATTTTGTTACAAAATTGGACGAATGTCACCATATTGTACGGAATGACATAATTGAATAAATGAAAGCTATTCGATTACCCACATTTGTTCCGATACACTTTTCGGTTATTACTTCAAATAAATCTTTACGAAAAACAGAATAGCCGAGGTCCCCACTGAAGCAAACGATTTCCCTTCAATAACACCACCAAAAACACATTAAACAGTGTACTGGATATAACATTACTTCGGTTGGCAATTTGCGTTCATAGATAAATATCGGTAATTAACTTACAAACTTAAATTAATCACAAAAACTGGACACCGTTACGTCGGTTGTGAATTTGAATTTATACGTAAATAGCTGTCAATATTTCAAAAACTATTTCATTTTGTATTCAGCATATATTAGATGTTACATTGCATACAGTAACATTTAATGTATGACATTTTACCTCTAATATATGCATACTAGAATTAAATGTGTATGATAATATAAAGTAACTAATACCCGTATTCATCGTTCTTCCATGACTTTATCGTTTGAAGTGTCGACTCAGAAAGATACTTAGCAACAACCCCTCTCCGTGTCAACACGTTTCGCTTTAACTTCATTACTTTTATTTTGGGTGTCAACCTTTTCTCCTCAATTTCGACATCTATGACATCCTCATTCTTCGCTTTCTTCTTTGTTGGGCTTTGTTTGGAAGGTTTAGAAGCTCTTCTCTTCAACCTACCCCTAAGTTGTGGTTGGTAGACAAACACATCAGACTTATTTTCCTTCCTATCGACTTTATTCTTTACTCGTCGAACCATTGAACTCACGAGTTGTTGAAGATGATTTGGGGTCACATCGTGGACATTTGCAATTTCCTCATTAGATTTTTGTTTGCTGTCATGAACATTAGAAGGCAAAGTAGTCGTCTTATGGCTTTGCTCTCGGAATATATCCGCCTCAACCTTTTGAGCAAATAGTTCTTCGATTTGCTCTGTTGCCCTTGCCAACTCCTCCTTCAATCTCCTAACCTCATTGTTCTCCTTCTCTTCCATTAACTTAACTTTCTTTTCAAGTAATTCAATTTCGATTTTTAATTTCTCAAAGGTCTCTTGTTTAGCCACTTCCATTTCCTCCTTATCCTTCTTCATATCCGAAAGTTCATCGGATAATTTCTTGCACAAAACATCTTTATCACTGCACAACCTTTGCAAACGTTGAACTTCAACTTCCATCTCCTTTAATTTCTTCAACGCGTGATCGTCTTTCTCCCTAGGTGATTCTTCAGGATTACCATCACCATCCACATTAGTGCTAGTGGATGGGATGTCTTCATATGTGTAACCCGCGTCGTACAAATTGTCAATCAACATATAGTCCTCTGGATGGGAATCAATGTCTTCTCTCAAAAACTCTTCCTCGATCTCCGTTTTATGAATCCTTCCAAGCTTAATTTGTTCACATACAATATAATTATCAGCACAAGGTGTTAATACATTAAGACATAAACATAACCATATAAAGTATGTAATATTATAAGCCGCGTTACGGAACAAACGTTTGTTAACAGTTAACTTTACTGTACTAACTCTGCATCAAAAAACATATTTCGTATCTGAAGATAACTGTCATACGATGTAGAGTTATGGTCACCATGTTAGTGTACCTAAACAGTAATGTATCAGTAAAATTTACTTTTTACAATTACATGCACACCAATGTAGCAGTAAACTTTACCTTTTGGTATACCTAAATAGTAAATATGCATGTAATATGTAAACAATCGCAATACCTGTAGTTCCACATGTTCGCGTAGAACGATGTCATCTGCTAGTACCGAGCTCAATTTTGCAAGATCCCACTTCTTGAATCGGGGGTACAAGTTGATATCAACGGGTTCAATAACATTTGTTCTCTCGTAAAACCAGTACTGAATTCAAGTAAACAATACCAATTTGTGGCAATTAATATAATATTTATTAAAAAATCTAATATATATACAAGTTTAGAGGTTATTACCAACAAGCTAATGACACATCCGTAGCATTTGTACGGGATGGTGTGATTTTTATCAAGTGACGCGATCAAGTAGTCGTAAATCAACACCGGCCAATTGTAATTCCCAATTTCATCCATTCTAGATATGCAATCCATGAAAATCCATTTCACGAATACTCCAGAAGTAGTAAAAACAATGTACAAAACGTGTAAAGGCACACTATCTTTGCAGCGTCGACGTACCCAGCATTTGTTCTTAACATCGACGCCTCTATCGCATCATTCCTAATGTTGGACGCTTGAACCATCCCATCCACATTTCAAAACCACTTGCGTACAAAGGGGCTATCCGGTTTTCTACCGTATGACGGTATTTTGTATGAACTACACCCGAACGGTATACCGAATATCAATAATATGTCTCTCGCTGTAAATTGTAATTCCTTACCACTAATTCTAAAAACTCCGTCCGCACCGGTGTAAGCACGAATCAGCAGTTCGACATTTTTTTCGTATTTACTAATAAATGACCGATCGAACTTCGTTGTTATTAATGTGTTAAACAGTGCCCAGAATGGAGTTTTTCTTAGTCGTTCTTTCATCCCATCTCGTATCTCCATATCTGACAGCAAATCCCGTAATTCAACCAAGTTAGAACGAAATTGTTTAGCACCTTCGCCCATGTTTCGGTGATGGTTTTACACTTGCTGCCTTTTACGTTTATACCTGCAAAATCATAGACAAGAAGGTAATAGTTATATATTATGTTGACGGGAACAAGTACAGTATGTATTCAAAGAAATCATGTACGCATACAACAATACGAATTTTATTATAGTCATTATAAATTACTATGTACACTAACTGTTCCGCAACATGTATAAAGTAACATTCACTATATATACGCGGTGAACTAAAATAAAAAATATTTAATGAATTAGTTGATTACAATATTAAAGTTCAATTAGGTAGCAGCTGATTTAGTTTACATATGGAAGCCATTACATTTCAATGTTCGTTATCCTTATAGGTTGAATTTAAAAAATATGTAACAAGAAAAGGAATATTTATCCAAACTTAGTTTGTCTATTTTTAAGGAGAATTGGCCATATCGGTTAAATAACTTGTACAGTAAATTTGATTGTTTTTAGCATAACAAACAAAAACCATTCAACCAAACATACCATTCATTAATAAATGTAATAGGATATATTAGCAAGACAACACAATAAACTAAAATGGGTTAATTACGCTTGACATAGATCTTTCATCAAGTAAAGACATGTAAAAACACAGACATACAAATCCTCGTTGTGAGAAATAAACCAACACCACTCAAAAATTAAAACGACTACCAACATCTACATTCGAACAGTATAATTTACTGTGTCTACTATACTTTATACAAGACAATCGTTACACAAATTGAACAAAAACCGCAGGACAAAACACCGTGCTCCAGCATTGTTCTTTTCATTAGTACGCTCTAATATACTTAACATGCACAACTTCCTTCGTAACTAAATTTGTTAACTCAAAAAGTAAAGTTTCCTATGTGTATTTTGCACGAAAATGAACATGAAGCAATAATACATAATCAATGATAAAATTTGTCTTAAATTTTAATCAACCATTTAACTGATAAAAAGATGGAGTACGTTTGATAGTCTGTAAGGACAGAAAAATAAAAAAAAATTAAAAGAATAACCTAGCATATTTCTTACGCTTATTACAATGGGTACGTTAAACTTTACTACTATGTTGCGGTTTTACGTCAAATTTTTTTTGACCTCATACACTCTAATACTATAGTATTGTCTTAATTAATTAGGTACCGCGCCAACGGCTTACCTACCCACTACAGCAGTACCCACACCAACGAGTACCCCACCAGCTGAAGGAGATATGATCTACTACTCACATGGTTAATAAAATCTATGAAAATATTTGACTATACAAAACAGTAGATATGAATCATGTAGACAAACTATCTACAAGTAAAATGAACATTATTACATCAAAGAAAACAAAGTTCACTATACGAATGTTTTGAGTAACCTAATAAATAGTTAACAATAAAACTTACTGAACCACATTAAACAACATTAATAACAAAGTAACATTTACTGTTTCTGTTATAAAACATACCCAATTCGACACACGTTTCCATCCAAAAACATTTCGACCCAAAATATATACGAACAATAACGGGGTCTACTTTCGGGAAAAAACAATTCAGCTTCACACAAAATCGCATTTTTCATCAATGTAGACAACTATTTATTCATCCGATTGAATACGTTTCAAGAAAAAAAAATATTTAACACGAAAAACTATTAATCCACATTTAACTGTATTAGTCAAACAGTAAACTTTACTGTTTGTGTTATATAACTGTACACCATTCGACCAATATGTTTCCATTCAAAAACATTTCAATTCTTTCGGGAAAATGAATTCTGCTTGATAAAAAATCTCACCACATTTATAGAACTCCCAAAAAAAAATCCAAGCCAAAAATTGTAAATTCAATTATACGCGTCATGAAATGTTTTGATAAACATCATCCAAAATACTAATATCAGTAAAAGTGACTATGTATATACTAATAGAAGATAATCATACCTTACGCACATGGACATTTCAATCACAACAGAAAAAACAACCTCTTCAAGGTTTTAAACTACGATTTAATCAACAAGCAAGACTTCTGTACAATAAAAAAAATTATTACTTCATAAAATCAAATATACTGTTTGTACTTCAACCCAAAATGCAACATGAACCGACAACACAAAATGCTAGCAAAATATTGAAATCCAAACCAAAGAAGAACATTTACGTTATAAAAAATTGTAGAAATAACAAACCAACAACATACAACAACAATACTTTATACTCACAAGAGAAAAAAAAACCTAACTTACAACAACAATCAACTTCTTGTCCGGTGACTTACCTCAACCATAGAATCACCGGAACATATGATCTAACATCGCAAAACATATGCACAAAGAAGATATTTCTTTCGTCAACTTCCCCACTCCGACTCCCCTATTCTTTCGTTCCCCCTCATATGCTTTACAAATGATTTACGAAAAGATATCCACGGTTATGGCATCTTCACTGACCCGCGATTGAAGGAGATGAAGACGGGATAACAATCTCACACAAATCTCTCAACGATTTCAGAGGTTAGAAATGTTTTTTGGCGCCCAAGTACGACAGGGGTAAGAAAGTAAAGAACAATTGACAGTTTCCCCAAATTTCTAAAAACTGGACTTAATATTAAGAAGAAAAAAACGTGGGACTTTAGAGGGTACAAAAAAGTGTAATGGGACCTATGTGTAAAGACCCCCTAAATAATCCCAAAATTATCCATCTCCCTCAAATAAGTAATGCAAATGATTCAGCATGTCTATTTTTTATTTTCTATTTATTTTTACAAAAAGAAAAATTAAGCAAAAACAACTATATATATGTATACAAGAAACACAAGATACAAACTTAATGATTTATCAACTATCAACACCAAAAGCCTCATTAAGCACATAGAATCTTCATAGTTGATTTCACAAGATATTGTTCAAACATATATATCTTAATTGACATCAAAACTGAAAACAGATGTGAGATTAGATATCATGCCATGTATGTGCATATTGAACAAAGAATTAATAAGTTTTTCAAATAGAATTGGATTCCAATAATTTGAGAACTAATCCATTAAGCACACATCACATATTATAGACTACCAAGAAGTTTCATCCGCTTATAACTCACACAAACACATGTTTTATAATTTTTTTTAATGCCAAATCTAGTTTTTTAAATTTAAGCAAAGCCCTGGCCTGTTTTTCATATAGGATTTTACTCAACACATTAGCTTTTGTCAACGATTGACTTTTCACACACTCTATCTGTGACACCTACCTAATGATAATCAAATTAAAATTAAGTTTTGTCACTCTATCGGTATCCCTTTTCGTTGCATGGAATGACACATATTCAATTTCGTCTTTTAAATTACAAGTATTATGAGACATTATGTGGAACATGAAGACCTACAAACAATCTATAAGATGATAAAATAAAATATACATAGCACATATCATCAAATTAAGTCTCAAATTAATACACAAAATAAGTGTGATTGTGCGATGTGGTTTAATAAAATCCTAGTAATCCACAAAACACTCGCAGATATTGACTTTCATCATATTTTTAAGATAATTGCAACATGTTCATAAAAATACATAAATCAAACCCATCATACTGTATCATTCTTAACTAAGATCTTAATATGCATTTATCAATAGTTTAGCAAAATAAAAAAAAACAATGTGCACATAAAATTTGATAAAATAAAGAACAGATGATGCATGAAATGAAAATGTTATACAAACAAAATCTCACCAAAAGTATGTAAAAGGATAAGATATATATATATATATATATATATATATATATACACTATACGTCCAATGAAATCAAGATTACCTAGGGACGGACCAATGAACTACAAAAACGTTTCGGGCAACCTACAAAGGTAAAAACATAAGTATCATGGGTGAAGTTCCTCTTAGATCCATGGGAGGTACAAAAGAAACATTTTCACTAACCTTAGGAACATCTACCCTCTCGATACTAGGTCTAGGATATGCCTACCTAGTCTCAAATTCGTAGGAACCTAATATTCGTCATTCAGAGGATACATATCTCTCACAAAAATTTCTTCTTTAGTGACCACATATTCAACCTTCTTCATGATATTTCCTATCTCAACCTTCAACCCATTATAGGATATCTCTTGTCAACAAGTGTCTTTCTAATAAGAAATTTAGGGTTTCTAGCATGCAACCAATGACAGTTTTGCAAAATATGTCCCTTAATCTCACAATAAGAACAAAAGCAAATAAAACCTAGTGAAGTGTGTTCAAGGTTGTGCGTTCTAAAAATATGGTATTCTCTTCTTTTCAATTCTCTTTCACTTGTAAAAAAAAAATGAGATATGTGTTTCTCTTTTCCACAAAATGAACAACCAAAACACTTTGAAGAATTTGTGTTTTTTGGTTTCAAAACTTTGAGTGAAATTGTTACAGTCTTTGGAAAAACGATAGAGTAAAAATGTGAAAATAAGATATGCTACTGTTCTTCAGAGGGTGAATATGACATACTACGAATTTATTCCTAATTGAAAATGTCCTTATTCAAAACACACAACAACAATTTATTTGCAAAATGAAATTCAAACTCACACTCACTTAGGCAATTTATCAAACAATTATCCTTAAAATGAGGTAAAATTACACTTAGATACCTTAAACTATCTTAAATTTGCAGGTTACCTCCTAAAATAATAATAAAAATACTCACCCCTTAACTTCCAATTCATTGCAATTAATAAGAAAAATCAGGTTCCTTCCAATTGTGTACACATATTGACTAAAATACCCCCAAGCGTAATTTAAAATTTTAGAAAAAAAAAAATGTCTACACATTTAAAAAAATCAAAACCACTCTCTGAAATATCAAAATCAAAACCATTTTCAAAAAGTAAAAGCACGCTCTCTCACCAACACTATAAGAACAAGTTTTATGATTGCTTGTTATTTTTATTTATTTTGGCATATTCTGTGATAACCGCATCATCATGTACTTATCAACAACTTCAAAATGAGGATAAGCTAGTGACAGAGCAACAATCGAATATTAAATGCATTGAAATTATTGCCACATTGATCGAGGAGGTATATGATGTATAGTTTTGATTTATACTTTAACATTTTATTCATGGATGTTTTTAAAATTTAGTCGAGGAAAGTTTTTAAATTGATTTTCAAAATAAAAATATATATTTTTTATTTTGGTTCGTTCGAATGCGAATAGGCCTTCGTTCGAACAAAAAGCTGAGGTCATTAGAATGAACTTAAAATGGAGATCCAATGGGGTTTTTCTATTTGATAGAAGTTTACTCATTAGAAGCTCATTCGAAGTACGTTTGAATGAGATCACTTGTTCGTTCTAATGATTTTAGAAATAAAGTTTTCATTCGAAGATCCAATAGTTTTTGTTCGAATGAGTTGCGCCGCCTTTAAATTCATAATTTTTATAAAATTGGGCTTTGAGAATAGGTTTCATCAGAACTTTTGGCAAAAATTGAATCTCTATACCTGTCCCAGAAGTCTCACAACCCTAGTTTGTGAAAATAACTTTTCTTTTCTAAATCAAACCCCTGGATGATTTCTTGAATTTAGTTAAACCCTAGAAGAACACCATTATCTTAAAACCCTTGTATAATGGACTCTCTATTGCTGACTTTATGGAGATTAGTCTCTACTGCTAAAGAAAAAAGGAATAACGATTTCGAAGGATGATTGGTGGATACTAAGGCAATATATGCTTGTTGTGGAATGGTTCTAGACTGCGTCGTTTTCTCTGGAAGACTTTGCAGTATAAGCTTAGTGGATGTCTAAGTTAGTTTATAAGTCTATATTTTTCTTTCTTGTTCAAACACAATGTTGAATCGTAGGTTTTGCCTGAAGAGATTTTTCCTTATCTTTTTCCTATTTTGGTTTTGGCAATTGGTTGTATTTTTTTCTTTGGAATTCTCTTTCATACTCAAATATACTTAATCAAGATAAAATTTTATCAAAAAGGAATTTTGTGTTTATGTGTGTGACCTACTCTATGAAGTATTCATATAAGTCGAACCTACTCGTATTTTCAAACACTCATCATAATCCCCACCTCTCCCCTACCCCCACCCACCCTAACCCATTTGGATACACAACCACAACCTATACAACCACCAGCCACCCAGTAGCCGCCACTGAAGACAACCAATCATCCAACACCATAATATATGAAAACCCAACACACACACACACACACACACACACACAAACAAATTGAGATCCCAAGCACACACACAATCACTTTTTAGACCCATTTAAGGAAATAATTTCGTTGTTAGATATTGAATCGATTTTTTTCAAACCCGATTGGAATCAATTTTTTGGGTTTTTTTTGGTTCCCATGTTGGTTTTTTTTGTTTCGGTTATTGTTGTTCTCCAATTATTGGGTTTGTTTTGAATTTTGATTTTGATTTTCTCCATGTGTGTGGGGCTTTCTGAATGTGAATGCGGGTTTTGTTACCTGGTGGTGGGAGGGTAGGTAGAAGGGAGATGGTGGTGGGAGGGGATATAGTAGTGGTGGGTTTTCATGTAGTGTCGTGTTTTTTTTACTGATTTAATAATGGTGAATGGTTGGGGTTTATGGTGGTTCTGGAGAGTTGGTTGAGGTTGGTTGCCGACGTGAAGATATATATATATATATATATATATATATATATATATATATATATATATATATATATATATATAGAGAGAGAGAGAGAGAGAGAGAGAGAGAGAGAGAGAGAGAGTTCAGCACCACCATTTCCAGCTCCACCATTTTCAAACACCAAATCTCTCTCTAGAGAGAGATTTGGTGTTTGAAAATGGTGGAGGTGGAAATGGTGGTGCTGAACTCGTGAGGAGAGAGAGAGAAAAGATAGGTTTGAATTTTGAAAGTTTTTTTTATGCTTTTTTGTTTTTATTTTTATTTTTATTTTTTCAAGGTTATTTTAGTCATTTTGTGTGCAAAAATGGAAGGAACCGGATTAGTGGTGTTAATTCCAACGAATTAAAAGTTAGTGGGGTGAGTTTGACTAGTATTTGTTTGGGTGTGACCTGAAAATTCGAGATAATTTAAAGGGAATAGGTGTAATTCTTTATTAATATTATTGTATCTAATTTTAGGTTCAAGGAAAGTGTTACAAGATTTATTCAAACACAATTCAAAAGGCTTTGAGTTTAATTTTAACAAAGTAAGATGATGATTCCATTAAGATCCAAATTCAAGTAAATATGTTATTAGGGTGAGATCAAGTCAAATTAGTTCAATTCGATTACAATTATGTGATATTTAAACATTTAGAATTCTAAATCATTTGTATATTTGATATTATGTGAGGTTGTGTGTTATGAATAAATGTAAATGCAAGAATAAGGACAACACCAAGATATATAATGAAAACCCTTACCAATAAGAAAAAATTATTAGGACGTTACAACTAATACACTATAAACATGAACGGTTTTACAAGAGATCAGTCATTTGCCTATATTGAGTTTCTATTTACAATCTCTCACAATCCACCAATCCTTTAAACTCCACCTGATCTACCGTCGCTCAACCAAGCTCCTCCAAAGTTAATAGAGAGATAGAGAATATTCAACTTCTATTTGCCTCTATACATCCACTTTGGATAATTCCACTCCATTCCTAGGATCTTGTTCTTGTTGACCTCTCATATGAATATCTTCAATGCTAAATGATGAAAGGAATGCTTTCTACGATTTTTTTGATGAATCGCTAAAAAATATCTCACAAAATGTTTCAATTAAAGTGAGATATAATCAAATATCATCTATGGTTTCTAGTGAGAGAAAGAGAAGCTCTTATATATAAAAATTTTGAAAAATGAACTAGGAGTTCTAATTTGAAAATTGAGCCAAAATGCCTTTTTATAGTGAATATTTTAAGCTTCTCGCTACAGAAAAATCTGTGCGCGCGAAGGCTTTTCTGTTGTGCACACGGTCATAAAAAATGACCAACAACGAGCATACTAATCAAATCTGCGTGCATGGCTAAAAAGCTTTCGTGCTCACGAAATCTATTTACACGGTACCATTTTCCCCTGTTCACATGCCTGATAGTACAAAAGTACCAAAATACAATTTCGAAGGATTTTTTAGAGCAAATGATTATGAATGGCTCATTTAACATGAAATTGAAAAATGTAACATTTTGATTATAAAAACAAGTTCAGAAAATATTGGAAAAATATGTGGGGGCATCATAATTTCATCATGGGTCATATACCATATCCAAAAAGGTTCGAAAATCCATCGGAATCTCTAATTTGATAAAGAGATGTAATACAAGCCAACAAGGATGTAAATATATGCATGTATGAAACTCATGCCTTCAGTCACACCACAAATTCCAAGGATATATTCCTGAACTAATATAAAAAAACTCTTATACATCTGACCAATACAATATTTTGACAACGAATAAGCTGGAAAAACATTTGCACATTTTTATTCTCCCCCTTTGGCTGTTCCATGAAATTTTTTAAAAAAATCCCCAAATCCCAAAATACATGTCAATCCCACCTTATACAACAAAGTCCCAATCATCTATTTACACCACCCACATAAAGAAAAAACATAGAATAGTACTAGACAAAACAAATTGAGATGCTCCATTATGAGATACTTGCAAAACTCAAACAACATAAAACCATCAAGAAGGTAACATCAATATTAAGGAAAAACTTCCCCTAAATAAATATCCCTAAATAAATGCACTATCATACATAATATGTAGTCCACCTTTTTTTGTCATGAATAGACAAAGGTAGAAAAGAAAATACTAGGATAAGTGAAACCATAAAGCTCAAAAGATGCGACAAGTAAAGCATAATCAATCGAATGTAGGATATACACCAAATATTTCTCCCCCTAAATCACATGAGGGATATCCAAAAAAACAAATCACAAGGTATCAGTGGTATAGGAATATAGTCATTGATAAAGAAAAAATACTATATGATATTAGGAGGCAAACCACATATGAAACACATGCTAGCATGAAACAATATGTATCATGAAGTCTAAAAATTATAACATGTCATAACATCCGCAAATGAATCACATCTCAACTAGAGAATAAAATGTTCCCCTAACACAAATATCTCTCCCTCTAAAGTAAATAATACTCCCCCTAAAGAAAATATCACCACCCTTAAAGAATTGCAAAGCAAAACATATGAAGTATGTGAAATAAGATGGGAGTAGGAGTATTGGGAAAAAATGTGCCAAGTTCATGCGAGCATGAACATGGATCATATGAAAAATATGAGAATCTATGAAAAGAATCACATATGTCCAAAAGTATCCGCGAGTACAGAATTATCACAATAAACAATCACATAAAGTATGTAAATGCAGAAAATAAGGGTAATCACACACAACGCAAGATGTAAGTGGTTCAACAACATGCCTACACCCACGGAGAGGCCACTAATTTTTACTAGTTTCTCTCAAGTAATCAAAATTACATCACCTTTGCCCCGGGTGGGGGTTTACATTTGTAGTGGTCATAAAGTTGTTGAACTGTGCAAGTAATTCATCAAGCTTGGAGATTGATCGTAAGGTGTTCTTGAATATCTCTTCGACATGGTTTGTAACTAATTTGAGCCTAACAATATGCATTTTAGCGCATGTTAAATGCACGTCTAAAATATGATATTTGCATTGGTCCGGGTTGTCCTTATTTCATGTTGGGTTAGTCGGCTACACAAGTGGGAACAATTAATAAATTAGTCCCCACAATTGCCCCTAAAATCATTGGTCTGAGATATTGGGCCAATAGATTTTAAGTACATGACTTGAACTGTTGAGAACCGGCATGGAACATTTGTAAAATTGTGAAGTGTTGAGCATACGCTCATCTAAATAAATTTAGAGGCGACTGGCATGTCATACCTATAATAACCTCAAAATGAAGGGGGTGTGCTGGTCTGAACAGTAATATGAAGATTTAAAATCGTCTTCAAGAACCGTTCCTCATCATTTTGCACAAGTTTTCAAAAAACGTTCTGCTACTTCAAAACCATTAGTTCGCATCCTAAGCTTTCTTCTTCGCAAACTCAGTGAGAGCTTTTCTTCCCGTTCTTCAAATCTTTAGAGCTTCTTTGCATTATTTTTAACTTGTAAGTCCTTATCTCTTTCTTCCTTTCTTCATTGTTTTCTTTTGTCGTCTTTACTATTTGAAGTTCTTTCTTCAATGGACACTCTTCATGGAAAAACTATTGAAAAGGTTAGAGAAACCTACTCCATTCCTGATTGGGTGTAGATCGACTGAGCCTCCATGCCCAGAGATGTCCCAGACATGGATGAAGGGCACTGAATTCACACTTGTGCTATGGTTCAGGGGGTTTAACCTTTCCCCTAAATCGTTTATTTTTAGAACTTTATAATTATTTTGAGGTCTTTCTTGAACATATACCGCCAATACTTGGAAGATAGCGAATGGGTTACATATGATCAACAAACTTTATGCGACCAGCACGGGGGTCCTAGAAATCCAATTCTTATATATATGGTCGCATACTTCCGATGGTCTTCTATACCTGAAAGTGACGAGGGCTAATAGAATTCTAGTTGTGAACCTAACGGATTCCAATAATGGATATTGGAATTAGGGCTTCATTGCCAAGAACTGGCAATATCCTCCCCTACCTGAGTGAGAAAGGTACAAAGGTCCTTGTGCCATAACTGGGGGGAAGATCAAATAGGTCACTACTCATTTTTTTTAATAAATTGCTGACTTTTAATTTCTATTATTTTCTCTATTTGTTGATATATGCGCTCTTTATTTTTGTACAGGTCTAGCTAAAAATAAGGACCCTTTTCTCTGCCAAATAAAGATTTCTTAACTTGTGAAGGTTTAGAAAATCAAGGACAGGTTGCCCGATGGTGAACATCCATGATCGTTTACCAATCTATTTAAATAAACCAACACCACTTTCAGTTTTATCGCTCGACTGGTAAACGAGATCCTTCAGATTGCTCTTTCGAACGAGGAGACTTCTGGTTCTTCTGGACAAGTAGATGTAGATTTTGACTCCTAATGAGAATAAAAAAGAAGAATAAGAAGACCAAATGGTTCCCTTATGGATGAGGTTGCTACTGTACAATGATGATGATCAAATCTTGCTCTCTTCCAGTGTCGTAGCCCTGAAGAAGTCAGAGGGAGATTCCTCCAGAACTAGTGGTTCCAGCCTTTCTCTTCTCTATCCATTACTCTTTATGGCGACAGTGTGGCCCTCAACCCTACCCTTGCCCCCTAGTCTGCTGAGGGAGCGTTACCCCTAACAACTGTGAGTGCTCATTAAAGTTAGGTCTTGAATAGATATCTCTAAAATATGCTCAAACCCTTTCTCTGGTAAATGTTCTTTTCTTTGTCAATTATATCTTTAATTATTTTTTTCATACTAACATTTTCTATCTTATAGTTTGTTAAAGACTTCACCACTCTTCTTGATGGTTGTTTTGACTAGTTCAGGAAGAACCAGGAGCTATCTGAAGCTCTGAAGAAGTCCTATTAGGACTTGTCCGATGCTCAGAAGGCCTTTGGCTAGAGAGGGAGACTGCTATGAAGGCGATGGTTGAGATGAAGATGACTAACAAATTCATAACTGTGGAGAATGACATAATGGATGGGGGACTCTAGAATTTAGAAGGTGAGGTCCCCGACATCAAGGAGGATAGATACACAAAGGGTTGGACTGCGACCTACAATGACGCTGAAATCTAGATAGATTATACTCGAAAGTTGTCCTTTAAAAAGGGATGGGACCAATATCTGAAGGCAACAGGTGTCCCTCTTAACTCAGAGTTATTAGAGAAATATCCGCAAAGTCCTCCTTCAATTATTGAATAGGAGCCTTCTTTTGTACAACCTGTCGACCAAGCTGAGGTAACATCAGAGCAGGTTAAGGCAACTGCCAACTAGACAAAGAAGGCTGATATAAAAGGGGAAGGCACCGAATGATGATGCTATAAAATCACCACTTAAATACATACATACATTTCAAATTTTATCTAATTCAATAATGGTGACATAGATGAAGGAAAGTAAATGTAAGAAAAGGGGGCGAGAGAGAGATGAATGACACAAGGTGTAAAGTGATTCAACCTTGGCTTACTCCATTGTGCAAGGTAATGGTGTTTTTATATTTATATAAGGAACTGAAGTCCATTAATACATTCACTCAAGATTTATCTCTCTAGGTTAACAATTATATAGGTTATTAGCTAGGGTTTCAATATTCGATCCCCTAAAATGAAGAAGATGATGGTACATATAGGCTTAAAGGTGCACAATGCACCCCCCAAGCATGTAATAGTCATGCACGAGATGAGGTAGCTAACTAGGATACGACACTTATCCCTGGTGCATGTATATCATGCTAATGAGAATATTCCCTCACGTAGGTGAGAGATCTATTATAACTGCATGACACACGTGGACTAGTGAATCTTGAGTCACGTGTGCCTTATGAAATTTAGACGTTGGTTCTGATGATCTCGATCGAGCCGAGACCATATGTGATATTCCAAGTGATAAGCTACGAAGTTGAGTTTGTGTACCATCTCAGCTTGCCAAGGTGTTATAAGGCTGAGATGAGAGTTACTAAGAGATACTAGAGAGTGAGCTCTGACAAATGACCATAAAGTGCTGAGGATGAGGTACATGAGGCTGAGACCATTGAGGTCGGTTACCCTCACTATATTAGTTGATGAATAAGTCCATCTGATGAACATTAAGTAGTGTCGATCGAATGGTGTTGGGTCTGATTGGGGATAAGACCACACTTATGTGTATCAATCACCCCTAGCCCTTAGCCTTTAATATGAGTGTATGGGTGGGGGATATTATCAGTTGACCCTCTGAGGAGGATGAGACCCCCTAGTGTCAGAAGTTTCCATTTAGGACATGAATGATCCTGGATGATGCTAATAACGTGCCTTCAATGTTGCAAGCATAGGCGTTAGTTGATGGTACTTGATGTGACACATGCCATACATTGCATAGGTTAGCGTGTTGTAAAAGGATTAACGGCAGCAGGCCTGCCTAGGGTTTCGCACCCTAATGAGTGAGAACTTTGTTAACAACGTTCAATGATTATCAGGCTTAAATACTTTCAAACTCAACCATTTTACCTTTCTTCTCCTTTCATTTCCCTCGCTTAAGACATTCCTGAAAACACTTCAAGCAAACCTATTTTTCTCTCTCTCCTATTCAACATTCCCAGTCGATTTTAGGAGTTCACTTAACTTCTCAAGGATTCCCCCTTATTTAGGTATTATTTTAGCACTTTTCTTTTTCTTTTTCACCACTAATCACTTATATTTAGAAACTTTCATTTTCCAACCATTTTCTATTTTTTCATTGGTCATTTGAGGTGGTTGTAGGGTTATTTTTAGGAGGTTCAGTGTTGATACTGTGATCTTTAGGAGATTAGGAGTGTTTGGTAAACTTTCAAGCATTTGACACCTTTGACTGGGCTAATTTATGTTTTTTAGCGAGTCCCTGGTAATCTTCTCCAATGGCTTATTCTTGGATGTCTAGGAAAAACATTCCATTTACCCTGTTAGATCTTTTAGTCAGCCTTAGTCAATTCTTAAATCATTTTGAATTTTCAAAACCCTGTAAGCTTACTTGACCAATTCCCACATCTGAATGTGACCATATTTAGGGAGATACATAAAGGTGAAGCTAAGACCGAGGCAAAGCACAAATCCAGGGCCGATCCTGCACGTCCAATTTATCTAATTCTCTTGGTTGTGATATCCACTCTTATCATCGAGATTAGTGGTGAATCCATGATTGGAAACTCGTCTTAAGGGTCATAGTCGATATCATCCTCCCAGGGCTATAAACCTTCCGCTTTTCAGCAGTCTGAGGGGCTGACTCTTTTGAAGAGCTCATGGAGGTTCTTCCGTCTCATCTGGAAGACTTTGGGGATGTTGGTTCTAGCAATCACAAACAGCCTCCTGAAGCCTTGGTCATTGAAGATCCGAGGGTTTTTATATCACATCCTTTACCCCTCATGGATGTTTATATATTTATTTATCGTGTATGATCTTTAGTTTAATGAGATATTTCCTAGTGGTGTCCTGACTGGTAAAATTAAAGGCGATAGAGATTCTGATGCTGAGGATCCATTTGATACTTTTTACGCCCAGACCTTCCAATTTATGGTCAAAAAGACTAATTTATTGGCTTGGAGACATCTGTATGGGATCAAACCGTCCATCTATATAAGAGTGCTGACTAATAGTGAGAGGGCCTATGATATTCGTGATAGTGAGATAGTTATCTATGAGAAGATGTTTCAGGTCAGCTTTAGACTACTCATCCACCCTATTATACGAGGTATCTTGGCTAGTTTAGGGATTGCCTCATCTCATCTCTTGCCCAACGCTTGGCGGATCATCTTAAGCTTCATTTCTCTTTAGAACCTTCCAATTATCATTTTTTAAGTTTTCTATAATCTGTCTTGCACGAAGATTCAGCCCGACTATTATCACCCTAGGGCCAGAAATCCTGACAAGAAGGTTTTCATGGTTAATCAGACTTCAAACCATAATTGGAAGAACTGATAATTTTTTATGTCGGGAGCTTGGGAGTTTGACTCTAATACTTCTTGTAGTCTTTTAGAGCCAAGGGTCCTTCGAAGGTGGGCCAAGTGTCTATGTCTTCCAGGCTTGATCCTGGACTTAATATTGATGCCCGAAGGAAAATAGACAAAATAAGGTGTTTTGGAAAAGATGGCGGCTTGGCCAAGTTTGAGCATTTATTGGTCCTCGCCTACCTTGATAAGATGGGTCTGGGGGTTGATCCTTTGAACAAGTTATGTAAGTGACTTTTTTCTAACTTGTGTCATCTCTGACTATTTATTACTCATATTGACCTTTTTCGTTTGCTGCAGATCGTCCAACCAATATTCTAGAAGAGATTTAGGACATGTATGCCACCATCCTTCTCAACACTCTGAGCAAAATGGGAAATAAGCCTTCGACGATGGAAACAAAGAAGAAGTCCACCACTAATGGCCCCGACCAGGCCAAGGGTTCAAAAAAGAGAAAAGAGTAGAGTGCTGATGGGTCTATCCCCCCTCCTCTAATAAAGAAGTCCACGGGACCTTCCGACATGACCAATCAAAGGTCGTCTTAGTCTATCCTGATATTCACAGATGTGGATCTATTAGCTCTTCTTTCCCAACTCACCATTAGTTCAGATTACCCTATTAGCAACCTGAAGAGAGCCAAAGCTGATGTGACATCTACTTTACCTAAGACTAACAGGCATTTTTTGGAGGCCATGGATGCCTATCTTGTATGTGATTTTGTCCTCCACGAACCCACCCATGTATTCTTCTTATCTCTCATCTGTTTATTGATTTCTTTAACTCAAGTGTTGTCTCATCTCATATTAATTACTCTTTCATCAATCTCTTTTCTGTAGTCTTTTGCTAACCTTTATGAAGGTCAATGAATGGGTTCATGAGAAGCTTCCCCTAATCCAACAAGCCAAGAAAAACCTGAAGAAGGAATTGTGCAAGAAGGATGCTGACCATCAGAAGGCCATTCAGGCCTTAGAGAAGTAGCACTCAGATGCTCTTGAGGTTCTATAAAAAGAAAACGATGAAGTTTTAAAGGCCCTATCTACAAAGTACGAGGCTGACATTGCTACTGCTATTAATAAGGCCTAGGAAGAGGCTGTGAAGGATGCCATTAACAATTTTAAATCTTTAGACGAGTTTGGTGGTTATGGCTGCCAATATCTTGAATAAGGGGTAAGGATGGCTTGTCTTTGGTCCATCATTAAATTTCTCGAGGTCCAAGGGTCATTGCAAAAGGAGTTTAAATATTTCGACCTCACTAACCCCTTGGTCGCCACTACCTTGGTCGATGTTGAAGATGAGGCCACTACAGAGATGAATACCCATATAGTGATCGAAATGACCGATGCTGGTTATATGGAGGACAAGGCACAAATGGAGGCGATAGCTGATGCCATGGGAGGTGAGGTACAGATAGCTGACAACGTCCAGATCGAGGTCAAGAACACATCATAGGGTGGCCTCATGTGTCCTGATACCTTGTTTTGTTACAACTCGCCTATTTAAGCAATTGA
The DNA here is from genome assembly GCA_949130495.1 of Sambucus nigra. Classification (NCBI taxonomy): domain Eukaryota; kingdom Viridiplantae; phylum Streptophyta; class Magnoliopsida; order Dipsacales; family Adoxaceae; genus Sambucus; species Sambucus nigra. The sequence goes on along the minus strand of OX422210.1, from coordinate 554,063,879 downwards.
TCCACGTTTGTAATATTTAACATTGTGGTTATTAACGATAGTTGTATTTTTGAAGGATCACATCTGTTTGGCTGACAGTTTAATGCCATGATCTATTTTTTTACCAAGTGTTGTGTTTATAATTTTTATAACTCTTCACCATTACTTGGTGTTCTTTGAGTATTATGCTTTTTGTTTACACATTACTTGGATATATATTGCACTCATCATAAGAGGCCTATGTTGGTCTCAAAATAAAAGTGATGATTCTTAATTTGTGTTTTCCACCACACTGTGATGTAATACGATGGTCCTCCTCTTGGTGTTGTTAGGAGTACATAGCTGAGACGAGTCTCCCTCCCATGTCGCTAAGTGATTTATGACTTTTAATTCGCCATAGTTTGAAATTTAAGCAACCATAATGTAATGACTTTTAATTTTTGTCACCAAATGAATGATGTTATCACATAAGTTCCCTCTCGTCATTATTGAGAGTGTATGGACAAAACTTTTCCCTTCCTAGACTCTCATATCTCCGAGAGAGTTTGGCTTTTAATTCACCACATAGTGATGTTCAAGCAACCATAATGAAATCCATTTTAATTTTTTCAACAAATAAATGATGTTATCACATAAGTCCCATCTCATCATTATTGAGAATGTATGGATGGGACTTGTCTTTTCCTATACTCTCGTATCTCCAAGAGAGTTTTGACATTTAATTCACTACATAGTGATGTTCAAGAAACCATAATGGAATGATTTTCAATTTTTTTCACCAAATGAATGATGTTATCACATAATCCGCTCTCGTCGTTATTGAGAGTGTATGGACGAGATGCAAGAGAGTTTTACTTTTAATTCACCACGTAATGATGTTTTAAGTTTTTTTTTACCAAATCAGTGATGTTGTTACACTTTTCCCCGCTCTCGGTGTTATTGAGATAAGCCTCCTCATAAACTCTAGTATCATCGAGATGTAATTCAACTAATTCACCATTAAAACCAATTTAAACCAAGCAATAATTTTTAATAAGAAGAAGATATGAGAGAACACTTGTATCTTTAATTAATTCTTGAGCTTTTGTACAAAGGGCTGTTGTACAAACTAATAAGCAAAATGATATTTCACTGGTAGTATCTCAACTAATAAGAAAAATAATATTTCACTAGAAGTATCTATTCAAATTCCCATCATTCCAAAGGTTAGAGAAAGGTTCACCCTCTAAATTTTCTAACCGGTAAGTTTTTAGGAAAACCTCCTCTCTAATCATGTATGACCCATGTCAGTTATTTTGCAGCTTAATCAGCTTCTGCCAAAACTTCTTTAACACTAGGTCACCCATAGCTATCGACCTGGCTTTCACTCTCTTGTTATAAAACCTCGCAACTCTCCATTGATAACTGGATTATCGAACTTCAACATCCTACCATCCCTCCTCAATTAGATCTGAATTAAGCCTTTTCGCGTCCTCGTTAGCTTCAGGATAATAGATTTGGACTCTGTGGCTGGGGAGCCCAAGTTCAGTAGGGATGACAGCTTCAGACCCATAGGCTAACATAAATGGTGTTTCACCTATCAGCATCCTCTCAATTATTCTAAAAGCCCATATGACCCCATGTAGCTCTTCTTTCCACAAACCTTTTGCATCCTCTAGCTTCTTCTTAATGCCATTAAGTATCATCCTATTTGTGACCTCAGTCTAGTTGTTGGCTTGGGGTCGTCTTCGTGTCGAATGGAATTACTTTATGCCCACTCTTCCCCAATATGCCTCCAAGGACTTGTTATTGCATTGCTTGCCATTATCGTATATTAGGTTATGGGGTAGGCTATATCTGTAAATAATATTCCTCCAAATAAACTTGAACTTCTTTACTTGAGTGATGGAAATTATTGCATCGGCCTCTCCCCATTTTGAGAAGTAGTTAATAGCTTCAATCAAATACTGATAGTTGTAAGATACCTTTGGAAGAGGACCTACTAAATCAATTCCCCAAACTATAAACGGGCACGATGTAGTAAAGGATGAGAGTGGTTGGTGAGGATGATGAGGGATACTTGCAAATATCTGAAACTTATCACACCTCTTTACGTAGTCAGTTGCATCTTTTTCTAGTGTTGTCCACCAATAACCCTGAGGTCTTGGTAAGGGATCGTCCACTAACATGGATTACACATGACCCCTCATGAACGTCCTGTATAATATAGCCAGCCTATGAAGGGTGAACACATCTGAGGAGGGGTAGTATAAATCCTCTTTTATATAGTATGTCTCCATTGATAACGAATTTGGATGCTTTGTATCTGAGATTCCTTTTATTGGCCTTGGAGTCCGGGAGTTCACCATCCCATATGTACTTGACTAGTGAATCTATCCATGAATCTCCCAAATTTAATTTCAAGAAGAATTAAACCCCAACATCGTCCTCTTCTATGGACAACCTCTATTGGATCTCCATCAGCACTACGCGTCTAAACTTTATTCTTGTTACTTATGCTAACCAAAGAATCGGCTCGCCTATTGTCAAATTAAGGAATCCTTTTGAGCTTCACCTCTCTAAAGTTTTTCATAACTTTCTTGACCCGTATCAAGTATTTGGCCATCTTCTCATCTTTGGCCTCATAAATGCCAAAGATCTGGTTCACGACTAAGTATGAGTTACCATAAATGATCATTTGTACAACGTTCAATACTCTGGATAGAGAGAGTCCCTCTAATAGGGTATCATACTCTAACTCATTTATTTGATTCCTTAAAGCTAAATATCAAAGTATACTTAATATCTGTGCCAACTGGAGCCGAGAGTATCAACCCGACGCCACTACCACTTTCAAAATATGAGTCATCCATAAATTGGCTCCACGTAGGATTTTCTTCTGAAAGAGGCCCTTCATCCAAGATCCCATTTTGGAATAAAAAATATCTTTCTATAGCATCGGTTTTGTCAGCCTCGGTCGTTGCTGAATTTTTTAAAGCTTCTTTTGGCAAAACTTCTGGTGCCACCACCTCTTCAATACCATTCTTGTTGGCCTTTCCCATGTGAATTCGACCATAAAATCTGCCAAGTTATGTCGCTTAATTTCTGTTGTAAGATGATAGATGATGTCAAACGCACCTGGCTCAATTGACTAGGCCATTAGCCTACCCAATTTCTCAAGTTTATAGATAACTTGCCTTAAGGAGTATTAGTGAGAACCACCATCGTATATGCCTAAAAATATGTCTTCATCTTCCTTGAAGCATGTATCAGTGCATAGTCCAGCTTATCCATTATAGAATACTTCAACTCTACCCTCTGTAAGGTTTTGTTGTAGAAATATACTGGCTTTTAGACACCTTCCTCATCGCGTATAATTACTGCACTAATGATAGACTCTAATACTGTCAAATATAAAAATATTTTTCCCCTTGAATGGGCCAAGACAACAACATTGGTGACCCCAAGTAGGTTCTTTAAAGTCTTTCTCACATAATTCATCCCATACAAATGCTTTCCTCAAGATTTAAAAAAAGGCAAACACTTATTTGTAGCTCTAGAAATGAAACGATTGAGGATTTCAACACGTCCTGTTAGCCATTACACATCTTTGATCATCTTTATATCTATGAGGGATTTGATATTTATGTGGTTTGCCTCTATCCCCATCTGATTCATAATGAAGCTGAGAAATTTACTCGCACTGACATCGAAGACACACTCGGTTGGGTTCAATTCCATCCTGGACTTATCCATTGTGTCAAACATTCGTTCAAGGTCTTCCACATGAGTCTTGGCCTTGAGGCTCTTAGTCATCATGTCATCGACGTAAAATTCATGGTCTTCCCAATTTGGTATTCAAACATCTTGTTGACCAATTTATGTTAGGTTGCCCCATCATTTTTAAGGTCGAATGGGCATGATCTTGTAGCAATAGGTTTATTTATCTATTAAAAAGGAATTCTATTTAGCATCAACTTCATCCATAAAGATTTAGTTGTACCCTGAGTAAACGTCCATAAAAATTATCAGCTCATGCCCAGTTGTGGCATCGACTATTGATGATACGATAAATCGCCCATAAGTCATTCTCAAATCAGCCAGTCAAGTAAAGAATAGAAATAAAACAAGTAAAGAGATATGGACACAAAATATAGAGTGGTTTGTTTATAAAAGAGCCTACATCCACTTTGGTGCCTCCCTCTCATTATATTCATATCATTATTGTATAAGTTTACAATGCCACAATGGGCGTACAAGATAGATGAGAGAGGAGAATACATGACTGTAATGGTTTCGGGAGTGCCGGAGATATGACTACGATGTAGGTGAGTAGCCCCCCAAGTTGTATGCTGAGGTTGTGTAGAGAGAATTTGGCAAGGATGCGACAGGTATTGTAGAATCTGAACCGAGTGAGGGGATATAAGTGAACTCTTCCCCTTATCTCGAGGTGTAGGCCTCTATTTATATGAGGTATGTACGCAGTGTCACGTGCCCTGAGCTCGTGACATAAAGTAATCCTAGTGATGCAATTAAACAAGGGGGGGATGTTACCTGTAAGGTAAACTCATGGAGTGCTGCATCCTATAGCATAAGGTTGCATCTTGTATGAGGCCGGAGCCGTGGGTGCCCTTATGATGTAGTACGCTACGGCCTGTTAATGAGGCTAGAGATATAGGTTCCACACACGATGTATGAATGAGGAACTGTAGATGCCGCACCCTGGGCTGATCATGACCGCGGCATGCACTAAGTGCCAGAATAAATATATGGCCGTAGCAGGGTATTATATTTGTCGTATCAATAAGCCCCTAAGTCGTAGTGCCAAGAGGTGGCGATTGGGGCTGCGACTGAGTATCCTCGTAATCTTTAAAATCTGTCGTATCCATAGTGTAATATATCAGTCACATTAGTGAGTTTGGGCTACGTCTTATAAGAATTGGTTTTCACAACGGTGCCGCGGCCCTATAATGCTTATGCAGCCAGATCCTCACGTTGCTTCATCTTCCCGTGGCTTATTACATAAATAGACCCGATCGTGGCCTTCATTACGTTTCCAAAAACCTTGAGATAAAATCGAAAGTCGAACTCTGTCTGTTTCTTCCCTTGATCTTCCTGACGACTTTTCAAGGCTGCGTGTGGTGGTTCTGAGGTGGTTTGAGGCTGAGCATTACTGACTTCTCAATTCCCGAGTAATTTTTCAACTAGAAGCCTATTTTAATGGCTTTTGCAGTTCAACTCTTGAACTGTACTTGATTTCTGATTGTAAATAAGCCATTTGAACCCATATCCTTTGAGAATTAAATGATTGTCGCTTAAACCCATATTTGATAAATGAACTGTACACATTTGAATTCTTATGATTGCTTGGATAGTAATAGGTAACTGACTTTATATTTGAATCGAACTTCAATCAATAAAATATTAATATCCATGTCGGCCCGATAACTGAAACTTACTGATTTAGGCGTAGATTTTTAAGACTTTTGAACTCCCAGTTCGAAGGATCAACATATAAAATAGACCCATGAAATGTTCTTGACACTGTTGAGCTAACCTTTCAAATTCCTGGGCTTTGATCTTTTAGGTTATGAAACTGTGTTCCCTGTTGGAGTATATGGCCGCGGCATCTTAGGGTCATCTTAGGTCAATGGCTGCGACGTGTACACATTTAGCTGCGGCATGTGGCAATACTTATTTAACACCTACTTTAGCCTTCAAACTTCATGCTTTGTTCATGCTGCGGACTCTAAGAGACCTGTGTGACCATAATGGCTGCGACACCTTATTAGCGGACACTTTCTGCTTTTCAGGTATTGCTGCAACCATATGAGTTTTGACCCTTAAGATTTTCTCAGAGACTTCTGGAAAAAACACTTTGGAGTTTCTCCCCCTGAGCTTTCTTCAGTGCGTCCTTTGAGGACAATAAGGCCCTATCAGTTGAGAGAGTGCCCTAATTGTGTAGTTCTAGATCTAGACTTAGATTCCACGGCCATGGAGGAAGAGGCTAATTTAAGCAACCAACCTATGAATCTCGATACCGCGGCAGAGGGCCCATCCGTGGTTAGGGATGCACCAGCTGGCACATCTGGGAGAGCTGAGAGACCTCCCATTTCACTTAGTGTCTGCAGTATTATTACCCAAGAGTGCATTGATCAGGTGGCTGAAGCCTTCAAATTTCCTGATAGTGTGGTCTGTACTGCTCCTTCCGCAGACCAAAGGCCTTGTTCCATTATTGCTAATGACAGAGTCTGATTCCCACTCCACGCTTTTATTTATGGGTTGTGGCTTCTTGTCCCAGTCCCAGTTAGGAGAATCTTAACTTCCATGAAGTTGGTACAAGCCCAGGTGGACCCAAATGGGTGGAGGGCCATACTTGCCACGGTGGTTCTCTGGAGTAAGAAGTTTGAGAGGGATATTACTCCTGCGGAGTTCTTGCATTTTTACAGACCAAAGGAGAACTCTGTTAAGTACTACATGGATCTTCGAAAAGATAAAGAGGAATTGTACACTGGGAGACCTTCCAGCTTCAAGAACTGTAAGGGAAAGTTTTTTTATGTTTCTAGGGAAGGGTGGGAAACCCATACAGAGGAGAGTGAAAGAGAGAAATCACATAGAATGCCGCGGCAGTGGGGCCAGCCTTCAAAACTAGGTATATAAGGCTGCATCCATTGGATATATGTCGCGTCCTATTTTATAATTTGTACTTCCCTTAGCACTTTTTACTGTACAATACTAATATTGACATTTTATGCAGCTCTTGATGACTTACACTTCAGTGAGAGGTAGGAGAGAAGGGTTAAAAGGACTACAACAGTCAAGGCTAAGGACAAAAAGTTCAGCACCTTAGTGACTTCTTCTTCCATATTTGAGGTAGGCTACTTCCCCAACAAATCTCAGCCAACAAAGATGGCTGCGAAAGGTAACAATCACCTTTCCTTAATATTCTGCAGCACTTAACTTCCAATCATCAATACTTGAAATCTCTACTTTGTTTCATCTTCAGGTGAGGAGATAGATAAGGAGATTTTGAATGCTCAGTTACTAGAGATGGATGAGGATGCATCTAACCTCAATAATGCTGCCAAAAAAGGGAGGAAGAGAAAAAAGGCTCCTACCGCAGTCCCAAATGATGTTGATCCCACTACCATTGAAGAGGCAGATATGACAAATCTCACACTTAGGAGGGCCGCAACACATGAGGTATTTGAGGGTAGTGACGTGGCATCATAAAGAGAAGGCCAATATGATAATGACATTGGCGAACACCTAGCCGCGACAGTCCTACTGCCCTCCGATACTGACCATACTAGTGGACGCGACACTTCACCTATTATTTCTGCCAGCTATTCCCCTGTGCGCACTATTATGGCTATAAATGCCAACCTTCCACCTCCTCAAGGTAGGACAAGGGTTGGACCTGATGGCCGTCCGCGGCCTCAACTTAGGGAAGAAAATCCCAGTTCCTCTTGGGATACAACTGCGAGAGCCGTCCGCAGAATATTGATACGACAAATATAACAGCTTGTCGTGGCCATATATTTATTCTAGCACTTGGTGCATGTTGTGGTCACGATCAGCCCTGGGTGTGGCATCTACAGTTCCCCATTTATACACGTTGTGCAACACCTATATCTCTAGCCTCATTAACAGGCCGCAACCTACTACAACATATCTTATCTATAAATATATGGCTGAGGCAGGGTGTTATATCTGATCTATACGAGTCAAAGGAAATATGTTTTTAGTACAAGCTTTTTTTATTAGTGAAATCAACACAGATTCTCCATTTTCCATTGGCCTTAGAGACGATTATGACATTGGATAACCACCCTGAGTATTGCACCTACCGGATGAACTTGGTTGTTTGCATCTTTTTAACCTCTTCTTGTATGACCTCATACTTATATCTTGCATAGGTTTTTATCCTCTCCTTCACAAGCTTCACCTTTTCATCAATATTCAATTGGTGGAAGATGATCTTTGGGTCTATCCTGGGCATGTCTTCATGACTTCATACAAAGATGCTCTGCCTCTTTCTCAGCAGTTTCACCAACTCTTCTTTTACTTCCTTTTTCGAGGCTTTCCCAATTTTGATGTTTTTTTGCTCTTCCTCATTGAGGACAATGGATTTTACCTCATTTATGGGTTCTCCTTTTTCAGTTTCTTCTCGTCCCTTGGGTCGAGAGTATCTATATTGTAATAAGTTGTTGACTTCTTATAAGCCTCTTTTTTGCTCACCTAAACTAATACAACACTCCTGAGCTTCCACTTAGTCCCCTTGAACTTCCCCTACTTCATAAGAAGTCGGGAATTTTATCATTTGGTGGACCGTGGATGGGATTGCCTCAGACCCCTTGAATGCCACTCTTTCCAAGATAATCTTATAGGTCGAAAAAGACATTTTCATCCATAGTAAAAAAGATTACTTTCCTGGTAAGACATCTCGGCTAGGTGCCCATGCAGACATCCATTTCAAACACTCCCAGAGGGTGGACCTTCTCCCCATTGATGTTGATAAGCGACTGATGGTATGGGACTAGTCTCTTTTTACTGAGCATCAAACCTTTAAAGGATTACCAAAACATCATGTCGATCGAGCTTCCACCATAAACAAGTATAAGAGACACATCATACACATGGACCCTTGTTCTGATGATCATTGGTTCATTATGAAGGTCCAAACTCCCCATAAAATCGATTCTTGAAAATCCCACCACTAGGGGTTCATGTTAATTTTTTTAACTTTACCGACCACATCTCTCTCCTAGCTGAGTTAACATCTAACCACTTGGGCACCGAATTTTACTCCACCTCATAGGCTTTACGTTCGGTCATCTCTGTGCTTCCTCCAGCTAATCCTCCACATATCATCTTTACATCAAAGAATATCTTGTGCATCCGACCTTTTAATTTTTGTAATCTTAGGCGAAAGATCTGGGTCCTCCTCTTCACTGTATGATTCATCATCTTTTTATCGATCAGGGCTTTTCATATCGACTTTTCGTCCTTCCCACATTGTGCTTCTTTATAGAGTCATCTTTGGCACCACTCCAGTCTACATACTTTCAGATCTTTTCCTATTTCAGCATCTTCTCTATCTTAACTATTAGAGAGAAAAAAATTACTAGTTGTATACTCGTGGTCTTAATGGAACTCACACCAATTTCTCTTGTCCCTCTTGTGAGGAGGGGACTTGAGCTTCTCTAGCCAACGAAGTGCCCTATCATCTTTAATCTCATTAAAGATCATATCAAGGCTTTCTGTTAGGGGGATATATTTGGCAAACTTATCCTCGACCGATATCTTCTTCCCTCCCTTATTCTTCGACTTACCATTACCAGCCTCTTTTGTGTCTCCTCTCTTATTCACCATAGCCTCCTCCAAATTCATGACTCTCTCAATCGAAGCAAGAAGTTGTCATAGTTTTTAGAGGATCCTCACGGAGCTTTTATAGGATTTTTTTAGCTGTAAGTCACTAATGAGAGTTGTCATAGTTATGTTCTCTTGATAGTCATCAACCTTCATCTTCTCTTTCTTAAATCGAGGGATGTTATCCCTCAGAGTTTCATTCTTGCCTTGATTCACGTCCAGGAAGTAGGTTACCTTCATCGGTGACTTCATACTGAAGCCAAAATTATGAATAAATTTAATGTCCAATTGCTTAAAGTTTTTAATTAAATTTTGGGCAAGGACGTGCACCACATATGGGTCGCACCTGTGAGAGTTCGAAAGAATACTCTACACCTCATCTCGTTTGGGGTGGAGTATATGTCATCCATCGACTGATACATTTCCATGTGGTCCATTGGATTTGAACTTTTATCATACTTTAGGGTTACAGTAGGAGGTTTAAATTTGGTAGGAGTAGGAAAGCTCACTATCTTGACAACGAAAGGAGACCCGTCTGTGTAACCTTGGTGGCTTGGGACTCGATTGTTCAATAGAGTAACAATGTTATCTTCTAACTTTTGGATGGAACGATTCCAAAGCTTCTCCTTAACCATAAAACTGTTTGCACCTCCTTCCCGATCAACAGGGTCTGTCACCTGCTCTCGTCTAGTAGTTCTCTATCAACTGTTTACTTCTATTTGCTCCTCCTATCTCATCCTTACCGTGTAAGACTGTCATTACATCTGCCATTCACCCTAGAAGCCATATTGATATAAGAACATGAGAGTCGATCATGCAAGTCTCCTATCAGGATAAGACGATCGAATGCCGACCCTCTGCTAAGCTTATCGAAAGCTGAAGTCCTTGGTCGGCCATCTGGTGTCAGCCTAGCACTATTTCCTTTAAAATTGGAGACGAATGAATTGTGTCTCATACGTCTCCCAATGGACTTCTTCATCGCAGTCGTGGTCCTATGGATAATCCTGCCCATGTTTTCTCCGGCAAAGATGCATACGATCAGAAATATCTCCCCGTCGCTGGTGGCACTGATCCTCCTTTTGCGTAGCCAGGGGAGGTCCTCTTATCATCGGATCTACTGTCTCCCTAGCCCTTGAAGTGGTAATCAGGGCTGGGTTGCCTGGTGCTCTTCCCAATACACTTTGTCTAAAATCCATGAACTTCTCTTGCATTTTTTGTTAGTTGACCACTAAGGATCGCAGTGCCACTTCCACATCAACCATTTCTAACTAAGGTGTTGGTTATATGGAACTTGGTCCAACACCAAGAGGCAAATTTGATGCCATAACTCCATTGAGAAGAAATAAGAAATCTAGATGAATTGTAAGTGGCAAGGGAGATTCAAAATCACACCCATCTCTTTCAATGGTGGTACATGCCCAATAATGGTGGAGCTGGACCTCCATCAGACGTAGAAGTGAATGTCTACGATGGAAAGTAAGAGGGAAAAGATAAATCTCTTCCCATAGAAGGAGTAAAAATGATGATGCTTTGAAATTACCACTTCAATATATACATACGGTTCAAATTCTATTTAATTCAATAATAGTGACATAGATCTAGGAAAGTAAAAGTAATAGAATGGGATGAGAGAGAAATGAAGGAAACAAGATGTAAAGTGATTCAACCTTGGCCTACTCCACTGTGAAAGGTGATCGTGTTTATGTATTTCTATAAGTCACCAAAGTCCATTGATACATTCACTCAAGCTTTCTCTCTTTAGGTTACAATTTTACAGAGTTTCAACTAGGGTTTCAATAATTCGATCCCCTTAAATGAAGAAGATGGAGGTATATATAGGCTTCGGGGGGTTTATAGTGTGCCACCAAGTATCTAATATGCATATACAGGATGAGGCAGCCAACTAAGATATGCCATATGTCCCTGGAATATGTATGTCATGATGATGGGAATATTCCCTCATATGGGTGAGAGTTATGTTATAACTGCATGGCACATATGGACTAATGATGCTTGAGTCACGTGTGCCCTATGAAATGTAGACACCAGTTCTGATAGTCTCGTTCGAGATGAGAACGATAAAGGTTATCTTCCAAGTGAGTAGCTACAAAGCTGAGTCTATGTGCTGTCTCAGCTTGCCAGAGTGATATAAGGTCAAGACGAGAGGTTACAAGTGAGCTCTGCCAAATGACTATGGTATACTGAGGATGATGAATACGAGGATAAGACTCTTTAGGGTGGTCCATACTATGTCAACTGATGAATAGGTCTACCTGATGAACGCTGAGTAGTGTTGGTCGAACCATGTTGGGTCTACTTAAGGATGAGACCACACTTATGTGTATCACCAGAGTCATCCGAGAATGTGAAGGAGTGAAGCTCTATAGATTTAGGCTTTTCACTTTTTTTATTCAAGTGTTGTATTATCCTTTTCCTTTGTTGTAATGGCTTTGGCCTACCTCTTTAATTACTAATGAAAGAAAACTTTTCCTCTTTACTGATTCTCTATATATTTATTGTTTACTTTTGTTTCATGTAGCTTGTTGGTGAGTAAATTTCCTACTCTAAGAACAAATTACTTAGCCCAAGAGTGAGCGACCAAGATTTTTGGGAATTTATAAAGGCTTGCAAAGCATTGGAGGCAAGAATGGAGGCTTACAAGTTCCAGTCAGAGTTTGTTGCCAAATTAAAAGATGACCTCCAAGACATGGAGGACATTAGCTCCTTGGTGCAGAAGGAAATAATCGAGATGAAGGCCCTACTTGTAGTACATAAGTATATAGGCCAGGTTAGTGAATTGATATAGGCATAGAACGATGCCCTGAATAAAAGGGTCTCTTAATTGGAGGAATATCTACATTGGAAGAATGTCATCATAGTCGGGCAGCATACCGACATAAAGAAGTTAAAGTATTTATTCAGAAGGGGTCCTTGGGCTGTGTGGTCTGCTAATTATAACGAAGGCTAGCAGAATGCACATGTCATTTTGCAGGAGGCCCAAGTTGTTACTTATAAACATGGGTGGTTGAATGCCCTCACAGTTTTAAAAAAAAACTAAAGAGTCTCAGTTGTGGTATATATACTAGGTGGACTGACTAGTTTATCGTCGACCTCCTTTGGGAAGGACGAGTAGTGGGTTCCTCTGGATGTAATTTCCCATCTGCTGCTCAATGACTTCGAAGTGGATCCTAATAGAGAGGATGAGTATGCTTTCAACCCATACGATGGTCAGTGAAGGTAAATAGTAAAATTTTTGGCTCGTCGATGATAAATAGTCTGTGCCTTTATAATATACATTTGATAACTTTGCTATGTAATTAATACCAGATGGATTTTTTACTTCTGGGCTTTTGCCGAATAAATGTAGATAATTATTAACTTTTGTGCATTTTGGGCATTTGTCGACTTAATGGAGTTAATAATAACTGTTATGTTTTTGGGGTGTTCGTCGATTAGAGGAAGTTTATGTTAACTGTTGTTGCATTTTTCCAGTCCAATATACCTTAGCATGTATCATTCCATCTCCCTTATCGTGTGGTTGTATCATCAAACTACATTACACCTAGGACAGATGATGGAAAAAATACACCTGGTTAATGGGTTATCCCCCTATTCGTAATTTTTATCGACTAACATAGTTGGCAACCAACCTAGGTTGGATTTTTGCCTAAGGATTCCCAACGGGTATTTTCTTATTGCCTGGGCAACTAGTGAGGTCTTTTATGATTAACAAGATAAAAACCTAAAGATTCTCTTAATTGAAATAAACTTAGCAGCAAACTGTTAATTAATTCAAATCCCGCTCGACGCGAGGAAATTATTTAACTGGAATAAGTTGAACAACCTATTATAATCGGGTGGAATTATGTACAATGAGGAAGTTTTTTTTATTGAAATAAGCTGAGCATCTTAATGTGATCAAGTGAAATCCTACTTTCAATCTGAGAATGGACCTGTCCCAATTATTGGAATTATTTCTTGAAAATGGTGCACAATACCGAGATAATCAAGATGCAAAACTTAAATAATCAAGACGTAATAGTAAATGTGTCTTTATCCATAAAATATCAACTTGCGGGCAACATAAGTTTGAAATGAAAATTAGCATAATCTAAATATGCTAATATAAAAGAAAAATAAAAATTGAATTCTTGAGGTTGGCCACATTCCATTCTCTTTGTATCTCTCTGCCCTCCAGTGTTTCCAAGTGATAGGATCCTTATTGCTCATCCCTGACCACCTTGAAAGTCCCCTCTCAATTTCGTCCCAATTTTCCATCTAATGGTCTTACGGCACTGTTAACGACTTTCCTTAGGATATAGTCTCCTACATGGAACTTCCTCAATTTGGCCTTCTTATTGTACTGCTTTTCCAGTTATTGCTGGTATGAGTCCAGCTTAATCATTGCTTGATCTCTTCGTTCATTTGCTAAGGCATGTTCTGTGTATAAGACATCGCTGTTTAGAACTTGGTCAGTTCTCATAGTAGGGATACTGGCTTCAAGTGGCATGATAAATTTCATTCCATATGTGCATGTGAAAGGTGTCTCCTCAATCAGTATTCTAGGTGTAGTACACTAGGCCTAAAGGACACGGGGAAGATCGTCCACCCAAGCGCCTTTCGCTCTTTCCATCTTCTTCAGGCCATTGAGCATTATTTTATTAGAAGATTTTGCTTGACCGTTGCTCTAGGAATACACTATGGAGCTAAAGTAATGCTTGATGCCATTATCGTTGATACGACGCAAATATTGCGTATTTCATCCGTCGAACTTACGCATTTTAGCCCCCTCGGGTGCCTTAATCTCTATATTTAAGCCCGTTAACCAGACAACCTCGGTTTATACTGTTAACATGCTATATGAGGTATAATTGGGCTTTTGTAGGTATTTAGGTACCAAGTATGGGATCCGGACGCATTCCGCGCAATTTCCGTAGGCAACCGCACGTTCGAGGGCAATCTGGTCATTTCACAGCTTGGGCACCTGGCCCGACATCTCACGGAAGTTGTATCTCTCCTCGCTAGATTTGCGTGGCCACGAACGGTGCTTGATTCCGAGTCCGTATGACAAAGTTACGGCGATTTGTGCGACGATGGATTGTATGCCAATGCAGGGGAAATTGCAAGCTGCCACTGCTTGATCGATCGATCGAGCTTGAGGGTCGATCGATCGAGCCTTCTTATTTTTGCCACGATTTACACTGTCGATCGATCGACCACAGGGGTCGATCGATCGATCCCCTGTTTTCTCCTGCAGATATTTTCTTTCTTTCTTTTCTTTCTTCTTTTCTTTTATTCCAACTTACTATATAAGATAGTTTTTTTTGTAATATGGAGACACTCATATATTTTGAATTAGATAGTTTTAGTTAGGGTTTGGTTTTGGAGAGTTCATTTTCTCTTCTTCTTGGATTGACAACCCATGTGGTTTTATAAGATTGAACTATTCACTTCCTCTCCATTAATATAGTTTGTTCTTCATCTTTCCTTGCCTTGTAATTTAGTTTCCATGCTTTCTAACTAGTTTACATGCTTTAATTCTTGCTTTCGTAGTTTAATTAACATAATTTAGTTTAGTTCACTATGCACCCTTAGATAAATAGGGTCGGGATTTCATTTCCGCCATTTTCGGGCCCCGAGCTCCGAAAACTAGGTTTCGTGCAAAATCGCGTTTAATTGAAACCGCGTGTAAAATTTGGATTGTTATGTGTTTAACTTTATTTGTCACGCAACTTTAGTGTTTATAGAGACAATCCGAATTTAATCCGCGTGCGACCATTTTCCATTAAATGTTTAATCTCGCAACTTTGGCTTAAATTCCTTATTGTGTGATGTTTATGCTTAATTGGATATGCTCGATTAAACTGCTTTCGAGCCTTAACTCTAGTTAGTAGTTGTTTCGATCCGTGTGGTAGGATGCGATCCCGATCCTCGCTTTCCTTTAATTTAGCGTTAACTTATTCTTTTCTTTTGTCACCATTTCCAACCTATCATCTTTTACACTTTTATTCCTGAAGTACTTAAACAATTAACATCTAAAATTCAATTACTCCCTGTGGATTTCTTACGATACCCGACTTACCGCTGTGCTTGCTTGTCAAGTGTAGTAGTAGCTTAGGTTTTCTTTTGTACCGCGACGGCGAAACACACGACGATTGTGTCCTCACACGAACACACTTTTTCCGCCCGGTCACAAAATGGCGCCGTTGTCGGGGAGTATGTTTTAGATAGTAATTGTTTTATTATTTCGTGGTATTTTTCCTTTTGTATTTGTATTCTTTGTTTTAACCTTTTTTGGCAGGATATCATATTTGAGCGCTAAGAAACTTTGATTCACGGTTGCTCACTTTCTAGCTTGGATTCTCCATCTACAAACAACGAGGTAGGCATGTCCTACTATTATAGTTATTACGGTCATTCTAATGATTCTTACTTTGGGGATAGTTTTCAAGTTTTCCATTTTGAAGAGTTTCTTGAGTTTGAAATACTTGAAAACATTTATCGGAATGAAAATCGTTATTGGGAGCTTGAGTTGGATTCATTATTCGAATCCAATGACGATTTTCATTTCATTACTTTCGAAGACGAGTTTCAACCAAATGAGGAGTCCGAGGCTCTTGAGTCGAGGAAGCCTACTTTGGAAGAAACTTTGCTTCTTTACTCCCAAGGTTTGGAAATCCTAAATGATGCTGGAATGAGACTTGGTGCACTTTGCGATGAGATGAATTCTTATGCACAAAACAACGAGGAGGTGGAAACTTCTGTTTCACCTCAATTTTTCAAAGAATTTCTCATCGAATGTGAATCTTCCTCCCCCGAAATTCAATCTCCTTCCGACGATGAGTCGATTGAGATTGAATTTGTTTCATCACCATATTCGTTTTCCGTCATTGAACCATTAGAATTATCGGTTGATTCCTATGAGTCGGTAGAAATTAAAACTTCTACACTTTTTGCCGATGAGGACTCTTTACACGGACTTGTTTTCGATGGATGGTATCCCGACGTGTGCACCATCTCCCATTCCGTTTGAAAAATCTTTGGGAGATGAGTTAACTTTTCTTGGTCCTCTAGTGTTCTTTTCCCCCTTGTTATCCAAATCCCCCATCGTCCTCCCAGAATTTCAAATTGGCGATGGTTCATTTCTTTCACCGCCCACATGCCTTCTGTTGTTCAAACGGAATTCCTATTTTTCGGGAGGCATGCATGTTCGGGTGGGTCCACCGTTGATCCACCAAATTCAAATTGTGTTTTGGATGGACCCTCAAAAGTTTAAACCTTTGGTATATAGTTAATTGCACATCCTAAGTGTAGGTTGTATATACTAACTTCTTCATTTTTGTTTTTCTTAATTTTAGCCTAGTATAATTAGTTAATCTCTTTTTATTTCTTTTTATATGCTTGGTTCTAACTCTTTTGTAGGTTCAACGGACTTGAATTTGCAGAGACTATGCATCCCGGCACACATTTCTTAAGAAAACAGTCAAAAAAGTCACAAAAATATTTTTTTCCTTTGTTTTTCACACGCGCATTCTCACGCTTTTGCATTTGTTTTTCTTTTTTATTTTTATTTTATTTTTCATTTTGTCGTGACCATGCGTGTGTGTTGCTCTTTGTACATATTTTTATTTTTTTTAGCATAGGCCTTTTTGTGTGTATATGTATGCCAATGTGTATTTATTTTTATTTTTATTTTTATTTTTCTATTTTTATTTCATATTTTTATATATATACTTATATATAATATATATATAGTTATTTTATTTTTATACCCCCCTATTATCCCTTATTTGCAATTCCCCCCCCCCCCCCATTTTAAAAAGGAATGCAGTGTGCCTGGCCCTGCTTGATCGATTGATCGAAGGCCAGGCTCGATCGATCGATCGAGCAGGTTAAAGTCGAGAGCTGCTAATTTTTTCCCCTCTTTTGTCTTATTCTCTCCTTTCCTCTCTCAAACCGTTCGTGCCCTAGATTTCTTCCCACACCACATTCTCTCTTTTTCTTCCAATTACTACACATCCAAGGTATAATCTTCATTACTCTTACATGGATTTGTAGCTTTTGTGAGATTTGTGTCACTAATTACATGTTTAAAACCTAAATTGACATATGTTTGAATGTTGATGTTTACCCCCTGATTTTGTATTGTTCCAACTGTATTTTCTCATATTTCTTGTTGTAAATCCACTCATGAACAAGTATGTATTGCTGCATTGTTGTTTTGTTCATGAGTGGGGTGATTTCATTGGTTCAAATCGGTATTTTCAACCTTGACGCACATTGCGCACGCCAAGTGTTCGTCAAAATTCCTAAAACAGATTTCAATCCAATTTTTTACGCACACTTGGGTGATTTTCATGCCTTGTCGCATTCCGACATTCTTCATCGCAATGTTGCATATTTTCACCTCGGTTTTGCGCACTTGCACCACCATTTCAACTTATACACTACTAACCATAAATTGTGCTTACACTTTGCTTTGTATTGTGTAATTCTTGTTTTGTAGGTTGAAATGGCACCAAAGAAATACTCTTCTACTAGGTGTGTGCCCGCTGGGGGCGTTGATGGTTTCCGCTGCGAGCAGGAGTGGGCTTGGTTCCGTGCGCACTTTCATACATCCGAGCGACCGCTTGGTCATCACTTTGCGTGGGTCCTTGAGGATATACCGAGGGAGGCGCGTGTTCTGTTGCGCCGTCAGGGGTGGTAGCCCTTTCTTGCTACTAACGGGCGTGTCAACGAGGAATTGGTCCGAATATTCTACGCGACGTTAGTGGAGGTAAAGGGTAGCAGTGGGCCGACTACATACGAGGCCATGGTTCGTGGGGTGAGGATTCCCTTCAGCATATCAGATTTGGCAGATTTTATGGATGTTCCTCTCCCCGCGGATTCAGTCAGTTTTCTTTATGGGACTCTTTTCGGTCGAGGGACACTGATAGAGGCCCTTGCACCGGGCGAGGAGTGGAAGAAGGGTTCTTTCCGTTCGGCTGCGATGGAGACTTTCCTCGATTATTGCACTACATCAATGGTCATTCCTTCATGGTGACGAACAACTGGTCTGAGGTTCATCACAAGCATGCCGCATTGATCTACACGATGATCAATGGCTTGTGCAGTATCACCTTGCCCAGTATTTTTCTAAACATGATGTGCGCTACTGCGAAGGAGATTGCTTAGAGGTATTCCATTCCTTTTCCTGCCCTCATCACGAGGATTTGTATTTCACACGGTTGCCCTGAGTTAGACGCTGACCGTAAGCATGACCCACTCGGGTTTCTCTCTAAGGACAACATCTCAAAAATGCTGAAGCACGAGTGGGGGAAACCGGCGGGTAAGAGACAGAGGGCAGAGATGGCTGACTTGCCGGACGATGAGGATGATGAGTTACGTGAGATGGAGATGGGTGAGGGTTCTCACGCGCCACACACTGATGATGATGCCCGCTTTGTGGCATTCCAGGCCGTGCAAGACCAGCGCTAGGAGCAGACCCAGCTCAGGTGAGCCACTTGGGAGTCCCGCCTGGACCAGCAGCAGGCTCAGCAGGAACAATTTTATGCCGAGCAGCGACAGGAGTGGGCAGTGCAGAGGCAGGCGAGGGCACAACAGACAGGATTACCGGATGATGCAGCGGATGACGAGAGATCTTTATCTGCAGTGCAGTGATTCCGACACACCGTTGTCTCCTCATTTTCAGGACCCCTCTGATCCTAGTGGTTCCGGCCACTAGGCTGTTGTTGTACTGGGTTATTTTTGTATTCCGGGATCGGATATTATATTGTACTTTTTATTTTTATTTTTTATTATTATTTTTATTTGTATTTCTTTTATTTCAGGAGTTGTAATGTATTAAGTGATTTTGTATTGAACTTATGAAATGAGAAATGAAAATGTAGTTTGTGGTTGTTTATTGGATTTTGATGTGTGTGACCTTCCATTTTATAAAATCAAAAAGTTCACCATCAATTTATCTAGTATTTGCACTTCAGCCCCTCTATATTATTGTGACTTGTGACATAGATTCTCTTAACTTAATACATCGGTACATATTCTTCATATGCTTTGTACTAACTTGTTTTGCAGCTTCATTTGGACTTGTACTTATGGAGATCGCTCCACATGTGGGTAATATCATTCTTTTCCTAGATTTGGGTTGTGTTCTTTAATGGACGCATTGGGGACAATGCAACATTTAAGTTAGGGGGTGTAGGATATTCTATCCATTTTGATGTTTAGTCCTTGGATTTGATTACAATTTAGTTAAAAAGCATGTTTTTGTTAAAAATTTGAAAATTTTCAAAAATATTTTCTTTCTTTTTTCACCTTTATTGGGAATTTTGCCCTTGTTTTCGATGATAAATTTTAATAATTGCCTGATCAAATTGACAATTCAACGATGCATGTTCTCGATTTTAGAAGTTATTAGATTTTAGTCCCTAAATTATTGATATTATGAATAACTTCATGAATTAAACTTTAATCCGTGAGCACATGCACCATTCTTTTTATATTGATTTGGTTTAAGATTTTTATAACTCGGTATGCTTTTGTTGCATTGTATATACTTACACCGAGTGAGATTAGAGACTTATCTTCAGTTGTGAGTGTATACACTATTCTTTCCTCTTTGAAAATGTTACAGTCATTGGTAATCTCTTTATTCTTTCATTGACCGTTCATTAATTGAGTTCATCCTTGAAATGTGTTACTTGAGCATGATTTTCTTATGTTATTTTGACTCGAGAATTGCGTATACTTTGTGAAATGATCATAGGCCTTCTTTGTTTTATCGCTCATATGACCTTGACCTCACCTTTTATATGTTCCCTAGTCAACCCACTTGAGCCTAAATACTAGCCTTTCTTTTCATTACCCAAAATCCCATATCCAACTCCAAATTGGAGTTTTTATACCATACATATATACACTTTCCATACCTTTGTTTGGATTGCTTCTTTGAATTGAATGTTATTATTGTTGTGTGGTTGCAATTTGAGTATGAAAAGAGTAAGAAGTAAAAAGAAAAAGAAAGAAAAAAGAGTGAAAAAGAGAAAGTTGAAAACAAAAGAAAACAAAAGAAAAAGGAAGAAAAGAAAAAGAAAGAGAAAGTTGTTTATAGTTTTTGTAGGTTTTCAATAAACTTTGATTACTCTCTCGATTGTTATATCTAATGCTCGTTTGGACATCTTTGTCCAACTTTTGATATTGACCACTTTTTCACATTATTCCGAGTTTCATCCCCAAACACTTTGAATCTGTATATACATCCCTTTCATTTCGTACCTTAACCTAGCCATACATTACAACCCTATTCAAGTCCTATGTGATCCTAAGTTGATGTAATTCAAATGTTTAAATAGTTTTGATAATCTGTGAAAATGCATTTCGCCTCTTTTATATGTGTGGTATCCGTTCACTGAGATTGCAATTTTTATTTCCTATATAGCGTTCTTCATTTGTGACATGTGTGCGGCCTAGTTTCCATTTACATTTACTCTTTAGCCCGCATGTTCCGTGTGTTACCTCCCGTTTCAAGTGAATTCATTTGATGAGTGTAATGCTCGTGAGGATTGACTTTTATGCATGCTTTGATATTTAGTATCCGAGTTATTTAAGTTTTTCGCCAAATCATACTTTGCATATTCTCACTCCCCTCCCACATGTGAGAGTTTCAATTCATTGAGGTGCATTCGATAATGTTAATAACTACGGACTTCTCATGCGAATTCGTTTGCTATGCTAATAAAATGTTGAAATCTTGTTCGCACTGATGAGTTTGTCTTACTTGATTGGGCATATTTTGAGGAAACTTTATGATGTTTGTGGGTTCCATCACTGAAAACCCTCACGAGATGACACTCGTCCACTAGGGTAACCTAGGGGTTTAACGGCTTATTGCATATGCTAAATGCAATCGAATCGCCCGCGAAAGTGGCCTTATCTTTTTATTGCTTTTATACCATACTTTTGTACTCTCTCCTGTGTTGGTTTACTTGTTCTTATTGTTGCATCCTATTTCATTGCTAGGGACTAGCAATGTGTAAGTTAGGGGGTATGATACGACGCAAATATTGCGTATTTCATCCGTCGAACTTATGCATTTTAGCCCCCTCGGGTGCCTTAATCGCTATATTTAAGCCCGTTAACCAGAAAACCTAGGTTTATACTGTTAACATGCTATATGAGGTATAATTGGGCTTTTGTAGGTATTTAGGTACCAAGTATGGGATCCGGACGCATTCCGCGCAATTTCCGTACGCAACCGCACGTTCGAGGGCAATTCGGTCATTTCACAGCTTGGGCACCTAGCCCGACATCTCACGGAAGTTGTATCTCTCCTCGCTAGTTTTGCGTGGCCGTGAACGGTGCTTGATTCCGAGTCCGTATGACAAAGTTACGGCAATTTGTGCGACGATGGATTGTATGCCAATGCAGGGGAAATTGCAGGCTTCCACTGCTTGATCGATCGATCGAGCCTGAGGGTCAATCGATCGAGCCTTCTTATTTTTGCCACGATTTACACTGTCGATCGATCGATCACAGGGGTCGATCGATCGATCCCCTGTTTTCTCCTGCAGATATTTTCTTTCTTTTCTTTTATTCCAACTTACTATATAAGATAGTTTTTGTTGTAATATGGAGACACTCATATATTCTAAATTAGATAGTTTTAGTTAGGGTTTGGTTTTGGAGAGTTCATTTTCTCTTCTTCTTGGATTGACAACCCATGTGGTTTTATAAGATTGAACTATTCACTTCCTCTCCATTAATATAGTTTGTTCTTCATCTTTCCTTGCCTTGTAATTTAGTTTCCATGCTTTCTAACTAGTTTACATGCTTTAATTCTTGCTTT
The DNA here is from genome assembly GCA_949130495.1 of Sambucus nigra. NCBI lineage: Eukaryota > Viridiplantae > Streptophyta > Magnoliopsida > Dipsacales > Adoxaceae > Sambucus > Sambucus nigra. Next base: position 554,041,702 of record OX422210.1, on the reverse strand, counting down.
CCTAATTTAATTAACATAATTTAGTTTAGTTCACTATGAACCCTTAGATAAATAGGGTCGGGATTTCATTTCCGCCATTTTCGGGCCTCGAGCTCCGAAAACTAGGTTTCGTGCAAAATCGCGTTTAATTGAAACCGCGTGTATTAAAGTTGGATTGTTATGCGTTTAACTTTATTTGTCACACAACTTTAGTGTTTATAGCGACAATCCGAATTTAATCCGCGTGCGACCATTTTCCATTAAATGTTTAATCTCGCAACTTTGGCTTAAATTCCTTATTGTGTGATGTTTATGCTTAATTGGATATGCTCAATTAAATTGCTTTCGAGCCTTAACTCTAGTTAATAGTTGTTTCGATCCGTGTGGTAGGATCCGATCCCAATCCTCGCTTTCCTTTAATTTAGCGTTAACTTATTCTTTTCTTTTGTCACCATTTCCAACCTATCATCTTTTACACTTTAATTCCTATAGTACTTAAACAATTAACATCTAAAATTCAGTTACTCCCTGTGGATTTCTTACGATACCCGACTTACCGCTGTGCTTGCTTGTCAAGTGTAGTAGTAGCTTAGGTTTTCTTTTGTATCACGGCAGCGAAACACACGACGATTGTGTCCTCACACGAACACACTTTTCCCGCCCGGTCAATCGTCACATAAGATTTGGAAAATATCACTTTCAAACTGTGTGCCGTTCTCGGGGATAATGGCTCATGGTACCCAAAAGCATGTTATGACACTTTTCTATATGAACCTTGGCATTTCGGCATCTCTAATGTTAGATAGTGGTTCTGCCTTTGCCCACTTGGTGAAGTAATCTATGCCGACCAACAGATACGTGTGATTCCTAGGTGCGATAGGTAGTGATCCCATGCTATCCAATACCCAATGAGGGAATGATTAAGAACTAGTCAAAGATTTCAAATCATTAGCTAGTTGATGGATCATAGGAGTGAACTTTTGGCATTTCTCGCACTTTTAAACATAAATACTTGCACACTATTACTTGTACGGCCACCAATAGCCTTCTTTTATTGATCGAAAGTCCAGAGATCTTCCTCCTCATGAATCCCACAAATACCATCATAAAGCTCATGGAAAACTTGCTCGGTGTCTTCCGGGTGGATGCACTAGAGGCGAGAACCTGTAAAGGAACTTCATAGAGCTTCCTTTCAGGATCAATATAGAAGCGAGCATAATTTACCCTCACTTGGTGAGCCAATTTATTATCATCTGGTAGCATATCATTTTATAGGTAGGCGGTTATCGGATCCATCTAGTTAGGACCTCTCTCTATGGCGATAATATGTGCGGCAACCACTGACTTATCAATACTAGTTTGGGCGAGGAATTCCACTTTAATTGTTCTTCTGAGGTCAGAATCCACTGCTGAACTTAGGGCTGCTTAGTCATCAACATGATTGTTTTTCCCCCTACGGGAACTATTAGACGTGGACTTCTTTAAATTTTACCATGAGTTTGTGAACCACAATGAGGTGGGCTTCCATTTTTTCATCTTTTGCATTGAAATATCCTCTCACTTGGTTAGATAACAACTTGGAATCGCTAAACACATTGAGCCGCTTTGCCTCCAGGCCAGCTATCAGTTCTTCATTTTTGATTTTGTTATTAGAGGCTTTAAATCCTAACCTTATTCCTTGTTTAATGATAATGTCCTCTAGTGTGATGAGGATAACTCCTACTCCTTCCCCCTTTGAATTGGAGGCTCCATCAATGTACATAGTCCAGTCCTTGGACTTTGCGTCCTTGTTCGATGGATGCTCCGCAAGTTATTGGTCGATTGGACCATCTCCCATGAATTCTGCAATGAAATAAGCTAATACCTTCCCCTTAATCGTTGTTCTTGGATGAAAGTGAATCTCGAAACCTTTAGAGTTTGACTGACCATTTTGAAAATCCTACGGATAGGTCGGCTTTCCAAAGTACAACTTGAAGGGGGAATGAGATGATCACGGTTACTGAGTGGGATTAGAAATAATACTTGAGCTTCCTTGAGGTAATCACCAAAGCGTAAGCTAACTTCTCTAGTGGCAAGTAGTGCTACTAGATGTCCAGAAGTGTCTTCCTAGCATAATAAAAGGGGCATTGTCTTCCCTCCTTCTTGAACACTAAGGCCGAGATGACTGCGTAAGTTAATAATATAAGGTAGAAGTACAAGGGATCTCCATCATCGAGGATTACCAGCAAGGGTGGTTTGCTAAGATAATACTTGATCTCATCTAGGGCTTTCGAACAATTGTCTTTCTAAGTGAGGCTCTTATCCTTATTGAGGAGTTAAAAGAATAATTGGCAGTTCTCTGATGATATGGAGATGAAGTGGTTGAGTGTTGCGAGCATCCCAGTAAGCATCTGAATATCCTGTAATGTCTTCGATGGATGGACTTTGTTGAGAGCATCAATTTGGTCCGAATTGGCCTCAATTCCTCTCTTATTGACTAAATAACCTAGAAACTTTCCTGACTGGACACCAAGTGAGCATTTTCTTCATCCGAAATTTCTTAAGGATTTCTAAGGTGTTGGGCAAGTCTTTGAGGTGGTTACCCTTGTGTTTTCTCTTGACTAACATGTCATTGATATAAACCTCCATAGTATCTCCCATATTCTACTGGAACATTTTGGTAACCAACCTTTAATATGTGGCTCTTGCGTTCTTAAGGTCCAACAACATGACCTTGTAATAGAATAACCCCATTAGGATATTGAATGAAGTCTTATCTTGGTCGGGGATAAAAAGAAGGATCTGATAGTATCCTGAATAGTCATCCAAGGATCTCTTTCCTTTATGTGCTTCCGTGGCATCCATCAACTAATCAATCTTCAGTAGAGGAAAATTATCTTTAAGGCACGCTCTATTAAGGTTGGTAAAGTCTATGCAAACTCTCTAAATACCGTTGTTCTTTCACCCCCACCACTGGATTTGAGAGATACTTAAGGACTTGAAGTTCCTTAATAGACCGGGCATCCAGAAGCTTCCATACTTCATTCTCTACCCCTTTTTCTTTCTCTAGGGCTATTCGACGTGCCTTTTGAGTGACTGGCTTGAAGGTTGGGTCCATATGAAGGTGGTGTAAATCTACTTCGGGATCAATCCCTAGCAGGGCATAGGGCTACCAAGGGAATACTATTAGTAGGTCATAGGTCATGATAGACAAGTGTTGCCCCAACCAGAAATTCTCTCTATAGAAGGTTGGCACAAACGTAACCACCTCCAGTTTGCTAATGACCCTATCAGCAGGGTGGACCCTAGTATCCTCTACCCCAAGTCGATACCGTAGTTTCTATTTTAAAGGGGTATCCCCATCTTGGGCTCCCTATGGGATAACTTCTTTTTCTTCCTTACAGTCTTTTTGGGGCCAAATGTTGGCAATAAAGCACTTTTTGGTGGTGTCCTAGTCACCACGAATCTCCATTACCCCCGATCAGTAACACATTTCAGTTTTTGGTGGTAGTTCGATGATACGACATTTATAGAATGAAGCAAACCTCTACTTAGAATGGCATGGTAGGGAGAATCAATATCCACCACTTGGAAATTAATCATCTTTGAAATATTTCTATCCTTATTGGCAGGACTATTTTTTGAAATGGCATTGTGATCTTCCTCACAAATTTGACCAACATAACAGTTTCCTCATAGAGGTTGTCAAGGTTGACTTTTAACTTACGGAAGATCTCCAGGTATATTACCTCGAACGAACTCCCTTAATATACTAGAAGCTTTTCGACATCCAAATTTGCAATCCTAAGGGTGATTACGAGGGCATCGTGATAAGGGGTCTTTACCCCAATCATGTATTCTTTTTGTGAAGATGATTTTCTTGTTATAATTGACATACTTTGGTCACCAGCGCTTTCCAGTTTGGCTCTTTGCTGGTCAATCTCGAAGGCCTTAATAACTGTCGTTACCTTTTTTAACTCCATACGAACAACGTTCCCTTGGATTTTCTTGAGGCTGGAGACTCCATGGATTACTCAGAACTCCTATTCCATGTTGTCATCAAGGACGTTGTCGGGCTTCTGGTCATCGTTGACCATTACCTTATTGACTTTCTTATTTATGTATTCATTTAGATGCCCAGCCTAGGCCATCTCCTCTATATGGGATTTCAAGGCTTTATAACTCTATGTTCTGAGGTCGCCTTCCTTGTGAAATGTGCATCGCTGTTCGTTATTCCTCTTCGTAAGGTCTCCACCCATCTTCTTGGACCACTTCACAAATGGTTGGTCTTTGATATTTTCCAGGATATTGTAGATTAGTTCCTTTAAGACTATGTTAATAGGCCTAAAAGGCCTTTGAAGGGGTGAGCCTTGTTCCCATTTTTTGAACCATTCTTGCCCCTATTTTTGTTCCCCTTCTTGGGAGTGTCAAACTTATCTCCTCCATTATTGATCATGACACAACTAGTTTCCCTAGGATTAGTGTGAATCACATTATCAGCTTTGGTATATTTTTCAATATGCACCATGAGGTCGTCCATGGCTTTAACCTCCTTCTTGGTGAGGGACTAGTGCCGCATATACGTGATAGCCAGACCAATCTTGAAGGATGCCATGATAGCCTACTCCGAGCAATCCTTCACTTCATTGAAAATTTCCCAATGCCGCTTGGCATATTAGAGAAGAGTCTACTATGGCTTCTTTTTCATCGTGAGTAGTGAATCCATCCTCTTTGAGTGAAAACAATTAGTTATGAAGTGAGCAGTGAAGGCCTCATGAGGGCTTTAAAGCTCTTGACGAATTTGTGTGGTAGTCTCTCAAACCACTTCTTAGCTACATCATTGGGATACCCCGACTAATTAAATACCGGGTAGCTCCTCCTTTATTAAATTAATATGGAATATCAAGTTAGTTCAGTCTTAGCATCACTGTTGAAAACATTTAGTTACTTACTAGCCACCTAATATTTAAAATAGAGAGATGCAAAATTTTATTAATTAAATTAAAAATTAACCAATAATGAAATCATCATTCATCAATCGCATAAACAATCTCATATGAATAACCAACGTAATTAAATAAACCGAGTCTGGAGTAAACTCTCCAATAAAATAATACCAAAGTAACGTAAAATCCCAATACAAGAGTCTGAATAACTAAACCAACAACTTAAATAATGAAAGTCTGCATCTACAATCTTAAAATAAGAATGGGCAACATGCCCTAACTGATATGAATAATTCTAAAGTAATCAAAGATAAACGTGGAGGCATATAATACCAAGATCCTGTAGCTTCCACAACAGCTACAGCACGTCATCAGAATGAAACTCCTATGCTTGACATCCCTATGGCTGGGCACCTAAAAGGTTTTTACAAAATAAAATAGATTTGGAGGAAAACGGGTCAGGGCCCGAGGTGAAAACAGTTTAAAAACATTAAGTGTTTTAATTGAATTAAATAGTATATATTATATATATGTTAGTTGCGTACTCTCACATGAGTTTATCACCCTCAACTAATGTGTACGCCAAACGTATACCCTTAACCCATCCTAGTGATGCCACTATCTAACTAGTCCGTACTAACTCCTGCTTTCACATTCTAATATAGGGATTATACTCGTATTACACAAACAATTCATATTTATACCCCACAGTCACATTCATTAAATTACTTATCTCAACTGTTATTTAAATTCTCACATTCTTAGCCCATTCAAATATCTTAGTTATTCACATCTACTAAGCAACAGTGAACCAGTCATAAGTACATATATAAATCACTCTCAGTACATATATACATATATGGCACCCCTAGGCTAAGCTGCGGTGCACGCATACTCTGCTATCAAATCCATCTACACCACGTACGTAAGGATCACGCATTCCGAATCACTCCGAAACCGTCTAAAAACGAATAACACATATTGGAGGCGAATATAATTCACATACCTATGGGTCACGTACATACCTACACTCCCATGGTCAGCTGACTTACCAACTCATAAGTAAGTCATTCAAAGTCCTATGTCCTTAAGGTACCTATCTAAATCCCCCTGTAAGCACACAAAAATAAGATGGTTCTTTTTTGAAAGCCAACCTCTAGTGATAGCAAGTATGGTAGGTATGTCATACCTATAGTAATCCATATACTAAGCATTCACACAAGTTAGGTAATTATCTCATTATTAAAGGTACATTTCCAGCCCTATACCGTAAGTCTTATACGTACTCTAATATCATCCCATCTCATACATAATACGTTTCAGTCGAAAACTCTCACATTGTATAGTTCCGAGTATTTAAACCTATCCCAAAAGATTACTAAGTCTCCCACTTGTCCCTAAGGTCACCCTAGTACTTTAAGGTCCATATTTATGTCTTTAACCTTAAGTTATGAACTATATAGATTAATTCATTTACTCGCGACCTCTAATAGGACCTCACTATTCGGACCCTAATAAGTTTAACATAAAGTCCCAATTCAATTCCAATATGATCCGGGCTTCATATAGACCCCTACTGGTCTTCTTTAAATTTCAATGTGCTCACAAAGTCCCCACCGATAACTTTCAAGGGTTGGAAATTGCTTAAATTCTAAAAGGGAAAGATAACACAATTTCTGGGGAGGTCGATCGATCATGAATGTCGATCGATCGATCGATCCAGTCGATCGATCGACTATAAATGTCGATCGATCGATCGAGCAGTTGCAACCCACGTTCTTTCTGTGTTATCAACCCTAGTTTTATCCCCAATATCCATTACATGAATCCATTCTCCAAAGTAAAAGTACTAAATGTTATATCATCCTAATTACAATCTTTCTAACGTTTCAGAACATTGAAATCGTCCCAAGAACAACATATACATCAATATATTCATCAAATTTTCATGTTCGACCCTAGTGTAGTTTCTTTCAATTCAAGACAACCAAATACAAAATTTTAATCCGGGATTTCTATTACTAAGGTTCTGATTTAAGTCTCTATTATTTCCAGAATTTAACTACATGCAAATCCCACCCATATTCAAGATTTAATTCTCTCAATTCATGAATTTATCAATTCTTCAAGTCTACTCTTCAATTCTAAACTACATGCATAATATATTTGCTGAATCATAACAAGTTAAATCACTTGCCTCTGATTAAAAGTTTCTAATCCTTTGACGACGATATTCGTTGGTCCTCCCTCTCTTTTCGGTCACAAATCCGGCGATGGTGGTGGTGTATGGTGGTTATTTTGCCTTGGAACTCTCTTGAAACCCTTCCTTTCTTCTTACGTTGTTCTCTCTTTTGTTTAACAGTTAATCTACCTAATAACCCTAAGGGTTTGCTGATATACAAAACCTAATTTTCGTAGGTTACTACTCACTAAAAATAGAAATGACTAATGTACCCTCCCGGGTTGTCGATTTTGCCGAAAACTTTCCCAGAACCCAAACTAAACCCCCGGGTAAAATTTTCTGACCATCTCGACCCTTCCGGACACATTGGCGCACTAAAAATGACCATACAGGTGATATAGAAATAAATTACTTTAAAATCCATTAAATTGATTTCTGACACGACTGACACGCGCGTCCCAACTTAATTACCGAAACCGTCGTATTTTCAACTCGCGACAGGTTTAATAAATTCAATAATCATATATTACCATATTCACTCAGTAACATTAAACATTATCATCATAATCAAATACTAACTCTCGTCTTGCTGGTTATTAAAATTCGAATTAATTTCTAATTAATTATCCCAAATTAATTTAATTAATTCCATAATTCACTTAATTAATCTCATAATTAAAATCCATAAAAATACGGGGTATTACATACTTCCCCCTTAATAATGTAATTTCATCCCGAAATTCGGGAAAGGCATATCTCGTAAAAATAGGTACCCTCCAATACACAAAATAACTTTAAAGTAAGGCTCGATCACTATAGCCCCCGCTTCACTGCAAGCTAGTTTAACACTCTCAATACCTTATCAGGTATAGGGTCACATCTCAATTACGGGACCTGACCTTGTGCTCCTACCAAACAACATTTGAATTAGAATAACCTATACATCACTGGTAGCATTATCTGAATATTATTGGGAGGCCACACCTCACTCTGTATCAATTCCCGTGTTTTTCTAAACACAAAACGCTCATCCTGGGAGAAACCATATGAGCATCTGACTACTCTTGTACGTTCTTCGAATCTCTGTTCCCGGTGGTTTAACTTTTACAAAAGGCAAAAGGCACCTAAGACGGTTTGTGGTTATCCCATTATAGTCATCAGACTCTAAGTTCTGATTACTCCAAACTTTGACTATCCGCTCACCTCTAAACATCCAAAGGAAAGATAGCAAGGTTTATCAACACAAGACCTCAAATAGCACCTTGTCCGTGATAAATAAGTACATGTGTTTTCACATAACTCTACCATTAGGTAATGTCCTCTCCCATTACCGTATTATACTTCACTTACTAGCTATATCCGTTGTGGGAATGAATGATCACAATGAGTCCTAAAATCACTTTCATGCAGTTCCACACTTGTTAATCATTTTGCGTCTAATCCTTGGGCTATAGGTGATTCAATATGTTCAAATGAAGCGTTATCCCCACTACTTCCTAAAATTTCCTATTGAAGGTGGGGTTCAAGGATCTCATCCTAGTTCAGAACAATACTGAGAAGGACCACGCGCCGGCGCGAATCCTTATTTTTAAAGAAAGACCGGGTCACACGATCTAATAGTGTAAATTACTCAACGGTATAACAATTACTTTACTTTTGGTAATCTTATTCCACACATTCGAAGGAATTCTTAACTCAACTTGAGGTTGGCAACCCACCAAAGAAATTTACCAACTTGACTCTTCCATTATTGTAATCGTCGGCTTGATAAAAAAATTTCTGGCTGATCATCTTACTCCAACCGATTTATTTCTATGAGTGGCGCACGTGGAGACTACTTACTATGTCCCGCTCAACACCGACTTTCACTTATAATTCTCCCCATTAAGTGGTATTTTAATAATCCCCTTCTTCCCTCATCGTATACCAAAAGTTTCGACCCGTGCACTTCTGGACTCTTTATACCTCATTGACATCATCATTATGTTTATGCGCAGGTCACTCTCAACATTCGATTGTGTATAATTTTGCTCCAAATTGTCCATCATAGTTAAATATTTATCTTCTCAAGGTATACCTCCTTTTTAAATGACTTCCCACTACCTTTCAACCAAGTTCGAACGTGCTACTCTGATTGCACATGAAAATACGGATTCTCGTCCTTTTCTCACGATGCTTAATCCATTCCACCACTTCCATTTTGTTATATTGGTTCCACAAACATATATTTATCATCTATTTCCATGTCTCTTTTTTCGACGATTCCGACATTAGCAAATCAAGGTGTCCACATATTCTATAAACCGTGCATACTGGTTTAAACATCATATACACTTCATACATACGCCTAACTCTTTATTTCCCTTGTACTCGCAACGTTGCCATACCACTCGAGCATTCTCAATCGCCCCAGTTATTGAAATTCTAAATGCTCCTTAATATCATTCCATCCTTCAGTCCATCATAATTAAAAAAAATCAATACTTATTCACTGCACAACTGACTCTACTGGTCTTATATCATAACTTAACTCTCAACTTACAATTATAACTACATACCTCTATAACGATCGAGGTACCGAACTTATGGACGAATGACTAAACATCTCCATACTACCAACCTTACACTAAGTTTCATGCGTGGGATGTCTCGCTAAGATAAATCCAAACAAGGAACCCCCCGATACACTACTACCTAGCATTGTCAGTTATCGAAATCTGTTAGGCCCTCAGTCCATAATATATACCCCTATATTCCTGTCTCTTGACACAAAGGTTACATCTCTTTCCGGAATTTCACTTAAATAAGGAGCTTCCTCCGAAAGACACTGTCACTTAACATTGGTGGTAGTAACATTCCATAAACATCGTGTGCATATAACTCGGGCCCTTGAAATCTTGTCCCCAAACATGTAACTATGAGTCTTAACTCCCACGTCTCTAAAGGGTGATATAACAATGCGCTCTTACTATTACCAAGTCCTGAGCGTTAAATATAATAACAAGATAAATCTTTCTGCTGAAAAGTAACCCAATACACTCCAAATCATATTAATAAAGTCCCTATACATACCGAGATCGAATATCCGAGACCACTATACCTTTCGAAGTCTCTCTCTCTCTCTCTCTCTCTCTCTCTCTCTCTCACTATACCTTTCGAAGTCTTGCATATATATATATATATATATATATATATATATATATATATATATATATATATATATATATATATATATATATATATATATGCAAGCACGACCCTCTTGCATGTGAGGTTTTGCTATAACAAAACATCCTACACTGAGGTAGTAACCCCGATGGACTTGTAATATCCGCACACTATCGGTCTAATTATTACTATAAAACCACAATCAGGATAATATCATACTCTTATAGCATATCACAAAAATGAGTAATCTAAATAAAGTATATATCACTATCAATACACCCATTCATCTTCCATGGGTAACTCTAAACGTAACCCCACTATACTAGGGAAAACATTCACATAATAATAACGTAGTCGATGTATACACTAAACTCGTCTCACATGGAATCTAGAAATAATAAAAATGTAGTAAGCCATTCGTGTCACATAAAATACGCGTCATCCTCTAAGGGTAAAACTCATACTTCCACCTTGCCAATCTCCCTGGCTGCTCAAATTGTTCCTGGACATAACAAGTTTGTCTGAACCAAATTGAAATTACATTAACCATTGCCCTTGTTAGGCACCATACCCTTATCCCTTTACTCACTTCGAGGAAATTTAACACATGGGGTTTTACTTTCCCCCAAAATGCCTCTACACATAATTCACTTATCTCCGGTCATACTGACCACATTAGGGTTGTCCTTCTCTCGGACTTCGGTAGTCTCAATTCTGATGGCTACCTCCGTTGTTCCTTTTGCTTTGTTGTCCCTAAGGAACATGATACTTTCTTCCACAGCCTTTACGGAATTAAATTTTGCTTTGTGAAAATTTAGCTATCCTAATCATATAAATGGGTCTCCTAATGGGTCTCCCCTTTGTGGTGCTTTACTAACACCGTTTCACCCCATCTTACTCTCGGACTAAATTCCTCGATTATTGTAGCTCCCCATACAAGGAAGCGTTAACATCTATATTTACAAAACAAAACATTGTTTTCATCTGCATTGACCGTCCAAGAAGAATCCCCCATAAGTGCTCGCAATTATTCTTATGAGTTCATTTCCCACTTTAAAATCCTTTTCTCCATTATACTTACTTCATCCGGTGCAAGATTCGCTAATTAATTAAATTCCTTTTTTGCAAAAGGGACCTCTGTCCGACCCTCTTGTGTGAGTTCAGAATAACGTTCGCATATTATCATGAACATCTGATGAAGGAACTTGCGACTGTACCTAATATCCTTCCTTTGACACAACATTCCACTTATAAATGTGGTGGTTGACTCCTACCTTTGATACTTTGCTCTGACGAGCCAAGAAAAATTTCACCCCAAATTTCACTTGTCATTAGCCACACTCTAACATATGTCCAAGCCTTTAGATATTTTTACCTTTGTTGGCTAACAAGCACGATCTCCGCATTCCTAGGATTTCCACTAATGATTCTCCTTAATGTTTCGTCTGACTTTCTCCCAATCCAACCTTGTTGGGTGAGCCTAATTTTGACTCCACTTTCTACTATAGCGGTACCGAGAAGTCATATGTTATGCCTTAGCCGTCTTTACCGTCCTCTCTTTCCGTACTATAATAGGGGTGACATCAACTATGGTCATCATTCTTGAATATACCCTATAACCTCAACTGAGCTCTGCCTCCTGCTGTCCACCCAACTTCCCTTGCATGACATACTATATTGTTCGGCACGTGAACACACCCAAATGCAAATAAAATTCACTATCATATACATTATAGCAGGAGAACGAAATCTCACCAAAGAAATCAACAATCCTAGACATAGGGCTCTATATCAAAGAAAGCTACGTTGGAAGCATACTAAGCTGCACAAATCCTAAGGGACACTAGAACCTGATGCTTTGTTACTAACTGTGACACCCCGACTAATTAAATACCGTGTAGTTACTCCTTTATTTAATTAATACAGAATATCAAGTTGGTTCAGTATTAGCATCATTGTCGAAAACATTTAGTAACTTAGTAACCACCTAATATTTAAAATAGAGAGATTCTAAATTTTATTAATTAAATTAATAATTAACCAAGTAATTAAATCACCATTCATCAATCGCATAAACAATCTCATATAAATAACCAACGTAATAAAATAAATCGAGTCTGGAGTAAACTCTCCAATAATAATAATACCAGAGTAACGTAAAATCCCAATACAAGAATCTGAATAAATAAACCAACATCTTAAATAATGAAAGTATGCATCTACAATCTCAAAATAAGAATGGGCAATATGCCCAAACTGATATGAATGACTCTGAAGGAATCAAAGATAAATGTGGAGGCGTCTAATACTGAGATCCTGTAGCTTCCACAACAACTACCACACGTCATCAGAATGAAACTCATATGCTTGGCGCCCCTGTGGCTGGGCACCTAAAAGGTTTTTACAAAATAAAATAGATTTGGAGGAAAATGGGTCAGGGCCCGAGGTGAAAACAGTTTAAAAATAGCAAGTATTTAATTGCAGTAAGCAGTAAATATTATATACATGTTAGTTACGTACTCTCACATGAGTTTCTCACCCCTCAACTAATGTGCATGCCTAACGTATACCCTTAACCCATCCTAGTTATGCCACTATCTAACTAGTTCGTACTAACTCCTTCTTTCACATTCTAATATAGGGAGTCTACTCGTGTTACACAAACAAGTCATATTTATACCCTACATTCACATTCATTAAATTACTTATCTCAAGTGTTATTTAAATTCTCATATTCTTAGCCCATTCAAATATCTTAGTTATTCACATCTAATAAGAAACAGTGAACCAGTCATACGTATATATATATATAAATCACTCTCAGTACATATGTACATATATGGCACCCCTAGGCTAAACTGCGGTGCACGCATACTCTGTTATCAAATTCATGTACATCATGTACGTAAGGATTACACATTTCGAATCACTCAGGAACCATCTAAAAAAATCACACATATTGGAGGCGAACATTGTTCACATACCCATTGGTCACGCATATGCCTATGCTCCCATGGTCAGCTGACTTACCAACTCATAAGTAAGTCATTCACAGTCCTATGTCATGGAGGTACCTATCTAAATCCCCCTGTAGGCCCACAAAGATAAGATGGTCCTTTTTCGAAAGCCAACCTCCCGTGATAACAAGTATGGTAGGTATGTCATACACACAATAATCCATTTACTAAGCATTCACACAACTTAGGTAATTATCACATTATTAAAGGTACATTTCCAACCCTATACCGTAAGTCTTATACGTACTCTAATATCATCCCATCTCATACATAATATGTTTTAGGTGATAACTTTCACGTCGTATAGTTCCGAGTACTTAAACCTATCCAAAAAGGTTACTAAGTCTACCACTTGTCCCTAAGGTCAACCTAGTAATTTAAGGTTCTTATTTTTATCTCTAACCTTAAGTTATCAACTATATAGATTTAATTCATTTACTCACGACCTCAAATAGGACCTCACTTGTCGGTCCCTAACAAGTTTAACATAAAGTCCCAATGCAATTCTAATATGATCCGGGCTTCATATGCACCCCTTCTGGTCTTCCTTTAATTTCAATGTGTTCACAAAGTCCCCACCGATAACTTTCAAGGGTTGAAAATTTCTTAAATTCTAAAAGTGAAAAATAGTACAATTTCTGGGGAGGTCGGTCGATTATGAATGTCGATCGATCGACTATGAATGTCGATCGATCGATCGAGCAGTTGCAACCCACCTTCTTTCTGTGTTATCAGCCCTAGTTTTATCTCCAATATCCATTATATGAATACATTCTCCAAATTAAACGTACTACACGTTACATCATCCTAATTACAACCTTTCTAACATTTCAGAACTATCAAATCGTCCCAAGAACAACATATACATTAATATATTCATCAAATTTTCATGTTCAACCCTGGTGTAGTTTCTTTCAATTAAAGACAACCAAATACACAATTTTAATCCTGGATTTCTATTACTAAGGTTTCGATTTAAGTCTCTGTTATTTTCAGAATTTAACTACATGAAAATCTTACCTATATTCAAGATTTAATTCTCCCAATTCATGAATTTATCAATTCTCCAAGTCTAGTCTTCAATTATAAACTACATGGATAATATATTTGTTGAATCATAAAAAGTTAAATCACTTTCCTCTGATTAGAAGTTTCTGATCCTTGACGATGGTATTGATTGGTCCTCCCTCTCTTTTTGGTCACAAATCCGGTGACGGTGGTGGTGTATGGTGGTTATTTAGCCTTGGAACTCTTTTGAAACCCTTTCTTTCTTCTCACGTTGTTCTCTTTTTTGTTTAACAGTTAATGTCCCTAATAATCCTAAGCTTTTTCTGATATACAAAACCTAATTTTCGTAGGTTACTATTCACCAAAAATAGAAATGACTAATACACCCTCCCGGGTTGCCGTTTTGGCCTAAAACTACCCTAAAACCCAAACTAAACTCCCGGGTATACTTTTTTTACTATCTCGGCCCTTCCGAACATATTGGTGCACTAAAAATGACCATACGAATGATATAAAAATAAATTACTTTTAAATCCGCTAAATTGGTTCCTAACACAACTGACACGCGCGTCCTAACTTTATTATCGAAACTGTTATATTTTCAACTCGCGACAGGTTTAATAAAGTCAATAATCATATATTACCATATTCACTTAGTAATATTCAGAATTACCATCATAATCAAATACTAACTCTTGTCTCACTAGTTATTAAAATTCGAATTAATTTCCAATTAATTATCCCAAATTAATTTAATTAATTCCATAATTCACTTAATTAATCTCATAATTAAAAGCCATAAAAATACGGGGTATTACAATCATGTAGGATAGAAGGGAAGATACGATGGGAGTCATTATGGCTCCATAGGGTCATAGGCTGCCTATATTGCCTGACATTAGTCTATGGGGTCAATTTTGCCATCGTAGATCATGGACCTAGAAACTATAAACTTCTTTGGGATATCTTCTTCTTTAATCTCCCTTGAAAAAGGGGATTTCATCTGTGTGTTGAGATATCTCCTTGATTGGCTGGGTGTTGCTCCATCTTCTCCAGACCAAGCTCCTTATGTAATCTCTTTGATGATCACCGTCTTTGTGGCGTCTTTCTGATCAACCACGTTCTAACCGGTACCGATCATACCTGGAATTCCTCCCTCGACTGTGAGTCTTGCTCTCTTGAGGGATATAAGTCCGCTCATAATATTTTGAGTTGTCTCCGTCAAGAACTCTCTCTCCATTTGTTCTAGTTGCCTCTGGAGGTGAGCACTCTCTTCCATTTGGAGACGTGTTGCCTCCTCCTCCTCTTGAAGTCGGGATTCATATACATCGACCAACCTAGAAATCTAGATAGACCTAGGTGTTACACGACTCTCTTTAGAAGGTTTCCTTTCCTAGCAAAACCTGGGATTTAGTCGACGAATCTTAGACCTGACCCTAGATGGAATTGGATCTGCCTATACGTCGTCGACATGTAGTAAGTTGTTGTTGTGGTGAGACATCTTGTGCTTTCTTTTGTAATTACTTTTGTAGTAAAGAAGAATCGATTCCCACAAAAAGGGCCAATTATGAGTACAAAATTATCACAATAAATAATCACAAAAGTATGAAAATGCAGAAAATATGGATGATCACACAAAATGCAAGATGTGCATTGTTCGGCAACGTGCCTACCTCCATAGAGAGGTCAATGATTTTTACTAGTTTCTCTCAAGTAATCGAAATTACATCCCCTTTGCCCCGGGGTTGGGATTTAGATTTATAGTAGTCACAAATAAGTGGTTGAATTGTGTAAGTAATTCATCCATCTTGTAGATAGTTCATAAGGTGTCCCTGAATAAGTCTCCAAGATTGTTGGTAATCGATTTTAGCCTATCAATATGTATTTAAGCACATGCTAAATACAAGTGTAGAAATTTGATTTTTGGATTGGGTCGGGAAGTCCTTGTTTTGTGTTGGGCTGGTCGGCTATACAAGTGGGCCTAATCAATAAATTAGTTTCCACAATATCATGCCAAGAATCATGTAATATAGATCAAGATTAAATATCATGACACCAATATGACCAAATACCCAAGAAACATGGTACAAAATGGATAAGACATCCCCCATGTGTGTTCTTAAGCTCGGTAATTTCATTGCAATCACCCAAAAACCATTTTTTAGTATCTCAAAATAATATGACCCAAACTCAACATGACATAATTCTCACCCCTAATTTATTAAGGATGTATTTGATAGCATTTATTTGTTAAGTGATTTTTTTTTGCATTTTCCACCACATTATATTTTATTTGCATTATTCGTTATGACAAGTTTGCTTTATAGTTTATTTCTATTCAAGACAAAGTAAATACTAATTTTGACATAAAAAATTTGATTTTCTTTATGGTCGAGCAAAGAAAATTTTGCATTAAAACATAAAAAAGGATGGGTAGCATGACAAATTTTGAGTATCAAACACATTATAAAATATTCCTCGAGATATTATATTTTCCAGGACAAATGTAACCTATGGCATAAAATATTCAGTTGGTTTTGTTGAACTCTATGTTTGGTATTTTTGTTTTATTTAAGGACAGCGTTGGTCTTTACTTAATGTTTCAGTAACGTATACAATAAATTTTGCAAAGTATATATCGATTATTTTTATTAGTCTTTTGCAAATATTTGTATTTTGTACATGGAAATTTATAATTTATACACAATTTTTTTACTATACACGTGATGTTATACTTGTGCATACCCTAACTTATAAGGTGCACATTATGGGGAGATGATCTTTAGTGTTCAAAAAATATATTAGTGGATTAAAAAAAAATTATTGGCCACCAAGACCGGTCAGTTATAAAATAGGGCCTTTTTAATAATGAATTATTTGGCTACAATATCTAATATCTAATATAAAAAATGATGTCTCCTTTGGAGAATAAGCCGTGTGGCAGATGTGTATTTATTAAATGCAGAGGAGCCGCCATTCTTTAACCATTTTATTTATTAGCACTCCTCACCTGTTGGTTTTTCCAAGTTCAATGAAGCCAAAAAATTTCTCTGCCTCTTCCTGTCATTTACTTACTGATATGCCCAAAGTGTACCTCACAGCTCGGAGGCATCAACCTCGGCCAGCATGATGGCCAAGGTAACAAGGGCTCAAGACTGACGATCAGTGATCTCGTACAGCATAAGGTCGGCTACGATCGACATTACTAGTTATCCTTCAAATAGGCAACAACCGAGGTCTACATAACTCATGAGGTCAGTTATCCATCAGGTCGTCCACAGCCGATATCAAATCTACCACATACATCAACCTAGGCTGGGAATCAGACGAGGTCAGCAAGGACTCATGGGTTCGACCACCCTTCGTCATCGTCATCGGCCCAGGCCGACGTTCCAACTATACCTACCTAACCCCGGCCTAGGCCGAGGTTACAACTCCTCTTGTCTTACCTCGGCTAGCCTACCTAGCTGAAATCATCATGAATAACCTCGGATAAAACAACAATCAGACTTCACCAACCTCGTACTCTTTTAGACCAAGGTTGTACCAGTTAAGGGCAAGGCAGACCATTTATAAGCATATGCGAGGATAGGAATACGTGGACAAAATCAGTTGTAACTAAATCAATCCCCTCACATGGGGGAATATTTCATCATCATTCTCTACATGTGACAGTGATATATGTCTTCATTATATTGGCTAGATCATCACACACATGCTCATTGCATGCATGGGGGGTACACTAAACCCCCTAAACACTATATATACTTGTCTTCTCCTACCTTGAGAAGGATCCACAATGGCAACCTTGGCTAAAACTCTGTCTAATTATACAGTAGAGAGAGAAAGCTTTAGAGATTGTATCCATGGCCATTAGTACCCTATTTTAGTGACCTTATTCACTCACTTGCACAGTGGACGTAGGCCTAATTGGCTGAACCACTTATATATTGGTGTTCATCCTCTTCTCCTCATCTCAATCTTTTATATTTAGTATATACTTGAGCTGCCATTATTATCACTGATTTGAGATTACAAACACCTTGAAGGGTGGTGCTATTTCCAGCATCATCATTTTGGTGCCGTCTGTGGGAATGAGAAGCTGTTTCTTCCTCTTTTTCTACTGAACCTCACCGGAGACTCTTCTGGTGAACTAGGCCTTACCCCTGGCGTGGAGTTGTTTCACCATTGAAAGAGGCCCTTAAGATATTAAGCTCACCTTCTTACAAGCTCTTTAGTTTTAACATATGGCACCGGAGTTACCACCACCTGGTGCTGGAGGGCCTAGTTCCATCCAGGCACCACCCCAGTTCGAAATGGCTGAGGTCGCTACAGCCTTGAGATTTTTAGCTTCGACGCAGCAAGCAATGAAGGATCAGTTTGCACAGCTCAGTCAAAATATGATGAGGCCACCTAGGGTCTCACCGGAGATGATTACTCTGACGGTTGTTCAACCCCATCTTGAATCCAGGGGATTACCCCAGGCACCGTGGAAAGATTAACCTACTCCTCAGCGGTGGAGGGACATTGCTGACCCTAGGCGTTTACGTCTGGGGAGGCAAGGACAACCTTGCCCTGAGGATAGGTATAATGATATGGAGGCAGAATATGCTCCAGAGGGCTGTTGGGAGCCGTATGAGGTTTTGAACAACACTATACATCCTATCCACCAAAGACGAGGTTGTGGGGATAGAAGAGATAGTGGTGCCTAACAAAGAGGATCATCTTTTTATCGCTTGAGTAGAGGGTCAGCCTTTGAAAGGCTCGACCCAGTAAATGACATAAGGCAAAGGTTATCCAGGTCAAGAAGTGCAGCATGGTGATAAAGGGAAGATGGGGAACATCGGCCGACCTCATCAAGGCAGAGATAGGTATTGTTATAAGGTCATGCCCTTCAGCTTAAAAAATACAGGGGCCACATATCAACGTCTTGTAAATAGGATGTTTGAAAATCATATTGGCAAGACCATTGAGGTATATGTAGATGATATGTTAACTTTGAGCTTGAAGGCCTGTACCCATGTAGTAGACCTAGAAAGAACTTTTGACACCATGGACTCATACAGGATGAAACTCAATCCTGCCAAGTGTGTCTTTGGTGTAAGAGCCAAAAAGTTCCTTGGATTTATCATCAACCAGAGGGGGATAGAGTCCAACCTAAAAAATATCAAGGCTTTTCTTGATATGAAGACACCGATAAGTATAAAAGATGTTTAGCGGCTCACCGAAAGAGTTACAACGCTCAACATGTTTGTTTCCATAGCTACGAACAAGTGTCTTCCATTTTTTAAGGTTCTCACAAAGGCCTTCGAGTGGGATGAATAATGTGATAAGGCCTTTAAGGAGCTAAAGTCCTACCTTGGGTCCCCTATACTCTTATCTCGTCCCATTCAGAGGGAGAAGTGGTATGTTTATCTAGTGGTCTCAGAGTCAGCTATAAGCGTAACCATGGTACGAGAAGACAATGGGGTACAAAGGCCTGTATACTTCAATAGTAAGGCCCTTCAGGGGTCTGAACAGAACTATCCTCGTATGGAGAAGTTGGCCTAAGCTTTGATACACGCTTCCAAAAAGCTGAAACCTTATTTACAAGCCCACTCTATGGTCATCCTCACTAACTCCCCACTAAGGCAAGTCCTCTATAAACCTGAAAAGTCAGGCAGATTAATGACTTGGGCCATCGAGTTGGGAGAGTATGACATTGTCTATCAACCTAGGGTGTCCATTAAAGGGCAGGCACTCGCAGATTTTGTTGTTGAGTTAACATGGAAAGAGGCTGAGATTAAGAATAATCCATAAATTACAGAGGGATCAAATAGTAACGTCTTTCGAGACTCAAAAGAGAGCAGAGCCAGAAAAGGAGTAGGTGAGAATGAGGAAGACAAGTACCTTTTCAAAAAAGAAACCCTGTTAGAGGGGAACTTCTCTTCAAATGAAGATGTTTCGAACCTCTTCATTAACTGGTCTTCATGTGAAAGTGGAAGTGGTGCAGGTCTGATACTGTCGGCTCTGGATGGTATCGACATTGAATATACGCTAAGGTTCAACTTTAAAGCATCGAACAACGAGTCAGAATATGAGGCCTTAGTAGCAGGCCTCTCCTTGGAAAAATCCCTTAGAGTTAGCCAACTCCTATCTCACAGTGACTCGAGGTTGGTTGTCAACCAGATACTTGGAGTGCATGAGGCCAAGGATGATAGGATGGCGAAATACCTGAAGAAGGTAAGAATGATGCTAGAAGGCTTCGAAGAGGTAAAGATCAAGAGAGTCCCTCGATAAGACAACAGTTATGCAGATGAATTAGCAAGGCTGGCTTCAGCAACAAGGACAGGCATCAGAAGGATAGTACTAGTCGAGATCCTGCTCAAACCGACCATTGAGGAAGAAAAGGTTGCCAGCTCTTGCCTCAACCTGAACCTAGGAGACTCATAAATGGACCCCCTCATCAGATATATCAGAGAGGGAGAGCTACCGGAATTGAAGCTAGAGAGGAGGAAATTGAGGTATAGAGCTGCAAATTTCTTAATAATAGGAGATATCTTATATAATAAAGGATTTCTGCTGCCTCTTCTCAGATGTGTTCATCCCACATAGGTTCCTCGTGTCTTACAAGATATACACGAGGGTTCTTTATCTGGTCACATATAAGGAAGACCTCTGGACAAGAGGATAATTATGCAGGGATACTAATGGCCGACCTTGGCTAAGGACGTTGCAGCCTACGTGAAGAGGTGTGATAAGTGCCATAGATTCTCCACTATACCTCATCAGCCTCATTAACCTATGACATCAATAAGTTCCCCTTGGCCATTTATGGTATGGAGGATTGACTTGGTGGGACCATTACCAAGGGCTACAAATAATTACCGATTTCTGATAGTAGCGATTGATTACTTATCCAAATGGGTAGAGGTTGAGCCGATGATCATAATTATGGAGAAGAAGACCTTGCAGCTTATCTAGAAGAGCATCATATGAAGGCGTGGTCTTCCTAACACCCTAATCTTGGACAACGAAACCCAGTTCAAGAATTATTCCTTAGATAAATACTACGAGAGAGTTGGGATCAAGCAATTTTTCTCTTCTCCTGGATGACCCCAGGCAAATGGCCAGACTGAGGACACAAACCGAATGATCCTTGAAGGGATTAAGAAGAGGACAAAGGGAGATGGACAGAAGTTGTTTATGCAGTGTTATTATCCTACAAAACAATGGCAAGGACACCAACGAGGGAGACCCCATTTATGCTAGCACATGGCTTAGAAGCCCTCATACCTATAGAAGTATGAATCCCCACTTACAAAGTTTAGGCTTATGACCTCGAGAAGAATAGGGAAGAGAGAAGACTTGACCTAGATTTAATTGAGGAAAGAAGGGAAGATTTTAAGATCAGACAGTCCGCCTACCAGTAGAGAATAATAAAGTTCTACAATCAAAGGGTGAAATCAAGACCTATAGTTGTAGGAGAACTAGTTCTGAAGAAGACTTTACAGAAGACAAACTAAAAAATCTCAAGGGGGAACCTTTTTCCAATCCATGGAATGCTGATCACCTGAAGAAGTACTACATATGATGTTGTAGTTGTGTTCTATGTAAATGTATCATTTTATGAAGAGAATATTAATGAGAAGAGAAGTTCCTGTGTCAATTCTTTGTCTCATTATGCTTTAGTAGTGAAATTTCTGAGGTGAAACATCTTAGTTTGATGACCGCAGACCTTAAACATCATAATTTGGTTAAAAAGTCTGAGGTGAAACATCATAGTTAGATGACCTCAGACCTTAAACATCACTAATTTGGTAGAGTTTATGGGTGTAACATCTTAGTTTGATGACCTCAGACCTTAAACATCATAATTTGGTGACAAGGTCTGAGGTGAAACATCATAGTTAGATGACATCAGACCTTAAACATCATTAATGTGGTAGAATTTATGGGGGTAACATCTTAGTTTAATGACCTCAGACCTTAAACATCATAATTTGGTGGCAGGGTCTAAGGTGAACCATCATAGTTGGATGACCTCGGACCGTAAACATCATAATTTGGTGACAAGGTATGAGGTGAAACATCATAGTTAGATGACCCCAGACCTTAAACATCATTAATTTGGTGATAATGTCTGAGGTGATACATCATAGTTAGATGACCTCAGACCTTAAACATCATTAATTTGGTGGAATTTATGGGGGTAACATCTTAGTTTAATGACCTCAGACCTTAAAACATCATAATTTGATGAAATTTAAGGGGGTAACATATTAGTTTGATGACCTCAGACCTTAAACATCATAATTTGGTGACAGGGTCTGAGGTAAAGCATCATCGTTGGATGACCTCAGACCTTAAACATCATAATTTGGTGATAAGGCCTGAGGTGAAACATCATAGTTAGATGACCTTAGACCTTAAACATCATAATTTGGTGACAGGGTCTGAGGTAAAGCATCATCGTTGGATGACTTCAGACCTTAAACATCATAATTTGGTGACAAGGTCTGAGGTGAAACATTATAGTTAGATGACCTTAGACCTTAAACATCATTAATTTGGTGGAATTTATGGGGGTAATATCTTAGTTTGATGACCTCAGACCTTAAACATCATAATTTGGTGACAAGATCTGAGGTGAAACATCATAGTTAGATTACCTCAGACCTAACATCATAGCTTAGTGATGAAGACACCATTATATTGAGACTTCAGACTTAATACAAACACCATTGTATGACATATAAAAATTATTCAAAGGAGCATTCATCAAAAGAAGCAAAATCCTCTGAAGAGGATGATATAACAAGAAGAAGTTAGAATTACAAGTCAAATTATGCAAGAGAATGTTATCAGGGGTGACAAACAGTTACAAATGAGAAATAAAAATTACAAGTGTAAAGCTTCATAAATCATGGCCTAGGTGTTTGTAGCTACAGGGTCGGTAATCTCAGCCCCATCTTCTTGGATGACGTTGGTAACCTTGACCCAATCGTCTTGAGGGTTGGCATCTTCAGTCTCTATAACCTCTAGTGGAGCGGCCTCTGCAGGAGCAACAACTTCCTCCTCAACCTCTTGTGAGGCCTGAGTAAACTAAGGGTTGGCAAAACCCAGACCAATGAAGTCCGAGGCTATCAGGCTCCCTGATTCTTTTTCCTTGAAGGCTGCCCATTTACCTGTAGATTTAACACCTCTTTCAAGGTATTTAAAGCCAAAGCTAATAAATTGGTCAGAGACCTTGTACTCGGCCAAGATCTTCTCAAAGGCATCTTTAAGGTCAGCTTTCACTGCAGCATCAACCTTTTGTTGAAGAACGTCATCTTTGGCCTTCAGGGCAGAGGTGTGGTCCTTCTAGAGCTTAGCAATGTCCCTATCCCTCTGTTTCACTTTATTCTCAGATTCAGCCAAGACTGTCTTCAGACGTTCAACCTCAGCATTTAGAGAGGCCTCCACCTTTTGGGACTCTCTTCCCTTCTTAATAAGGGGAAATTTCCTCAAGCTCCAGTCAATAAACTTGTGCATGGACAGGATACCCTGTAACACAAAGTCAGATGTATGAGATCAAGACAACCAAAATTAAGGACGAGGTCACACTTGGTACTAAAAAATCTAAAATATCTACCTGAATGGACCTGTGAAGGAAAAACTCAACCAGCAGAGGAGGATCTATAGAGCGTAAAAAACACTTATCAGCATCGATCATTACAGAGCCAATAGCATCCATTACCTTAAGACCATGACCAATCAGGATGTCACCGATCTTTAACTGCTCCAGATGAGCAGCCAGTGCATCATTGAATAAGATGGGGATGGCATGATCACCCTTTTTGCCTTTGCTCTGTCTCTGATCCTCAGGGGAAATAGCGGTGGATTTCTTCTTCTTTGTAGCATCGGCCTTAGATGTGCCGATGTTCTACTTTGGTTGGGGAGGAGGAGTTGCATGGAGCCCGGCTTTCTTCACCAACTTGATAATACTTGGTGTAGACATTTCCCACAAGTCGTCTGAGATACCTTCTGGGCGTTCTGCAAAAAATATGTCTGAGTTAGTAAATCAGAGAGATTAAATATCAAAGGTACAACATAGAAAAATAAACACTTACGAAGCTCGGCTAAAGGACCTCCCCCTAGACCAGTCTCAAATAGATAGTAGGGGGTCATTATATGCTCGTACTTGCCCAGCTAACCAAGCTCTCCCTCATCTTGAAGGTCTTTTACCTTTTGTTGGTTATCCTGGCTTAACCTAGAGTCGGCTTTGGCAGCCAATGATAATTTTCCCCACCTCAGAGGGGTCCTCGGCTCTAGTGATGAAGAGGGGGCACAAGTACTAAATTCCCATGCCCTTGAGACAAAGAAGTATCGCGATTTCTAGTTATGATTTGAGGTTTGGGTAACCAACAACATCTTCTTATCAGACTTCCTAGCTAGGATGTGGTAGTAACACAAATGGTTCCTGGCAGAGGATGGTACATAGCACCCTGTGAAGACCCTGACAGGAAGGCCTGAATGATAGGCTGCCCTCTATAGGACGATGGCTCCAAACATCACCCTCCAAGCATTGTGGTACAATTGGTAAGGGACCAGGTTAATATAGGATAATATGGCCCTAATTGTTGGATAGATGGGGAGATAAAATCCTAACTTAAACATCTGCTCATATACACAAATTTCCCCATCTCGGCCACCAAAGGCCCTCTCATCCCTCAGATGTATCCTAAGTTTGATAGAAGGGCCTATGGAATAAAGATGCCTAAAGGCTAAGAGGTCAAACTCATTGACAATACTCTCTATCTCGGCTGCCTCCGAGGTGTCAACGTCACTCTCATGATCGTCATCCTCATCCCTAGCAACGTCGGCCTGGGCAAGCATAGGAACACCATTAGGGAACCTCTGAGCGAACTCATCCCCTGTGGCAGCCGACAGGGGAATAACATCAATAGGTGGTGGGAAAGCCACACTCGACCCCACAACTTCAACATCAAAAGAAGTTCGTGAAGTGCTGGAATCGTTATGGGATGAGGCACAACTTTGAACCTCGGCCTGATCAGGGACCTGATCTTACCTAATGGAGAAATCCATTGCCTTTTGGAATGAATTTACAGACATAGGGTTTGAGGTGGATGACTCAAACTCAGACATGAGAGAGGGATCAATTGGATCCTCTGATGGCTCAGCAGTCCCGGCTGGTTCAGGGTATACCACCTTCAGAGGTGGGGGAAAGATAGGTCTAAGGGGAAAGGCCTCAGCCCTACGAGGTTCCTCTTGGGATAGCTCTATCTGCCTAATCTTCGCGAAAGTCATCTCTCTAAGAGAAGGGAAATCCTTAATAAGTTTATAAAGAGGTCTGAGCATAGGAAGACGACCTTACACTTGGGGCCCTAAACCAAAAACAAACAACTTGACTCAACCTAACTAAGGATCAAAACCTGGTTTTTATACAGTTCAAACCAAGTTTAAGCTAAGAACAAAGGTCACCAGAAAACTCAAAGAGTCACCGAAAAACTCATATGACCACCAGAAAATGCCAATAGTCGCTGGAAAATGCAAGAAATAGAGAAATAAGGTTAAAAATGGAAAGATGGGATGAAAATAGTACCCGAGGGAGTGCAAGATGAGGAATAGGAGGATTAAAAACTCAGAAAACTCAGCAGCAAAGAAGCTCTTAAAGAGAGAGAGAGCGTAGGAAACTCAGGCGAGAAAATGAGATAAATGAGGAGGAAAGAGAAGGAAAAGGGTTTAAACACCCAAAACCATGCTGGCATAAATCCTAAGGCCCAGCATTGCCTTGGGAGCCTAAAAGTCCATCATCATTGCACTTGCCAAGCATGCAACCCACTTCAGTAGTCGACACTTGTCAAGAAAATATTGGCACATAAAGAAAAAAAATAACCTCGAACATGTCCCTTAGTCACATACTCACATAGGTAACTAAGGGCTAGGGGTGATTGATATGCCCAAAGTGTACCTGATAGCTCGGAGGCATCAACCTCGGCCAGCATGACGGCCGAGGTAACAAGGGCTCAAGACTGACGATCAGTGATCTCATACAGCATAGGGTTAGCTACGGCTGACATTACTCGTTATCCTTCAAATAGGCAATAACCGAGGTCTGCATAACTCATGAGGTCAGTTATCCATCATGTCGTCCACAACCGACATCAAATCTACCATATAAATCAACCTCGATTGGGAATCAGCCGAGGTCAGCAAGGATAACCACCATTCATCGTCATCATCAGCCCAAATTGACGTTCCAACTATACCTACCTAACCACGGCCCATGCCGAGGTTACAACTCCTCCTATCTTACATTGGCTAGCCTACCTGGCCGAGATCATCATGAATAACCTCGGATAAAACAACAGTCAGACTTCACCAACCTCGTACTCTTCGAAGCTGAGGTTGTACCAGTCAAGGGCAAGGCCGAGCATTTATAAGCATATGCGAGAATAGGAATACGTAGACAAAATCAGTTGTAACTAAATCAATCCCCTCATGTGGGGGGATATTTCATCATCATTCTCTACATGTGACAGTGACAGATGTCTTCATTAGATTGGCTAGATCATCACACACATGCTCATTGCATGCATGAGGGTACACTACACCCCCCAAACACTATATATACTTGTCGTCTCCTACCTTGAGAAGGATCCGAAATGACAACCCTAGCTGAAACTTTGTCAAATTATACAGTAGAGAGAGAAAGCTTGAGAGATTGTATCCATGGCCATTAGTGCCCTATTTTAGTGACCTTATTCACTCACTTGCACAGTGGGCGTAGGCCTAATTGACTGAACCACTTATATATTGGTGTTCATCCTCTTCTCCTCATCTCAATCTCTTATATTTAATATATGCTTGAGCTGCCATTGTTATCACTGATTTGAGCTTACAAACACCTTGAAGGGTGGTGTTATTTCGAGCATCATCACTTACCACCATTAGATATTTTATCTCCATGGAGTAGAGAGATTTTCACCCTCTAGATAAAGGAAGAAAATGGACAAAGAGGCAAAAATTCATGGTAGCAGAGGAGTCTTAGTACCCAAAGAGGTTTATCAATATTTAAGCTTCATTTATTTTTCCCCTCCTTTTTTATGAGGTGGAAAAGGTTTTGGATGAGAACACTAAAGAAAACCCAAGTTAAGAGTCAACTTTGTTTATATATTCATAACTCAAGGCAATTTTATGCCTACCTTTTACTTTTATTTTGAAATTTCAAGACCCTCCCACGATTCCTTATGAAAATAATAGGATTTCCATGTAATCTCTCTCTCTCTCTCTCTCTCTCTCCATATATATATATATATATATATATTAAGGAGTATAATTATGACAGTATTACATAAGTTGATAACCTAATTAGGGGTCCTGATTAAGCCACTAAGGTGGTAAGATAACGATTGAGATTAGATACCTTTATTACACAGTTACCAACATTGCCTCTTCCTTTTCAAACTTCTCTCAATCACGTCCTTTCACTCACTTGCTCCCTTCTTTATCACTCGTAACAAATAGCCCAAGATCCCTGTTTTTTTTTCACTCAAACGCTAGTTCACAACCTCCATTTTGGCCTAAATATGGCAAATTCACACCACTTTTTCCTTACCAATGAAGTCAGGTATCCTTTCTTTCTACTCACGAAAATGCTCGATCATTTTTGTGTTTTATATCTCATAAATTAGTTCCATTATTTGTGTCTTTGTGTGGGGGTATGTGTGTAGATCTATGGATGATGTACTGGGTTTCTAAATCAAACTATGGAAATCTTACTCATGTTACTGATATTGTGATTATTTAATTGAACAGACTCTCTTCTAGCCTTCAAAACCTTCAAAGGGCAACAACTCAAAATCTCTATATCATATACCTACCCTTTGTTGGGTATTTTCATCTCTTACTATGTACGATTTCACTCTTTCCTCTATTCTCCTTCATGTTGCTAAAAACTATGATTGGCATGAATATTGGATGATTTTCTAATTAGATCTTTGATTTTCTTTTTTTTTTCCAGATCTATGAATATTGGATCCAGTTTGAGGCCAAGGCATCTCTATTTGGTAAGTGGGATTTCTAATTTTTGGATTTTTTGAGTTCAAAGAGGGCTTTAAATTTTTTGGTATTTAATTTTTTTTTCAAACCATTTTGTGTTTTTGGTATATTTCGCTCTCCATATCTCGCTCTTCCTCTTCCCTCTATTAAAGTTTTTTTTTCTCTGAATCATGTCTTCTACGGTTGCCATAGAAGATTTGGGTTTTTAGGTTTTAAAAAAATTGATATTTTTGATGAAATTTTGTAGAATGTCGATCTTCCCCTTCCCTCTATTAATGTCTTATTTGGTCAGAATCCTTTTTTTTTTGCTGTTGCAATTAAAGATAATTGATATTTTTGGTGTAATTTTGCAGAACTAACTATTTCTCCTATGGCTGATTTTTCAAATGTGAAATCACCAAGATCTAACTAATTTTTACATCTCGAATAGAAGGTATACCCATTTCTCATGGGTTTCTATTTATCTCATGGGTTTATGTGGTCTTACTTGTCATGATTCACATCGAGTGTTCATAATATAATTATTGAATATGTAATTATTCATAAAAATAGGTAGTAGATTTTGTTTTTTTTTCCTTTCAGGGTTCATAAGGTAGGTATTTGTGAATTTCTTAAAATTATGGAGTTCATGATTTATTGTGGTCATTCTGTGAGTAACAATGTGTTGTTAGAGTTTTCCTTTTATAATAGGTGTTTAATCTAAGAGTTTTCCATTTTTAGTTCAGATTATATTGTTTTCGTGTTTTTATTTGAATTGTACATGTTTTTAATAAGCATGGCACAATTGTATACCAGGGAGCATCAACTAAAATAAGCATGGCATAGTGGGGAAGAAAGATACTCAAGAAAGAAGCATTAAAAGAAATAAAATCTTAACATCCTTAGATGGGCTTCTTGATAAAAGGATTTAAGAATGGTGATGAATGAGGTAGAGATCCTATACTTCTTTTACCTATTATTAGGCACCTCATGAACTCTATTAGATGAATATTTATCTCTACAAGTGAACTTGGGCATCATAAGGCATCGGCTCACTAAAAGTTGTATGAATATTCCTCGTATCTATATTTTAATTTGAATTAACAATCCTTGCATTGCTCCTTATATTCCCCTTCTTCATTTCATTTAATATTGTTAATATCGTTAGCTACAAACCTTGATTAATGTGTTTTCCTTCCTTTTTGTTCAGGTATATGATCATGGATGACAACTCTATTTTTTCAAGAATGAAAGTTTCCATCTATTTCATTAGAAGTCAAGATAATTCGTAGTTAATTTTAATTTATGAGGGCATTTATATTATAATTTTACTTGAGAATACTAGGATGAGTTGTTAAGACGGTCATAATTCATTCCCATGGTTCCAGTTATACTTCATTCCCACCTTCCAGTGTTTTTCATTTCTCTTTAATATGTTATTTTTCAATAAAGACTAGTGATTTTTTTTCCATAATATTATTGTATTCAGTTTCATGTATTCAAAACCTCGACTTCGTTCCTAAGTCAACTACGTTTATAGATCCCGTTTTTATCCCTATCTTCCAAAATTAGTATTTTAAAGATCCCTTATTTTACAGATCTTCTAACTTTGTGAACTCTACAGATCCGGTATTTTACAATTTAGTATTTTATCCATATCATGAAACTTTATTTTGATTGTACAAATCCATGGCGTTTGGATTATGCAGCAAACTAGGTAATGGGTCTTCAACTCATTCATTTGAGTTTCTTTCCATTATAATGAAATCATGGTCAAAGTAATGACAAAAGAGAGGAGATAAATAGTTAAACAGTCTCTCCACCTTTGTGGGTTAATTTCTTGGACTTCTTGTTTGGTTAGTGATTATATTTTTGTGATTTCTATAATAAGATATTTCTTTGTTACTGTAGAATATTTCTTGGACTTCTTTTTTGGTTGGTGATAATACTCTGCAGCATTTCTACTGAAATTTAAATAGTTACATCTGTACTAAAGTTTACTAAATATATATTTTTTGAAATTTTATACTGCAGCGCCTATTTGTCCTCATCGGAAACTATGTTGACAATGAAGGCGGAAACATTTTTACAATAAGGATGACAATACTTGATGTTTGTTCTGGGCAGCAACTATGTTGACAAAATCAATGTCTAAAAATAGACAACTAGTAGCCCAATGTCTGAAAATAAACCAGCATCAGCAAAACCAATCACTGTCAAGTTAAACCAAATGGACCAAGCACTATTCGAGTCAGATGCATATACGACTCTGACTCTGGGAGGCTGAAAATGCTAGAAATGGGAATGATGGAAATGCCGCAACCATTAAATTGACGTCGAGTTAGCTGATCTTGGATGTTGAATTAGTTGATGTTGTAAACATTATGTTCTAATGTTCCATGAAATAGCTGACATATGATTCCTATGCATGCTTATGACAAAATAACATGTAACATTTGTCTACATGTTAATAATTTATTTCCTCCCCTCTTTTGATAGAGTATTGAATTGATTCCTAGGTTGTATCTACCTATTTTCAACATCTCGATCTATTTCATCTTCCTCTTATACATCTTCATCTATTTAAAAATATATGCTGGTAGTGTTGCCAAGATTTTACACTAAAAGTTGTTATTATATTATGTGTGTTTTTCTTTTGTAAACCAGACTTTGCAACGTCTATTAAGGCATATTACTCCCCCTTTTTTTTCTTACATTTCATGAGAGATGGCGATGAATATTTGGTACAAGCATTTTGTAACGATGAATGAACAAGACGTGATGTGGGTGATACAAGCAGCATGGCGTATTACAGTCATGGATGGAAACACAAATTGGGTGCAATGAGATTTGTAATGCCTCAACATGTTATACTATCATAATAACTAGGCTTTAATTGTATTTCCTTTGTAATTTGAATCGTATATTGTGCAACATGAGGTTGGGAACTAAATAATTGATGATGTTATGTGAGGTCCAACATATACTCTTATTATTATTATTATTGTAGTATTTTTTAAACATAGTGAACAATTATTATTGTTATTGTACTGTATATATATATATATATATATAAGTTGGGAAGAGTAGTGATAATTTAGAAATTGTGCGTGCCTTCGGGCATGGGATTGAGAATGTATAAAATAATTTCATACATAATATTTGTGATTCGTTGTGACAGGATGGATAATGTTATAATATGTTGTTGTGGACTATTTTTATTTCTAGACAGGGTGGATGGTCATATAAATAAAGGTAATTTCATCCAAATTTTATAAATTATTTTCACGTGTTATATTTGCATTGTTTATACATTCAATACTTTGGATAATTTTCGTCGTGCCTTCAGGCACGGGTTTTCCACTAGTCTATATAATAAGGAGTAGAATAGTTGACACCATTCCATAAGTTGATAACTTAATCAGAGGCTAGGATTAAACCAACAAGGCAACGATCTAATGGTTGGGATTAAAATACCCCTCTTACCATTATTGCCCCTTTAATATTTGAGTTCCCCCTATTTTAACACACTCTAATTCTTTTTCTTTATCTTCAAAATTCAAAAACAAGGGTAAAAGGGTATTATAACCATTTTGATATGATTTTTCAACCTCTTGCCCTCACTACCTGTCTCCACTGTCTCTCTCCTATCACACGCAACCCATTTACCCTCAAATATTTACCCCCTTACTCTCTTCAGCTTATCTTTTCCCATGACCTATCTCTCTCTATCTCTATCTCTCAGGTGTCTTCTCTCTCTCTCAGGTGAGGATTTGAAGAAAGGGATGAAATGGGCTTTATTTGGATTGCAAGACCACTGCTCTAGGGTTTTAGAAACTGAAACACATGTATCTTCTTCTTCATTTTCTATGGATTGCAATAAATATGTATCATCTTCTTTTTCTGAAATCGAAATGGGTTTTGTCTAAATTGCAGTACCCAAACTTCGAACAACACCTCCGACCCGCGCGTATTGGACCCCGACCCTGACCTCATCTAGATCTATTTTTTTTCTAGATCTAACTTTTTCCATATCTGATTGGAACTTTGTGGGTATTTAGTTTATTTTTATGACCATCGATAAATCTCTCTCTCTTTAGATTTTTAAACCCAAATCTTTAGGTATTTTGTGTTTATTTTTGTTGTTTATATCTATTTTTTGCCTTATTTGTGATCCTATTTATTTTGTAGGAGTTGTTAGTTGTTATATCTAACTCTTCAAAAACCCCAAGGTATACTCTATATGTTCTGTAAGCTGGAGTTCGAATTTTGTTTGCACTGTACATATTTTGTGATATATAAGATGGAGTTTAGATTTGTTTTTTCATGGATTAGAGTTTATTTTTTACTATTGGTTTGAGTAATAGGCATCATCTGATTCTTGAAAATATCTTTTTGGATCAAGTTTTTGATACTGAGTTGATTTGTATTTAAAGTTTAAATGTCAGCAAATAGTCTATAATGTTCTTAAAATCGTTGTATGTTGTGACATTTTATACATCGATAAATTCACTTGTTTAGGTTAATCCAGGGAGGCCCTTTGTGTGTATTGTGAACGTATTATTTGATTTCCTTGAGAATAGTCACATTAAGTTAAACATATCATGTCCTAACTATTTGTTTATTTTTTATCAAAAGTGCAGGTCTTGCCAAAGAGATTTCAATAGACCAACCTCAAATGTTACTTGCATTTTGAGTGTGTAGTTACATTGCGGGTGTTAGGCAAAATGGTCAAGAAGGATTCATGGTTATATAAGAGGACGGTATTGCAAGGTGTTAAAAATTGTTTGAAGTTAGTTTTCTTATCACTGTGTGTTGATGTAAAAAACTAGATTGCTCTAATTATTCAATCACAGATAAATAAATAAGACAAAGATTTTTAAAGTGGTTCGGCTAGGAATAAAGCCTACGTCCACTGTTATGTTATTGCTGAGTGTTTGCAGAATTCTTGATTACAAGTTCTCTCAAGAAATTCCGGTCCATTTGAATGGGATTGATACAAGGTATTTATAGCCTCAAGGCTGTACATGAAAGGTCCAATACATTAAATGATATACATGTGAATGGGTAATACATTTAATGCAGCGTGTGCGTCAAGAATCTAATGAATAGTTGAACAATTGTCCGTCTGATAATTGATGACACGGCCGAGGTGCAGTTCGGACCGCCTTAGTTGCTCGTTGATCAAGAGTTCCTCGGAGTGCTTAGAGTATCTCGGGATGATATAGTTCCTCGGATGGAGTTCCTCGGCATGATAGAGCTCCTCGGTGTATTCTCGTTGCTCGGTACCAACCACGGTAAATCTGTAAATGATCTTCCTCGCTGTTATTGTGCCACGTAGATCGACACGTGTCTTCATACTATTCGTCCACATCAGCATATTAATTTTGGTATCAACAGAAGCCCCCAATGTTTCATATTTCGAACTTTGAGGAGTATGGGACATTCTTTCTCGGTAGATGGTAATATTAAATGACCTTCCTGGGTTTTAGGAGCATTGTATTCAAATTTCCTTCTCATTTCGCAGTTTCTGCCTTTTTATAAGCGCTTCGATCTTCGTGCAACTTTTGTCTTTTTAGCCGCCGGAAGTTCAGTAGTTTCTTTTTAGTAATCATTTCTTTCGCCGCTTCCCAATGCAAAGTATTTAAACCCCTTTGGTAACCATACCGTCGTCTACACTTTCCATTTTTCTGCCTTCAAGTTTTCTATTCTCTTCCTCTCTCTTGTGTGTTCATCATTGTTTCCGTTCGTTGTCAACATATCTCCTTTCTTTCTGTAAGATCTTCTTCTTTTCTTCTGCATCTCTTTTATTCAATATGGTTTATATTGTTGAATCTGCTGAGAAATTTCGTTCTGACTTTTCCATTCCTTCTTGGGTAACTCTAGAGGTTCTTTCTGAGCCTTTAGATTACTTTCGATTGGCTGAGGGACATTGGTTCCCCAGTCTTTTCATTGCTGAATGTGGTTTTTCTTTTCCCCCAAACTCATTATGTCTTGAGTTTTGTCAATATTTTGATCTTGTTCCTGCAAAAATAGCCCCCAATTCATGGAGAATAATTAACGGGGTGCACAAGTTAAATCTAACTCATGGGACTCGTATAGGGATCCCAGAAATCATGTACTGCTATAAATGGGCCACTTTAGATAATATTTATTATTTAAAAACTAGGTTTTTAAATAGAGCCCTTGTAGTTAACCTCCCTGATTCAAATAGAGATTATTTTGAGCATGGGTTGATCATAAAAAATTGGCAACACGCGCCTTTATCTGGAAATGAAGTATACAACGGTCCCAGATGCCCCCCATACGGCAATGGGATAGGTTTATTTTTCATTTTTATTTTGCTTATAAAATTGCGTTTTCATCATGTTTGACAAAATGTATGACTGAGATTTATGTATTTATTTGCAGTTGATAGTAAAAGAAAAACTCCAAAAGAGTCGGAAGTAAATATCAAGCATTTAAAACTTATCTGGAATTTGCATAAGACGATTGCAGACGAGCATATTAGATCTGCATCATATTTGCTGCAGTATAAGAGCTACACAACCTCTTATACTGCTCGCCCTGTTGAACCAGCCTCAACACCAGAAAGTTCATCTTCAGATTCTCATATTCCCCTATCTCAGAGAATGGGCAAGAAAAGAGCTCCTCCTGCTCTATTTGGTGAAATTTCTTCTGCTGTTGAAGCAAAGAAAAGTAAAAGTGATGTCCCAGAGGGAACTAAAAAAGTAGATGTCAGTTCCTCCAAATTTGCCGAGAAGCCCCCAGTGGCCCCGAGCAAGAAAAGTGCTAGTGCTGATGTAATTATAATATCTCCGACCAAGACTTCTTCCTTGGTTGATGCTGCTGACCCTCCTTTGAAGAGATTGAGGAAGTCGTCTTCGGTTAATTTTGCCGGAACTGCATCTTCTCTACCCGCTGGTGGTAGTAATGTTTCAAAAATCATTCTTCCGAGCTCCTCAACGAGCTCAGTTATACCCGAGGTTCTCGGGGTTGATGAAAAGATTCCTAGGGATACACTGACATCCCTAGCTGCTCGTCATCTTTCTTCAGTAAATTTCTCATACCTTTGGTCTTTCTTTCTTTTTCTTGATTTCTTGCATTTGTATTGACTTTATTGTTTTTCTTATCTTTCAGCTGGTGAACTGTTTCAATACCATCGTGAAGAAAGATCAAGCTATTAAAGCTTCTAGTTCCTCGTCCGATGTTGACGATGCCCTCTTGGGTTTAGCCCAATCTGTGAAAGAATCTCGCCAGCAGTACGTCGAGGAGAAAGCTGCCTGGGAGAAAAAATTGGCTGCAGCTGAGGCTGATAAGATGAAGATGGCTGAAACCTCCAAGAATTTGGAGGAGAAGGTGAAAAGCTTAGAGGTCAATCAGCAAAAGTGCGATGACCAACTGAAGAAGGCAGAAGAAGAACTGTCTATCCTACGAGACATCAAAATTCAGAAGGAACAATTGGATGTCAAACTCTCCTCGGAGAAGTTGAAAAGAAAAGTTGCAGTTAGGAAACATTTCAGTGCTGGTTGGGAAAAAGGATGGGATAAAGGGATTGCAGCTATGACATCTCAAGTCAAATATGGGGAGTTGAAATACTTCCATGACGGTTGGGTAGCTGCTCTACAAGAGCTAAAAACCCAAGATGATTCTGAGCTATTCCAAAGGCATCTCCCTGGTCCTCCTCCACCAATTGTGGAAGAAGAAGAAGATGAACCTGCATCAGATGAATCTTCCATAGCTGTGGATGTCCCAATCTCTGCTTCTCAACCCTCTGTCATTGAGGACATTTCTTCTATGCCTCCTCCTGCCGAGAAGATTTCTGCCGACCAAGCTGTTGTTATCACCGAGCAACCGAGCTCCTCGTCCCAGCCTCCCGAGAAAGTCTTGGGAGACAAGGAAAAGGTGTGAAGTTGTTCGGTATCATTTCTATCTTTTTGTCATTTGTAATCGAACAATGTAATCCTTTTATGATCTAATAAAATACTTCTTTACT
Organism: Sambucus nigra; assembly: GCA_949130495.1. Taxonomy (NCBI): domain Eukaryota; kingdom Viridiplantae; phylum Streptophyta; class Magnoliopsida; order Dipsacales; family Adoxaceae; genus Sambucus; species Sambucus nigra. Next base: position 554,005,405 of record OX422210.1, on the reverse strand, counting down.
CATCGCCGTTATTGATGATTCTTTGTTGATTGTTGTCTTTTTCTTGTCTTTAGTTTGTTGCTAGAATGGAACTAATCTCTTCTCATGATACCGAGCTGATGCAGCAATGTCACCAATACTATAGGGCTGGTCATACAGACCTTAGTTCTTCTGAAATTGCTGACATTCTTGGTCATGATGCTTCAGAACAGGCGATTGAGGCTTATCGGTACTTGAAAGATTTACTCCACCGAGCTGTAGCTAACAATGTCGCTTATTATGAATTGATTGAAGAGCTGCATTGTTCCTTAAAGGATCTCCAAGGCCAGCACAATGAATCGATGGCTTCATTACACGAGGAATATGAAAATAGATATCAACAACTTTCCTCTGATACAGGTCATAAAAAGATCATTGCTGCATATGACATTAGGGAAAGGACCCTAAAAGGTGAAGTTGAAGCCTGCCGACAAATTGCCGAGATCCTGGAACAAGAAAATAATAGTCTGCAGAAAAGATTGGCTCAATATGAATCCGTTGCCTCCTCTTCCACTGCATTAGTACCAGTTACTGACGAAGGTTTTTCGTTTCTAGAGGTTGAAAATGCCAAACTAAGGCAAGAGTTGGATGACTTGAAAAAGTCTATTATTCCTGTGACTGCTCGGGGACGAGGAAGAAGTTCTCGGGGACGAGGAAGAATAATCGAGGAGCAAAGTTCTCCAGTTGCTTCTCGGAGCCGATCAAGAGTTCTTAGCCGTAGTGTTGAAGAATCTCGCACCCAATCTACTCTGGAAACTCAAGCATTCCAACTGAATGTTAAGGATCGTGCTCTGTCTGATTTGTCTAAGAAAAATTTATCTTTAGAAGATCAATTGGCTGCGATGAAGTCTGATCTGAATAATAAAGATGCTCTTATCAAGAACTTTCTCGAGCAAGTAGATAGATTAACTTTCCAATTCCATAAACAGCCTCGGGAGTTCTGGAATGCAGGCTATAATGAAGCTCTTTACCATTTGGATGATCGCCTTGAAAATGCTAACAACGAAGGTTATAAACAGGGATGGTTGAACGCCCTGGGTGTATTAAAATTGGAACAGGGTCATTATTTATGGGATTATCATGCTCCTGGATTACTAGACTTGCCTGTTCCTCCCTATAAATTGGATATGGCATGGATTCCTGCTCGTTCCATTCCTCGGAGTTTGATCTCTAAATATCTTGGTGATTATAACCTTCATTCTCAAGTTGAAGTATCTCGTCCTGAACACCTGTTGGACACTCCTACAATAATGAATGTCAGAATGCTAAAGGACATGAACTTTATTAATTCTCCTCTTTGTCTAGAGGATCCTCCTGCTGGCGAGGAACCTGTCTCAAAGGATAAAGGAAAGAAACCAATAGAGTAGGAATCTTTAATGTAATAGTTAGCACATACATGTAACATGTAATACATTTTTATCTTAATGAAAGAATTTCATTTTCTGTTTTGCCAATAGCTATTTTTCTGTTTGCAAATTATATGGTTCATCAACCAAATTAGAATTTATAATAAGCATAAATTGTTCAAAATTGTTCAAAATTGTTTCCAACCAACCAAGGTGGATAAATAATGTTTGTCGACCAACCACAGTTGATGGGTCTTGTTCAAAATTGTTTCCAACCAACCAAGGTGGATAAATAATGTTTGTCAACCAACCACAGTTGATGGGTTTCTATCCCCGACCAACCATACTTGGTTCAATTTTCAAATATAAACATGTGTCCGACCAACTAAGGTCAATACTTTTATCATCGTCGACCAACTACAGTTAGTGGGTTTTTATCCCCGACCAACCACATTTGGTATATTTTGGAATATTTTGTTCTTTAAAGAACTTTTTGTAATAATGTTACCTCCCGACAAACATAAGCTGTAACGCGAGAGTATATAAAGTCTTACCAACCGTAGTTGATCATGCTGGTCTACACCTCCTAATCAAAGGAGTAGTAGGGTTCTTTTGAAGTTTTTGGCTCCTTGGAGCATGTCCTCCTAACCAAAGGAGGTTGGCTACTTATAGCACTTTTGCTCCGTAGAGCGCTCCGGAGAGCTTATCCTCCTAACCAAAGGAGGTTGGCTACTTATAGCACTTTTGCTCCGTAGAGCGCTCCGGAGAGCTTATCCTCCTAACCAAAGGAGGTTGGCTACTTATAGCACTTTTGCTCCGTAGAGCGCTCCGGAGAGCTTATCCTCCTAACCAAAGGAGGTTGGCTACTTATAGCACTTTTGCTCCGTAGAGCGCTCCGGAGAGCTTATCCTCCTAACTAAAGGAGGTTGGCTACTTATAGCACTTTTGCTCCGTAGAGCTTGACTCCGTAGAGCATGGCTCCGTAGAGCATGACTCCGTAGAGCAGTCTTCTTCTTGTAGTGTTCAACACTAATATTCCCCGAAAAACTTTCAACAGAGAGAAAATGGTGAACCATCCTTGTTTTATTCATAATGAAGGAAATACTTTACATTTTTCATTACTGATAATACTTTCGCAGGTGTTCAGCATTCCATGCATTCTGAAATTCTTCTCCTTCTAGAGTTGCTATTCTGTAGGTTCCAGGTCGAACAACCTCTGTAACCCGGTAAGGTCCATGCCAGTTTGCTTCCAGTTTATTCTGTTTCTGAATGACTTTCTTCAGCACATAATCACCCTCTTTCAAATCGCATTTCTTCACCCTTTTGTTGTAGAACAGAGCTGTTCGTTGTTGATAAGCAGCATTCCTAATGGCTGCCTCTTCTCTTACTTCTTCGAGCATGTCCAAATCCATTCTTCTCATCAAGTCACTGATCGGAGAGTTGAAATTCAGCACTCTATGCGTTGGGAGACCCAACTCGGCCGGTATCACAGCCTCACTTCCAAATGCTAGCATATATGGTGATTCTCCAGTTGCTGCTCGGGGAGTTGTTCGGTAGGCCCATAATACTGATTGGAGCTCATTAATCCAATTTGCTTTAGCTTCACTTAGCCTCTTTTTCAACCCATTTATTAATGTTCTGTTCGTCACTTCAGTCTGTCCATTGCTTTGGGGATGTCCTGGTGCTGAATGAAACTTCAAAACGTTCGACTGATGACAATAGGCAGCAAATTCTTCATTATCAAATTGTGTTCCATGATCTGTGATGAAAGCATGAGGGAGACCATATCGACAAATGATATTCTTCCATACAAACTGGTATACCTTCTCGTACGTCATATTGATAAGAGGCTCAGCTTCCACCCACTTAGTAAAATAATCCACTGCAACTACGAGATACTTGAATCTTCCTCGGGTGGTCGGCAGTGGTCCAACCAAATCAATTCCCCACATGGAAAATGGCCAAGGGGAAGTTATTGGTGTTAGCAATGCTTGTGGAGTTCGTCGGATGGAAGAAAAACGTTGGCACTTGTCACATTTCTTGGCATAGGCTATACAATCAGCCCTCATTGTCGGCCAGTAATATCCCTGTGTCATCATTCTTTGTAAAAGTGTTCGACCTGCTACATGAGCTCCACAAGATCCTTCATGGATTTCTTCAATCAATTCTTTCACCTCGGTGGGATGTACACATCTCTGCAAACCTGCCATAATTCCTCGTCTATACAAAATACCATTAGTTAATACATACCGAGCAGCTTTATACTTCAGTTTCTTGGCAGCGAGTTTGTCCTCCGGCAATTCGCCCTCTTCAACATATTTCCTGATTGGATCCATCCAAGATGGTCCTAAATCAAGGGTAATCACATTCGTTGTCAGATCTTCATCTATGCTCCGACCTTCTAATACTTCAATCGGTATGGTTCTTCGCATCTCGGTACGAGTAGCTGATGCTAGTCGGGCCAGTGCGTCTGCTTGTACATTCTCCATCCTCGGTATTCTCACCAATTGAATGGCCTCAAATTCTGTCAACAATTTCATCACCTTTGCATGATATTTGATCATTAAATCTCCTTTAACCGCATACATTCCCATCATCTGATACACAATTAATTGAGAATCACTGAATACCATCACTTGTTGTGCTTCCATAGTCTTTGCTAGATTAAGACCTGCTATCATGGCCTCATACTCCGCTTCATTGTTAGAGGCTTTGAATTGGAATCGCAAAGCATATTCCATGTCAATCTCGTCTGGAGTGATCAAAACAATTCCTGCTCCACAACCAGCTGTGCAGGATGATCCATCTACATATAATCTCCATGTAGGTATTTCGTCTTCAAATTTCTTATCTGTCAGAGTTCCTCGATAAAATATCTGCTGTTTTCTTCCATCATCCCCCGGTATCTTTCGCTCCTCGTCAGTCATCTGCTCGTACTCTTTTACCAACCGTGGCTGGTCTGAGTTTGAATATAATGATTTCTCTACATCCACAAGTCCTTTTACCAACCTTGGTTGGTTTGGACCTATTTCTGCTGATCCTGTATCGTCCACAGGTAGGTCAGCAAATGTTTCTGTTGATCCTGTATCGTCCACAGGTAAATCAGCAGGCATCTTTTGCTCCTCGGGGGTATCAGGGTATGTGAACTCTGCTATAAAATCTGCTACAGCCTGCCCCTTCAATGATGATCTGGGCTCATACACAATATCATATTCACCAAGTTCTACTGCCCAGTACATCAGTCTCCCTGATTTTTCTGGCTTATGGAGGGCTTGTCTCAATGGCATATCAGTATAAACGATGATGGTATGGGCTTGGAAATATGGCCTCATTCTTCTGCTTGCTTCAATTAGTGCCAATGCCAATTTTTCTAGCCTTGGGTACCTGATTTCTGCACCTCGGAAAGCCTTACTTGTGTAATAAATTGGCTTCTGGACTCCATTCTCCAATCTGATCAACGCTGAACTGACTGCGTTCTCTGATACTGCCAAATACAAATACAACTTTTCTCCTGTTATTGGTCTTGACAACAGTGGAGGTGCTCCCAAATATTTCTTCAAGTCTTGAAAAGCTTTTTCACATTCCTCATTCCATTCAAAGGTTTTTCGAAGTGTTTTGAAGAATGGTATGCATTTATCAGTTGCTCGAGATACAAATCTGTTGAGCGCTGCAACTCGTCCGGTAAGACTCTGCACTTCTTTCTTCGTCGTCGGAGATCGCAGCCCTAGAAGAGCTTTGATCTTATCTGGATTTGCCTCAATACCTCGCTGATTGACGATGTATCCGAGGAACATTCCTTCTCGTACTCCAAAGGTGCACTTCGTCGGGTTAAGCTTCATTTGGTATTTATCCAATTGATCAAAAGTTTGACTCAAGTCAATCAAATGATCAGCAGCTTTCTTGCTTTTAGTGAGCATGTCATCGACATAGACCTCCATGTTGCGGCTGATTTGTTCGGTAAAAACCTTGTTCATCAACCGCTGATATGTTGCACCTGCATTTTTTAAACCAAAAGGCATAACATTATAACAATAAGTTCCCCTAGGGGTAATAAAAGAAGTACTTTCCCTGTCTTCAGGTTTCATTTTGATCTGGTTATAGCCAGAATAAGCATCCATGAAACTGAGTAGCTCGTGTCCCGAGGTAGCATCCACTAGTTGATCAATTCTGGGCAATGGAAAATGATCTTTTGGACATGCCTTGTTGAGATCAGTAAAATCAACACACATTCTCCATTTGTTGTTTTTCTTCTTTACCATTACCACATTTGCCAACCAATCTGGATATTTTACATCTTCAATGAATTGAGCTTTCTGGAGTTTCTCGACTTCCTCTTGTATGGCTTGATTCTTCTCGGGACTAAACACCCTTCTTCTCTGCTTTAGAGGTTTAATCTCCTTATTCACATTGAGTTCATGACATAAGAAGTTTGGATCTATTCCTGGCATGTCTTCATGACTCCAAGCAAAAGTATTTTTCCTATTCTTCAAGAAAGTTATCAACTCCTCTTTTATTGAAATATCCAACGATGAACCTATCTGGGTTATTCGTTCAGGATGCTCGTCGTCCAGAATAACATTTTCTGTAGATTCCATCACCTGTCCTTTTACAAGTTGAGATTCATCCCTGGGATCAAGAGTTTCAATTTCTGTACCTTCCTCTACCTGGTAAGTAGTAGTCTTGTTCATCGATCCTTCTAGTTCTTCTTGTTCGGCCGACGAATAATAGCATTCCCGAGCTACTTTTTTATCACCTTTCACCACTCCAACTCCAAAATTTGTTGGGAATTTCAAACATTGATGTACTGTAGAAGGAACGGCTTCGAACTTCTTCAATCCAACTCTTCCCATGATGATGTTGTAGGCTGACTGCACATTCTTATCCATCACAAAGAAGCGTATTCTTTCTGTTCGACAAGCAGGCCAGGTTCCAATGAATATATCCAACTTGATCGTCCCAAGTGGAAAAACTTTCTCGCCAGCAAAACCCAGAAGGGGTCTGTGATAAGGTTCTAATTGGGATAATTTCAAATTCAAGCTATCAAAGCATGAATAATACATGATATCTGCCGAACTACCATTGTCTACTAACACCCTTGAAATGATCACGTCCTTCATTCTCATTTTGATCACCAAAGGATCATCATGAGGGTAAAGAACACCTGCCAGGTCGTTTTTTGAAAAACCAATTACTAGTTTCTCTTTGTTTACCTTCCTCGGACGATCATCCTCGGCCAGGTTTATTCGCTGAATATATGAGCAAGCTTGAGCCTCTCCGAGATAAGCTTTTCTTTCTGCAGTAAGGTCTCCTCCTCCTGCATCTCCCCCTGTAATAACGTTACAATGAAATGATCCAAAACGTATGGAAAATACCTCTCGTTCAGGTTTCCTTGGCTTCTTGGGAAGATCGGGGTCATCATCTGGATCCTCTTCATGGGCCCTCCTCTTTTTCTCTTCTGTACGACGAGGAGATCTAGATCTCTCTCTAGTTCTATCATCATTCTTCCTTTCATTTCTGCGATCTACATACTTTGATAATTTTCCTCTTCGAATGAGTGTTTCAATCTCGTTCTGAAGGGCTATACAATTTTTGGTCGTATGACCATGATCTTTGTGAAACTCGCAATATTTGGTCTTATTCCTCATGTCTGGATCTGACTTCAATTTCTCTGGCCATTTGATTTCCTCGTTATTTCTGATTTCTTCTAAAACATGATTAATACCCATTTTCAATGGAGTATAATTATCATACTTCTTTAGGGCTTCCAACTTTATCCTGTTATTCCTGGAATATTTGTCACCACCATTACCTTTCTGATCTTTCTTTTTAGAGTTGTCGACCTCCACTTTAACTTCTTTATCCATATTCTTCTTCCCAGTCATAGCCTCCTCGGCATTCATGATTTTGGCCGCCTTTGCCATCAATTCCGACATATTTTTAGGCGGATCTTTGGCCAGAGTATAGTATAGCTTGTTAGGCAGCAAACCACTCATCAAAGCAGTGATTGCTGTCTTTTCTTCATAATCTATGACTTCCAACTTCTCGTTATTGAAACGAGTTATGTAATCTCTAGTACTTTCTCCTGATTTTTGTCTAACACTTAGTAAGTGCGCTACTCGCTTTACTGGTTTTGCTCCAAAACAAAAATTACCAATAAACAGCTCGGCTAACTGGACAAAAGTTGAAATCTTACCCCGAGGAAGATTATTGTACCATATCTGTGCAGATCCGGTAAGAGTTCCCGAGAATGCTCTACATCTCATCTCGTCGGGGACAGCATAGATATCTGCAGCAGCTTGGTACTGTTCTATATGAAGTACGGGATCTGTCTTTCCATCGTACTTGGGGGTCACTACAGGTGCTTTGAATTTCGACGGTGTGGGGAAATCCACAATGGCCTGCACAAAAGGTGTCCCTTGAACAAAAGTTCTCTGTAAGGGGTTCCTCGCCTTAGCCATTTCTCCCAGTCTATCCTCCAATCGTTGAATGGAACCTTTCCATGCTTCATTCCCTTCCTCGGGCCGCTTAGTCCGAGCAACTGATTGCTCTGACGTAGCTTCCCGAGATTTATCTCGACGAGTAATTGGTCGTGATTGTGCAGATCCTTCTCTCAAACCTGGTGGTGGTCGAAAACTTCCTGATGGAGCCCTAGGTGGACTCATGTTCCTCCTTGGTCCTAACCGACTGAAAGGAGACACCCTGCTTAATCTTTCTAAAGCGCTAGTTCTCTCCGGAGAAAGAGAGACATGTTGATCTGTATCCGTAGCCTGTATTGATGAAGTTCGTCCAGGTTGATAAGAAAAATCATTGGATTCCCCATTGCGATATGACCCAATACGTCTGGATCGTGATTGCCCATGATCAGTCCTTTGCCCTGAATGAGTAGGTACACCGCCTTGAAGAGTTTGGAGGAGTTGCCTCATAGATTCTTGCATGGCGGTTTGTCCCTGAGCCAGATTCATCATAATTCCGGCCAGATCTGGAGATGCAGATGGATTTGGAAGATTTCCAGTATTTCCAGCATTTCGATTACTGGATTCCGGATTATCTGCCATTGGTGATAAATGATTTTTATGAAAAACGATAACAACAGTCGTTTCCCACAGACGGCGCCAATCTGTTGATGTAAAAAACTAGATTGCTCTAATTATTCAATCACAGATAAATAAATAAGACAAAGATTTTTAAAGTGGTTCGGCTAGGAATAAAGCCTACGTCCACTGTTATGTTATTGCTGAGTGTTTGCAGAATTCTTGATTACAAGTTCTCTCAAGAAATTCCGGTCCATTTGAATGGGATTGATACAAGGTATTTATAGCCTCAAGGCTGTACATGAAAGGTCCAATACATTAAATGATATACATGTGAATGGGTAATACATTTAATGCAGCGTGTGCGTCAAGAATCTAATGAATAGTTGAACAATTGTCCGTCTGATAATTGATGACACGGCCGAGGTGCAGTTCGGACCGCCTTAGTTGCTCGTTGATCAAGAGTTCCTCGGAGTGCTTAGAGTATCTCGGGATGATATAGTTCCTCGGATGGAGTTCCTCGGCATGATAGAGCTCCTCGGTGTATTCTCGTTGCTCGGTACCAACCACGGTAAATCTGTAAATGATCTTCCTCGCTGTTATTGTGCCACGTAGATCGACATGTGTCTTCATACTATTCGTCCACATCAGCATATTAATTTTGGTATCAACATGTATTTTTAAATTCCCATATTTCTTAATTTTTTTGTTCTGTGTCAGGAGTGAAATACATTAACTTATTTTATTCCTATCAATGAAGTGGTTTAGATTCCCATTCCGTTAATAGCGAGGTTTAGAAATTTTAATTTTTATACTTTCATTTGTTTCATCAGCTGATGAAATTATAATTTATCTCCTTAATTAAGTGTGTTCTAGGTATATGTGGTACATGCTTTAATAGAAAAGGTGGGATTTGTTAGGGGTGAGTTTTCTAGATTTTGTTTCACCATATTTTTGGCTATGATTTTATATGTATGATTCATGTATCTATGATTTTATATGTATGATTTTATATGTTTATTTTTTTATGGGCAAATATGTTGCGCAATATTAATTATCTTGGTTGATTTAGTTATCAGTGTGTGCCTATAAATTAACTGGGTGTTATTTGTTAGTCTACTTAGTTCTTATATACATGTAGTTTGCAACTTCCCATTATATCTATTTGTTTATATTCTTACTAATTTCCTTCAAGGTTAGTGTGATTTCATTCCTGCGGAAACCAAGGGTACGGGAACCATCTTACATGTAATTTGCCTCGGTCATTCTCTTTTAGTGTTAAACATTAGTCTTTAAATATTTATTTAATGCTTCGTTCCGGATCTGAACTATTTAGATTTGCCTAGTTTTTTCATTTTTTTTCTCAAGCTTATCTCCCACAACATCACAACTCCCACGCCAGATTTCTATACAATTAATTTTATGTAAATAAGTAAATTCGCTTGGTATATATACTAAATATGTGATCTTCGTTTCTATGTTATTACCAAAGACTTTTAAGCAACGATATTTGTAGCAACTCTGTTTCACTAACAACTTTTCTTATTTTATTTTCTATTATTAATGTTATTTTTATTATTATTTAGGCATCTTATTATTTTAGTTAAAAAGTGCCGTTATTGTAAAATTATATATGTTGTTTACCAATTCTTATAGGTTATTTAATGTTGTCTACTACTTAATGTATGCCTATCAATTATTTGGGTGTTATTTGCAATAGATATAACTCATCAGTGAAACCCCAACAATTAACTCCATATCACTTATTTATGGTACACATAATTTAGAAATTTTGGCTTCCTCTTTTTGTTGCTGAAAGTTATAGCATGATGTTTAATGTGGTATAACTTTTTATTTAATATTAAGCATAAAGCTTCAGATGTTTGATCTTTGTTGCGAAGATTTTTTGTTAATTTGGATGCATTGCATATATAAGCTACAATTGAGGTATAATTGATTGTAAACTTGAGTTATAACTGATTGTAAACTAACAAAACACTTTCTTTGACTTGCATAATTTCAATTGCAAGCACTTGAAGAGAGCAGGGGCACTCTATAACAATTAGCTTAATTTGGTCATAGGCAACAAGAAGAGCTCTTTCAAAGTTACGAAGGATCTGTTGTTATAACATATGGTTGTTATTATTTATTTATTTATTTTGGTTATTATGATTTTAATATACTTTGTTCCAATGTAAAAAAATAGTGCATTTAATTTCTATATGTGCAGGGTATATTTAGTTTTGTGTATAAGTCTCTCTCTGAGGAACGAAGATGCTCGATCTCTCTTTCACGTCGTCCCCTCTCCAGATCACACCGAGGTGGTGAAGATACTTTTTTTTTATTGAGGGATTAGATTGTTGCAGAGATGATAATGGGAGTTTTCTATGTCTTTATGACAGGCATCTTTATTGTATTTAGGTTGTTCAAATGCGGTAAGCATTGTTCGGCTACAATCACATTTTATATGGAGGCGAGCATTACAACAGTTGGCAAGAGGTTAGACTAGTTATATTCCAAGAATCATGTATAATATAAAAAATATTTTGAATTAACTTTTTTATTTGAGTATCATTTTTTTATTCATCATCTTTGCTTTGTCATGAACCTGACAAGACTGACAAAAGTACCAATCTATTTCAAAAATATTTACGAAAATCTTGAGAAGTCCCATTTCAATAAAAAAATACTGATTTTGCAGTTAACGGTTTATCCTATAAGAGATGGTTTTGGTTTGGATATACAAATCTTGATAAGTCCCATATTTCACGGATGGTAGGGTTTTTTAGTATGAATTTTATATATTTTCTTTTCCTTCCAGCTTGAATGGTATTGGTTTGGGTACGTAAATTTTTATTCAGGTTTACAATTTTTTGAGGAATTGTAGTGTTTTTTCTTAACTTTTGAGGCATTTTTATTTCTCAGACTCGCATGTACTCATTTTGTAGATTTTTCACACTCAACATGTTTTGAGTTATTTTTCCTTTCTATTTAATTTTTATGCTACAGATTTAAGTTACAAGCTTTGGCGAATTGAGGGCTTCAACCATTGTTATATTTATGAGGGTTTGTTTTAGTTTTACAAGAAGAGGATCAGGTTCACTTGAATAAGTTGGTTCTTTGCTCGTAAGTCTCGAGTCAAAATGCTCTTTTTCGGTCTTTTAGATTTATTGGAATGCATAGATGTAATGTGTTTATTTCCATCTTTTTAGGCCTTTTAGGTTCACTTGAATAACTTTTAGGTTTATTGGAATGCATAGATGCAATTGGAACCACTTATTATATATACTTATACATATTTATTGATCTAAACTGATTTAAAATACACTTTGTTTTGTTTTGGAAACGAGATTTTTGTCGTTTTACAATTATGCATGTCAGAAATTTTACCCGTTTTACGATTACATACTTCGAAAAGTTTCGTTGTGCTTTCAGGCACGTGCATTCCGCTAATATATATATATGTTCTTAAATTTTTTTGTCTAGTAATAAATTTTAACATGTATATGTATGTATATGTGTGTGTGTGTAAAGTAAGTTGCAAATATATGCACGTATAAATTTTGAATATTTTCGGTTATACACCACTAAATCAAGTCATCCAGAGAACTATATAGTTGATGTAAGTTACTTAGCTACCAATTTAATTTAATTTTGGGCATATACCAAATAATTTCTCAAACATTTTTAATACACATTTAGTCCAGACCTTTTTATTTGTTCCAAAAAATCCTTCAATATGTCGCTAGCACGGACTTTTAAAAATAATAGAATATTGGTTAAATGGGTCTTTCGGGGATGTTTTGGAACAAAATAAGAAGACTTGGGCTAAATGTGTATTAAAAAATATTGAAGGGACTTTTCAGTAATTGATCATTTAATTTATTACGTTGAACATTCATAAAAATACTATTTCCCTTTTGTTTTTAATGATTTACCGGAACCATTGTTTTCGGTAGAAGTCTAATTTGTTTTCATATGTTCATTTTCTTTATAATAATTCTAGGGAGACCCTCAAAATTGTACACAAAATTCAAACCCAATGTTGTGTCATGCGGGTATTGGTTGGTGGTTTTGTGTTTATGGGTCTGCATCAACGACATTAATCAATTCATGTTTGATACATCACCGAATTTTTATTTTCTGTACAATTTGAGGGTCTCCCTAAAACAACTATTTTTCTCGCGTTTGTGGATGGAATCCCCCGAGAAGGGTTAGAATGACAGTTCCTGCTCCTTGGGAGGTACCAAATAAATGACTAGTTGAATCAGGATTTTGAGCATAAAGATTCCACTAACCTATAAAAAGTGGGTCTAACCCTTGGGGATGTGGTAATACATCTAAAAAATTATTCCATCTAACATACTTCCCTCTGGATCCATGAATAGAGACATGTACTAAATGCCCTATCCAAGCCAAGGAACTTACGCCAAAGAATCCTCCATTATGTTGTTGCTAGCAAATACCACTATTTTTGGTTTTGGATCTTCCAAATCATTCCTGCAGGAGATTCGGACATATTTTTTTTTTCTGATCCTTCGATAAAAAGATGCATTCTCTTCATAAAGAATAGGAGGTAGAACCAATAAATATTTCTTTTTTGATTCATCCCTGGAGTTGAATACCTCATTCAAGAATTATTTTTGAAACAATCCGTAGGAATCAATAGAAAAGGAAAATCCCTTATGATACACCAGATCCGGCTCGATTATTTATAGAGTGAATAAATCTGTGATTTCTTGAAATATCTCTTATGATTCAAAATCGTGGTGTAATAACGTGTATCCTCCCTTGTTCCGGTCATGGAATATATGAAATAAATCAAAAAATGGATTTTTGTTCAAGAATGAAATAAGTTCGACAGTGGATCACGAAATCTTAGCGATATTCTCTATCTGAGGTTTCTAATCTACCCTTGTGTGATTCCTATGACTAAGGAATCCACTTTAAAATCGTCCGCCCTGCATCCATCCCCCGAGTATACTCTTTAATATGAATCACACAAGGGTAGATTAGAAACCTCTGGTAAAATGCCCGCCCGTAAACCAACTGATAAAGTACATTACATAGTCCATTTTAGGGATTGGCAACTTACCCATTCAGTGACTTTGGCACTGGACGTTCCCAAAATGGGTATTGTCCGATCGGGTGAATTCAATATTCAATAATAGACGCCTGTTGGCATTCCAGCCCTCCTTCGCCTTTCTGGGCCTATCCAAAAGAGAATCATGTACTTCTTGGTCATAAATATCTGAACTGGTTGTTCGTTGTTCAAGAGTTCATGTTTAGGAAGTCATACCATCCATACAGAGTGTTTTGATATACGATTCCAATTCTTCCGTGTTTTAACAATATCATATTGTTCCATAGAGCTAAATATGGAAGAAACAAGCGTTTCAACGACTCTACCACCCTGTCAATTCTTTTCCACTTAATCCCTCCTCCCTCTTTCATGGTCATTTTATACGAGATGTCGGGAATTCCCTATACTTCATTCTTAGTCATAGTATGTAGATTATAAAGAAAACTATTTGACTTTACCCCTTCTTTCTTTGTTTTTTTATCCAAATTGGGGGGGGTGTTACTATGTTACTATTGCCAGATTGAAATGTCATAAAATGCATCAAGAGTTTTTTATTCTAATATAGAATACTGAAATTCGACTAGATACTAGACATAAGTAATCGGGCAATAGAACAGATAAATGCGAGAAACAAATAATTCTATGAGGGATTATTCGTCTTCCTAGTCTTCTACACAAGAAAAGGAATTTTCCACACGTCTTTCTTGTATCGAAATAATAATGATTCTTGATTCTGTTCGTCAAAGATTCCTAGTCTTAATTTCTATTTTTTCCAGATGTATCAGAACTTTTTTAGTTTTAGATTTATTACATATAATACGTAGTGGACAAACAAAAAAAAAGAGAGGAATTTTTTTTAGTAAATAGAACTTCTTCAATGAAGTTCTAAAAAAAATTCATCTAAAGGTTTAGTTGAGCCAATTATAGTCTGCAATTTTTTATGTGGATTTGGTTCCATAGCTAATGGTGGTGGGGTAGTTATTTATTGAATATTCAAAGGTGTCCATTTTTTTTTTATCATCCATCATATGCATATTTGTTTTTTTTCCACTTCTTTATCATTTTTTTGCAAGAGAATGGATTGAATAGGTCATTCGAGATTTTTGATATATTCCTGCTACTAAACTAAGATGTCTTGCCATTTCAGGTATGTCTCCATGTAGACATTGAGATCTTGTATTACTTTGAAAAAAAATATACAGTTGTTAATCAAACCCTATTTCGCTGAAACAATGTTAGTCAGAAGTTTGTTTGGACCTGTTTGCATTGGAACATTGCCATTCATGGGATTTTCCTTCATATTTTAACAATAACATTTTAAAGGATAAGAATTAGAAAAATATAATGGGTATGTGGTCCTTATTTATTTCCTTTGTTTGTCATTTTCCAAAGGTAGAATTTTCATTATACTTTTATATTTGGATACTGTCAAATTTTTAACAATATATACTAAACAATCAAATAAATTAAAATGTACCCATTTTACTTAATAAACATATGGTTATATCCACATAAGGAAATTTCGACCACCATCACAATCCAGAGTGAGAAAAAAGTATATTTGTTAATTTTCACTTTGCATCTTCATTAATCATTTGACAATTTTTAATTTTATGTGTTTGTTTAACCTTTATTGTATATATAGAATACACCACAATTGCTTTGATTTGGTCTTTGGCCATTGAATTTGTTGAATTTGAATATTACGAGAGTGTGATTTGCATTTGTGATTGTAGTACTTTGTTTGATTTTTTTATGACTTTTCAAAAATATCTGAGCTTTTGACCCTCTGTTTATGTCTTCTACAATTCACATAAAAATACTAATTCCCTTTTGTTTTTTATGCTTTACTGGAAACATTGTTTTCAGTAGAAGTCTAATTTGTTTTCATATGTTCATTTTTTTATAATAATTCTAGGGAGACTCTCAAAATTGTACACAAAATTCAAACCCAATGATGTGTCACACAGGTATTGACTGGTGGTTTTGTGTTTATGGGTCTGCATCAGCGGCATTAATCAATTCATATTTGGTACATCAACGAATTTTTATTTTGTGTACAATTTGAGGGTCTCCCTTGAACCACTATCTTTATCTTTTCTTTAAGGGTTTAATTGAGGCAATAAGGTTCGCAATATTTTATGTGTATTCGGTTCCATAGCTAATGGTGGTGGAGTAGTTATTTATTGAATATTTAAAGGTGTCCACTCTTTTTTTTATCATCCATCGTATACTTATTTATTTCTTTTCCACTTCTTTATCATTTTTTTGCAAGGGAAGGGATTGAATAGGTCATTTGAGATTTTTGATATATTCCTTCTACTAAACTAAGATGTATTGTCATTTCAGGTATGTCTCCATGTCGCCATTGAGATCTTGTATTTCTTGGAAAAAACATATATGGGTGTTAATCTAACCCTATTTCGCTGAAACAATGTTAGTCAGAAGTTTGTTTGGACCTGTTTGCGTTGGAACATTGCTATTAATGGGATTTTCCTTCATATTTTTACAATACAAATATACAGGAAAAGAATTAGAAAAATATAATGGGTATGTGGTCCTTATTTATTTCCTTTGTTTGTCATTTTCCAAAGTATAATTTTCATTATACATTTATATTTGGATATTGTCAAATTTTTAACAATATATACTAAATAATCAAATAAATTAAAATTTAGCAATTTTATTTAATAAACATATGGTTATATCTACATAAGGAAATTGCGACCACCATCACAATCCAGAGCAAGAAAAAAGTATATTTGTTAATTTTCACTTTGCATCTTCATTAATCATTTGACAATTTTTAATTTTGTGTGTTTGTTTCACCTTTATTGTATATATAGGATAGACCACAATTGATTTGATCTGGGTTTTGGCAACTGAGTTTGTTGAATTTGAATATTACGAGAGTGTGATTTGCATTCGTGATTGTAGTACTTTGTTTGATTTTTTTTTACTTTTCAAAAATATCTGAGCTTTTGAGCCTCTGTATTTTTCTTCTACAATTCACATAAAAATACTATTTCCCTTTTGTTTTTAATGCTTTACCGGAACCATTGTTTTCGGTAGAAGTCTAATTTGTTTTCATATGTTCATTTTCTTTAGAATAATTCTAGGGAGACTCTCAAAATTGTACACAAAATACAAACTCAATGATGTGTCACACGGGTATTGATGGGTGGTTTTTTGTTTATGGGTCCGCATCAGCGGCATTAATCAATTCATATTTGATACGTCGACGAATTTTTATTTTGTGTACCATTTTAGGGTCTCCCTAGAACCACTATTTTCCTCTTTTCTTTAAGGGTTTAGTTGAGAAAATTAAGGTCCGCAATTTTTTATATGGATTTGTTTCCATAGCTAATGGTGGTGGGGTAGTTATTTATTAAATATTTAAAGGTGCCCACTCGTTTTTAATGATCCATCGTATGCATATTTATTTCTTTTCCACTCCTTTATCATTTGTTTTTGCAAGAGAAGGGATTTTATAGGTCATTTGAGATTTTTGATATATTCCTGCTACTAAAGAAAGATGTATTGTCAGTTAGGTATGTTTCCATGTAGCCATTGAGATCTTGTATTACTTTGAAAAAAAATATATGCATGTTAATCTAACCCTATTTCGCTGAAACAATGTTAGTCAGAAGTTTGATTGCACCTGTTTGCGTTGGAACATTGCTATTCATGGGATTTTCCTTCATATTTTTACAATAATATTTTAAAGGATAAGAATTAGAATAAAATAATGGGTGTGTGGTCCTTATTTATTTCCTTTGTTTGTCGTTTTCCCAAGGTACAATTTTCATTATACTTTTATATTTGGATACTGTCAAATTTTTAACAATATATACTAAACAATCAAATAAATTAAAATTTAGCTATTTTATTTAATAAACGTATGGTTATATCCACATAAGTAAATTGCGGCCACCATCACAATCCAGAGAAAGAAAAAAGTATATTTGTTAATTTTCACTTTGCATCTTCATTAATCATTTGACAATTTTTAATTTTGTGTGTTTGTTTCACCTTTTATTGTATATATAGAATACACCACAATTGATTTGATCTGGTTTTTGGCAGCCGAGTTTGTTGAATTTGAATATTAAGAGAGTGTGATTTGCATTTGTGATTGTCGTACTTTGTTTGATTTTTTATGACTTTTCAAAAATATCAAAGCTTTTGACCCTCTCTTTATGTCTTCTACAATTCACATAAAAATACTATTTTCCTTTTGTTTTCGATGCTTTACCGGAACCATTGTATTTGGTAGAAGTCTAATTCATTTTTATATGTTCATTATCTTTAGAATAATTCTAGGGAGACTCTAAAAAATGTACACAAAATTCAAACCCAATGATGTGTCACACGGGTATTGATTGGTAATTTTGTGTTTATGGGTCCGCATCAGCGGCATTAATCAATTCATATTTGATACATCAAAGAATTTTTATTTTGTGCACAATTTGAGGGTCTCCCTTGAACCACTATCTTTATCTTTTCTTTAAGGGTTTAATTGAGGCAATTAAGGTTCGCAATATTTTATGTGTATTCGGTTCCATAGCTAATGGTGGTGGAGTAGTTATTTATTGAATATTTAAAGGTGTCCACTCTTTTTTTATCATCCATCGTATACATATTTATTTCTTTTCCACTTCTTTATCATTTTTTTTGCAGGAGAAGGGATTGAATAGGTCATTTGAGATTTTGATATATTCGTGCTACTATACTAAGATGTATTGTCATTTCAGGTATGTGTCCATATAGCCATTGAGATCTTGTATTACTTCGAAAAAAAATATATGGTTGTTAATCTAACCCTATTTCGCTGAAACAATGTTAGTCAGAAGTTTGTTTGGACCTGTTTGCGTTGGAACATTGCTATTCATGGGATTTTCCTTCATATTTTTACAATACATTTTAAAGGATAAGAATTAGAAAAATATAATGGGCATGTGGTCCTTATTTATTTCCTTTGTTTGTCATTTTTCAAAGGTAGAATTTTCATTATACTTTTATATTTGGATACTGTCAAATTTTTAACAATATATACTAAACAATAAAAAAAATTCAAATTTTGCAATTTCATTTAATAAACATATGGATATATCCACATAAGTAGATTGCGACCACCATCACAATCCAGAGCGAGAAAATAGTATATTTGTTAATTTTCACTTTGCATCTTCATTAATCATTTGACAATTTTAATTTTGTGCGTTTGTTTCACCTTTATTGTCTGCATAGAATGCACCACAATTGATTTGATCAGGTTTTTGGCAAATGAGTTTGTTTAATTTGAATATTACGAGAGTGTGATTTGCATTTGTGATTGTAGTACTTTGTTTGATTTTTTTATGACGTTTCTAAAATATCTGAGCTTTTGACCCTCTGTTTATGTGTTTTACAATTCACATAAAAATTCAATTTCCCTTTTGTTTTCGATGCTTTACCGGAACCATTGTTTTCGGTAGAAGTCTAATTTGTTTTCATATGTTCATTTTTTAGAATAATTCTAGGGAGACTCTCAAAATTGTAAACAAAATTCAAACATAATGATGTGTCACACGAGTATTGATTGGTGATTTTGTGTTTATGGGTCCGCATCAGCGGCATTAATCAATTCATATTCGCTACATCAACGAATTTTTATTTTCTATACAATTTGAGGGTCTCCCTAGAACTACTATCTTTCTCTTTTCTTTAAGGGTTTAGTTGAGGCAATTAAGGTCCGCAATTTTTTGTGGATTTGGTTCCGTAGATAATGGTGGTGGGATAGTTATTTATTGAGTATTTAAAGGTGTCCACTCTTTTTTTTATCATCCATCGTATACATATTTATTTCTTTTCCACTTCTTTATCATTTTTTTGCGAGAGAATGGATTGAATAGGTCATTGGAGATTTTTGATATATTCCTGCTACTAAGCTAAGATGTATTGTCATTTCAGGTATGTCTCCATGTAGCCATTCAGATCCTGTATTACTTTGAAAAAAAATATATGGATGTTAATCTAACCCTATTTCGCTGAAACAATGTTAGTTAGAAGTATGTTTGGACCTGTTTGTATTGGAACATTGCTATTCATGGGATTTTCCTTTAGAAGAATATAATGGGTATGTGGTCCTTATTTATTTCCTTTGTTTGTCATTTTCCCAAGGTATAAATTTCATTATACTTTTATATTTGGATATTGTCAAATTTTTAACAATATATACTAAACAATCAAATAAATTAAAATTTAGCTATTTTATTTAATAAACATATGGTTATATCCATATAAGGAAATTGCGACCACCATCACAATCCAGAGTGAGAAAAAAGTATATTTGTTAATTTTCACTTTGCATCTTCATTAATCATTTGACAATTTTTAATTTTGAGTGTTTGTTTCACCTTTATTGTATATATAGAATACACCACAATTGATTTGATCTGGTTTTTGGCAACTGAGTTTGTTGAATTTGAATATTACGAGAGTGTGATTTGCATTTGTGATTGTATTACTTTATTTGATTTTTTTTATGACTTTTCGAAAATATCTGAGCTTTTGACCCTCTGTTTATGTCTTCTACAATTTACACCCCCCCCCCCCCCCCCCCCCTCCTTTACCATGGGTTACTATCATAAATTAATATAGAGATACTTATACTTATACTCTGTAGTTAAGTATTTACAAGTATTGCTGGAGTGGATGCTTAAAAAAAAGTATTGCCGTAATGGTTTTATTTCATTTGTTTTTTTCTTACATATTGCAGAAATAAAGATTTATATATGGACAACTATAGTTTTTATTAAAAAAAAAATCTACATTATATTTTTTTCCTTTTTTCATGTTTAAAAAAATATCGATTAGGATTTGAAATGCTCAAATGGCTATTTGGGAGAACCTGCAAATTTTTAAAGATCTCATGTGAATTTAATATTATATCATACATGTTTCACTCATTGCTACAGTATGAAATAGAAAATTAGATTCATGATTATGTGGACATCTCTTGGCCTTGCTAATATATATGGCCGTAAATCTACATGATGAATGATAGCTTTATTATCTTGAACCACCTCTTATTTTTAATTTTTTTCTTTGGTTATTTAAATATTCATACAAACTACTAATTATGTCACGTTTTCTCTACTTTATATGGTTTTGACAATGTACTTTTTGAATATAATATATTTGTTAAATTGTAGTAGAAGTTGGTCAAGTTATATCAATACAATTGGTATGAAATTTTTATTGAGAATTTACCGTGTTGGCACAAATTGAGTTTATAATTTCATATGCAAATGCTTTAAAATGCACAGGACATAGCACACCTAATTTTTATCACATGGTATAAGTATATCTTCTCTTTTAATGTGAAAGTTGTTTTATCTTCATATTCTTTTAGCATTAGTTTTGTTACTTTTATTTCACGCGTAGGTTGTTGACGGGATTTGTTGGAGATGACATTAAGAGCTACGCGCACCCAATAACAATTTTTAGTGATTTGTCTTTTTAATGAATTTGGTTTAGTTAGTTCATCATTTCAACAAGTCTTTGTGATGTATGGTTGAGATATTTTTTCCTTACACATAATACATAACTTTCTTCATTCTTTACGAGTACTTTTGATATTTTTTTATGGTGAAATTTCGTTTTCAATAGAAAATGTGAACAAATGTGGGCCCTGTACATATAATATGCATTTTATGCATTATTGTAACTATAATATTAGGACATAAAACTTAACAGTTTTTTTTTATTAACTCGTGATTCACCCAAAAAAAAATTTAAGTTGCCAGCTTATGAAGACTGAGTACAATGTTTCTCATAAACTACCCACCCTTACCAAAAGGCTTACAATTAACATTGGAACACTCCTCCCGAAAAATAAAGCTATTATATGAAAATATGGTCTAAAGTAATAAGCTCATATATTTTAAACAACAATAAAAAATAATCTACAAATAAATCAATTGTAGCATTTCCTTCACAAGAAAATTTTTTGCTGAAAAAACACATAATCAATGGCAAAAATATCCTCCATCTTGAGCATAAATTAAGAGAGAAAAAGTAAATAAATTATTGATTTGAGAACCCAATTACTTATTTAAATTTTAAAGTAACAAGATATATAAAAGGAAAAGAGAGAAAGTTTGGGAAATAATTCTAACAAAAAATGGCCTTAAAATATAGGATGAGGTAAAGATTGAGTAAATATGTTCAAAATGTAGAGATTGAGTAAATATATTCACGTAAACTGTGTTCATAGCACCGAGCCGAGATATAATTATAAAGATGTAGCTGGTTTGAATTTGTATTGACTTTTTAAGTATGAAATAAAATTATCAGTGAAGATTACATATCCAGATTATAGAAATATGGAGATAACAAGTGATGAGGTAGTATGAAAAGGGGAACGGATATGATATATCTAGGTAAAGATGCAACGGACAGAATATGGAATTTTGGAGCCCACAAGGTTGCCGGAAGACCTATAAATAGGTGTTTGTTTTGGAGAGAAAAGGCACCACCATTGTTTGAGGATATCTGGTGTGTTGTGTTAGTATGGAACGGAAGAGACCGAGAGGGCGTCAAAAAATAAAAATGGAGAGGATGGGAGATGAGTCCCACTTACAAGTGACGTTTTCCAAAAGAAGAAAGAGTCTGTTCAACAAGGCCAGCGATCTTTGCACCCTTTGTGATGCTGAGGTGGGAATAATAGTGTTCTCGCCGGGGGAACGGGTGTACACTTTTGGTCGCCCGTGCGTGGATGATGTGGTGGATAGGTTCCTCACGGGAGAACCGGTTCCACCAAATCAAGTGGCCGCCCACAACCAGAACGCCACTCTCCTTGAGCTGGCCACTCAACTGGAGCACCAGAATGCAATGTTGGAAGAAGCAATGAACGAGAGCATTGCCCTCAACCAGAACCCTAAACAGGATTGGTGGGAGGGTCCCGTAGGGCCCCACCTCAGCCTCCAACAACTTCACCAGTTGGAGGCCGCGTTGACTGATCTCGAGAGAGAGGTGGGTAAGTTCAAACCCATGGAGCCTCCCCCGCCAACTACGGCTCATCCTCAAGCTGGGCCTAGTGGGTCCGGTGCTGGTTCTAGCGGAGCTAGACCCAGTGGAGCTGGAACTAGTACTCCAAGGTTTTAGAATTTTGAGGCACTGTTATTCTTTTGCCTTTGTAATGCAGTTATAGTTGCACTGTTGTTGAACTCATGACGCTTTCTAATACAGTTTTTTACTTGAACTTTTGGCATGTTATCTTGGTTGTGTTGTATGAACTGATGCTTTGTAATGCACCTTTGGCAATTTTTTACGGTTGATTACACTCCCCTCCAAATCTGCTCTTTGTAAATCTAGCTGTAGATTCAATATAAGGAGCAAAGTACAGGCCATTTCAAGCTGATAAGCTTCTTAGATTTTTCCTCTCCTTTTCAATTTTCCATTCATCTTTAAAAGGTTAATGAACAATAAGGATATCAATTACTTTTCATATTGATAAAAAAATGAAAAGGCCAAGACCCTAAAAGGGTAAATTTACCAAAAAAGAATTATGAAAGGGTTAAATTTGAAATGAGAAGTTCTATTTACACATGAACAATGAAGTGGCTTTTCCAAAGGACAAAACACAAAAGGAGAGAGTTAACGGACTTTACAAGCATTTGTCTTTATTCATTTGGTTTTAACACATTAATATTTTATATATTGTAAAAAAAAAAGCATATTATTTTTTAATAAAAAATGGACATTATATTTATTTTTAAAAAATGACTTTTAATTTATTTTTTCAGAGGTTGTATATTTATAACACGTTTTTATAATCTTTTTAAGAAGTTGTTTTCATAAATAAAACTATTTTGTTCAAATAAAAAATTACTTTTTTTTTAAAATAAAAACATGCATCAAAGGACTATAATGTTTTTCAAAATAAAAACATGCATCAAATTACTTTTTAAAATCAAAGGAAAATGATTGAGAACGGATCACGACAAATGAAAATTCATGAGCGTAACTATCCAGTAACAACTTGGAACTATCCGTAGTAGTCTTTGCACTGAAAATTTGGAGATTTGATCTATATAGAGAATAATTTCTTGTATTTTCTGATCATAAGAGTCTTAAATACATCTTCACGAAAAAAAATCTCAACCTTTGGAAAAGACGATGGATAGAATTTTTAGAGGATTATAAGTTTAGCTTACTTTACCATCCTAGAAAAGGTAATACAGTCGCTGATGCATTGAGCCGTAAAATCGAGGGAAGTCTCCATAGTATATTTGTGTTCTTAGAAACCATAGGAGATTACAATCTACAACGAAACTCCTCCAAACCCTAAGTTGTTTTATGAAACATTGTCGCTTATCCCATATGTCGTGACAATTAAACTCACCACAAAATAATAAGCAAAAGAAATCACCAGAATAAATAAGGAACTCAAAATGACTATAATTACACACAACACAGGATATACATGGTTCATCAAGAAGGCCTACGCCCATGGTGGTTCTCTCTGTATTTTATTTCTATTTACTCTAGGAGAGTGTTTATAATTGCATACATTTTGCCCCGGGCGGGGGGTTTAATTTATACATCTTATTTTCGAAGAGTGGGGGTGTGGGACTCCTCCATGCTAATCCATAATCCCTAAAATGTCTCTTGGGAGATTTTAGGAGTTGAATGGGTCACAACAGTATTAGTTAAAGAGAGGGACCTCTAGACTTTGGGCGGGCTTAATTGGGCTACTCATCTGGGCCGGACTAATTAATTGAGGTGCCCATAATTGCCCTTGAAAAATTTGGGTCACAATTTGGGCTCAATAATTTTAAATTATTGCCTTAATGGAATTTTCGTGAATCGTGTAGCACCAGGGGATTGAAGCGTCCTTCTTGGGTTGATTTAGGTGGCAGATTGCTTCGTTCCTTGTGCGTTATGATTGAGAAGGTTTAAACTAGCTTGGAGAAGTCATTCCCTGACGTCGCTTCAAACTTCTTTGCGTTCTCTAGATTTTTCCCAACCTCTCACTATTGCTTTCTCACTTCCAGGTCTCGTCGTCCATCTTCACGCTTCTTCCTTACCCTTTCATCTTCCCTGTTTGTGGCTTTGCATTGTCTTAGGTTAATTCTTACTTCGTAAGTTCTTCACACTTACTATTTTCCCTTTTTCTATTGAAATTTCTTCATATTCGGTACTGGGGTTTCCCTTTTCTGATGACAAAGATAGGCAATAGGTCGAAAACTAAGTTTAGGAAGTTCTACAATATTCCAAACTGGGTAGACATCGAATGTGCTCCTATTCCTCGTAATGTAAGGGACATTGAGGACGGTCACTAGATACATGTTCTTTTGTTATCTTAGGGGGGGTCTTCCTTTTAGCCCAAATCACTTATTTTTACACTTTTTCCAACACTTCTATATAGTTTCTGCACAGTGCTCGCCAAATGTTTAGAAATTTGTCAATGGTGTGCATAGAATTAATCAACTCTATGGCACCGATCTAGGACTTGCTGAAATCTGCTACTGTTACTCTTTTTCTCGAATAAGCTCGAGTCTTCTTTACCTCAAAGCTAGGAGTCCTACTAGGGTATTGGTAGTAAACCTACCTGATTCCCATAAGGACTACTGACATTAGGGGTTCATTACCAGAAACTAGAAGTTCCCTCCCCAAGCTGAAGGGGAGAGGTACATGGACCTGTGATTCCCTTTTATGAGGAGGAGTACATAGGTAGGCATATCTCTTGTTCTGCTCATTGACTTTTCTGTTGGTGTATGGTCTTTCTTATATCTTTGTCTCTCTCTTTTTTCAGTGAAGGCAAGGAACTCAGAACCTGCTCTTTGCGAGATTCGAGCTGCTGAGCTGGTTAAGGCTTGGAAGATCAAAGAACTCTTAGCTGATGGTGAGCATCCTCGATCTGCGGCATTTCTTCTGGAATACAAGAACATTGGGTCCAGTTTCATCGCACGACCTTTGGATAGAATTCATCATCTAGATATTATAGAAGAAGTTGTTGCTGACCCAATTCAATTGGACGAGGAGTAAAATATCTCTGGTGAAGAGCGAGGGAGCTAAAAGGGGTGGTGTTGAAGGTGATTACAGCGAGGAGAGATCAAGTAGTGAAGAATCTTCCATCTCGGAGGAGATTTGAGAGGCTCAAGAGTCTTTAGGGGATTCAAGTAGCTCCAGCGAGGAAGATATGGCTCCTCCTAGGAAAATTTTGATCCAATAGGATGATGAAGACAATGTGTTTCTTGCTCGCCGATTGAAGTAGCATAAATATGGGAGTGAGGATACTACCACAGGCTCCTAGACTGTTGCTCACGAGCATGAGAGGAAGAAGAAGGAGGAGGCACTGATGTGAGAAAGGGAGAGAAAGAAGGAAGAGGATAAGAAGAAGGTGGAAGAGAGAAAGATGATAGAGAGGGAGAAGAAGAGAAGAGGAGAGAATAGGTGAGGTGAGGACAAAGGTAGGGCAGTCTCTGGTGCCCATGTCCGATCTGGCTGAGGGGTCTTCTATTGCTCTTACCCCTCAGTTATCTCCGACAGTGCTTAAGAGGGCGGTGCGGCTAGCTGATCTCCAGAGGTCGATAAACATAGGAACCGAACAGTCATCCCTATAGGCGAGTCAGGGGCTAGCCTTGGTAAGTCTTTTTTAACTTCTCTTTTATTGCAATGATCTTTTCTATACTTTATCAGCTAATGCTTTCCTTTTCTCTCCAGTTTGTGTCTAATTTCACCATCCTTTATCGCAGTCGCGAAGAGCTAGCGAGGAAGAATGCTGAGCTGGATAGAAAAAATATCGAGTTAGAGGCCAGTTTGAAGACTTCCAGTTATGCTCAAAAGTCTTCTGACCTCGTCTTGGCCCAAGACAATAAAGCGAAAGAGGCGGAGACCAAGGAGATCAAAGAGCTGTGCCAGTCCTATGACTTGGTCTACATGAGCAAGATGCCTGTGGTTGAGGAGAACAAGTTACTCACGGGGAAGGTGGAGAAGGTGGAATCTGAGGCTACTATCCTCAAGGAGAGATCGTACAATGCTAGATGGGTAGAAGCATATGAGGATACCGAGATTTAGATTGTCTATATTAGTCGTCTCAACTTCAAGAAGGGTTGGGACAAGGCCTTGCTTGCTTCCGAGGTGGATATTGATTCCCCCCTCTTTGACGAGCATGATCCTGGACCCAATCCTGTTGTGGATGAGACGCTTGCGCCTGCTATCAACAAAGGTGCTCCAGCTGTCCAAACCACTTCTGTTGGTACTCCCCTCGACCAAGGGACGGTGACCACTCCGTCTGAAGGAGGCGCATATGGGGCTATTATGGACAAGGGAAAGCATCCAGCGGCCTCAAAGCAGAGTGAGGTTGCTAGCTAGTTTTCTTTAGGGAGCTCTTTGTATTTTTGTTATTGTTTCCTTTTGATGATGTACTTTGAAACTTCTTTTAATGAAATGAAATTCAGTTCATTCTGTGTACTAATTTATTTATTCTTTAATGCTTATATGGTTCATAGCTGATTTATATTGAGGAGTATATACCTGCTACTTCTCAATTAGGAAAGATTCTTGGTCCTGATGCAAGCAACCAAGTTCCCAAAGCCTTTGTAAGGATCTAAAAGTATTTTAGTTTGAGAAATCAAGACTATAAGGACCAGTCAGAGCTTATTACCAAGCTGAAGGATAGGCTCCAGGACATGGAGGAGATCGAAGCTTCTGTTCAGGGAGAAGTGGATGCCCTGAAGGCTAAGCTTTTGTAGGCCTCCGAGGTCAATTAAGTTGGAGAGTTACTTCATTAAGAGAATGATGCTCTGAGGAGAGAAGTCTCACGACTCAAGGAGAATTCTCCGATCATTTCTCCTCGACTTTTATGTGGTTACTCTTCATCGATTGGACCGCGAGCTGGTACCGATGATAGAGGATCAGCTAGGGAGATTGTCAAGCTTTGAGGTGATGTTCATCGGGCATATGTGATAGTTGCCGGTCTTTACAGAGATGTTACCTTGCTTAGGCATCTGTTCAAGAAAGGTCATCGGCGAGTGTGGGCTAATGGTTATGATCAGGGTTGGACAGATACCCCGACGAAGTTGGGGGAAGTTGAAGAGTTATCCTTTATCAGGGGATGGTTTAGTACTCTAACAGAGTTACAGGTCCCCAGGAACTCTGTTCTCTGGTACCGTCATGAGATATCCCCCTCAACTTTGATACCGAACCCATTCAGGAGGGATGATCAGTGGGTCCTCATAGATGTTATCCCAAGGCAGCTATTGGAACCAGGTTCAAATGAAGTAGAGGAGGAATTAACTCCTCACCCAGATGGTGCCTGAAAAGCGCAAGAAGCTGATTATCTTGCTCGGAGGCCTAATCCTCATTAGGATTTATTTTATTCAGCACATGTAACTCTTTGTATATATAATGATGTAATAAAATAGTTATGTTTTGGGCGATTTGCCGACTAAACATGTGTTGTATATTTTTTTACTTCATCGATGTGTTGTTCGATTATCTTGGGCTCTTCTTACCCGACTAGATCTAAGTTATTTTTTCGAATAAGTATCCCCCCAGTCTAGTATGCTTGCAGGATACCATTCTGCCTCACTTTACCTTTTAGGTTATGTCCTCACACTTCCTTAGGCCTAAGTGTGGCAATGGAGAGGACACACCTGTTGTTGGATGTTTTATCCGAGCAGGGTTTTGAGCCAAATATTGTTGGCGACCAACCTGGGTTGGACGTGCTGCCTAAGGGTAGGGCTTTATATATTTCCAAGGGCAATGCTAGGAGGTTGTTCGTGTTTGATGACGAAAACCTGAGGAGGGTGATACCCTGATTTTATATACTAAGAGGAGAGCCTGTGACTTGAAAAAGGTGCGTGAATTATAATGTAATTGAAAATCAACACTTCATAGAATGCTACTGCCAAACAAATTTTTATTAATCATAAACGAATTGAAAATTTCGACACTGGGTTAAAAACGATCAAAGAAAAACTAGAAGTTTAATTTCTTCAAATTGGTTGCATTCTAAGCTCTAAGTAAGAAATAAAATTATCGGTGAAGATTACATATCCAGATTATAGAAATATGGAGATAACAAGTGATGAGGTAGTATGAAAAGGGGAACGGATATGATATATCTAGGTAAAGATGCAACAGACATAATATGGAATTTTGGAGCCCACAAGGTTGCCGGAAGACCTATAAATAGGTGTTTTTTTTTAGACAAAGACACCACCATTGTTTGAGGATATCTGATGTGTTGTGTTAGTATGGAACGGAAGAGACCGAGAGGGCGTCAAAAAGTAAAAATGGAGAGGATGGGAGATGAGTCCCACTTACAAGTGACGCTTTCCAAAAGAAGAAAGAGTCTGTTCAACAAGGCCAGCGATCTTTGCACCCTTTGTGATGCTGAGGTGGGAATAATAGTGTTCTCACCGGGGGAACGGGTCTACACTTTTAGGCGCCCGTCCGTGGATGATGTGGTGGATAGGTTCCTCACGGGAGAACCGGTTCCACCAAATCAAGTGGCCGCCCACAGCCATAACGCCACTCTTCTTGAGCTAGCCGCTCAACTGGAGCACCAGAATGCAATGTTGGAAGAAATAATGAACGAGAGCATTGCCCTCAACCAGAACCCTAAACGGGACTGGTGGGAGGGCTCGTAGGGCCCCACCTCAGCCTCCAATAACTTCACCAGTTGGAGGCCGCGTTGACTGATCTCGAGAGAGAGGTGGGTAAGTTCAAACCCATGGAGCCTCCCCAGCCAACTACGGCTCATCCTCAAGCTGGGCCTAGTGGGTCCGGTGCTGGTTCTAGCGGGGCTAGACCTAGTGGAGCTGGAACTAGTACTCCAAGGTTTTAGAATTTTGAGGCACTGTTATTTATTTTGCCTTTGTAATGCAGTTATAGTTTCACTGTTGAATTCATGACGCTTTCTAATACAGTTTTTTACTTCAACTTTTAGCATGTTATCTTGGTTGTGTTGTATGAAATGATACTTTTTAATGCACCTTTAATCAATTTATTTACGATTGATTACACCCCCCTCCAAATCTGCTATTTGTAAATCTAGGTGTAGCAAAGTATAAACCATTTCAAGCTGATAAGCTTCTTAGATTTTTCCTCACCTTTTCAATTTTCCATTCATCTTTAAAAGGTTAATGAACAATAAGGATATCAATTACTTTTTATGTTAATAAAAAAATGAAAAGGCCAAGACCCTAAAAGGGAAAATTTACCAAAAAAGAACTATAAAAGGGATAAATTTGAAATGAGAAGTTCTATTTACACATGAATAATGAAGTGGCTTTACTAAAGGACAAAACACAAAAGGAGAGAGTTAACGGACTTTGCAAGCATTTGTCTTTATTCATTTGGTTTTAACACATTAAAATTTTATATATTGTAAAAAAAAAAGCATATTGTTTTTTAATAAAAAATGGACATTATATTTATTTTTAAAAAAGGACTTTAAATTTATTTTTTCAGAGGTTGTATATTTATAACACGTTTTTATAATCTTTTTAAGAACTTGTTATCATAAATAAAACTATTTTGTTAAAATAAAAAATTACTTTTTTTTAAAATAAAAACATGCATCGTTTTTTTCTAAAATAAAAAACAGTTACTGTTTTTAAATAGCATACGGTTTAAAACCAACAATTTTTTTAATACATTCCGTGTTTTCTTATTTTTCGTATTATTTCAATGTTTTTCAAAAACTTTTTTGATTCATTTTACTATATATCCACTAAGTTTCTTTCAATAAAAAAAGTTGGAGAGTTAGCAAACTCAGAGTGTATTGCCATTTTTTTTTTAAATGGGGGTCTATTACAAATCGGTTACAACAGTGGGAGGAAAATCCAAAATGTAATAACCCACTCTAAACATACCTTAAACAAGCCTTTAGTCCATTGAATAGATGAGAATTCTAAATAAGCCCTAGACTTTTACCAAATTACCAAAATGTCCCTTAAAAAAATTAAGATAACTTGTAGTTTTCAATAAAAAAAATTTTGATAAATAATAGTTTTCGATAATTGAACCCCAACTTTCCTCAATGTTTAATCGAATGACTTATATTTTGTACTAATATTGAGAACCAATCCATTAGGTTGGAATAAATTTCACATAAACCACTTATTCAAAAACAATCCAAGGACCAAAGCCAAAACTAAAACTTATTTACTCTTTCCCCCTAGTGACATGCCACTAGTTGTATAGCCAGCATGGCTTGTACCAGTTGGGTTAACAATGATACCCATTTACATCCAATGAAACCTTGCTGAAAACTTGTGCAATTCAATATCATCTCCACCTCCTAACATACCAATCAACTCATCTCCACAAACCCTATAAATATCCTATTTTACCTTAGGAGAAAACCATCACAGCTCAGAGTTATTTCAATGTAAAAATTTGAGAGTTTATGTTTTTCTATTATTTTATGCATGAATTCTTGTTTCTTGAATTTCGTTATGTTTTTATATAAATGTAGAGTAGAATTATGAGTTTTCATGTGAATGTTAATGCATGTATGCACTAAAATGACTTAAAATTCAGAAAACACCATTAAAGTTTGAGCTTCAATGGTGGATTCTACTTTCTTCACTTTGAATGAGTTTAAAAGAGATGTAAGTTGAGTTTAGGTTCTTAGGAACCTAGGTGCAAAGTTTAATTGGACCAAAACCAGGTTTTTGTACCCCAAATCGAAGATTGAAGTTTTTGGCCCTGGAATTTTCAGAAAGCAAAGTCGAGAGTTTTACTCCACCAAAATTCCTCAAAACACGCTTATTCTTTCACATTTTTTTTATATAGAAAAAACCCGTATGGTGCCAAAATAGGAATCAAAGCTTCCAGTTACTTATAATTGCTGAAATAATTACCATTTTTTTTTACATAAATTCAATACTTCGATTTAGCCCACTAAAATTCTTAAAACCAATTAGGCAATTTTCATTGAGGACTCGGTTCAAGAGGATTTTTAAAACAGTTCGAATTTGAGGTCGATGTTTTAAAACCCTAAAGTCAAATTGTCGGAGGTTGAATACGAGTCGGTTACATGCACACATGCGGAAGTCAGACCAGGCGCGCGATCAGTTTGAGTCTGCACGTGAGGACACATCTCCGATCAAAAAATTCTGATTCTTTTTACAAAAAAAATATATTTTTTAATTCTAAACAAAATGATATATTACATTACCCTATTTGGATCCCTAGAGTGCATTTTCTAGAGAAAATCAATTTTAAGTTTAAAAAATTAAGTTTTTGTTTACACATAATTCCTAGCTATTTTTCAAGTATTCGGGAATAAACCCCAAACTTTTTTCATAATTTCTTTAGCCTAAATAAAACCAATTTGTCTCCTGTCACTAATGAAAATTCTGTTACTAAAGCCGTTTAATAAAATTAAACTATTTAAGTAACTCCGAACAGTTTTTTGAAGAAACTCTTTTCTTAAAAACCAAAACTATTTGAACACAAGATGTGTTTTATAAAAGTATGTACGGAATCTATTCAAGATTTGAATAATTGGTTTATAAAACAGTTTAAACAAACTTTAAACTCAGCACAACCAAGAATGAGATGAGAAGATGTAGGAAGATTAAGAATAAGATTTTTTACGTGGTAAAACCTCACTAAACTGAGGAAACATCCATGACTCCCTCTACGGAGTAAAACAAAAATTCCACTATAAACAAATTTTAACAGTTACAAACTATATAACAAACATGCATACAACTCAGACCTATATAAGTTTAGGAATGTACCCTCTGGTGTCCTTATAACTTCTCTGCAGTTCTAATTATTGATGTTGTCCTCTCAGTTTGTTAACTCCCAATTTGTTCAAGCTCTTTACGTCGACTCTTGTTCACAAGATCTTATTACCAACACTTTTCGTGTGGTAGGGTGAAAGTGTTTGTGGAGGTGCTCTCTAACACATGCATGCACACACACACACGTATTATGTACAAACAGTCCTAACAAATTACATATAAGACTATATCCAGTGACTTTTCTTTTTCTCTCTTCTCACAAAACTTAACCTTTTTGACCTTTAAAGCAATCCCATAATCCACGACTATCTTGCTCAGAAGACGTATCAAGATCTTAATCAATCTCAATTTTTGAAAAGATTTTTGAGATTGAAAACCACCAAGTACGATTCCAAACTAGGTCAAAGGTCTTGTTTCAAGAGAACTAGAAACAGAAAATATTATTGTTGATTTCAAAGTTAAAAATCTTTTCAGAAAAGAATCAACAATATATTTCTTAAGCTGAGAAATAAAAAAAATGCAAACTAAGTGTAATATACCATGAAGAACTCAGATCTGAAATTTCTATATGCCAGAAAAATAAATCTAAGAAAAGTGATTAAGTTGGAAACAAGATCTAAAGAACGAAGAGGTTACATCAACAAACCAACTCTCAAATCACCTCTCAAACACTCAAACACTCAAGGTTGTGTTTGGGAAAATACAGGGGTTTGAAGGTTTATTTTTGGTTTGAACTGTTTGGAAGATTTAGGGTTAGGGTTAGGTTTTCTAACTCTTCCTCTCTCTTCTGGTTTCTCTATTTCTCTCTCTTTTCTCTCCTCTCTCTACTCTCTTCTTTTCTCTCAAAGGACGAAATGGTAAAAAATCTCTGAAGGCTGAGAGTAGGAGCCTTTTTATAGGAGGCTGAGAAGGTTCGAGAATGAGGATTGAAATCAAGGGATCAGATTTAGTTAAGATCAATTGACTTGGATCCAATGGTTCACGATAAGCGGTGATTAAAGTTCTCCTAATTGGTTCATAAGGGGTTCACATGGATTAAAAAGGGAGACATGCAGATCGTTGATAAAAACGATCCAAGGGATGAAAATGATCACATGTTTAGTCTCAGCAAAGAAAGACACTTCCCACCAATCAGAAGACAACACGTGTTGGCATATAAGACGAGATAAAACGCGCGTCTAAAGTAATTAAAATCACACCCTCAAGTCTCTGCCGCTTTCGGATTCTTCCCAAGGTAACTTTAGGTCAATTAGACCAACAATATGAAATAGCAGATTGACCCCACAAACTTTTAAAACCAAGTTTTAATTAATAAAACCTTATTTTAAAAAGTTTATAAAATCCCAAAAAAATATTTAAAAACCAATATTAGGGAATTAAACACACTCAACATATGTACACACATTATTATGCAATATGAGATGTATATGATCCATTCTACCGTGTGTGAGTGTTGGTAATAAGGTCTAGATCACTTCAATCAATGATGAAATAGTAGTGTAAGCTCTGGGGTTCTTTGGATTCTAGGTTAGACATAATTTTGTCACAATTTCCAAACTAGATGAACACTTATACAATATAGACTCAAGTGAGTCAAGAGTATAAGGTGCTTCAATCTCCCCCTTTGGAAATATGAGACAAAATCTCCTTTGAGTCATCTAGAACTCGTAGGGCAACAAAAAAGAGGAAACCTATTCCTACAAAAATCTATCTACCCAATTCCTTGAAACCAAAAGTACATAACTCAACTATTTACAATTGAATACCCTATTACAATTGTTGAGAATAACTGTACAGAATCCTAAAATGAATCACTAAGATCAAGCTGTTTAGCATATATGAATTTCATTAGACTCAAATTTCACCCCATTTTGTCTCAAATAGACAAAGGGAAAAATAAAGAGATCAAAGAGATTAATCAGCACACACCATACCAATAGATTTATGCAAAGAAATAAATCGATTGTAATATAAAGGTTTGGTAAACATATCTGCGAGTTGCAAATCAGTAGGAAGGTAATTAATTTCTAATTCCTTAGTTTCAACTAATTCGCGTATAAAGTGATGTCTTATTTTTATGTGCTTTATTCGCGAGTGTTGAACAGGGTTTTTAGAAATATTGATCGCACTTTGATTATCACAATAAAGATGCAATTGGTTTTCTTGAATACCATAATCACTCAGCATTTGTTTAAGCCATAGTAATTGAGCACAACAGCTGCCAGCGGCTATGTATTCAGATTCAGCTGTTGAGAGTGATGTGGAGTTTTGTTTCTTACTACTCCATCCTACCAAGTTATTACCTATATAATAACATGCTCCTGATGTGCTTTTACTATCATCAGTACACCCAACCCAGTCAGCATCAGTGTACCCAATTATAGTGCTTGGTGTGTCATTAGTGTACTAAAGTCCTAGATTCAGAGTGCCTTTTACATATTTAATGATTCGTTTAACAGAATTCAGATGGCTCTCCTTAGGGTTATTTTGATAACGAGCACATACACACACACACACAACATACATAATATCAGGACGCGAGGCAGTAAGGTATAATAAGGTTCCTATCATACTACGATATAAAGTAGGATCTATAGATTTTCCGGTTTCGTCTTTGAAAAGTTTTACCGTAGTACTCATGGGTATTTTAGCATTTTTAGCACTCTCAAGGACAAATTTCTTTACTATCTCTAAAGCATACTTAGATTGCGAAACAAATAGTCCTTTTGAATTTTGTTTGGCTTGAAGACCTAAGAAGAATTGCAACTCCCCTATAAGAGACATTTGAAACTCCTTATGCATTATTTCAGAGAGGGATTTTACTTCTGAGGGAGAAGTTGATCCAAAGATAATGTCGTCAACATAAACTTGAGCAATAATGATGTGTTTGACAAAATGTTTGACAAAAAGGGTTTGATCATTTCCACCTCTTTTGAAACCTTTATCTAAGAGGAAACTGTAAAGACGCTCATACCAAGATCTAGGTGCTTGTTTAAGGCCATATAAAGCCTTTTTAAGACGAAATACATGATTTGGATATTGAGGGTCAATGAACCCTTTAGGTTGTTCTACATAGGTCTCCTCAGTCAATATTCCATTAAGGAATGCAAATTTGACATCCATTTGGTAGAGTGTAAAATGCAAGTGGCAAGCTATAGCAAAGAGAAGACGAACAGATTCTAAACGAGTAACATGAGCAAAAGTCTCGTTAAAATCTATTCCTTCAATTTGAGAGTATCCTTGAGCAACTAATCTAGCTTTGTTTCTAATGATTATCCCACTTTCACCAGAGTTATTTTTAAAAATCCAACGTGTGCTAATAACCTTTTTGTGATCAGGCCGAGGTACAAGATACCAAACATCATGAATGACAAATTGAAGAAGTTCTTCCTGCATAGCAAAAATCCAGTGAGAGTTATTCAATGCCTCATTTGCATTCTTTGGTTCCACTAGGGAAACAAAACATGCATAATGTGGATAATTTCTTAGTTGAGATCTTGTACGCACTGGCTCACTAGGGTTACCAACTACGTTATTTATGGGATGATCTTTAGAAACCCAGTTAGGTACTTCAGGTATCTCAATTGGTAATTAATCATCTATTTCAGGAGAGTCATTTTCTAAAATGTTTATATGCTCTTTTATAATAGTTGATTCACCATCCTTGTTCTCTACAGTAGTGTCACTCACAATTACATTTATGGATTCCATCAAGGTTTTAGTGCTAAGATTATACACTCGATAGGCTCTACTGTTAGGCGAGTATCCTAAAAATATAGCTTTATCTCCCCGACTCTCAAATTTGGACAAGTGTTACCTATCTTTGCATACATAACAAGTACTACCAAAAGTTCTAAGGTACTTAAGATTAGGCTTTTTATTATACCAAAGTTCGTAAGGGGTTTGTTTGGAATTATTTCTAAGATAGACCCTATTTATGATGTGACATGCAGTACGAATAGATTCGACCCAAAAATATTTAGGCAAATTCTTGGCATGTAACATAACACGTGCCATCTCTTGAAGTGTACGATTCTTTCTCTCGGCAATTCCATTTTGTTGAGGAGTCTTAGGAGCACTAAACTCGTGTTTGTAACCATTATAGTCACAATACTCTATTATACCAGTGTGTTTGAATTCTCCACCTCTATCACTACGAATTCTATTTACTTGAGTGTCCTTTTCATTTTCAATCCGAAGAAGTATTTTTAAGAAAGTTTGAAAAGTGTCAGACTTTTGTTTTAAAAAAGCTACCCAAGTAAATCTGGTGAAGTCATCAACCATAACTAGAATATAACTGTGTCCACATAGACTAACAGTTTGGGAAGGACGCATTAGGTCCATATGGATGAGCTCCAAGAGATTAGAGGTAAGAACATCATTAACTTTCTTATGAGGTGCCTTAACAATCTTACCTTCCTGACAGGAACCACAGACAATGTTAGGAATGGGTTTGATTTTAGGAACTCCTCTAACTATTTCTTGAGAGGTCAATTTACTAAGATTATCGAAATTTATGTGACCCATTCTGTTATGCCATATCTCGTTGTCATCCATTCTGGCAACATTACAGATTTCAGACTTATTCATGACAGTATAACAATTGTCAGGAGTTCTGAATCCTGTAATTATGCATTCACCTTTTTCATTCAAAATTTTGCAATTGTTCTTTGAAAAGGTAACAGTATGATCTGAGTCACAAAATTACGAGATGTTAAGTAGATTGGCCTTAAGACCTTTAACTAGAAGAAAATTTTCAAGAATAGGAAGTCCATCTTCTTGAAGAGTTCCTTTGCCTATGATTTGAGATGATACTCCATCACCAAAAATAACTTTTCCACTAGCAAAGCTGGTTTTGTTTAAAAGTTTAGTATCATCCCCAGTCATGTGCTTAGAACATCCAGAGTCTAAATACCAACCAGATGATGTGTGCTCAGCTTTTAAGGCAGTAATAACTATATTACACTTCATCTGAGGTAATAGATCTTCTTTTCTAACCCAAATTGCTCTAGTTTTCATTTTGCACTTATTAGTTCTCAATTGATAAAATTTACGAGCATTCGATTTTTGTTGAAAAATGTTTTGCGCATGATTTTGAATTTTATGAAAGACATGAGCATTTGGTTTAGGAAAGTGTTTAGGAGTCCTTCTAGGAAATGTTCTTTTAGGTTTGGTTTCTATAATTAGAGTTTTTGTCTAGTTGTCTAGGAAGTATATAATTGTTGCGGCTCCTCCTAGAATAGTTAAATTTCAGATAGGTAGGAGGATAACTGACAGGTTTAACTAGTCTCCTAGCATAGCAACTATCAAAAGAGTGGTCGTATATATCACGGTAAGAGCAATAAAGATTTCTCAAGGTTAGAGTCTCCTTAGGAAAGTCTCTAAACAACGGTTTTGAGGAATTTTGAGGTTGGACTCTATTCCTAGGTAGGACAGTCTTGAATGAGGACTCACTCTTCCTAATAGCCTTAGGTGAACTTTCATGTTTAGAGTAACTTGATTCCCCAATGTTAAAATTTTGATGTTTTGAATCAAACTCAGTTTTTAAAGAATGAAAGTCTGGGCAAGTTTCAATAGGTCTTTTACCTCCTGACACAAACTTGATAGTTTCGAAAGGTTTTGTTTGTGTCTTCAAATTGGGGCAAAACCCTATTCCAGTTCGATCATTAGAATTGGTTTTAGATTCATCAACATATTCATCAAAATAGTTTGAATTATTTTCAAATTTTGTAAATTTTTTGAAAACAGTTGTTGTCTTTTCTTTAGTTTGTTCCAAGTCTAACAATGTCCCTTTGTATTTTTTCTCCAGAGTATCATTTATTTCAGTAAAATTTTTGAGTTTTTGATCAAACATTTTGATTTCACTTTCATGAGTCAGACATTGGGTAGTATACTCTTCAGCATTCAGTTTAACGATTAGGCTAAGATCTTCTTACTTCTTCGTGAGATCTTTCACAATCTTTTCTAGTCTAGTGCTTTTCCTGAGAGTTTTAGCATAGAGTGTGTGAATATCTAGGAGGTCTTCATTGTCCGAGTCACTAAGTGTAGTGTGTGAAGTGACCCCTAGGGTTTCATTCTTTGAACCCACACATCCATTGACATTGTCATTAACGCTTTCCCTTTGACTCACACACCCCGAAGAAGAAATAGCAATATTCTCAGTAATCAAAGCATCTAAACCAGTAACAGCATTATTCGAAACATCAGAAGTAAAATTACTAGATTCATCCTCACTAACAAACACAAACATATAATCATTATAGATAATCTTGGCAAAGAAGGACATGCAAGGGTGAAAAACATCAGATGACTCAGGTTCCTCATTTTCAAAGTCACTTGAATCATTCCATGTCTTGCAAATGCTGG
This sequence comes from Sambucus nigra, assembly GCA_949130495.1. Taxonomy (NCBI): domain Eukaryota; kingdom Viridiplantae; phylum Streptophyta; class Magnoliopsida; order Dipsacales; family Adoxaceae; genus Sambucus; species Sambucus nigra. The sequence continues at coordinate 553,966,803 of OX422210.1, read as the reverse complement.
CTCTAGTGTGTTTGTTTTGAGTGTTCAAGTTAACTCTGCAGTCTTGTGCAATGTGTACTAGTTTTCCACATATAAAGCATTCAGTCTTCTTAAGGTCTCTGTTAGGTCTAGTGTGAGAGTCCTTGTGATGTTGGTCATGGCTTTTCTCATGAGGTCTGTGATTAAAGGGAGTTGGATAATTGGACTTGCCTTGTTTATTTGCCATGTTGTTTCTAAATTTAATGATTTTCTTAAACTGTTTTGACATCAAGGCAATCTGATTGTCCAAACTCTCTATATTGCATTCCTCATTAGAGTCATCATTGGAATTATTAAACTCAGGCTTAATAAATTTGGAAGAGAAGCTTAGATTGGAACTATTCTATTTCCTATGGGACTGGGTCAATTTCTTCTTAAATTCTAGTTCCATTTCCATAGTTCTTAATTTACTACTGAGTAATTCAGGAGTGAGATTTATATCACACATTTCCTCAATAACATATCTTTTGTTGTCAAATTTCTGTGGTAATGATCTTAGAATTTTAGATACAATTTCTTGTCAGTCATATGCTATCCCATTAGCATGCAGTTTTGTCACAATATCAGTCAGGTTCATATAGAAGTCATCAAATGACTCAGTCTCAGACATAATTAAAGAGTTATACTGTTGAATGAGCATTTGAGTTTTAGCATCTTTAACTCTAGTGTCACCTTCATGAGCAGTAACCAAAGTGTCCCAAGCTTCCTTAGAAGTTTTACAGGATGAGATTCTTTTGAACTCATGTTCATTTATGGACATAAATATGTCATTCTTTCCTTTGTTATTATTTTGAGAAACTTGTTTCTCTTCTTGTGTGAACTCACTTAATACTTTCTTAACCCTCCCATTACTTCCTTCAGTGGTTGGTTTCGTAGCAAAAATGTAACCATTTTCAACAATGTCCCAGACATCATCTCCCAGAGCTCCTTGAATGAAAGCAATCATTCTTACTTTCCAGTAAGCAAAATTGGTTCTATCAAAGATAAAAGGTCTGGTCAAGTTACCAAATCTTTCATTTTTCTCGTCCATATTTTATTTTCATAAAACAATTTCAGAAACATAGGATCTCTTTAAAAGAAGTTTTACAAGGCTCTGATACCAATTGAAAATTCTGTTACTAAAGTCGTTTAATAAAATTAAACTAGTTAAGTAACTCCGAACAATTTTTTGAAGAAAGTCTTTTCTTAAAAACCAAAACTATTTGAACACAAGATATGTTTTATAAAAGTATGTACGAGATCTATTCAAGATTTGAATAACAGGTTTATAAAACAGTTTAAACAAATTTTAAACTCAGCACAACCAAGAATGAGATGAGAAGATGTAGGAAGATTAAGAACAAGATTTTTTATGTGGTAAAACCTCACTAAACTGAGGAAACATCCACGACTCCCTCTACGGAGTAAAACAAAAATTCCACTATAAACAAATTTTAACAATTACAAACTATATAACAAACATGAATACAATTCAGACCTATATAAGTTTAGGAATGTACCCTCTGGTGTCTTTATAACTTCTCTGCAGTTCTGACTGTTGATGTTGTCCTCTCAGTTTGTTAACTCCCAATTTGTTCAAGCTCTTTACGTCGACTCTTGTTCACAAGATCTTATTACCAACACTTTTCGTGTGGTAGGGTGAAAGTGTTTGTAGAGGTGCTCTCTAATACATCCAGGCACACACACACACTTATTATGTACAAACAGTCCTAACAAATTACATATAAGACTCTATGCAGTGACTTTTCTTTTACTCTCTTCTCACAAAACTTAACCTTTTTGACCTTTAATGCAATCCCAGAATCCCCGGCTATCTTGCTCAGAAGATGTATCAAGATCTTAATCAATCTCATTTTTTGAAAAGATTTTTTAGATTGAAAACCACCAAGTGCGATTCCAAACTAGGTCAAAGGTCTTGTTTCAAGAGAACGAGAAACAGAAAACATTATTGTTGATTTCAAAGTTAAAAATATTTTCAGAAAAGAATCAACAATATATTTCTCAAGCTGAGAAATAAAAAAAATGCAAACTAAGTGTAATATACCATAAAGAACTCATATCTGAAATTTCTATATGCCAGAAAAATAAATCTAAGAAAAATGATTAAGTTGGAAAAAAGATCTAAGGAACGAAGAGTTTACATCAACAAACCAACTCTCAAGTCACCTCTCAAACACTCAAACACTCAAGGTTGTGTTTGGGAAAATACAGGGGTTTGAAGGTTTATTTTTGGTTTGAACTGTTTGGACGATTTAGGGTTAGGGTTAGGTTTTCTAACTCTTCCTCTCTCATCTGGTTTCTCTCTTTATCTCTCTTTTCTCTCTTCTCTCTTCTTTTCTCTCAAAGGACGAAATGGTAAAAAATCTCTGAAGGCTGAGAGTAGGAGCCTTTTTATAGGAGGCTGAGAAGGTTCGAGAATGAGGATTGAAATCAAAGGATCAGATTTGGTTAAGATTAATTGACTTGGATCCAATGGTTCACGATAAGCGGTGATTAAAGTTCTCCTAATTGGTTCATAAGGGGTTCACATGGATTAAAAAGGTAGACATGCAGATCGTTGATAAAAACGATCCAAGGGATGAAAATGATCACAGGTTTAGTCTCAGCAAAGAAAAACACTTCCCACCAATCAGAAGACAACACATGTTGGCATATAAGACGAGATAAAACGCGCGTCTAAAGTTAATTAAAATCACACACTCAAGTCTCTGCCGCTTTCGGATTCTACCCAAGGTAACTTTAGGTCAATTAGACCAACAATATGAAATAGCAGATTGACCCCACAAACTTTTAAAACCAAGTTTTAATTAATAAAACCTTATTTTAAAAAGTTTATAAAATCCCAAAAAAATATTTAAAAACCAATATTAGGGATTTAAACACACTCAACATATGTACACACATTATTATGCAATATGAGATGTATATGATCCATTCTACCATGTGTGGGTGTTGGTAATGAGGTCTAGATCACTTCAATCAATGATGAAATAGTAGTGTAAGCTCTGGGGTTCTTTGGATTCTAGGTTAGACATAATTTTGTCACAATTTCCAAACTAGATGAACACTTATACAATATAGACTCAAGTGAGTCAAGAGTATAAGGTGCTTCAACTAAGTCAAATCTAAATAGAAATGTAGGAAAAATTAATTGTAAAAAAAATTTAAAAATTGTAATTATAACCCTCCTGTTTAGTTTGAAACTTTTATTATTTTCAGTCTGGTATCTTACTACAATACATAAACATTATATTAGGCATTTATGACCTACATATACTCTCTAGGATTTCATACTTCCCAGTTAACCCCATCAATTAGACGTACGTACACACCCGAAATCCGTAGATAATTTTAAAGTAAGTGATTTTAATTTTAGTATTAAGATTGAGCTTATTATTTCGCAATTACTGATGTTATATCACTCTCTTATGATGTTGAACTCATATTTCAAATACGAACTCCTTTGGGTAGTTCATTATCATTTTGCATATTGATTCTCTCTATATTTTAGTTATCCCTAAAATCGTTACAACATATGACTTCAATAAAAGCTACTAATATCTTTTGTTTACCCTTAACTGTGGTATAACCCCACAACATATTATAACTGCATATCAACCTACAATTTATGATCATTACCAGTGAAACCCCTAGTAGCATACCTTACGATTTAGGGATTAGATCCCGGTATACCATGGTACTTCTAATTGGCCTGTAGGACTCCGATGTTTAGTCCCTAGTTTTTACTTGCTCCATACATATGAGTGTCACTCTAGCGAAGTGTGTCTAGCCTTTATTATGTTTATCATTCCCTGATATCAGCGTTATAAAAAGCGGGCCTAGGCTCCATCTAGGCACACCTAGGTTTAACGCTTGGAAGAAATGCCTCGCCCTAAGCCTTTTACGTCTTACTCTTGGTAAAAGGCTTAAGGCACACTTTTTGAAAAACAAAAATGCTTTAGTGAAATGATATCGCCTTTTAAAGATTTTTTAAAAAAACTGGACCAATATCTTATTCGAAATAATCAAAAGATAAATGATATCCCAAACCTCTCTGCCTCTCGTCCAAAAAAATGTCCTTTTTTTATTTCTTTTTTCTTTTTTTTTCTTAGTATTTAAAAATTAATATTTTAGTTTGCATATATTCAAACATATTTTAAGGTATGTACTATTTTAGTATTTTTAATAGCCTTGTTATAGTTAAAAATGTTAAAATATATTTAAAAAGGCCTAAACATCTTTTCACGCATAAGGCCCGCCTAGGCTTCTAAGACTTAAGGCTTGGCCTCCACACCCCGCGCTTTTTTGAACCTTGCCCGATATTTTAGGATTTTTTTGTCTAAGTATATATTATGCTTTGGACAATATTATAATGATATATCTACACAATTGAAGCCCATATAACTGATAATGTACGGGTTATCTTGTTATAATCCGAACCCTTAATTTGTTACACTCCACCATATCATTAATTTACATACAATTATAAATGTCAGTATACCCAGGAGAGTTCTATGATATTTTTGTTCCCTTTAAATTTTGTGACATGAATATTTAATCCAATTACTCTCTAACAATAGAATTTTCTCCCATACCTAGTATAGAAATACAAATTATCTACTTAGCATGTTTGCTTAATTGTTTTCCTCTCAGATGGCCAACGAGCCTGAAGAAGATGTGATACCTCTTGCACATATGGACATTTATTCTATTTTTTACCTAGAAAAATCTTTTCAGTTACATATGTATAGGTGGTATCAGACAAAGATGGTAGTCCCCGTTGGAATATCTACACCGCGACTTATTAGCTCTTATGATTTCTGATTTTTTTTTCTACCAGTTTTACCTTATATGTGGCATGTACGAATAAATAATGTTTTTTCGTTTATTTTAGACTTAGTTATGTAATAAGATGCTAGGCATCTCCCTAATAAAAATCTTATAAATTTTCGTTGCCCTAAATTTATTTGTTATATTTACTCTACTCTTTACTTACCACTATACACATAGAATTTGCGGATGCGACAACATGGTATCATAGCATCACCAGATTTTATGCCTATGTAGGAAAAATACAAGAATATTTCTCCTTCGATTTATATAATAATTCCAATAAATATTTCATTTATCACATTTAGTTACTGATGATGTTCTGTAATAATGAATATTTGGGATGATATTTACCTTGACATTCGTGATTTGACTCATGAAAGGTTTGAGAGAGCAATTAAGGAAGCCGATTACGCAAAGTTTTGCCAACACATAAGGAGCATTGATCGTGATTGGACAATTTCTACCCATGAAATCAAGCACAGTCTGCATATTGGTCACCTTATAGGATAGGCTCAAACAACCTGATGGGCCAAGAGATTCTACGAAGATCGTGACCCTCTTCTACAAGCAACCTATCTTACATGGGATGTCTTACCATCTAATGAAGTTACAATTACCCCCCCTGATTCGTCGATCTATTATGATTATTTTTCTCCCTCTACTACTATCTTTACCCCCATGAATACTAGTTCATCCCCCGGTGATTCATATCCCTCTGAAGATGACCTAGATCCTAAGATTAACCAAATGGTTCCTCAAATGGCTTAAAAACTATCGTTGGAATATGAATGTAAATAAGTAAAATCTTCTGGTATTCATACGAGTAGACAAAACCTATATTCCCGAATGACTGTAGTAGTTTAAACTAATAGCTCATTTATAATAATCAACGTTCTTTTGTTGTAAAATAGGTTTAATGGGTAGATAATTTCTGTTTACGTTTTTGCCTATGTAATACTATGTAATCCAACGTGATATAATAAAATAAGCATGTTTCTATATCTCTACTTGTAATTTATCATCTGATATATTTTTTATATAGGATGGTTAATACTCAAGCAACTACCAGTAGAACTCAGGAGAAACGATTTATTCCACTAATGACTAATCCAACTACTACTAATGAAAGAATTTTACGTTGTTTACAAGAATTAATTGTACTAACCCAACGATAATAGAATATGCCTCCACCACTAGTTAATAATGATATATTGGAAGGAACTGAAAGAATGAACACCCTCATTGAATTTTTTAGGTAAAAACACCTGGCATTCTTTGTGAAACCCGGTGCAATTGAAGTAAAAAGATGAATCCATGAGATAATTAAGGTACTTAATGGGGTAGGAATGAACCCTGAACATTGGGTAAGATTGTCTTCATACTTATTTAAAGGAGAATTAAATTTTTATGCGAAAATCTATTCTACGTTCTCGAAATTTGAATGAACTAATCTGAGAGTAGTTTGAAGAAATCTTCTTTAACGAGTACTTTTTCGAATATGTAAGAAATCAAACGGCTATAGATTTCCTAAGCCTACAATAGAAGAAGAAGATGATAGTAGCCAAATATGAGGATAAGTTCACTAAATTATACCAATATGCTGAAGAATATGTGGACACCGAACCTTAAAAGTTCAAGCATTTTGACCGAGGTTTACGACAAAATATCAAATGCTTCATCATTCCTTTAAAATTCAAGAGTTTAACCGGATGATAAAAATAATCTCCCTTATAGAGAAACACCCCGGCCTCTATAAACACGACCCAAACCTATAATCCTTCTCACAATAACTATGTTATTGGAAACCAACCAAATCAACAATATCATCCTTATAACAAGCCCAAGGATGGTCGAATGTTCAGTCAAATTCAGTACAATCATAGTAGGCCTCTAATGCGTTGTCATGAATGTAACCAAGTAGGACATCTAAGACTCCAATTCCCTTTCTAAACATGCCTTCTCCTTCTACTTCCCCCAACTTTATCAAATCTCATGTCAATAATTCAACCAATAATGTTAATTGGTTACCAAAACAAAATCCTCCTGAGAGAAAGCAAGAACCCTTCAATAAAAACCAAGGTCAAAATTCATCCTTTCTCCCTGCGAAAAATTCAAATTTCCATGGTGTGGTCGAAGGTAATATTCCTTTGTATAACATTTCCGCACATATATTATTTGATTCTGCATTTAGACATTATTTCATTAGTCATTTATGTATGACTCGTATACAATTATCCTTTAGTCCATTAGCTCACCTTTTTACTATAGGAATGCCAACGGGAAAGATGGCCATTACCGATAGGATTTGTAAATGTCACCCTTTACATTTTGGAACCAAGGCATTGACCATAGATCTTTGCTCACATTTAAATTTGATTCAATAAAGGAATGGATGTATTATCCGCGAACTTTTCTCATATTAACTGTCATGAAAAAACAGTGACATTCAAATCACCCCTTCAAACTTCATTTCATTTCCAGGGAAGAAGTCCCCCCCAAGGAAACCCCTTCACTTTATGAGATCTTAATCAATTATAAAGATGTGATTATTGAAGATTTACCTGAACTACTCCCTCCTCGAGAAATTGAATTCTTTATCAATATGTTGTTAAATACCTCCCTATTTCGATACCCCCTTATCGTATAACTCCTTTAAAATTTTGATAACTTCAAATACAATTGGATGAACTACTCGGGAAAGAATTTATATCCCCAATACATCATCTTGGGGAGAACCAATTTATTTGTATGAACAAAAGATGGATCTTTTTTTATTATGTATCGATTATCGTAAATTGAACAAAGTGACCATCAAGAACACATATCCATTACTGAGAATAAGTGACTTGTTTGACCAATTGCGACGGTAAAAGATAGTTTTAAAAATTGATTTAAGATTTGGATACCGCCAACTTCATGTTAAGGAAGAACATATAGCCAAAATCGCTTTCGAATAAGATATGGCCATTTTGAATTCTTAATTATGTCCTTGGGATTAACGAATGCCCCTACCACTTTCTTGGACCTAATGCATAGAATATTTCATCATTTTATCTATCAATTCACAATCGTCTTAATAGATGGCATATTAATTTAGTCCATGACCAAGATAGAACACGAAGACCACCTATGTATAGTGTTGGAAACCCTTTGTAAACATCAATTTTACACAAAACATGGTAACTATGATTTTCTCACGAAGGAAGTAAAGTTCCTTGGACATGTAGTCAGTGAAATAGGTATACAAGTGAACCCAACAAAAATCACCGTAGTACTCGAATGGCCTCAACCTGCAACCATCATAGAACTACGTAGCTTTTTACGACTTACCGATTAGTATTGACACCTTGTGGAAGGTTTTTCTCGAATTGCCCTGCCCTCAATGACGTTGAACCGAAAGGATATTCAAGTTATATGGACTTTCGAATACGAACAAACCTTTGGTACCTTGAAGGAAAAATTAACCACTGCCCACATCCTAACCATTCCTTATAATAACAATTGCTACAATGTTTACACTGATTCTTTATTACAAGGACTCGATTGTGTATTGATGCAACATAGGAAAATGATCGAGAACGGATCACGACAAATGAAAATTCAAGAGCGTAACTATCTAGTACACAACTTGGAATTATCCGTAGTAGTCTTTGCACTGAAAATCTGGAGATTTGATCTATATAGAGAATAATTTCTTGTATTTTCTGATCATAAGAGTCTTAAATACATCTTCGCGTAAAAAAATCTCAACCTTTGGAAAAGACGATGGATAGAATTTTTAGACGATTATAAGTTTAGCTTACTTTACCATCCTAGAAAAGGTAATACAGTCGCTGATGCCTTAAGCCGTAAAATCGAGGGAAGTCTCTATAGTATATTTGTGTTCTTGAAAACCATAGGAGATTACAATCTACAACGAAACTCCTCCAAACCCTAAGTTATTTTATGAAACATTGTCGCTTATCCCATTTGTGGTGATAATTAAACTCACCACAAAATAATAAGCAAAAGAAATCACCAGAATAAATAAGGAACTCGAAATGACTATAATCACACACAACACATGATATACGTGGTTCAGCAAGAAGGCCTACGCCCACGGTGGTTCACTCTGTATTTTATTTCTGTTTACTCCAGGGGAGTGTCTAAAATTGCATACATTTTTCCCCGGGTGGAGGGTTTTATTTATACATCTTATTTTCAGAGAGTGGGGGTGTGGGACTCCTCCACGTTAACCCATAATCCCTAAAATGTCTCTTGAGAGATTTTAGGAGTTGAATGGGTCATAACCGTATTAGTTAAAGAGAGGGACACCTAGACTTTGGGTTGGGTTAATTGGGCTACTCATTTGGGCTGGACTAACTAATTGAGGTGCCCCTAATTGCCCCTAAAATTTTTGGGCCACAATTTGGGCTCAATAAATTTAAATGACTGCCTTAATGGCATTTTCGTGAATCGTGTATCACTAGGGGATTGAAGCGTGCTTCTTGGGTTGATTTAGGTGGCCGATTGCTTTGTTCCTTGTGCGTTATGATTAAGAAGGTTTAAACTAGCTTGGAGAGGTCATTCCCTGACGTCGCTTCAAACTTCTTAGCGTTCTCTAGATTTTTCCCAACCTCTCACTTTTGCTTTCTCACTTTCATGTCTCGTCATCCATCTTCAAGCTTCTTCCTTACCCTCTCATCTTCCCTGTTTGTGGCTTTGCATTGTCTCAGGATGATTCTTACTTCGTAAGTTCTTCACGCTTATTCTTTTTCCTGTTTCTATTGGAATTTCTTCATATTCGATACCGGGGTTTCCCTTTTTTGATGACAAAGATAGGCAATAGCTCGATAACTGAGTTTAGGAAGTTCTACAATATTCCAAACTGGGTAGACATCGAATGTCACCCTGTTCCTCGTAATGTTAGGGACATTGAGGACGGTCACTAGATACATGTTCTTTTGTTATCTTAGGGGGGTCTTACTTTTACCCCAAATCACTTATTTTTTTCACTTTTTTGAATACTTCTATATAGTTCATGCACAGTGCTCGCCAAATGTTTGGAAAATTTTCAATGTTGTGCATAGAATTAATCAGCTCTATGGCACGGATCTTGGGCTTACTGAAATCTGCTACCATTACTTTTTTTCTCGAATAAGCTCAGGTCTTCTTTTCCTCAAAGCTAGGAGTCCTACTAGGGTATTGGTAGTAAACCTACCTAATTCCCACAAGGACTATTGGCATGAGGGGTTCATTACCAGAAACAGACAATTCCCTCCCCAAGATGAAGGGGAGAGGTACATGGGACTTGTGATTCCCTTTTATGGGGAGGAGTACATAAGTAGGCATAGCTCTTGTTCTGCTCATTGACTTTTCTGTTGGTGTATGGTCTTTCTTATATCTTTCTCTCTTTCTTTTTTCAGCGAAGGCAAAGAACTCAGAACTTGCTCTTTGCGAGATTCAAGCTATTGAGCTGGTTAAGGCTTGGAAGATCAAGGAACTCTTAGCTGATGGTGAGCATCCTCGATCAGCGGCATTTCTTCTAGAAAACAAAAACATTGGGTCCAGTTTCATCGCACGACCCGTGGATAGCATTCCTCGGCTAGATATTATAGAAGAAGTTGTTACTGACCCAATTCAATTGGGCGAGGAGGAAAATATCTCTAGTGAAGAGCGAGGGAGCTAAAAGGGGTGGTGTTGAAGGTGATTACAGCGAGGATAGATCAAGTAGTGAAGAATATTCCATCTCGAAGGAGATTTCAGAGGCTCAGGAGTCTTTAGGGGATTCAAGTAGCTCTAGCGAGGAAGATACGGCTCCTCCTAGGAAAATTTTGATCCAAGAGGATGATGAAGGCAATGTGATTCTTGCTCGTCGGTTGAAGTAGCAGAAATCTGGGAGTGAGGATACTGCCACGAGCTCCTAAACTGTTGCTCATGAGCATGAGAGGAAGAAGAAGGAGGAGGCAAGAGAGGGAGAGAAAGAAGGAAGAGGATAAGAAGAAGGTGGAAGAGAGAAAAATGATAGAGAGGGAGAAGAAGAGAAGAGGTGAGGTGAGGTGAGGACAAAGGCAGGGTAGTCTCTGGTACCCGTGTCCGATCTAGCCGAGGGGGCTTCTGTTGCTCTTACCCCTCAGTTAACTATGATAGTGCTTGAGAGGGCAGTATTGCCAGCTGATCGCCAGAGGTCGATAAACAAAGGAACCGACCAGTCAGCCCTAAAGGCAAGTCAGGGGCTAGCCTTGGTAAGCCTTTTTTCACTTATCTTTCATTACTATGATCTTTGCTAATACTTTTTTTGCTAATGCTTTCCTTTTCTCTCCAGTCGCGAAGAGCTAGCGAGGAAGAATGCTGATCTTGATTGAAAAAATGTTGAGTTAGAGGCTAGTTTGAAGACTTCCAGTTCTTTTCAAAAGTCTTCTGACCTCGTCTTGGCCCAAGCCAATAAAGCGAAAGAGGCAGAGACTAAGGAGCTCAAAGAGCTGAGGCATTCCTATGACTTGGTCTGCATGAGCAAGCTGCCTGTGGTTGAGGAGAACAAGTTACTCGTGGGGAAGGTGGAGAAGGTGGAATCTATGGCTGCTATCCTCAAGGAGAGATTGTACAATGCTAGATTGGTAGCTGCGTATGAAGATATCGAGATTCAGATTGTCTATATTAGTCGTCTCAACTTCAAGAAGGGTTGGTACAAGGCTTTTCTTGCTTTCGAGGTGGATATTGATTCCCCCCTTTTTGATGAGCATGATCCTGGACCCAAGCCTATTGTGGATGAGACACCTTCTCCTACTGTCAACTAAGGTGCTCCAGATGTCCAAACCACTTCTGCTGGTACTCCCCTCAACTAAGGGACGGTGACCACTCCGTCTGAAGGAGGCGCATTCGAGGCTATTACGTACAAGGGAAAGCAACCAATGGCCTCAATGCAGACTAAGGTTTCCAGCTAGTCTTCTTTAGGGAGCTCTTTGTATTTTTGTTATTCTTTCCTTTTGATGATGTACTTTGAAACTTCTTTCAATGAAATGAAATTCAGTTCCATTCTACATACTAATTTATTTGTTCTTCAATCCTTATATGGTTTATAGCTGATTGATGTTGAGGAGTATATACCTGCTACTTCTCAATTAGGTAAGATTCTTGATCCTGATGCAAGAAACCGAGTTCCCAAAGCCTTTGTAAGGATCTAAAAGTCTCTTAGGTCGAGGAATCAAGACTATAAGGACTAGTCAGAGCTTGTTACCAAGCTGAAGGATAGGCTCCAGGACATGGAGGACATTGGCACTTCTATTCAGGGAGAAGTGGATGCCCTGAAGGCTAAGCTTCTGTATGCCTCCGAGGTCAATCAAGTTGGAGAGTTACTTCAGTAAGAGAAAGATGCTCTGAGGAGAGAAGTCTCACGACTCAAGGAGAATTCTCTGATAATTTTTTCTCGACTTCTGCGTGGTTACTCTTCATCGACTGGATCGCGATCTGGTACTGATGACAGAGGTTTAGTTAGGGAGATTATAAAGCTTTGAGGTGATTTTCATCGGGCATATGTGATAGCTGCCGATCTTTAAAGAGATGTTATCTTTGTAAACCCCGCACTTTTAAAGGTATGTTAAAGGTACTTAATTATAGTGTGGATTTAATTTGGTAATTTGAGGAATTATTATGAATAGTAATTCTGGGATTAATGAGTGAAATTATATAAATTCAATATTATAAAGTGAATAGTAAATATTAATTTTTGAGTGTCGAATTAATATTTACATGGATAATATTTTCTAACGAGACTAGGTATATGAGTGGATTATTTTTAATTACATGTCGCAAGTTGGGTAAATCGACAAAGGAAATATTTTAAATTGGAAAAATACGCGTATTGAACGTGTTGGGTCAAAATAGTGAATTTTAGTTAAGTGGTTCGGATGGAGATTTTGACTGTGCCATTGGGTTCGGAATGGTCGAGATAGTCAAAATAGAGTACCCGAGGGTAGTATTTGAGTTCCGGGCATTTTTGAACTAGTAGGGACTCATAAATGAGTACACGAGTCATTCAACAATTGGGTATATACCCAATTTCGTATTTAAAGAGGTGGCAGCCCTCATTTCCCCCAAATATCAGCCCTAAGAGAGAGAGAGAGAAGAGAGAAAGAAGAGAAGAAAGAAGAAGGAAGAAAAGAAGAGATTTTCGGCCAAAATTCACGGGATTCGACTCGTGATCGTCGGATTTAATCCACGAGGCAAGTGTTTAACTTGCTTTATGATTTAGTGTGTTAATTTCTCATATTGTAGTTGGTATAAAACTAAAGATTTTTTGGTTGAAATTTCGTGGATCAAACGGATTTTCGGAAAATTAAAACGGATATAACTTGATTAATACCCAATTTGAGAAACTTGGAATTTATTGAAATTAATTGTTGAATATGAGTTCTAGGATGATTAGAACCCTTTTTATATGTGTATTTATGGTTGTTTGAGGTTGGTTGATGATGAGAGAGGAGATAAAAAGCTTGGAGGTATTTTAATGGAGGTTTGGATTTTTGGAGAAGAAGGTGAATAATGATCAGCCTCACTTCCGAACTATTTCGTACAGGAAGACAACTGATTCAACTCTCTATCAAAACACAAAAGTTGTAGATCATTTCGATACGGTCACGTGGGCACTGACCGCGTATTTTTCTGATTTTTCTTCGAATTGTTATGATTTTTATAAGATGGCAGTTCCGGAGTGAAATCATCAACTCGAAAATGCACTCGGAAATTGAAAAAATAAAAGGCTAAAATTGTTTGGAGATAAATATTTGGGGTTCCTAAAAATAGTGTGGGGACTTCTAAATATTTTTTTTAGTAAGGCGTGTATTTTGGATTAGTTGAAAGTAAAATTCAAGATTTACCCAAATAGGGGTGTCACAAGTGGTATCAGAGCATCAGGTTCTAGTGTCCTTAGGAATCTGTGCGGACGTACTACTCTTTCAGCGTTGCTTTTGATTTGATATAGAGCCTTACGATTAGGATTGTTGATATCCTCTTGTTAGATTTTGTTCTTCCGCCATTATGTAATATTATAGTAAATCTTTTGAGCGCTCGTTCGAGATTCGTGTGCTGATCGACGAAGGGAGACCATGAAAAGCCATTGTGAGGGCAGCAGGAGACGGGGCTTAGTTAGAGTTGTAAGTTGATGTTAGGAATGATGACCGCGGTAGAGGTCACTCCCCTTGTGGCATTGTCATGGATTGCTGCAATGACTACTATAGAATATTAGTTATCATTATCTATGCAACGCTATAGTAGAGAATGGTGCTAAAATTGAATTACCCAGTGAAGTTAGATGGAAAAAAAAGTTTGAAAAGATCATTAATAAGGACCGTACGTTGAAGTTAAGTTATTCGGAAGCAGTGTAGTGTTATCTAAAGGAATTAGAAAGCTCAGAAGCTTTAGCTTTGAGCAAGGTATGGAATGCCCAGATGTGAAAATTTGAGGAAATTTTTTTTTCTCACTCAATAGAGCAATGTTGAAATGGTGGGAACGGTGATCACCACACTTGAGGGAGTAGGGTGTTTTGATCATAAATGAATCTTATAGATTGTTTTAAACTGCAAATTCTTCTGATTTAGAAATAATAAAGTGAATGCGGTTTCTAGGTTATTCACATAAGAATCGGTCAGATACCGGCGGTGAATAAAGAGTGACATGATTATGTGAACTTAGTACCGGCGTAAGTTAGGTACAATGGATAAAGAGGCTTCTCCAATGGAATGATAGACTCACTAGTAATTGGACTTATGTAGAGTGAGTTATAGTTGTTTTAGTGCAAGATGTGAAATCTGCAATAATAAAAAAATTAAAGTTGTGAGACTTTGTGATTTTTAAGAGTTTAATGGGATAAAGACTCTTGGGATTCAAATTGGAATTTCGGATGTAATTGGGATGAGAGCTAGTTGTGATAAGCTTAATATTTATTTATATTATAAGTAAGTGAATACTTATGGGATTAAATCGAATATGTATATTCGGGAAATACGGGCTAATGTTACGAAAGATATACACGATTAGCCAGATTATATTGTATATATATATATATATATATATATATATATATACATACGAGAATATTGAGACGTATATATGATATGTTTAAATATATCTGTATGTTATTGGTATATTTGTATGAAACATACCCCTCTAGTGGTATCATGGGAGTTATGCATTTTGGGTGAGGCCCCTGACTTGAGGAGCAGGGAGCGTATAGTCCCCAGGTCATAGTGTCCATTTTATATTATGTGATTTTTATCAAGAATGAGACGTGCTGGGTATGTTTCGTTCTCATTTCCGGGGAGGAACTATGATCGCTTCCCATTCGTTGTGATTTGGTTTTTTTTACCAAGTCGGTGTGATAGTCCGACCGCTGGAACTCAGGATGATGTGTGAGTAATTCCCTAGAAGATGATAACTTTTAGAGACTACATCCATTGAGTTATAGCTCTGAGGTATGGTTATTATACTTATATAGTGTGTGATATATAAGTATGGATATACTTGATGTGTATAGTATAATGTATATATATATATTGATATGAGATGTGAAACATATATATATACGGACATATTAAAGAATGGAATGCGAGATAAATTCTGGATGAGCTCGCCTTGATTATATGTTTAGATGGAACTTCGATGAGGAGATGTTTCATTACCATGATTTGAGTGAATGGGGACCTTATAGATATAATTTAAGGTATGCAGGATTTATTGTTGAGCTGTGAGTTTAAGTTTATTATTGTTTGTGCTAAGGACTTAGGGTTAGTACAAGCACTTGGTGGTGTGGCTCCTGGAAAGAATTAAGAGTTCTGACCACATTTTTGTCAATAGGAGAGATGGGATTATCTTAGTGGCATATTTGAACTAGTGGACCTCCATGACCGATAAAGTTAAGTAATAGTGTATAGGAGGGGTTCCTTGTTTGGATTTCGCTTGCGAGACGCTTCACGCACGAACCTTAATGACGTCGGGAGTGGAGAGATATTATATGATGCAAGGATGTTGGTTTTGACGATAAGTCACCTAGTGTAGAGAAAACACTATAGAGTGAGAGCCGTTTGATGACTTTATAATTATATAGAGATATAAGTGCTACGGAGAAGCACTGAAATTATTCTCTCACCGCACGTGTGTGGGTGAGTTAAGGTGAAGGAAATCGATTTGAGACGTATATCCAGGCCTTAAATAGAAGGAAAATTAAGAGGAAATACGTTTTGGGTATAATGTTCGTAGCACTTTTGTAGAGAGTAGGTGCCCGATTAGTTAGATTTTCCATTTCGTTAAGATGGAAGGATATAGTTCTAGAAGTACGTTGGTAGGTTAATGAGGTAAGATTTATAATATCCCATTAGTGTCCCTTGGACCGTTATATCTCGATGACCGACGATGCGAGGGAGTAGTGTAACGGGAGGGTTCCTTGTTTGGATTTCGCTTTGCGAGACGTCCCCCGCACGAAACCGAACAAATGTCGGAAGTCGAGAGAGGTCTTGGGCACTAGGGAAATAATTAGAATAGTACTCATATTACGTGTATTAGAAACACTTTAATCTTAAGACTACCACGAAATAAGGGCAATAAGGCACTAATATCGGAAGACTATTATGAGATAACCACAAGAAGATTGATGGGATAGTCTTGAGAAGGATTGAATTTGCAGGTATCGGGAGAATTAAATTTCGAATTATTTGGGTTAAGGGATACCCAGGTGTTAGTACTAGGCCAATGAAATAAGGCTCATTATTTAGAGTGAGTGTGATGTATCAAAACGTTTGCAATGGTGGTGCATATATGCACGGATGATAGGGGGTATGGGTACCCTGATTAGTAAATCCCAAAAATGTCCAAGATGGAAAGATGTGAAAATAAATATGCAGAATATATGCCTGAAGGGCGGCTATAAATAAGGTTAAATGGTATAGTGTATTGAATGTCGTGCGAGAATGACGATAATGCAAACATTTATGTGCAATAAGATATAACACACACGAGATGGGATTGAAAGGCTGTGGAAAGTCATTTAAAAAGGTACCTCTTAATGAAAAGGTTACCCAATTTATTGTGAGAAAGTAGAGCGGAGTCTTACTCAAATGAGTATTGAAGAGTGGCTGGCGCATGACTGTATGGTTAGCATACTCCAAGTAAAGAAGGAGTGTATGTAGTACCAAATTTCGAAAGAGTATATGAGAGTTAGTACTTTAATTATTCGGTATAGGGAATGTAACTTGGAGATTACGGAGGGATAGTAATCTGAATATTTATACAATACGTAGCGACGAGAATAAAATGCGTATGAGAAGTGTATGATTAGGCTAGGAATATGCCTATGAATCTTAATATGATGTGTGTATGCCTATTATGTAATATTATTATTAAGAGCGCTAATGGGGATTAACCTGGTGGTGCAGGATTAGTAGATATATATGTATAGGGATGATATGCCTATATGTATATATATGAATTTGTGAATATTTCTACTGTGTGAGACTAGTAGATATGGTATTAATAATAAATACTTTGTGTTAAGTGGTCTTAACAAAAGGGTGCAAGATTAGTGTAAATATATAGAGATGATAAGACTATATATATATGAGCATACGCCTTAAGATGGATGGAATATAGTGGGAGACCATTGTGTTAGGCTTTATCTAAATTTGGTTAAGCTAGGATGTAATGTATATACTGATCCTAGACTAGTGGTACGGGCTATATTTGAATTTCGAGGACAAAATTCTATTGTAAGGGAGGAAGTATGTAATACCCCGCACTTTTAAAGGTATTTAATTTGGTAATTTGAGGAATTATTATGAATAGTAATTCTGGGATTAATTAGTGAAATTAAATAAATTGAATATTATAAAGTGAATAGTAAATATTAATTTTCGAGTGTCGGATTAATATTTACATGGATTATATTTTCTCACGAGACTAGGTATATGAGTGGATTATTTTTAATTACATGTCGCAAGTTGGGTAAAGCGACAAAGGAAATATTTTAAATTGGTAAAATAAGCGTATTTACGTGTTGGGTCAAAATAGTGAATTTTACTTAAGTGACTCGGATGGATATTTCGACTTCGACATTGGGTTCGGAATGGTCGAGATAGTCAAAATAGAGTACCCGGGATAGTATTTGAGTTCCGGGCATTTTTGAACTAGTAGGGACTCGTAAATGAGTACACAAGTCATTTAACAATTGGGTATATACCCAATTTCGAATTTAAAGAGGTGGCAGCCCTCATTTCCCCCAAATATCAACCATAAGAGAGAGAGAGAGAGAGAGAGAGAGAGAGAGAAAGAAAGAAGAGAAGAAATAAGTAGAAAGAAAAGAGAAGAAAAGAAGAGATTTTCGGCCAAAATTCACAGGATTCGACTTGTGGTCGGTGGATTTAATCCACGAGGAAAGTGTTTAACTTGCTTTATGATTTAGTGTGTTAATTTATTATATTGTAGTTGGTATAAAACTAAAGATTTTTTGGTTGAAATTTCGTGGATCAAACGGGTTTTCGGAAGATTAAAACGGATATAACTCGATTAATACCCAATTTGAGAAACTTGGAATTTATTGAATCTAATTGTTGAATATGGGTTCTAGGATGATTAAAACCCTTCTATATGTGTATTTATGGTTATTTGAGGCTGGTTAATGACGAGAGGAGGAGATAAAAACCTTGGAGGTGTTTTAATGGAGGTTTGGATTTTTGGAGAAGAAGGTGAATAGTGATCAACCTCACTTCCGGACTATTTCGGACAGGAAGATAGCTGATTCAGCTCTCGATCAAAACACAAAAGTTGTAGATCTTTTTGACACGGTCGCATGGGAGCTGACCGCGTATTTTTATGATTTTTCTTCGAATTGTTATGATTTTTATAAGATGGCAGTTCCGGGGTGAAATCACCAACTCAGAAATGCACTCGGAAATTGGAAAAATAAAAGGCTAAAATTGTTTGGAGATAAATATTTGGGGTTCCTAAAAATAGTATGGGAACTTCTAAATATTTTTTTAGTAAGGCGTGTATTTTGGATTAGTTGAAAGTAAAATCCGAGATTCACCAAAATAGGGGTGTTCGTGAGGAATAATACTTAAAGAGATATTTAGGTGTGATTTGAATATTAAATAAGGGAATACGTATTGGGGTATTTTAATTGTGTGACGGATTATATTATTGTGAATGAGAATATTCGAGGCTATTGGCCATCGCTATAAGAGTTTGGAAATTATAGCCATAAAAGATTGAGAAGAGATATAAATAATATATATCGATGTTGTTGATATAATCATTGTGTGGTGAGAAAAGCTCAGAAAATAAAATATTGGGGACTCATAAAATTGATAAATGCGTAGGATATCCAAGATATAAATATACTATGTATGGGATGTATTATATGGGCTATGAGTATGCCCTTATATTATATATGTGTAAAAATCATGCCCGCGCTACTTGCTATCACGGAGGTTACTGCGCCGGGACAGTCTTATCTCGATGAGACCTTTATGGGGGATATTGACTTGTACCCTAGAACATAGGACTCCTTGGTATAGGCTATCTGATTGATAGTCATACGATTTAAGAGACGTGAGGGTATGTGTTGACCTCTTAGTGACTTAGAACTATGTTTCACCTCCATTTGTATGTGTTTTGTGTTAATACAGTTCGAGAGTGATTCCGAACTAGTATTTCCCTTAGTTTGTGTGATACGGGGACTTGATAGCAGAGTATGCCAGCACCATAGATCTTATGTGGGGTGTCATTAGTATATATATATTATACGTGTGACTAATATATATACGTATATTTATATGGGAACTTTTTAGTGTGCGTATAAGTAGATAAGTAAGAAATAAATGCTTCAACTTTATTATAAGTGTACGGGAACTTTATAACGGTACAAGGGGTTTCTTAATTAGGGTGCAATAGTGTTATATATTGATATATAAATTGATGTGTACGCATAAAGAGAATAATGTGTGTATACCGAAATCTTGTTTGGTGTCCTATATGGATAACTAATATACTTGTTGCGAATAGTATATTATATATATATGAGATGAGATATCATATAACCTAACCATGTATAAAAAGGAGAAGAATGAATAAAGTGATAAACTCCTTCCGGTAGATTTATATCCGGATTTATATGAATATGGATCATAGGTTCTAATGAGAACTATTAATAAATACGGGATGGTATGTACTGAAGGCCTAATGGATCCTGATGATCAACATTGTCACGTAGTAGTGTATCGGGGGGTTCCTTATTTGGATTTCTCTTCGTGAGACACCCCACGCACGAAGGTAACATAATGTTGGGAATGGGGATAAGTTTAGTCCTTAGTACTCGAATTGATGAGGATTATTAGAAGATGGGTAATTACATTAGTTAGGTAGGGTAGCTTAACTAGGTTGTTTAAAAAGGTATGCGATAGTTCTACACTATTAGAAGAGGGGTGAGGTGTATCTCATGTGAGAGCGATACCAGTTTAAATATGAGAAATAACATATTTTTAAAATATGGATTTTAAGCACTTGCTAAAATATTTTCAAAACTCGGGCTCTGACCCGTTTCTCTATTTTACCCTTTTGCTATATCTATATATATATATAAGTGTCTAGACACAGGGATGCCTGGATGATGATTCTTTCGAGTCAGACGTTTGCTGCAGCAATTGTGGATGGAAGCATGTTTATATTAGACGCTTCTATCATTGAGATCTAGATAGGGGGTATTGTAGCAACATTCGGACTTATGGCCCAACTGTACTCATTTATTCTTTTATCGCCTTTTAGTGCGGCATTCGATTTGGTTGTATTATTGTACCGAGTGTTCGGTTATTTTATTTTATTTTGTTTCAGTTGCTGCATATAAACTGTTGTAATTGTTTTATTTGAATGGGTTGGTTAAAAAGATTAGTTAATTAAAAATTTGACACCAGCCTAATAGGATATTAGTAATAAAATTATTTTCGACAGTGATGCTAAGAATGAACCATATGAGACTCCTGTTTTAATTTGATATAGAAGTGATCGCCCGATATTTTATTAGGCGAGGTGTCACAACCTTGCTGAGGCATCTATTCAAGAAAGGTCCTCGGCGAGTATGGGCTAATGGTTATGATCGGGGTTGGACAGATTCCCCAATGAAGTTGGGGGAGGATGAAGAGTTATCCTTTATCAAGGGATGGTTGAGTACTCTTACAGAGTTGCAGGTACCCAGGAACTCTATCCTCTGGTACTGTCATGAGATATCCCCCTCAACTTTGATGCCGAACCCATTCAGGAGGGATGATCAGTGGGTTCCCATAGATGCTATCCCTAGGCAACTATTAGAACCAGGTTCAAATGAAGTAGAGGAGGAATTATCTCCTCACCTAGATGATGTCTGAAGAGCGCAAGAAGCTGATTATCTTTCTCGTAGGCCTAATCCTCATTAGGATTTATTTTATTCAGCACATGTAACTCTTTGTATATGTAATGATGTAATAAAATAGTTATGTTTTGGGAGATTTGCCGACTAAACATGTGTTCTGTATTTTTTACTTCATCGATGTGTTGTTCGAATATCTTGGGATCTTCTTAGCCGACTAGATCTGAGTTGTTTTTTCGAATAAGTATCCCCCCAGTCCAGTATGCTTACAGGATACCATTCTACCTCACTTTACCTTTTAGGTTATGTCGTCACACTTCCTTAGGCCTAAGTGTGGCAATGACGATGACACACCTGGTGTTGGGTGTTTTATTCGAGCAGGGTTTTTGAGCCAAACATTGTTGGCGACCAACCTGGGTTGGCCGTGTTGTCTAAGGGTAGGGCTTTATATATTTCCAGAGGCAATGATAAGAGGTTGTTCGTGTTTAATGATGAAAAGCTGAGGAGGGCGATACCCTGATTTTATATGTTAAGAGGAGATCCTGTGACTTGGAAAAGGTGCGTGAATTATAATGTAATTAAAAAGCAACACTTCATAGAATGCTACTGTCAAACAAATTTTTATTAATCATTAACGAATTGAAAATTTTGACACTGGGTTAAAAAAGATCAAAGAAAAACTATAAGTATAATTTCTTCAAATTGGATGCATTCCAAGATCTAAGTATTTCCCTGCCCTACAGCGTTTGTAAGTGGTAGGCTCCTTATAGGTCGTCTCTTATCACCTTAAATGGTCCCTCCTAATTTGGCCCAAGCTTGTCATCTGATAGTTTTACTGTGCTGCGAAGAACTTTTCTTAGTACGTAGTCCCCAATTTGGATTGCTCTTGGATTTAAATTCTTGTTGTAGTGCTTTGCTAGCTGTTGGTGATAACCTGCTAGTTTCACTAGAGCCAACTCTCTTCGTTCCTCATCTAGGCCAAGTTCAGCGAGCAATGTTACATCGTTCTGGCCTTGGTCGACTAGGGTGGACCTCATGGTGGAGAGGCCAGCTTCCAAGGGGATGATTGCCTCCATACCATATGTCAGTGCGAATGGTGTTTCCCCGATTGCTGGTAGCGGGGTAATGCGATAAGTCCATAGGATGTGGGGTAGTTCGCTCATCTATGCCCCTTTGGCTCACTCCAATCGCTTCTTCAGTCCATCAATCACTATTTTATTGGAAACTTCAGCTTGTCTGTTGCTCTGAGGGTATGCCACCGAGCTGTAATGGTGCCTGATCCCGTGGTCGTTACAGAAAGCTTAGAAGAGGCCACTTTTGAACTGGGTTCGATTGTCAGTGATGATGGTCCTGGGGATCTTGAAATGGGTGATAATGTTCTTCCATATAAATGTTATCATATCCGCATCTCTGATGTTTTCCAGCAACTCTGCCTCTATCCATTTGGTGAAGTAGTCTGTCGTGACCAAAAAATAATTGCGATTACTGGTTGTAATAGGAAGAGGGCCTACGATGTCCATTCCCCATTGGGTGAAAGGCCATGGGTTGGTAAGTGACTTTAGGTCGCTGCTGGTTGGTGAACCATAGGAGCGTGAAGTTGACATTTTTTGCACTTGAGAGCATATATCCCATAATCCTTCGGCATGTACGGCCACCAGTAGCCTTCCTTCATTGCTCAAAAAGCTAGCGACTTACCCCCAATATGACTCCCACAGATTCCCTCATGGAGCTCGTACATAACTTACTCGACGTCCTTTGGGTGAACCCATTGGAGGTAAGGACCAGTGAAAGACCTCTTATACAGTTTGCCCTCAGGAGATAAGTAAAAGTGAGCATATTTGACTCTTATCTGATGAGCGGTGTTCTTATCGTCTGGTTGGGCACTATCTTTCAAATAATCCCTTAAGGGATCCATCCGAATAGGGGCTGATTCAATATGGAGAACATGACCTATGTTTGGAAGTTTGTCAATCTGGTTAATACTTGGCTGGGTGAGGAAGTCGATCGGAATTGTTCTCTTCAAGTCATAATTAATCGTTGAGCTCAAGGACGCTAGGGCGTCAGCATGGTTGTTCTATCCTCTGGGAAACTGTTGGACGCTGACCTGTTCAAAGTTAGCCATTAATTTCTTCGTTGCAGCGAGGTAGGCAGCCATTATCTCATCCCTAGCGTTGAAGTCACCACTTATCTCGTTGAAGACTAATTGTGAGTCGCCGAACACTTAGAGATGCTTTGCCCCTAGCTCTTTTGCCTTCTATAGGCCCGCTATCAGTGCTTCATACTCTTCTTCATTGTTCGAGGCTTCAAATCCAAGCCTGATTCCTTGCTCTAGGATTGCATCTTCAGGGGTACTCAACACGATGCTTATTTCTACCCCTTTGGAATTAGAGGCTCCGTCAACGAATAGTCGCCAAATACCTTTTGCCGAAGGGTTTTCCCTTTGAACAATAGGTTGAAGTTGGTCACAAGGATGTTCTCCTATAAATTCTACGATGAAGTTGGTGAGGAATTGTCCCTTGATTGCATTCTTTGGCTGAAATTAGATGTCCAATCGTCCGAGCTCAACTGACCACTTTGATAGTCTGTCGGACATATCTACTTTTCGCAGGACTGCTTTAAGGGGGTGAGATGTAAGGATGGTGATGGAGTGAGCTTCAAATTAATGTTTCAATTTCCTCGAGGCTACCACTAGCGCAAATGCAAGCTTTTCTAGTGGTAGATATAGTTGTTTGGCGTCCAAGAGAGTTTTGCTTGCGTAATAGATTGGGTGCTGGATCCCTGTTCTTTCGCATACTAGTGCAGAACTCACAGCATGACTGGAAATTGGGAGGTACAAGTATAGAGAGTCATTCTCTTGAAGTATTACGAGAAAGGGTGGTGTGGTGAGGTAAGATTTGAGCTCCTCTAATGCCCTCGAGCAATACTCGTTTCACTCCACATTTTTTCTTTTCTTTAATAACTGGAAAAATAGCTGGCACCTTTCGAATGACTTCGAGATGAACCGATTTAGGGAGACGGGCATTCCCGTGAGCTTCTGCATATATCTTATCATATAGGGGGGTTGCACCCTATTAATGGCATCAATATGGTCCGGGTTTTCCTCAATGCCTCTCTCTCTAACCAAGTACCCGAGAAATTTTCCTGACTGGACACCGAAGGAACACTTGCGTTAAGCTTCATTCGGTATTTCCTGAGGATTTTGAAGGTCCTTGATAGGTCCAAGAGGTGGTCTTCTTTAAGCCTGCTCTTAACAAGCATATCATCAATGTAGACCTCCATGATGCTTCCCATTTTGTCTTTGAATATTTTGGTGACCAACCGCTAGTAGGTTGCTCCCGTATTTTTGAGCCCAAAAGGCATGACCTTGTAACAATACACCCCAACGGTGGTGATGAATGCTGTCTTGTCTTGATATGTCTCATGTAGAGGGATTTGGTGATACCCGAAGTACGCATCTAGGAAACTCATTCTTTCATGAGCTACTGTGGCGTCCACCAGCTAGTCAATTTTTGGGAGAGGAAAACTATCTTTAAGGCATGCTCTGTTAAGGTCGGTAAAGTCAATGCAGACTCTCCATTTTCTATTTCCTTTAGGGACCACTACTGGGTTAGTCAACCACTTAGGGAATTGAACTTCCCGTATGGATAATGTATCCAATAACTTTTCCACTTCCTTCTCCACAGCCTTGGCCTTCTTGGGTGCAGTTCGCCGTGCCTTTTGTGCGATCAGATTGAAAGTTGGTTCAATGTGCAGATGATGATTAACCACACTGGGATCAATGCCAGGCCGCTCATAGGATTACCATGTGAAAATGTCTAAGTTATTCTATAAAAGTACTGTCAATTCGTTCTTCTCTCAATCTGTGAG
Organism: Sambucus nigra; assembly: GCA_949130495.1. Taxonomy (NCBI): domain Eukaryota; kingdom Viridiplantae; phylum Streptophyta; class Magnoliopsida; order Dipsacales; family Adoxaceae; genus Sambucus; species Sambucus nigra. The sequence continues at coordinate 553,941,722 of OX422210.1, read as the reverse complement.
AGAGGCTCCAATCAAGAACACCCTATACTTCTTGTTACCGCCGACCACGACTTCCTTCAGGTTCTCAATGACCTGATCAGAGGGGAGTAGCCTGGTATCCTCCACTCCAGGTCTTATATATTTTAGCTTCTATTTGGAAGGTATCAGACCTTCCTGCTCTTCAACCTTCTCTTTGGCTTTATCGACCTTCTTCTCCGATTTGGGGTGGATGGATGCTATAAAGCACTTTCTCGCCATTGCCTGATCTCCATGGATCTCCATCACTCCTCGCTCAGTCACATATTTGAGTTTTTGATGGTAGGTAGAGGGGACGACCTTCATCGCATGTAGCCACCCTCTACCAAGTATGGCCTTGTAGGGTGAGTCAATGTCGACCACTAGAAATTTAATCATCTTAGAGACACTTCCTGCCCTTACTGGTAGTATAATCTTTCCCAAAGGGATGGTCACTTTTCTAGTGAAGCCAACTAGAGGGACGATAGCTTCCTTTAAGTCGGCAATGCTTACCTTTAACTTTCTGAATAGGTCTAGATACATTACGTCAGATGAACTTCCTTGGTCGACGAGAAACTTGTCGACATCGTATTTAGTTATCCTGAGTGTAATGATTAAGGCATCATGATGTGGGATCCTTACTCCCTCTAGGTCTTCATCCGTGAACATAATGTGCTTACTGTAGTCGACGTCATCTGCTCGCTGACGCTTTTTTGCCTGTATTTTAGCTGGATCGATTTGAAAAGCTTACATTACTGCCGTAAGCTTTTTGACTTCCATCCGAGCTGTGTTCCTTTGAATCTGCATTAGGTCGGACGCCCTATGAATTATAGCAAACTCATGGTCGATATCCTCCTCGAGCACATTATCAGGTCTCCGATCTCCATTGGCAGCTACCTTATCTACCTTTTTCTCTACAAACTCATTCAAATGTCCATCTTGGGTTAACTCTTTAAGGTGAGACTTGAGAGCTTTGCAATGCTAGGTTTTGTGCCTGCCCTCCTTGTGGAATACACATCTCAGTGCGTTGTTTCTCTTCGAGGGATCTCCACCCATCTTTCTAGGCCATTTAATGAATGGTTCGTCCTTGATCTTTGACAGAATCTTGTAGATTGGTTCTTTAAAAACTGTGTTCATTGCTTGAAATGCCTTCGGGGAGTCACTCTTATTCCCATTCATAGGGCCGCTCCTGCCCCCATTATTACTTCCTTTCTTTTGATTCTCATCTTTATCCCCTCCCTTACCGGTGAACTTGGTGCGACCATTCTCACCTGCATTGAGATGGGTCACATCTTCAACTTTGGTGTATTTTTCAATACGGGCCATTAAGTCGTCGATGGTTGTGGCCTCCTTCTTAGTGAGGGATTGGTGCAAGAGGCAGGAGATAGGTAAACCAATATTAAATAATGACACAATGACCTTCTCTGAGTAGTCCTCGACCTTATTGAATAGCTCCCAATATCTCTTCGCGTAGTCTCTGAGGCTCTCCTAGGGCATTTTCTTCATTGTCAAAAAAGCATCCATTCTCTTTGGATGAGAGCTGCTGGTAATGAAGAGAGCTGTGAAGAGCTATGTAGGGGCTCGAAGCTTATGATAGATCTGTGAGGGATTTTCTCAAACCACTTCTGGGCCACGTTATATAAGCTCGATGGAAAGATTTAGCACATCAGTGCGTCTTTATGGTTCCAGAGGGTCATGGCTTGCCTGTACTGTCTAACATGGTCGATAGGATCAGTCATTCCATCGTAGATCTTGAACCTGGGCATCATGAACTTTTTGGGGGCTTCTTCTTCTTCTTCTTCTATATCCCTTGAGAAAAGGGATTTTATCTGGGTCCTGAAAGCTTGCCTGGATAGCTCTCTAGTCGATCTGGCACCCCGATGTGCTCGGTGTTGGTTCATTTCTCTTCGGACCAAATTTCGTATGTCATCATTTCCTCGACCTGGGCTCCTATAATGACGAACTGGTTGTTGTTGATTGGGTAAGTCATCGTCTAACCTGTGTTCCTAAAATCTTTGAGATCCACGTCTTGGGCTCCTTCCTCGTCTGCAAGATTTGCTCGCCTGAGGGCTGGGAGTGCGATATTGATGTTGTCTTGTGCTACGATGGAGTTATCTCTCTATATTCTCTAGTCTTCTCTTGAGATGAGAGTTCTCAGATTCTTACTTGCGAGTGGCGTCCTCTTGATTTTGGAGCCTGACCTCATAGGCATCGATTATCCTAGAGACCTGTGTGGGCCTGGCTGGTCCTTGACTTTCCTCTAAAGCTTATCGTTCTGGGCGAGCCCTAGGATTTTAACCTCGAACTTCAGATTCGATTCTGCGAGGAGCAGGTTTCTATTGAATATCCCCTGCTTGAAGGGCATTGCTACTGTGACCAAACATTCCAAATTCTTATTAGTGAAGGTTTTTCTTAAAGGAAAACAAACGCTTCCCACAAACAGCGCCAATTATGGTGACAATTAAACTCAACACAAAATAATAAGAAAAAGCAATCACCAGAATAAATAAAGAACTCAAAATGACTACAATCACACACAACACAGGATATACGTGGTTCGGTAAGAAGGCCTACGTCCACGGTGGTGCTCTCTGTATTTTATTTCTATTTACTATAGGGGCGTGTTTACAATTGCATACATTTTGCCCCGAGCGGGGGGTTTAATTTATACATCTTATTTTTGGAGAGTTAGGGTGTGGGACTCCTCCACATTAACCCATAATACCTAGAATATCTCTTGAGATATTTTCGGAGTTGAATGGATCATAACCGTATTAGTTAAAGAGCGAGACCTTTAGACTTTGGGCCCGACCTAATTGGGCTACTCATCTGGGTTGGACTAACTAATAGAGGTACCCAAACCATTCTATAAAAAAATATCATTGATGTTCAAGACCAAGATAAGATTTTGCATTCCCAAAAGCAAAAACTCATAAACAATCTCCACCAAAAAAGATTGGTTTTGGACCCTGAGTGTGGATTAAAATTTAAAAATCGAGTATCTGTTCCTTTCATCACCTCATTACGAGAAAAAATCCTATAGGAAGCTCACCATTCTAAATTCATGATTCAACCTGGAAGCACCAAGATTTATCAAGACCTCAAGCAATATTATTGGTGGCCTGATATGAAAAAAGATATTGTACTCTTAATAGAAAAGTGTCTAACTTGCCAACAAGTGAGGATTGAACATCAACACGCTAGATATTTACTCCAACCAATCCCCATCCCGAAATGAAAATGGGATCATATAACCATGGACTTTATTAGTGGACTGCCACGAACTTCTCAAAAATACAATACGATACGGGTTATCATCGATGGTCTTACAAATTCCACCCATTTTGTACTAACCTAATCCAGTGATTCCTTCCAACGATTAAGTGAAATCTACATCAAGGAAATTGTGAGACTTCATGGAGTACTAATTTCTATTGTGTTTTATCAAGACCCCAGATTTATTAGAAAACTTTAACAAGCTTTACAAACCTCCTTAGGAACCAAATTCTACATAAGCATTGCTTTTCATCCTCAAACTAATGGATAATACGAACATGTAATTTCAACTCTAAAAGATATGTTACGAGCCTGCACATTAGACTTTCCCGGCTCATGGAATAATCATATTGTCTTAATCGAATTCTCTAATAATAATAGTTATCAGACTAGCGTTTAAACCACTCCCTATGAAGCCCTGTATGGATGACCCTGCAGTTTGCCCTTATGCTGGAATGAAATAAGAATAAAAACACACACTTGGACCTGATATCATCATTTAAACCATAGAAAAGTTATGCCTTATTCGATAAAGATTACATATAGTCCAGAGTCAACAAAAGAGTTACGCCGACACTCATCGAAAGCCCCTAGAATTCAAAGTGAATGATCAAGTGTTCTTACGAGTATCTCTATGAAAAGGGATAATTTGATTTGGAAAATGAGAAGAATTAGCATCTCGATACGCTAGTCCCTTTCGAATCATTAAATATATTAAATCAGCAACATATCGTCTAGAATTACCTACCGAACTATCCAATCTCCATGTTGTGTTTCATGTTTCACAGTTATGTAGATACATCTGCTACCCAAGTCAATCATTACCTGGAAGAATATGATAATTGAATCCAACCACGAGATTAAAGAAATCCCTATTTAGATTCTCGATCAATAAGAAAATATTCTTCGACCTAAAACTATAACATTAGTCAAAGTTCTTTGACGACACCACATAACTAAAGAGACAACATGGGAAATAGAGGACATTATGAGATAGATATATCCCACTTTTTCCAGGTAATTTCGTGGACAAATTTTTTTTAGGTGGAAAGAATGTAACAACCCACTCTAAACAATCCTTAAACATGACTTTATTCCCTTGAATAGATAAAAATTCTAAATAAACCTTAGACGTGTACCAAATTACCGAAATGCCCCTTAAGGAAAATTAAAGATAACCTACAGTTTCCTACATTAATTGAACCCCAACTTGCACTCAAAGTTTAATGAAATTACTTATATTTTGTAGGAATATTAAGAACCGATCCATTAGGTTTGAATAAATTGCACATAAGCCCCTAAACTTTTATAAAAAAAATTTAAAATCCTTAAAACTTATTAAAAAACTATTCAAGGACCAAAACAAAAACTCAAACTTATTCAACCTTTCTCCTGATAATATGGCACCAGTTGGACAGACAACATGTCTTGTACCATGTGGGATAATCATGATACCCATTTTAGAAAACCTTGGTGAAAACTTGTGCAATTCAGCCCCATCTTCAACTCCAAACTTACCAATCAACTCATCTCCACAAATCGAATAAATACACTATTTTACCTCATAAAAAGCATCCCAGCTGAGAGCTATTTCAAAGTAAAAATTTGAGAGTTTGTGAATTTCTATTATTTTATACACCAATGATTATTTCTTCAATTTGGTTATGTTTATGCGCGCGAGCACACACACACACACACACAAATATATATATATATATATATATATATATATATATATATATATATATATATATATAGAGAGAGAGAGAGAGAGAGAGAGAGAAAGAGACTAAAATTATGATTTTTCACGTGGATGTTAACGTATGTATGCACTGAAATGGATCAAAAACCAGAAAACTCGATTAAAACTTGATCTTTAATGGTGGATTCCACTTACTTAGCTTTAAACTAGTCTCAAAGAGAGGTAAGTTGAGGTTGTGTTCTCAGGAACCTAGGTGCAAAATTTAATTGGATCAAAATTGGGTTTTTATACCCCAAATCGAAGCTTGAAGTTTTTGAGCCTGGAATTTTTAGAAAACGAATTCCAAAGTTTTACTGCACTAAAATTCCTCAAACTAGGCTTATTAATTCTTCATTATTTTTTATATAGAAATTACTCATATAGTGTCAGAACAGGAATCATAGCTTTCAATTACTTATATTTAGTAAAAATTTCACCATTTTTACAAAAATCCAACAACTCAATTTAGCCCACCAAAATTCTTGAAACTAATATGCTTGGATTTCTCTTTAAAAACTTGGCAACTTTCATTCAGGAATCAACTCAAGAGGATTTCTAAAATGTTTTAAAATTGAGGTCAAAGTTTTAAAACCCTAAAGCCAAACTGTCGAAGGTTGAAGATGAGTGGATTACACGGGAGGGAGTGGAAGTCAAACCAGGCATGTGATTAGTTTGACTCAGCACTTGAGGGCGCATCTCCCATTAGAAAATCTTGATTTTTTTTTTCAAAAATTTTGTTTTTTTAATTCTGAACAAAATAGTTTATTACATCACCCGATTTGGATCCCTAGAAGGCATTTTCTTAAGAAAATTATTTTTAAGTTTAAAATTTTAAGCTTTAGTTTACGCATAACCCCCTGACTATTTTTCAAGTATTCCAGAATGACACCAAACTCATTCCACAATTTATTTAGCGTAAATAAAACAAATTTGTCTTCTATCACTAAGTTCAAATCCAAATAGAAATGTAGAAAACATTCATTGTAAAAAACTTTAAAAATTATAATTATAACCCTCCTAGTTAATTTTACACTGCAATTAATTTCAGTTTGGTATCTTACTACGTCACATAAGAATTATATTAGGCATTTATGGCCTACTTACAATCTCTATGATTTCAAACTTCCCACTCAACCCTGTTAATTAGACGTACAAACCCAAAATCCATAGAAAATTTCAAAGTATGTGATTTTAATTTCAGTATTAGAATTGAGCTTATGTTTTTCACAATTACGATAGTTATATCACTCTGTGAAAATGTTGAACTCATATTTCAAATACGAACTCATTTATGTGGTTCATATTTATTCAGTATATTGATTCTCTCGATATTTCAGGGATTAAACACTGATATACTACGATAATTCTAATTGGTTTGTAGGACTCCGATGTTGAGTGCTTAATTTTTATTTACTACATAGGTATGAGTGCCAACCTAGTTATCTAAGACAAACCTTTATTAGTTTTATTATTCCCCGATATTTTAGGATTGACTATCAAAGTATATATAATGTTTTGGACGATATTGTAATGGTATGTCTATGCAATTGAAGCCTCTATAACTTACAATGTATGGGTTATCTTATTATAGTCTGACTCTTAATTTGTTACATTCCACCATATCATTCATTTACATATCATTAAATGCGACTATATTCCTAGTAGTTTTATGATATTTCAATTGCCACCAAATTTTGTAACATACATATAGAATCCAATTACTCTCAAACAACACATTTTTGTCTCGTACCTTGTATGGAAATAAAGAAAATATCTACTTGGCATGTCTGCTTATTTGATTTCCTTCCAAATGGGCGACGAACCTAAAGAAGATGAGATATTCCTACATGCCAGGACTTTTATTCTATTTTAACTCGAAAAAATCATTTGGGTCACGTACATATGGGTGGTAGCAGACAAAGATGGTAGTCCCATTGGAATATGTACACTACGCCTTATCAGCTATTATGACTCCAAAATGTTTTTTACTAGTTTTACCTTCTATGTGGTATTTATGAATAAATTACGTATTTTCATTTATTTTAGGCTCAGTTATATTATAAGATGTTAGGCATCTCCCTAATAAAAACGTTTTAAATTTTCGTTGCCTTTAATTTATTTGTTATATTTATTTTATTCTTTACTTAACAACTATACACATAGAACGACACAAGATGTCTATAGTAACATAATTATAAACTAACGGCTTGTCAATAGACCCCACTTTTATTACATGTTTTGAAAAAAAATTAATAGACATATAATAAAAAAAACACAATTTTTTTAGAAAAACTTTGAAAACGTCCAAAAATAAGAAAATTTTTAAATATATTAAGAAAGAATTATGGATTTTAAACCGTATGCTATTTAGTGTGACACCCCACCTAATAAAATACCGGGTAGTCAATCCTATACCAAATTAAAATAGGAGTCTCATATGGTTCATTCTTAGCATCACTATCGAAAACCAAATTAATTACTAATAACCTATTAGGCTGGCGTCAAAATTTTATTTAACTAATCTTTTTATCCAAACCAACCAAGTAAAACATTCACAGAGTTTATACATACAAAAACTGAAATGAAATAAAATAACCGAACATTCAATTTAACATAATACAACCAAATCGAATAGCCGTAAATCAAAATGCGGTAAAAGAATAAAAGACTACAGTTTGGGCAATCGGCCCGAATGTTTCTACAATACCTCCTATCTATATCTCAAGGATAAAAGTGTCTACAATAAACCTACATGCATCCACAGCTGCTGCAGCAAACGTCAGACTTGAAAGAATCATCATCTAGGCATTCCTGTGTCCGGACACCTAATATATATATATATATATATATATATATATATATATATATATATATATATATATATATGAGCCTGAGTTTTGAAAATATTTTAGCGAGTGCATAAATGCCATATTTTTAGAATATGATATCTCTCATATTTAAATTGGTATCGCACTCTCATAAGATACCCATCACCCCTCTTCTAATAGTGCACACCTATCGCATACCTTGTAAACAACCAAGTTAAGCTACCATGCGTAACTAATCAATCTCACCCATCTTCTACAAGTCCTCATAAACCCGAGTACTAAGGACTAAACTTTTCCCCATTCCCAACAGTGCGCTACGTTTCGTGCGTGGGGTGTCTCACGAAGCGAAATCCACACAAGGACCCCCCCGATACACTACTACCTGGAAATGTTGATCGTAGAGATTAATTAGGCACTCAGCACATAACGCATATATATATATATATATATATACATAGTTCTCACTAGAACCTATGATTCGTGTTCACATAAATCCGGATATAAATCTATAGGAAGGGGAGTACACCTTATCATTCTTTCCATTCTTATATATGTTTACTTTATATGATATCTCATATTCATATACAAGCAATATACTATACCCAACCAGTATATAATTATACTTATCACAATCATAAGTATAATAACCATCCCTCTGAGCTATAACTCGAGGATGCAGTCTCATAGTGCCAATCTGAATCTGGGTTTACTCACTTAACTACGGTACTAAAACAGACTCACTCATGGTCAAGGTAAAAAAATAAACAACGGTGGAGGCAGTCATGTTCCCTCTATATGTGGAATACACACATCGCACTCGTACACGAGACTATATGACCTGGGGATATACTCTCCTTGTTCCTCAAGCCAGGGGATTCATCCACATCACGCAACCTCCCCGAATCTCACTAGAGAAAATATATAATCTGGTTATTCCAACCCTAAGCTCGGGAAATCCTGTGGAACCAACCTCTAAGATATAAATATACCAATCACACACAGATATATACGTATTTTCGCATCATTTTATATATACTGTAACAACGTCGTATATATAGTCTATATCACTTCTCAATACATATGTTATAATTGCCAAACTCTCATAGGGATAAACAATAGCCTCGAATGTTCCCATTCATAATAGTATCTAAGTATTCACACACTTACAATACTAATACTTATAAGTATTCTGTTACTTAATAAATAACTCGCACCTTAATCACTTTAAGGATTTAGATATAATCCCGGATATATCGATTTGTAATAATGAAATAAGTATACTCTCAACTTATTTTAGTCCCATAGGTATCGCATCACCTATAATAATAGTCATCAACCGACACCGGATAGCCGCTCATGCATCTCTAGTCCTTATCCTAAATTCCATTATACTCACTTCTTAGGATTTACCTAATTATAATCAGCCCATATTTATCCTAACCGCATAAATATACATACATACGCTTGCCGAATAATTTTCTCAAATGTCTCTCGTCCTAAACATTCGTTAGGTACGCCCCCCAAATTGTACCCTTAATAAACCGAAGGTTAGTATGCAACTCCTTAAGTCCTTTAGGTCATAACCATCTATAATACACTAATTTAGAAGCCCCCTAAGTTTTAAACCCAAAGAGAAAAAGGAATAAAAAAATCCAATTCTTGGGTAGAAAATAGAGTACCGGTCGACCGGTCCCTGACCCCTGGTCGACCTCGATATGGTAATTTGCCTAGCGAGCCAACCAGTAGCCTTTTTTACTTTGACCCGATCGACCGACCATAGGGCCGCAATCAACCTGTCACACCAGATAGGTCGGCCAACTCTCCATATCTTACAAAACCTAAATCTCCAAAACACCAATTATCGACCCAACCTCCATTTTTATGGTTTCTAATCTCAACCAACAACACTAAAATCACTTAAACAGTGATTCATATCCATCACATTAATTAATTGGGGGATTAAACCAATTTTCTTAGATTTAAACCATAAAACCATTTAAGACCTAATTTTATCATTTCTCCCATTTCTAACCATTTCTACACTCCATTATCATGGGTTTAACAGTAGAAATCATTGAGAGTTTACAATACATCAAATTGTAAACTTAAACTTAAATTTTCCAAAGTTATTTTAAGGGTTTTAACCTAAATTATATGGTTTACCAACTATAATATGAGATACACACACTATATAAAATAAAGCAAGTAAACACTTGCCTTGTGGATGAAATCCGACGACCTTGAGTCAAATCCCGTGGAGTTTGGCCCGAAAATCCCCTTCTCACGTCCTTCTTCATACTCCAATTCTAAGCATAACTTCTTGTGGTTTTAAAGTCATCTATTGACTACTTCAATCGGATGAACTGTGCTGTTAAATCCTGGGGATAGTTATCTGAGTCTCGAAGCACACTGATTAATGTGTGGGTGATATTTCGGTCTTAGGACTGTGTGTCTAATACACACCTCATCATCCATATAAGTCGTTCCAATTTATTATCTTTTTGGTTTTCCCGTATACGCACATAACACTAGTATGCATGACCATTACTTTGATGTTAAAATATCCAATGAATAAAAATAAACATAGAGCGACTTGAAAATATTCTAGACATGAATACGTTTATTCATTGTGTTTTTTGATCCCTTTAGTTTACATTATTTCCTTAGTTTTTCATTGTCCCGTGTTTTTAAGTATATATATAGTTTCATTTATGTTTTATCTACTTCAAAGGTAATCACAATATATGGTGCGAGACCATTTATGAAAAATTGTACTATTGTTTTGTTTATAAATAACATGATTTCGTTCACACATGGTATTTGTTTTAAGAAAATACTATGTTATACTTACAGAGATCGTTCTTGCATATTAAGATGGAAAATTTTATTGGAATTTTTTTTTCCAAAACCTTACACAAATGAATAGAATCACTCTTTAAGGGTAAACATGTTTTTAATAAAAAAATTCTATAAAGAAAATTTGCCATATATAATTGAAGCCTCAAAAACCCTTAGCCCAATTTAGTACCTAACTCTTGTACAATATATTGAATATAAGCAACCCAAGTTAGGGGTGAAAATGACACGACACGAAATTGGCACGAATTGGACACAACTTATCGTGTTCATGTAGTTTATGTGTCAATTTTTGGGACTTAATATTGGGTCGTGTCGTCTTCATGTATGATTTTGACACAAAATTAACCCAACATTGACAAGAGTAGATGCAATTTTATACTAAAAGAGACCCAATTTAGATCCAATTTAAAACCCATTCTGACCCTATTAAGATTTTAGTTATTCATTCCATCTCATTTTTCATGTGAACATTAATAATTTTATATCACGGGCCATTGCTGTCATAAATTAAAATTGATAAATAATAGGAGATAAGAGTTTATTCACTCCCCCAAATTTATTTACAACAATGAGAAATGATACCTTTCGTACGAAAGTAAGTTTGAGATCTTAAATTCACATTTCTTTATTTAAGTAGTTTCTAGGATGGAACATGTTAAAGTGGATACCAGATCACATGCATCATCTCTATAGAGATGTAGTATGTAGCTGTCAATCATATGGATCCAATCTATGAATCACCATTCTACAAAGGATGTGTAGGAGAGTTTCATACCCAGTTTGGGCAACAGATACACAAACTAGCCATAAACTTAAACGGGATACTCATTATCAGCCCTAAAAACCAAATCACTTTACACATATATATATACACACATACCCTCCATTATCTTTATCTCTTTGTGCAAGAGTATCAAATATAGAGAGAAATACTTTTTAGTGTGGTGAAATACTTTTTAGTGTGGTCAAATTTAGAGAGAAATACTTTGTGCAAGACTATCGAACTAAGGCCTCTTGTGTTTTATTATTGGTAGAAATTTCACTACTTAGTTTTCTTAATCTTGGTAAGTCTTATTCATTGTTGGATTTAGAGTGATATCCTCTATAATCGAATAAAGTGAAAAAAAAAATTAACGCGCATTTCACTTGCACCCAAGTGAAAAACAACTCTGAAATACAACCTCTTTCTTTGTTTCTATAACGCATCCTTAATGTTCTCTTTTGGAAAGTCTTTAGCCACAATTATTTACTACCACCAAATGGCGAGATTATTTTTATTGGGTAAAAGTGACATATTTTTCAACATGCATTGCATATTCACCCAATTAAAAAACACTTTATCCTAGATAAAAATGTATTTTCATTTTCTAATCTCGGTGTAGTCTTTTATTGTGGCCTTATTTTTATCTGGTGATTAACGTACTTGAAGTAGGAGAAACATAATGAATATTTTACAAAGGATGATGAAGGAGTTTTCTGCAATGTTAAACATGCCCGATAAATAGGAATTTTCATGTCTCAAAATCAGATAGGAGTGTTCACGGTCCAGTCTGATTTTCAGGTTTTTTTTTACCGGACTGATTTGGTCGGTCCTCTAAAAACATCCATAAATACCAGGCCGATAATATCAGTTAACCGAACCTAGTTGGTCCATTTTTTACACGATCGGTCCGGTCTAACCCTTCAATCCTCACATTAATAAATTACTTTATTTATGAAAATAAAAATATACCTCAATCTATTTGTTCCAAACAATTATAACTAAAAATTATCAAAATTTACAATTAAAACAAACTTACTATTGAATTAAAACAAACCTACTAATGAATCTCCTCATTACAAAGGTTATGTAACAGAGTTTCATAGTCAGTACGAGCAAGAGATACATATTGAAGCTTTTTGAGAAGACGACGAAGGATTTTTCTCTAGTAGTATACATGTCCAATGAAGTGTAATTACCACATGTCTCAAAATGAAAGTGGGGACCTATTCTCTTTTATATACAACAATGAACCAGTCCAGGCAGTGGGAAAGGTTGTCACTATTGCTAATTCGACTGCCATCCTTTTTTACAAGAAGTTCTCTTTAATATATTTAAAGACACGAGGACATGAACTCGGGTTTAAATAATTTTTAAATAACATTCTTGTGATCATGGTATTTAGAAGGCACCGTTTGGTTAAAATATGTTTCTCGTGGATGGAGCTGAAATACATTTCAACTATTCTGAGTTAAAACACATTTTACCTCTACATTGGTGACGTATGTGTCCCCATGAACTAAATGGGACATAACAGTATTGACAGCATATCAAAGATCTACTATCAATGAAAAAGATAAAAGAGGGGTTCGGGTTTCATATTAACATAAATTAGAAAACAATACAAAAGGAAAGATAAGATATGACCTATTACAATCACCTAATAATAAAAGAGAAATTACTAAAATACCCTTAATGCTAAATAACACTGTAATATATAACTCTAATATGTATTTCATTATTATTCAAAATAATAGGAACTAATTATTGATATTTTTCCTTTCTTTAATAGTGGGATGAAATATTATGTGGAGATTCAAAAAATGAGATTGCATGCATCTTTTGTGGAGCTCATCTAGGAATCTATTATCCAAGTAAGCCATCTTACTAGAGAAAATATATATTCTGGTTGTTCCAACCCTATGATCGGGAAATCCTATGGAACCAGCCTCTAAGATACAAATATACCAATCACACACAGATATATATGTATTTCCGCATCATTTTATATATACTGTAACAACATCGTATATATAGTGTATATCACTTCTCAATACATTTGCTATAATTGTCAAACTCTCATAGGGATAAACAATAGCCCCGAATGTTCCCATTCGTAATAGTATCTAAGTATTCACACACTTACAATACTAATACTTATAAGTATTCTGTTACTTAATAAATAACTCGCACCTTAATCACTTTAAGGATTTAGATATAATCCTGAATTTATCAATTTGTAATAATGAAATAAGTATACTCTTAACTTATTTTAGTCCCATAGGTATCACATCCCCTATAATAATAGTAATCAACCGACACCGAATAGCCGCTCATGCATCTCTAGTCCTTATCCTAAATTCCATTCTACTCACTTCTTAGGATTTACTCAATTACAATCGGCCCATATTTATCCTAGCCGCATAAATATACTTGCATACGCTTGTTGAATAATTTTCTCAAATGTCTCTCATCCTAAACATTCGTTAGGTACGCCCCCCAAATTGTACCCTTAACTAACCCAAGGTTAGTATGCAACTCCTCAAGTCCTTTAGGTCATAACCATCTATAATACACTAATTTAGAAGGCCCCCAAGTTTTAAACCCCAAGAGAAAAAGGAATAGAAAAATCCAATTCTTAAGTAGCAAACAGAGTACTTGTCGATCGGTCCCTGACCCCCGGTCGACCTCGATATGGGAATTTGCCTAGAGAGCCAACCAGTAGACTTTTTTACTTTGACCCGATCGACCGACCATAGGGCCGCAGTCGACCTGTGACACCAGATAGGTCGGCCAACTCTCCATGTCTTACAAAACCTAAATCTCCAAAACACCAATTATCAACCCAACCTCCATTTTTATGGTTTCTAATCTCAACCAACAACACTACAATCACTTAAATAGTGATTTATATCTAGCACATTAATTAATTGGGGGATTAAACCAATTTTCTTAGATTTAAATCCTAAAACCATTTAAGCCCTAATTTTATCATTTATCCCATTTCTAACCATTTCTACAGTCCATTATCATGGGTTTAACACTAGAAATCATTGAGAGTTTACAATACATCAAATTGTAAACTTAAAATTAAATTTTCCAAAGTTATTTTAAGGGTTTTAACCCAAAATTATATGGTTTACCAACTATAATATGAGATACACACAATATATAAAATAAAGCAAGTAAATACTTGCCTTGTGGATGAAATTCGACGACCTTGAGTCGAATCCCGTGGAGTTTGGCCCGAAAATCCCCTTCTCTCTCTTTCTTTTCCTTCCTTTCTTATATTCTTTTTATTTTCTCTCCTTTCTTTCTTTCTCTCACTCTCTCGTGCCTCTTATAATAGAGAATAAGGACCTATCCTTTATAAACACAAAAATGACTCGTTTACTCAATTGCGAGTCCCTACTAGTCCAAAAATCCACGAAGCCTAAACGCTACCCCCGAATGATCTATTCTGACTATATCGTCCATTCCAAAACCAACCACGCACTCCAAATCTCCATCTGAGTCATTTACTACAATTCACTAATTAAACCCAACGCATCTCAATACGGGTATTTCCAATTAAAATATTATCCTTTGTCGCTTTGCCTAACTGTGACGTGTAATTAAAATAATCCGACTCATTTACTTAGTCCCAAAAGTAAATGTAACAAACATCGAAAAACATCTGACCCTCATAAACTCCAAAAATAATTATTCAGAGAAATTCCTCCAATCTCCAAATTTCACCCACTTATGTAATTTAAATATCCATAAAAGTGCGAGGTATTATATTCTCCCCCCTTACAACGAAATTTTGTCCCCGAAATTCGAATATGATCGGTACCACCAACCTGAGATCACTAATCACACTACATCCTAGTGCACAAAAGTCGAATGGTACTAACCCAAATGGTACCCTACCATACACTCATTCTCGGTACCCACCTATCTCAAGGCTTATATCCTAACGCACTAGCTTAACAAGAAGCTTAACTAAATCTCTACATGCTATCACACTACCTTGGCCATAAGGTGACTCTAATAATATCACATCACACCTAGTGCTTCTAAAATCACATCTAAAGAAACGAGCCTATAACTGCCGCTCTAACGTCTTGAAAAGTCGACACTCTAGCTGACACTCTAAGCATTCGTTCATCTACACAGGACATTTAATTTCCCTCAAAAAGGAAATTACTCAAATGAATGACTACTCCATTCAGTCTCATCTCTTAACTTAGGAGTGAAAACTCTTATTGCACCTATATAATTGGATTATCGCGTGCCTCCTATGACATTCCCTCCAACAAACTCCAATCTCACTTATAACTGCCCCACAACTTATGCTTCAGTTTATATAATACGCCTCTTCTACCTCAGGTGATATATAAAATAAACTTACCAAGGTGACCATACACCTTTTGACCCGTGCCTATCTGCAAAACCACTATAAACGTCACACACGTAACACTATCTCTGAAAATGGGACTAACTTCTTTTAGACCTAGTACACCAAGTTACTCGAGATTCCATTCTTCCTAAATCAGTGCCACATGCCCCATTTGGTCTTATTTCCTAATAAATCCTAAGATCAATGTGTTTTCTACACACGTGAAATGAGTATTACACTAACCATGTCCCTAGTGCCCAAGACCTCTCTCAACTTCTGACATTCGCTCGGTCTCATGCGTGGGATGTCTCACATAGAGAAATCCAGACAAGGAACCCTCTCGTTACACTACTTTATCGCATCATTGGTCATCGAGATATAACATCCTAACGAACACCATCGGGACAATCTAAATCCTACCACGTTAACCAACTAACGTACTTCTACCACCATGTCCTTCCCTTTTGGCGATTTGGAAAGTCTAACTAGTCGGGGAACCTACTCTCTTCAAAAGTGTTACGAACATCATACCCAAAACATATTACCTCAGAATTAGCCTTCTATTTAAGGCATGAATATAAGACTCAACTCAATTCTCTAACTCCTACCTCACCCGTCTACTTACGGGGTGAGATCCATTTAAATGCCTTTCCATAGCACTTCTATTTTCATAAGCATGCAATCATCACACATCTCTCAATCTATAGTGTTTTCTCCACACTATTTAACTTATCATCAAAACCAATATCTTATCATCCCATAACATCTCTCCACTCCTGACGTCGTTAAGGTTCATGCGTGGAATGTCTCGCAATCGAAATCTAAACAAGGAACCCCTCCTATACACTACTGCTTAACTTTTTCGATCGTGGAGGTTTGTTAACTTCAAATATGCCATTGGGATAATCCCATCCCATCTACCAATACAATGTGGTCAGAAATCCTACTTTTTTCCAGGAGGCACACCAGCAAGCACTTGTACTAACACTAAGTTCTTGCGCAAATAACAACGAGCTTAAACTCACAGCTTAACAATAAATCATGCATACCTTAAATCATATATATAAGGTTGCCACGCACTCTAATCATGATAATGAAACATCTACTCACCGAAGTTCCATCTAAACATATAATAAAGGCGAGCTCAACATGTATCCAGATGAGATATCGCAATAATAACCCGTTCCACCCTAGAACCACATATATGATAGTCTTGCAATCATTAGCTTCCTATCTCTCTGATAATTCACAAATACCTTACTCTTATAATAGTACTATACTCGTATAATAGACACAAAACGAGCAGTATAAACCAGATATATATTCAAAATACTAACACCTGCTTTTCACAGTGAATGAAGAAAAATACAACCCCTCTACCGCAGAAAAACATATAGACATATACTATATAATGTTACCGATAATACCAGTAAACTCAAATCACACACGAATCTAGGAAAATAAAATACTGTGACTCAATCATGCCACACAGAACATACCTCCTTCATTCGAGGTGAAACTCATAACAACATCCTTGCCAATTGACCTGGCTACTCCAAATGGTTGCCGAACAAGGTACACCTGCCTTAATTGAAACCAAAAACTACTATAATTAATTACCCATCTAGGAATCCTACTCTTGTCCTTTAACTCCTATTGGGAAAAGACTAACCGTGTGGTTCTAGACCCCACATTGAAATATTCCCCATCTCTCGCCACCCTGACCATGTTAAGGTTATCAGTATCTTGGACTCTATAGCCTCGATCCCGAAAATTGCATTTATAGTCCCTTAACTCCTCCTATAATAGGAAACACACTACGAGCCTTAACTACCCTGTTTCAATGAATCCCCAGTTGGATGTCCATCAATGGGGTTCCACAAACACACATTCTCCATAAGTGTTAGCAACACTTTTCTAGTGAGACTATCATTCCTCTAAAGGACTCTCTCTTCATTGTACCTATCTCACTTCGGTACAAGGTTTACTTCTCCATGTAACTCTTTATTCAATATCGACCTCTGACCGATCCTCATGTGAATAATTCAGGAACTGCATTCTCTCCATTTTTGACAAACCAACGGAACTAACGGTTAAAACCATCCGTAAGATTCCTCTATGAGCAAAACATCATGCTCCCTCAAACGTGGTGTGTACCATTCCCATCATTTCAATATTGTTCCAACGAGTGAAAAATTTTCCTCAAATTTTCACACCTGGGAAGTTCCATACCCTCTTCTAAGTCAAAGATTCTTAGTCTTATACTTCCACTGAATACAGCTATACTGCCTTCGCATGACTTAACTTCAATGTATGGTCCTTATTAAAGACCCTTTCAAACCTTTTCCCAATTTAACTTCACTGGGTAATTCAACTTTAACACCACTCTATATACTTAGCGGTACGTTAATAAACATGGCTACTATCTTTAGTAGTCGTTGCAGCAATTCATAAAAATGACACAAAGGGAGTGACCTCGACTACGACCCTCGTTCCCAACTTCAACTTACAGCTCCAACTAAGCCAAGCCTCCTGTTACCCTCATCACGGACTTCCCTAGTCGCCCTTCATAGATCAACATACAAATCCCGATCGAGCGTACAAAATATTTACTATAATCTTACATAATGGTAGGAGAATAAAATCTCATAATAGTAACCAACAATCATAATCATAAGGCTCTATATCAAATAGAAAGCAATGCTGAAAGCGTAGTACGTCTGCACAGATTCCTAAGGACACTAGAACCGGATGCTCTGATACCATATGTGACACCTCGCCTAATAAAATACCGAGTGATCAATCCTATACCAAATTAAAACAGGAGTCTCGTATGGTTCATTGTCAGCATCACTGTCGAAAACCAAATTAATTACTAATAACCTATTAGGCTCGCGTCAAAATTTTATTTAACTAATCTTTTTATCCAAACCAACCAAGTAAAACATTCACACAATTTATAAATACAAAAACTGAAATGAAATAAAATAACTGAACACTCAGTTTAACATAATACAACCAAATCAAATAACCGTAAATCAAAATGCGGTAAAAGAATAAATGAATACAATTTGGGCTATCTGCCCGAATGTTTCTACAATACCTCCTATCTAGATCTCAAGGATAGAAGTGTCTACAATAAAACTGCATGCATCCACAACTGTTGCAACAAACGTCTGACTTGAAAGAATCATCATCCAGGCGTCCCTGTGTCTGGACACCTAATATATATATATATATATATATATATATATATATATATATATATATATATATATATATATATAGAGAGAGAGAGAGAGAGAGAGAGAGTCAATCTCTCCAACATACCACATTAAACATAGCTATTTTTTAAAATAGTAAAAAAAAAAATTTTGAGTTGATATTTTTTATATGCGTTCCTGATATTTCAATGTCTCCCTATAAAAATATTAAACTCAAAATAATATTTTTTGTTATTTTTAAAAAACAAGTAAAAAATTTGACAGTTATATAGGGTAAAAACTGTCAGTTTTTTTATCTATTTTTTAAAACTAATAAAGACCGTTATTTTTAGTTGATTTGTTTTACAGGGGCACATTCAAATATCATAAACCCATATAAAAAAATATTATCTCAAAATTATTTTTTTTACTATTTTAAAAAATAGGTATGTTGCTAGGAGGTATGTTGGAGAGCCTAACTATATGTATGTATGTGTGTATATATATATAGCAAGAGAGGGAAAAATAAAGAAACGGGTCAGAACCAGAGTTTTGAAAATATTTTAGCAAGTGCTTAAATGCCATATTTTTAGAATGTGATATTTCTCATATTTAAATTGGTATCTGACTCTCATGAGATACCCCTCACCCCTCTTTTAATAGTTCACACCTATCGCATACCTTTTAAACAACCTAGTTAAGCTACCCTACCTAACTAATATATCTCACCCATCTTCTACAAGTCCTCATAAACCCGAGTACTAAGGACTAAACTCTTCTCCATTCCCAACACTGCGCTACGTTTCGTGCGTGGGGTGTCTCGCGAAGCGAAATCCAAACAAAGAACCCCCCTCGATACACTACTACTTAGCAATGCTGATCGTCGAGATTAATTAGGCACTCAGCCAATAACGCATATATGTAGCTTGTATATATATATATTGTGGTGACAGTTATTATTCAACACAAAGAGATAAGAGAAGCACAATCACCAAGTAGAATAAGGAATACAAAATGCCAATCACACAACAAGAGATGTACGTGGTTCAGCAAGAATGCCTACGTCCACGGTGGTGCAGTTAGTATTATTTCTATATACTCCGGAGAGCGATTACAGAGAATACAGTGCGTGTCCTATGCCCCTGACCTAGGTTTTATTATATACATGTCCATTTTCACGGAGTGGGGGTGTTGTACTCCCCCACGTTTTCCATCTTCTCCTATAACCCCTCTTAACGAGAACATGGGAGAAGAATAAATCATAACCGATTAAGATATGGAGGGTCTGGACTTTGGGCCACTATAATTGGGCTACTCGTCTAGGCCCATCATTCTAATTTAGGGTACCCACAATTGCCCCTAAGTTTGTTGGGCCACACTTTTGGGCTCAATAAATTTAAATGATTTGTCATAATGGCTCCTTTGTACATCGTTCAACTCTTCCCAACGTTTAAGGACTGATTTAGGCAGCACTTGCTTCGTGGTATGTGCTCTATGATTAGTAACACTCAAAAGTTTATTCAGAGCAGTCATTTCTCAATCGTCATTTCAAGCTTCTCAGTACTCTTCCATTTTTTGCGAGTTCTAGCGATTCACGTTCTCTTCTCCCGGTCTTTATTCTTATCACTTTTGATCTTCCTCGTCATTTGGGCTTGTGATTCTTCATCGTTCAAGTCAAACTTTCATCTTGTAAGTCCCATGTGCCTTCTCTTTGTATTTTCTCTTTGAATTTGTAGTTTTTTAGGGTTTTCCAATGGCAAAGATTGGTAATAGATCAGTGTCCGAGTTTAAGAAGTTTTATAATACCCTAGAGTGGGTAGAGAAGAGAACGTGAGGTAATGTGTATTTTTTATTTTGTATTGAAGTGAGGTAATGTCGATGTTTTGGGCGAGCTCGCCGACTAAACATGTATTGTATTTTCTGTAAATGTGATGAATTAATAAGAAATTTATGTTTTGGACGAATTTTCCGACTAAACAAGTGTCTTATATTTTTCACATCTTTCCTTAAAAATCTAGAGCCTATCTTGGGTGACTAGATTTGTATGTTCGGATTATCAAGTAAGTATCCTTCCAGTCCAGTATGCCAACGAGATACCATTCTGCCTCACTTTACCTTTTAGGTTGTGTCATCACACTCTCTTAGTCCTAATCGTCGCAATTGGCGAGGACACACCTGGTGTTGGATGCTCTATCCGATCAGGATTTTATTCAACCAAACATTGTTTGGTGACCAATTTTGACTTGTCCATATTGCCTAAGGATCTCCTACAGGGCTTCATATATTGCCAAGGGCAATGCTAAGAGGTCTTTCATATTTCATAACGAAAACCTGAGGAGGGTCATTTCCCTACTATAATGTAATGATCAGTGTGCATGTTACTTGGAAAAGGTGTGTGGGTTATAAAGTTTATGCATTGACACCTCGTAAAAGGCAAATTAGTTAACTAATACTTCGTAGAATTTAACTTCCAAACAACTTTTTATTAATGATAAGGAAATGCACTTCCAGTTTTATAATTAAAGATCAAAAGAAGAATCTAGAAATAGAATTTCTTAAGGTTGGCTGCATTCTATGCTCGGGGTATCTCTCTGCCTTCCATCGTTTCTAAGTGATATGCTCCCTGCATATCAACTTTGGTTATCTTGAATAGTCCTTCCCAGTTTGTCCCTAGCTTTCCGTCTGATGGTTTTACTGCGCTGCCCAGGACTTTCCTCAGGACATAGTCCCCAACTCGGAATTTCCTTGGATTGACCTTATTGTTGTAGTCCCTTGCGAGCTGCTGCTGATAGCTCGCTAGTTTTACTAGGGCCAACTCACGTCGTTCATCGTCTAGGTCAAGCTCGACGAGTAATGCTTCATCATTATTGCCCTGATCGACAAGGCTGAACCTCATTATTGGCAAGCCTGCTTCCAAAGGGATAATTGCTTCCATTCCATACGTCAATGTGAATGAGGTTTCCCCTGTCGCTCATCGTGGAGTAGTACGGTAGGCCCATAGAATATGTGGTAGATCATTTACCCATGCGCCTTTGGGTCGCTCTAATTGTTTCTTTAATCCTCCGATCACTATTTTATTGGAAGCCTCGGCTTGGCCATTGCTCTGAGGATAGGCCACCGAGCTGAAATGGTGTCTGATTCCATGCTCGTCACAGAAACTCTGAAAGGAGCCGCTCTCAAACTACGTTCCATTATCAGTGATGATGGTTCTGAGGATGCCAAAATGGGTGATTATATTTCTCCATATGAATCTTATCATATTTGCATCTCGGATGTTCGCTAGGGGTTCCTCCTCGATCCATTTGGTGAAGTAGTCAGTTACGACCAACAGATACTTGCGATTGTCGGTGGTGGTAGGAAGTGGTCCTACGATGTCCATTCCCCATTGGGCGAATGGACATGGGCTGGAAAGTGATTTTAGGTCGCTAGCAGGTTGGTGGACCATAGGAGCGTGAAGTTGGCATTTCAGGCACTTACGAACATACACCGTAGAGTCCTTTTGCATATATGGCCACCAATAGCCTTCCTTCATTACTCAAAAAGCCATAGACCTTCCTCTAATATGGCTTCCACAAATTCCCTCGTGAAGCTCATGTATAACTTGCTCGACATCCCTTGGGTGAACGCACTGAAGGTAGGGACCGGAAAAGGATCTCTTATATAGCTTGCCCTCTGGAGATAAGTGAAAGCGAGCAGCTTTGACTCTTATCTGGTGAGCGGTCTTCTTATCATCTGGGAGTGTTCCATCCTTCAAATAGTCCCTTAGAGGGTCCATCCAGATGGGTGCTGACTCAATTTGGAGCACCTACTCCATGCGTGGTGGCTCGCTGTTACGACTATTCTTGAATAAGCGAGGAAATCGATGGGGATTGTTCTTTTTAAGTCGGAATCGATTGCTGAACTCAGGGCTACTAGGGAGTCGGCATAGCTATTTTGTCCTCTGGAAAACTGCTGGACATTGACTTCTTCGAAGCTAGCCATTAGTCTTTTTGTTAAGGCGAGGTAAGCTGCCATTCTTTCATCTTTTGCATTGTAGTCTCCACTTTTTTGATTGGAGACTAATTGATAATCGCCAAACACCTGTAAATGCTTTGCCCCCAAAGTGTGCACCTTCTGGAGGTCGGCTATTAAAGCTTCATATTCTGCTTCGTTGTTGGAGGCTGCAAATCCAAGTCTGATTCCTTTCTCGGGGACTGTATCCTTTAGAGTAATAAGGACAATGCCTATTCCTGCCCCCTTTGAGTTGGAGGCTCCGTCAATAAATAATTTCCAAACTTCCTTCGTTGCGTGGTTTTCTCCTTGCATTACTGGTTGAGATTGGCCGAGGGGATGCTCACCTGTGAATTCGGCTATGAAATCAACAAGGACCTGCCCCTTGATTGCATTTCTTGGTTGAAATTGGATGTCAAATCGTCCGAGCTCAACTGACCATTTAGACAGTCTGTCCGATAAATCCGCCTTCCTCAAGATTTCTTTAAGGGGGTGAGATGTAAGGATGATAATAGTGTGAGCTTCAAAGTATTACTTTAACTTCCTCGAGGCAACTACAAGTTCAAAGGCGAGCTTTTCTAGTGGTATGTACCGCTGCTCGGCCTCAAATAAGGTCTTGCTCGCGTAATAAAAGGGGTACTGGATTCCTATAATTTTGAACATTAATACAGAACTGACAATGTGGTTGGAAATGGAGATGTATAAGTACAAGGAATCTATTTCCTGTGGTATGATGAGCATTAGTGGGGAGTTGAGGTAAGGCTTGAGCTCATCCAATGCCCGCGAGCAATCTTGGTTCCATTCTACCATTTTGTTTCCCTTTTGAAGCTGGAAGACAGGCTTGCACTTCTCGGAGGACTTAGAGATAAAGCGGTTTAAGGCAAGGAGCATACCGATGAACTTTTGTATGTACCGGATTATTCGAGGAGGTTGTACCCTGTTTATTGCATCGATCTTGTCTGGGTTAGCCTCGATGCCATTCTTACTGAAGTACCCAAGAAATTTTCCTGACTGGACACCGAAAGAACACTTGCTTACGTTAAGTTTTATTCGGTACTTCCTGAGGATTTCGAAGGTTCTTGATAGGTCCGAGAGGTGGTTTTCTTTCTTCCTTCTTTTGACAAGCATATCGTCGATGTAGACTTCCATGGTGTCTCCCATTTGGTCCTTGAACATCTTGGTGACCAGCCGCTGGTAGGTTGCCCCTGCACTTTTGAGCCTGAATGGCATGACCTTGTAACAGTACAATCCAACGGTGGTGATGAATGATGTTTTATCCTAATTTGGAGCTTACAAAGGGATCTGATGATACCCTGAGTATGCATCCAGAAAACTCATTCTCTCGTGAACTACTGTGGCGTCCACTAGTTGATCGATTTTTGGAAGAGGGAAGCTATCTTTAGGGCACGCCCTGTTAAGATCAGTGAAGTCGATGCAAACTCTCCACTTCCCATTGCTTTTTGGAACTACTACTGGGTTGGATAACCATTTGGGGAATTGTACCTCCCGTATGGATCCTGCATCCAGCAGTTTTTTAACTTCTTTTTCCACGGCTTTTGCCTTCTCGGGTGTAGTTCGTCGTGTCTTCTGCACAATTGGTTTGAAAGTGGGATTAACGTGCAGCTAATGACAAACCACACTAGGATCAATTTCTGGAAACTCGTATGGTTCCCAAGCGAAGACGTCTACATTGTTCCTTAGCAGAATCGTCAATTCCTTCTTTTCCTGATCCGTGAGAGAAGCTTCGATCAAGAAGATTCTTCTATCGTCGCTATCTTATTCTGTGACTTCCTCCAGATCCTCGACGATACGTTCGGAGGGGAGGAGCCTGGTCTCCTCTACTCCAGGCCTCCCATATTTTAATTGTTATTTTGAAGGTATCCAACCTTCTTATTCTTCAACTTTCTCGTTGGGCTTGTCGGCCTTCTTCTCTGGTTTTGGGTGGATGGCTGTTATGAAGCACCATTTTGCCATCACTTGATCGCCATGGATCTCCATTACTCCTCGCTCGGTCACATACTTGATCTTGTGATGGTAGGTCAAGGAGACTTCCTTCAGTGCGTGAAGCCACCCTCTGCCGAGGATAGCCTGGTATGGTGAGTCAATGTCGACCACCAGAAACTCAATTATTTTGGAAACATTTCCTACCTTTACTGGCAGCACGATCTTTCCCAAGGGAATAGTCACCTTTCCAGCGAAACCAACCAAAGGGACAGTAGCTTCCTTTAGGTCGGCGATGCTTAATTTTAATTTTCTGAACAGGTCGATATACATTACCTCGGACGAGCTTCCTTGGTTGATGAGCAACTTATCGACATCATAGTTCGCTATCCCGAGAGTAATTATTAAAGCATCATGATGTGGGGTTCTCACTCCCACCAGATCTTCATCTATAAATACAATATGCTTACTATAGTCGATGTCATCTGCTCGCTGACGCTTTCATGCCCATGTCTTCACTGGATCGATCTGAAAAAGCTTGCATCACCGATGTAAGCTTTTATACCTCCATTCGAGCAGAATTTCCTTAAATTTCTTTCACGTCCTATGCCCCGTGACTGCAAATTCGTGGACGGCAACGTCTTCGAGTACGTTGTCATGCCTTGTTTCTCTATGGGCAACAACTTTTTCTGCCTTTTTTTCCACGAATTCGCTCAGATGCCCGGACTGGGCCAGCTCTTCGAGGTGGGACTTAAGAGCTTTGCAATGCTCAGTCTTATGTCCTCCCTCTTTGTGAAAAGCGCATCTCAGCGCGTTGTTTCTCTTCGAGGGATCTCCTCCCATCTTCCTGGGACACTTAATAAATGGCTCGTCTTTAATTTTTACGAGAATTTTGTAAATTGGTTCTTTGAAGACGGTGTTGACTGCCTAAAATGCTTTCGACACATCATTATTGCCTCCGTTCTTGGAGCCATTTTGCCCCCATTATTTCCTCCTTTCTTCTGGTTCTCAGTTTTGTCAATGCCCTTGGCAGCGAGCTTAGTTCGACCATTTTCCCCTGTGCTGAGGCGGGTCACATCTTCCACCTTGGCATATTTTACAATGCGGGCCCTTAGGTCATCGATGGTCATGGCTTCTTTCTTTGACAGGGACTGGTACAAAAGGGAAGAGCTGGGTAGCCCAATTTTGAAAGAGGCCACTGCCACTTACTCCGAGCAGTCCTCGACCTCGTTGAATAACTCCCAGTACCTCTACGCGTAGTCTCGAAGGGTCTCTTGAGTCGTCTTTTTCATTTTTAGCAAAGCATCCATCCTTTTGGGATGAGAGATACTAGTAATAAATCGAGCCGTAAAGAGCTCAGCCAGGGACTTAAAACTCCAGATGGATCGGTGGGGGAGCCTTTAGAACCATTTTCGCACCACGTCATGCAGGCTCGAAGGGAAATTTTGGCACATTAGTGCGTCTCGATGGTTCCAGAAGGTCATGGCCTGCCGGTACTGTCCGACGTGATAAATGGGATCAGTCTTACCATCATAAATTTTGAACCTTGGAATAGAAAACTTCTTCGGGGCTTCCTCTTTTTCTATTTCCCTCGAGAAAGGTGATTTCATCTGAGTTTAGAGAGCTCGCCTAGCGAGTTGTCGGGTCGATCTGGTACCATGATGTGCAGGGTGTTGGTCCATCTCCCTTCCGACCATACTTCGTATGTTCTCGTTGCTGTGATCTAGGCTCTTGTGATTGCGAGCTAGTTGCAGTTGCTTGAGTAGGTCGTCCTCTGACTCGTTTCCCTCAGCTTTCTGGGATTTGCGCCAGGGGATCCTTCCTCGACTGCGAGATGTGCTTTCCTGAGGGTTAGGAGTGCGGTATGGATGTCTCTTGGTACCACAATAGAGTTCTCTCTCCATTCTTTCTAATATTCTTTTGAGGCGAGCAATCTCAGCTTCATGCTTGTGAGAAGACTCCATCTGCTCGTGGAGCCTCGCCTCATATGCATCAATCAGCCTTGATATCTGTATGGACCTCGTTGATCCCTGACTTTCTTCTAAGGATGGCCTTTCTAAGCGATCCCTCTGATCTGAACGTCGAACTTCAGATCTAATCCTGCGAGGAGCAGGTGGTTCTTGGATATCACCTGCCTGGGGAGCATTATTTGTGTGACCAGACATTTCAAACTCCTTTCTTGGTGTGGGATTTCTCAGGGAAGATAAACACTTCCCACAGACGGCGCCACTTCCTGTTTCTTTTTGGAACTACTACTGGATTGGATAACCATTTGGGGAATTGTACCTCCCGTATGGATCCTGCATCCAGTAGTTTTTCAACTTCTTTTTCCACGGCATTTGCCTTCTCGGGTGTAGTTTGCCGTGCCTTTTGCATAATTGGTTTGAAAGTGGGATCGACGTTCAGCTGATGACAAACCATACTAGGATCAATTCCTGGAAACTCGTATGGTTCCCATGCGAAGACGTCTACATTGTTCCTTAGCAGAATCGTCAATTCCTTCTTTTCCTGATCCGTGAGAGAAGCTTCGATCAAGAAGATTCTGCTATCGTCGCTATCTTGTGCTGTGCTTCCTCCAGGTCCTCGACGACTCGTTCGGAGGGGAGGAGCCTGGTCTCCTCTACTCCAGGCCTCCCATATTTTAATTGCTATTTTGAAGGTATCCGACCTTCTTATTCTTCAACTTTCTCGTTGGGCTTGTCGGCCTTGTTCTCAGGTCTTGGGCGGATGGCTGCTATTAAGCACCTTTTTGCCATCACTTGATCGCCATGGATCTCCATTACTCCTCGCTCGGTCACATACTTGATCTTGTGATGGTAGGTTGAGGAGACTTCCTTCAGTGCGTGAGCCACCCTCTGCCGAGGATAGCCTGGTATGGCGAGTCAATGTCGACCACTAGAAACTCGATCATTTTGGAAACATTTCCTACCCTTACTGGCAGCACGATCTTTCCCAAGGGAATAGTAACCTTTCCAGCGAAACCAACCAAAGGGACAGTAGCTTCCTTTAGGTCGGCGATGCTTAATTTTAATTTTCTAAATAGGTCGAGATATATTACCTCGGACGAGCTTCCTTAGTCGATGAGCAACTTGTCGACATCATAGTTCGCTATCCCGAGAGTAATGATTAAAGCATCATGATGTGGGGTTCTCACTCCCACCAGATCTTCATCTGTAAATATAATATGCTTACTATAGTCGACGTCATCTGCTCGCTGACGCTTTCATGCCCATGTCTTCACTGGATCGATCTGAAAAAGCTTGCATCACCGCTGTAAGCTTTTATACCTCCATTCGAGCTGAATTTCCTTGAATTTCTTTCACGTCCTATGCCCCGTGAATTACTGTAAATTCGTGGCCGTCAACGTCTTCGAGTACGTTGTCATGCCTTGCTTCTCTATGGGTAGCAACTTTTTTTACCTTTTTTTCCACGAATTCGTTCAGATGCCCGGACTGGGCCAGCTCTTCGAGGTGGGACTTAAGAGCTTTGCAATGCTCAGTCTTATGTCCTCCCTCTTTGTGAAAAGCGCATCTCAGCGCGTTGTTTCTCTTCGAGGGATCTCCTCCCATCTTCCTGGGACACTTAATAAATGGCTCGTCTTTGATTTTTGCGAGAATTTTGTAAATTGGTTCTTTAAAGACGGTGTTGACCGCCTAAAATGCTTTCGACACATCATTATTGCCTCCGTTCTTGGAGCCATTTTGCCCCCATTCTTTCCTCCTTTCTTCTGGTTCTCAGTTTTGTCACTGCCCTTGGCAGCGAGCTTAGTTCGACCTGGCATATTCCACCTTGGCATATTTTTTAATGCGGGCCCTTAGGTCATCGATGGTCATGACTTCTTTCTTTGACAGGGACTGGTACAGAAGGGAAGAGCTGGTAGCCCAATTTTCAAAGAGGCCACTGTCACTTACTCCGAGCAGTCCTCGACCTCGTTGAATAACTCCCAGTACCTCTTCGCGTAGTCTCGGAGTGTCTCTTGAGGCGTCTTTTTCATTATTAGCAAAGCATCCATCCTTTTAGGATGGGAGATACTAGTAATGAATCGAGCCGTAAAGAGCTCGGTCAGGGACTTAAAACTCCTGATGGACCGGTGAGGGAGCCTTTAGAACCATTTTCGCGCCACGTCATGCAGGCTCGAGGGGAAAATTCGGCACATTAGTGCGTCTCGATGGTTCCAGAAGGTCATGGCCTGCCGGTACTGTCTGACGTGATCAATGGGATCAGTCTTACCATCATAAATTTTGAACCTTGGAATAGAAAACTTCTTCGGGGCTTCCTCTTTTTCTATTTCCCTCGAGAAAGGTGATTTCATCTGAGTTTAAAGAGCTCGCCTAGCGAGTTATCGGGTTGATCTGGTACCGTGATGTGCAGGGTGTTGGTCCATCTCCCTTCCGACCACACTTCGTATGTTCTCGTTGCTCCGATCTAGGCTCCTGTGATTGCGAGCTAGTTGCAGTTGCTTGAGTAGGTCATCCTCTGACTCGTTTCCCTCAGCTTTCTGGGATTCGCGCCAGGGGCTCCTTCCTCGACTGCGAGACTTGCTTGCCTGAGGGCTAGGAGTGCAGTATGGACGTCTCTTGGTACCACAATATAGTTCTCTCTCCATTCTTTCTAATCTTCTTTTGAGGCGAGCATTCTCAGCTTCATGCTTGTGAGAAGACTCCCTCTTCTCGTGGAGCCTCGCCTCATATGCATCAATCAGCCTGGATATCTGTGTGGACCTCGCTGGTCCCTGACTTTCTTCTAAGGATGGCCTTTCTAAAAGAGCCCTCTGATCTGAACGTCGAACTTCAGATCTAATCCTGCGAGGAGCAGGTGGTTCTTGGATATCACCTGCCTGTGGAGCATTATTAGTGTGACCAGACATTTCAAACTCCTTTCTTGGTGTGGGCTTTCTCAAGGAAGATAAAAGCATCCCACAGACGGCGCCACTTTTCGTTGCTTTTTGGAACTACTACTGGGTTGGATAACCATTTGGGGAATTGTACCTCCCGTATGGATCCTGCATCCAGCAATTTTTCAACTTCTTTTTCCACGGCTTTTGCCTTCTCGGGTGTAGTTTGCCGTGCCTTCTGCACAATTGGTTTGAAAGTGGGATCGACGTGCAGCTAATGACAAACCATACTAGGATCAATTCCTGGAAACTCGTATGGTTCCCATGCGAAGACGTCTACATTGTTCCTTAGCAGAATCGTCAATTCCTTCTTTTCCTGATCCGTGAGAGAAGCTTCGATCAAGAAGATTCTGCTATCATCGTTATCTTGTGCTGTGACTTCCTCCAGGTCCTCGATGACCCGTTCATAGGGGAGGAGCCTAGTCTCCTCTACTCCAGGCCTCCCATATTTTAATTGCTATTTTGAAGGTATCCGACCTTCTTATTCTTTAACTTTCTCATTGGGCTTGTCGGCCTTCTTCTCTGGTCTTGGGCGGATGGCTGCTATGAAGCACCTTTTTTCCATCACTTGATCGCCATGGATCTCCATTACTCCTCGCTCAGTCACATACCTGATCTTGTGATGGTAGGTCAAGGAGACTTCCTTCAGTGCGTGCATCCACCCTCTGCCGAGGATAGCCTAGTATGGCGAGTCAATGTCGACCACCAGAAACTCGATCATTTTGGAAACATTTCCTACCCTTACTGGCAGCACGATCTTTCCCAAGGGAATATTCACCTTTCCAGCGAAACCAACCAAAGGGACAGTAGCTTCCTTTAGGTCGGCGATGCTTAATTTTAATTTTCTGAACAGGTCGAGATACATTACCTCGGGCGAGCTTCCTTGGTCGACGAGCTTCCTTAGTCTATGAGCAACTTGTCGACATCATAGTTCGCTATCCCGAGACTAATGATTAAAGCATCATGATGTGGGGTTCTCACTCCCACCAGATCTTCATCTGTAAATATAATATGCTTACTATAGTCGACGTCATCTGCTCGCTGACGCTTTCATGCCCATGTCTTCGCTGGATCGATCTGAAAAAGCTTGCATCACCGCTGTAAGCTTTTATACCTCCATTCGAGCTGAATTTCCTTGAATTTCTTTCACGTCCTGTGCCCCGTGAATTACTGTAAATTTGTGGCCGACAACGTCTTCGAGTACGTTGTCATGCCTTGCTTCTCAATGGCAGCAACTTTTTCTGCCTTTTTTCCCACGAATTCGTTCAGATGCCCGGACTGGGCCAGCTCTTCGAGGTGGGACTTAAGAGCTTTGCAATGCTCAGTCTTATGTCCTCCCTCTTTGTGAAAAGTGCATCTCAGCGCGTTGTTTCTCTTCGAGGGATCTCCTCCCATCTTCCTAGGACACTTAATAAATGGCTCGTCTTTGATTTTTACGAGAATTTTGTAAATTGGTTCTTTGAAGACGGTGTTGACTGCCTTAAATGCTTTTGACACATCATTATTGCCTCCGTTCTTGGAGCCATTTTCCCCCATTATTTCCTCCTTTCTTCTGGTTCTCAGTTTTGTCACTGCCCTTGGCAGCGAGCTTAGTTCGACCATTTTCCCCTGTACTGAGGCGGGTCACATCTTCCACCTTGGCATATTTTTCAATGCGGGCCCTTAGGTCATCTATGGTCATGTCTTCTTTCTTTGATAGGGACTGGTACAGAAGGAAAGAGCTGGGTAGCCCAATTTTCAAAGAGGCCACTGCCACTTACTCCGAGCAGTCCTCGACCTCGTTGAATAACTCCCAGTACCTCTTCGCGTAGTCTCGGAGGGTCTCTTGAGGCGTCTTTTTCATTATTAGCAAAGCATCCATCCTTTTGGAATGGGAGATACTAGTAATGAATCGAGTCGTAAATAGCTCGGCTAGGGACTTGAAACTCCTGATGGACCGGTGGGGGAGCCTTTATAACCATTTTCGCGCCCCGTCATGCAGGCTCGATGGGAAAATTCGGCACATTAGTGCATCTCGATGGTTCCAAAAGGTCATGGACTGCTGGTACTGTCTGACGTGATCAATGGGATCAGTCTTACCATCATAAATTTTGAACCTTAGAATAGAAAACTTCTTGGGGGCTTCCTCTTTTTCTATTTCCCTCGAGAAAGGTGATTTCATCTAAGTTTAGAGAACTCGCCTAGCGAGTTCTCAGGTCGATCTGGTACCGTGATGTGCAAGGTGTTGGTCCATCTCCCTTCCGACCATACTTCGTATGTTCTCGTTGCTGCGATCTGGGCTCTTGTGATTGCGAGCTAGTTGCATTTTCTTGAGTAGGTCGTCCTCTGACTCGTTTCCCTCAGCTTTCTAGGATCCGCGCCAGGGGATCCTTCCTCGACTGCGAGACTTGCTTGCCTGAGGGCTAGGAGTGCGGTATGGACGTCTCTTGGTACCACAATAGAGTTCTCTCTCCATTCTTTCTAATCTTCTTTTGAGGTGAGGATTCTCAGCTTCATGCTTGTGAGAAGACTCCCTCTGCTCGTGGAGCCTCTCCTTATATGCATCAATCAGCCTGGATATCTGTGTGGACCTCACTGATCCCTGACTTTCTTCTAAGGATGGCCTTTCTAAGTGAGCCCTCTGATCTGAACGCCGAACTTCAGATCTAATCCTGCGAGGAGCAGGTGGTTCTTGGATATTACCTGCCTGGGGAGCATTACTAGTGTGACCAGACATTTCAAGCTCCTTTCTTGGTGTGGGCTTTCTCAGGGAAGATAAACGCTTCCCACAGACGGCGCCACTTCCTGTTGCTTTTTGGAACTACTACTGGGTTGGATAACCATATGGAGGGTCTGGACTTTGGGCCGCTACAATTGGGCAACTCGTCTAGGCGCATCATTCTAATTTTGGGTACACACACACACACACACACACACACACACACACACACACACACACATATATATATATATATATATATATATATATATATATATATATATATAGTTCTCATTAGAATCTATGATTCATGCTCATATAAATCCAGATATAAATCTATCGGAAGGGAAATACACCATATCATTCTTTCCATTCTTATACATGTTTACTTTATATGATATCTCATCTTCATATAAAAGAAATATAGTATACGCAACCAGTATATAATTATACCTATAAAAATTATAAGTACAATAACCATCCCTTCGAGCTATAACTCGAGGATGCAGTCTCATAGTGCCTATCCGAATCCAGGTTTACTCATTCAACCACGGTACCAAGCCAAACTCACTCATGGTCATGGTAAAAAAAATACACAACGGTGGAGGTGGTCATGTTCCCTATGCAAGTGGAATACTCACATCGCACTCGTACACGAGAAGATATGACATGGGTATATACTCTCCCTACTCCTCAAGCCAGGGGATTCACCCACATCGCGCAACCTCCCTGGATCGCACTAGAGAAAATATATAATCTGGATGTTCCAACCCTACGCCCAGGAAAGCCTGTGGAACTAGCCTCTAAGATACAAATATACCAATCACGCACAAATATATATGTATTTCCGCATCATATTATATATACTGTAACAACATCGTATATATAGTCTATATCACTTCTCAATACATATGAATATAATTGCCAAACTCTCATAGAGATAGACAATAGCCCCGAATGTTCCCATTCGTAATAGTATCTAAGTATTCGCACACTTACAATACTAATAGTTATAAGTATTCTCTTACTTAATAAATAACTCGCACCTTAATCACTTTAAGGGTTTGGATATAATCCCAAATATATCAATTTGTAATAATCAAATAAGTATACTCTCAACTTATTTTAGTCCCATAGGTATCGCATCACCTATAATAATAGTCGTCAACCGACATCGGATACCCTCTCGTGCATCTCTAGCCCTTATCCTAAATCCCATTCTACTCAAGTCTTAGGATTGACTCAATTACAATCAGCCCATATTTATTGTAACCGCGTAAATATACTTACATACGCTTGCTGAATAATTTTCTCGAATGTCTCTCGTCCTAAATATTCGTTAGGTCCGCCCCCCATAATTTTACCTTTAACTAACCCAAGGTTAGTATGAAACTCCTCAAGTCCTTTAGGTCATAACCATATATAATACACTAATTTAGAAGGCCCCTAAGTTTTAAACCCAAAGAGAAAAAAGAATAGAAAAATCCAATTCTTGGGTAGAAAACAGAGTACCGGTCGATCGCGATATGGGAATTTGACTAGCGAGCCAACTAGTAGCCTTTTTTCCTTTGACCCGGTCGATAGGCCATAGGGCCACGATCGACCGTTCACACTAGATAGGTCGACCAACTCTCCATTACTTACAAAACCTAAATCTTTAAAACACCAATTATCAACCCAACCTCCATTTTTATGGTTTTTAATCTCAACCAACAACACTACAATAACTTAAACATTGAGTTATAACTAACACATCAATTAATTGGGGGATTAAACCAATTTTTTTAGATTTAAACCCTAAAACCATTTAAGCCCTTATTTTATCATTTCTCCCATTTCTAACAATTTCTACACTCCATTATCATGGGTTTAACACTAGAAATCATTGAGAGTTTACAATACATCAAATTGCAAACTTAAACTTAAATTTTCCAAATTTATTTTAAGGGTTCTAACCCAAAATTATATAGTTTACCAACTATAATATGATATACATACACTATATAAAATAAAAGAAGTAAACACTTGCCTCGTGGATGAAATCCGACGACCTCGAGTCGAATCCTGCGAAGTTTGGCCCGAAAATCCCCTTCTCTATCTTCCTTTTCCTTACTTTCTTATCTTCTTTCTCTTTTCTCTCTTTTCTTTCTTTCTCTCACTCTCCCGTGCCTCTTATAAGAGAGAATAAGGGTTTATCTTTTATAAACAGAAAAATGACTCATTTACTCAATTGCGAGTCCCTACTAGTCAAAAAATCTCCGGAACCTAAATGCTACCCCCGGATGCTCTATTCTGACCATATCGGCCATTCCGAAACCAACCGCGCACTCGAAATCTCCATCCGAGTCACTTGACTGCAATTCACTAATTAAACCCAACGCATCTCAATATGAGTTTTTCCAATTAAAATATTATCCTTTGTAACTTTGCCCAACTGTGGCATGTAATTAAAATAATCCGACTCATTTACTTAGTCCCAAAAGTAAATGTAATAAACATCGGAAAACATCTAACCCTCATAAACTCCAAATACTATTATTAAGAGAAATTCCTCCAATCTCCAAATTGCACCCATTTATGTAATTTAAATATCCATAAAAGTGCGGGGTATTACATTCTCCCCCCTTACAACGGAATTTAGTTCTCGAAATTTGGATAAGACCGGTACCACCAACCTGAGATCTCCAATCACACTACATCCTAGTGCACAAAAGTCGAATGGTACTAACCCAAATGGTACCCTACCATACACTCGTTCTTGGTACCCACCTATCTCAAGGCTTATATCCTAATGCACTAGCTTAACAACAAGCTTAACTAAATCTCTACATGCTATCACACTACCCGGGTCGTAAGGTGACTCTAATAATGTCACATCACACCTAGTGCTTCTAAAATCGCATCTAAAGAAACGATCCTATAACCGTCGCTCTAACGTCTCGAAAAGCCGACACTCTAAGTGTCTGTTCATCTACAATAGGACATCTAATTTCCCTCAAAAAGGAAATTACACTAACGCTTGACTACTCCCGTCAGTCTCATCGCTTAGCTTAGGTGTACAAACTCTTGTTGCACCTAGGCAATTGGATTATCGCGTGCCTCCTGCGAAATTTCATCCAACAAACTCCAATCTCGCTTATAACTTCCCCACAGCATATGCTTCAGCTTATATAATACGCCACTTCTACCTCAGGCGATGTATAAAATAAACTTACCATGGTGCCCATACACCTTTTGACTCGTTCCTATCTTCACAGCCACTATAAACGTTACACACGTAACACTCTCTCTAAAAATGGGCCTCACTTCTTTTCGACCTAATACCCCGAGATACTCGAGATTCGATTCTTCCTAAAACAGCGCCACATGCCCCATTTGGCCTTATTTCCTAATAAATCCTAAGATCGATGTGTTTCCTACACATGTGAAATGATTATTATACTAACCATGTCCCTAGTGCCCAAGACCTCTCTCAACTTCCGACATTCACTCGGTTTCATGTGTGGGACATCTCACAAAGGAAAATCCAGACAATGAACCCTCCCGTTACATTACTTCCTTGCGTCATCGGTCATCGAGATATAACAGCCTAAGGCCCACCATCGGGACGTTCTAAATCATACCTCATTAACCTTCTAACATACTTCTACCACTATGTCCTTCCATTTTGGCGAGTTGGAAATTCTAACTAATCGGGGAGCCTACTATCTACAAAAGTGTTACGAACATCATACCCCAAACATATTACCTCAAAATTAGACTTCTATTCAAGGCTTGTCTATAAGCCTCAACTCAATTCTCTAATTCCTACCTCACCCGTCTACTTACGGGGTGAGAAACATTTAGATGCCTTTCCATAACACTTCTATCTTCCTAAGCATGCAATCATCACACAGCTCTAAGTCTATAGTGTTTTCTTCACACTATGTAACTTATCATCAAAACCAACATCCTAGCATCACATAACTTCTCTCCACTCTCGACGTCATTAAGGTTCATGCGCGGAGTGTCTCTCAAGCGAAATCCAAGCAAGGAAACCCTCTTATACACTACTGCTTAACTTTGTCGGTCGTGGAGGTTCGTTAACTTTAAATATGCCACTGGGATAATCCCATCCCATTTACCAATAAAATGTGGTCAGAACTCCTACTTCTTTCCAGGAGCCACACCAGTAAGCGCTTGTACTAACACTAAGTTCCTACAGAAATAACAACGAGATTAAACTCACATCTTAACAATAAATCATGCATACCTTAAATCATATATATAAGGTCGCCACGCACTCGAATCATGATAATGAAACATCTACTCACCGAAGTTCCATCTAAACGTATAATAAAGGCGAGCTCAACATGTATCCAGGTGAGATATCACAACAATAACCCGTTCCACCGTAGAACCACGAATATGATAGTCTTGCAATCATTAGCCAGCTATCGCTCTGATAATTCACAAATACCTTACTCTTATAATAGTACCATACTCGTATAATACAAACAAAACGAGCAGTACAAACCAGATATATATTCGAAATACTAACACCCGCTTTTCACAAGGAATGAAGAAAAGTAGAACCCCGCTACCGCAGAAAAATATATAGACGTATACTATATAATGTTACCGATAATACCAGTAAACTCAAATCACACACGAATCTAGGAAAATAAAATACTGTGACTCAATCATGCCACACAGAACATACCTCCTTCATTCGAGGTGAAACTCATAACAACATCCTTGCCAATTGACCTGGCTACTCCAAATGGTTGCCGAACAAGGTACACCTGCCTTAACTGAAACCAAAAACTACTATAATTAATTCCCCATCTAGGAATCCTACTCTTGTCCTTTCACTCCTATTGGGAAAAGACTAACCGTGTGGTTCTAGACCCCACATTGAAATATTGCCCATCTCTCGCCACCCTGACCATGTTAAGGTTATCAGTATCTTGGACTCTATAGCCTCGATCCTGACAATTGAATTTATAGTCCCTTAACTCCTCCTATAATAGGAAACACACTACGAGCCTTAACTACCCTGTTTCAATGAATCCCCAGTTGGATGTCCATCAATGGGGTTCCACAAACACACATTCTCCATAAGTGTTAGCAACACTTTTCTAGTGAGACTATCATTCCTCTAAAGGACTCTATCTTCATTGTACCTATCTCACTTCGGTACAAGGCTTACTTCTCCATGTAACTCTTTATTCACTGTCGACCTCTGACCGATCCTCATGTGAATAATTCAGGAACTGCATTCTCTCCATTTCTGACAAACCAAAGGAACTAACGGTTAAAACCATCCGTAAGATTCCTCTATGAGCAAAACATCCTGCTCCCTCAAACGTGGTGTGTACCATTCCCATCATTTCAATATTGTTCCAACGAGTGAAAAATTTTCCTCAAATTTTCACACCTGGGAAGTTCCATACCCTCTTCTAAGTCAAAGATTCTTAGCCTTATACTTCCACTGAATACAATTATACTGCCTTCGCATGACTTAACTTCAACGTATGGTCCTTATTAAAGACCCTTTCAAACCTTTTCCCAATTTAACTTCACTGGGTAATTCAACTTTAACACCACTCTATATACTTAGCGGTACGTTAATAAACATGGCTACTATCTTTAGTAGTCGTTGCAGCAATTCATAAAAATGACACAAAGGGAGTGACCTCGACTACGACCCTCGTTCCCAACTTCAACTTACAGCTCCAACTAAGCCAAGCCTCCTGTTACCCTCATCACGGACTTCCCTAGTCGCCCTTCATAGATCAACATACAAATCCCGATCGAGCGTACAAAATATTTACTATAATCTTACATAATGGCAGGAGAATAAAATCTCATAATAGCAACGAACAATCATAATCATAAGGCTCTATATCAAATAGAAAGCAATGCTCAAAGCGTAGTACGTCTGCACAGATTTCTAAGGACACTAGAACCTGATGCTCTGATACCATATGTGACACCTCGCCTAATAAAATACCGAGTGATCAATCCTATACCAAATTAAAACAGGAGTCTCGTATGGTTCATTGTCAGCATCACTGTCGAAAACCAAATTAATTACTAATAACCTATTAGGCTCGCGTCAAAATTTTATTTAACTAATCTTTTTATCCAAACCAACCAAGTAAAACATTCACACAATTTATAAATACAAAAAATGAAATGAAATAAAATAACTGAACACTCAGTTTAACATAATACAACCAAATCAAATAACCTTAAATCAAAATGCGGTAAAAGAATAAATGAATACAATTTGGGATATCTGCCCGAATGTTTCTACAATACCTCCTATCTAGATCTCAAGGATAGAAGTGTCTACAATAAACCTGCATGCATCCACAACTGTTGCAACAAACGTCTGACTCGAAAGAATCATCATCCAGGCATCCCTGTGTCTGGACACCTAATATATATATATATATATATATATATATATATATATATATAGAAAGAGAGGGAAAAATAAAGAAACACGTCAGAGCCCGAGTTTTGAAAATATTTTAGTAAGTTCTTAAATGGCATATTTTTAGAATATGATATCTCTAATATTTAAATTGGCATCGCACTCTCATGAGATACCACTAACCCCTCTTCTAATAGTGCACACCTATAGAATACCTTTGAAATAACCTAGTTAAGATACCCTGCCTAACTAATCTATCTCACCCATCTTCTACGAGTCCTCATAAACCCGAGTACTAAGAACTAAACTTTTGTCCATTCCCAACACTGCGCTACGTTTCATGCGTGGGGTGTCTCCCGAAGCGAAATCCAAACAAGGAACCCCAAAGATTCACTACAACCTGGCAATGTTGATCGTCGAGATTCATTAGGCCCTCAGAACATAACACATATATGTAGTTTGAATATATATATATATGTAGTTCTCACTAGAACCTATGATTCGTGTTCACATAAATCCAGATATAAATCTATCGGAAGGGGAATACACCTTATCATTCTTTCCATTCTTATATATGTTTACTTTATATGATATCTCATATTCATATACAAGCAACATACTATACGCAACCAGTATATAATTATACCTCTCACAATCATAAGTACAATAACCATCCCTTCGAGCTATAACTCGTGGATGCAGTCTCATACTGCCTATTTGAATCTAGGTTTACTCACTCAACCACGGTACCAAGTCAGACTCACTCATGGTCATGGTAAAAAAATTCACAACGGTGGAGGCGGTCTTCTTGCCTCTATAAGTGGAATACACACATCACACTTGTACATGGGACGATATGACCTAGGGATATAATTTGGATGTTCCAATCCTACGCTCGGGAAATCCTGTGAAACCAGCCTCTAAGATACAAATATACCAATCACACACAGATATATATATATATATATATATATATATATATATATATATTTTCGTGTCATATCATATATATTGTAACAATGTCGTATATATAGTCTATATCACTTCTCAATACATATGGCTATAATTGCCAAACTCTCATGGCAATAGCCAATAGCCCCGAATGTTCCCATTTGTAATAGTATCTAAGTATTCACACACTTACAATACTAATACTTATAAGTATTCTCTTAATATATAACTTGCACCTTAATCACTTTAAGGATTTAGATATCATCTCGAATATATAAATTTGTAATAATCAAATAAGTATACTCTCAACTTATTTTAGTCCCATAGGTATCGCATCACCTATAATAATAGTCGTCAACCGACACGGGATAGCCGCTTATGCATCTGTAGCCCTTATCCTAAATTCCATTCTACTCACGTCTTACGATTACAATCGGCCCATATTTATCCTAACCGTAAAAATATACTTACATACGCTTGCCGAATAATTTTCTCGAATGTCTCATCCTAAACATTCGTTAGGTATGCCCCCCTAATTTTACCTTTAACTAACCCAAGGCTAGTATGCAACTCCTCAAGTCCTTTAGGTAATAACCATATATAATACACTAATTTAGAAGGCCCCCAAGTTTTAAACCCAAACAGAAAAAGGA
Source organism: Sambucus nigra (assembly GCA_949130495.1). Taxonomy (NCBI): domain Eukaryota; kingdom Viridiplantae; phylum Streptophyta; class Magnoliopsida; order Dipsacales; family Adoxaceae; genus Sambucus; species Sambucus nigra. Next base: position 553,901,129 of record OX422210.1, on the reverse strand, counting down.
ATAGAAAAACCCAATTCTTGGGTAGAAAACAGAGTACCGGTCGACCGGTCCCTGACCCCCGGTCGACCGCGATATGGGAATTTACCTAGCTTGCCAACCAGTAGCCTTTTTTCCTTTAACCCGGTCGACCTTCCATAGGGCCGCGGTCGACCGTTCACACCAGATAGGTCGGTAAACTCTCTATTTCTTACAAAACCTAAGTCTCCAAAACACCAATTATCAACCCAACCTCCATTTTTATGGTTTTTAATCTCAACCAACAACACTACAATTACTAAAACATTGATTTATAACTAACACATCAATTGATTGCGGGATTAAACCAGTTTTCTTTGATTTAAACCCTAAAACCATTTCAACCCTAATTTTACCATTTCTACACTCCATTATCATGGGTTTAACACTAGAAATCTTTGAGAGTTTACAATACATCAAATTGTAAACTTAAACTTAAATTTCCTAAATTTATTTTAAGGTCTCTAACCCAAAGTTATATGGTTTACCAACTATAATATGATATACACACACTATATAAAAATAAAGCAAGTAAACACTTGCCTCGTGGATGAAATCGGACGACCTCGAGTTGAATCCCATGGAGTTTAACCCGGAAATCCCCTTCTTTCTCTTCCATTTCCTTCATTTCTTCTCTTCTTTATCTTTTCTCTCTTTTCTTTATTTCTCTCACTCTCTCGTGCCTCTTATAAGGGAGAATAAGGGTTTATCCTTTATAAACCCAAAAATGACCCGTTTACTCAATTGCGAGTTCTTACTAGTCCAAAAATCCTCGGAACCTAAATGCTACCCTCAGATGCTCTATTCTGACTATCTCGTCCATTCCAAAAGCAACCGCGTACTCAAAATTTCCATCCGAGTCACTTGACTGCAATTCACTAATTAAACCCAACACATCTCAATATGGGTTTTTCCAATTAAAATATTATCCTTTGTCGCTATTGCCAACTGCGACATGTAATTAAAATAATCTGACTCATTTACTTAGTCTCAAAAGTAATTGTAACACACATCGGAAAACATCTAACCCTCATAAACTCCTTAAATTATTATTCATAGAAATTTCTCCAATCTCCAAATTGCACCCATTTATGTAATTTATATATTCATAAAAGTGCGGACATTTAGAAACAATATCATAACAATTTTCCATGAAAGAACTTTGTTTTATTTTAAGTGTTTTTTATTTTGGAAAAAATTGTGTGTATTTTCATTTGTAAAAATGTTTTATAAATGTCAATTTTTTAAGAAATTAATTTTTATTTTTGATAAAAAAATTCTTAAAAAGATTAAAAAATCATTTTATAAAAAAAACTTTTTATAAAAATATAGTGCTTGAAAAAAAAAGTTACGTCCCTCTAAACATTCCATTTAAGACATTGACATTTTTAGGAGTTTTCCATTTCAGGCACTGACTAATATTTTTTTCTCTAGTCCATTAACATATTTTTTTGGCACTAAGGTCCCTTATTTCTTAATCTACACCTTATAAGATAGGGTATAAAAAAATTTAAAACATCCTTATTACAAAAAAATCGTGTATGTATTATAAAATTTAACGTATAACATACAATTTTTTAAGAAAAAATGTAAAAGAAAATATATATTCTTTACAAAATTTATTGTATACATTACTTAAAATTGGGTACACATTTAGGAAGATGGACTTTATGTAACACCCCATATTTTTATGAATATTTAAAATGGGATTAATTGGAATTAATCCGTAATTGAAATTTAATTAGAATTAATTCGAATATTTATAAATGGGATTAATTGAATATTTATTATGATGATTATAATTGGATAATTCGTAGAGAATAAGTAATATGCCATTGCATGTTTAGTCATTAGGGAGAGATACGACACTTATGATAATTTAGTTAGGGCAAGCGTATGACTCGTGCCAGGACTTAAATATAGGAGTTAAAATAGAAGTGAAATATAAGTATCCCATATGGTCATTTCGAGTGCGTATAAGTGTCCAGAGGGATTGAAACAGTCAGAAAATTATATCCGGGTGTCTGTATAGGGTCCCAGGTCACTTTTGGACCAACCCAGCATTCCAAAAGTTATTTTTAGACCTTAAAACTTCTAGCCTAATAAGAGATATGGGATTCATCACTTTATATTAGAATTTTGAGTAAGAGAAAGGGGTTATTGGAAGAAATAAAGAAGAGGAAGTTATAGGTGAGGCATAGGAAGAGCCTCAAGAGGAATTCGAAGAGTTTTCAAGGGGGGAACCACCATTAGAAACACTTAGCACCATCAACCACTACCAGAATCGAGAGAGGATCATGGAAACACCTACACCATCCTCTAAACGTGGAATTCAGACCTTCATTTAGAAGCAAGTGTTTACTTGCTTTAATTATTGAGTTCTTAAAATATGCATGCTAGGGTAAGATGCATTTTTTATGAAAACTATTATTTTTAAAAGGATTACATTGAGATAATTCAATGTGGTGATGTAAAAATCAAGCTAGGGATGAATCATCTTTTATATCACGAAATCTAGATCATAGCATGTATTTAATTGGAGATTAAATCTGAGTCTATAATTGAGTATGATTCTTAAAAAATGATTATTTTGATGGAAACTTCATGGATATTATTAAGGGTTTATTCAATAATGATATTAGATTTTATTGAACTTTATTCATGATATGAAAATTTGTAGATAATGAATTTTATAAAGGGAAATTCTGGGTTTTCAAAGTTATGAACATAGATTATGGTTAATATTAGATTTGTATAGAAAGATGATGAAAAACAAAGGTTTGTTTGGTGAATATAAGATAGAAATCTACCAGAATTGTTTATGCGAGTTCAAACAAATGCCATTTCCAGTGTACATTGAATTGGAGTGAGTACCATACATGGATAGGAAGGTCTATGTCTTAGATTTCCATTGAACTTTGAACATATCATTTGGACTTTGGTGCAGGGAGAAATCGTAACATGACTACATGATGTTTAATCTGTCATAAAATTTATGACCTGATTCGGTTTCTCAGAAATTGGCAAATTTGTTAGTTTAGGTATAAAACCTTAAATAAATTATTGGAACCATAACTCGAGTAGTTTAGGATTATGGTAAACTAATGGAATACCTGTAGTGTATAATTGATAGATAGTCGAGGAGTCAAAATTATAAACTAGAATCTATCAAAAATTATTGAACGTATTAGCATACGTTAATCAAATGAGGATACGTAGAGAATTGAGATGAACTCGAGATTTGGATTAGTAGAATAATGTGATATTAAATACTAAAATTATAAAAGAGATGAATAGAACTCTTCTAATAGTGAGTGATATTCGTAATAAATAGGAATGTAAATAAAGTGTGAAATAGTAGTAAGTTGTATGAATGAGATATGTATAGGACATACTATACGAATATATATGGGTTGTGTGAATTCCTGTTATGTATGATTCTTATGTGTATACACATACCTACGCTGCATGATTTCATGAGAGGTCACGCACAATGGGCGATCCCACCTTGGTGATGTCAGCAAGGTGTGGATATGTTCCCCATAAGATAGAACTTAGAGTTGACCACTATTTGAACGTACAATAGGGTCAATCAGGTGCGTTAGGTATGTGTATAGACCAAAGGCTTAGGACTATGTTCTCCTACATTATGTGCTTATTGATTTATGGTTCGAGGTGCTATTCCGAACCGGTAGTCCTTATTGGTACGTGAGGTGCATATGAACAAGATAGCAGAGTATGCCGCGTCATGAGTTCGATCTCTGTGGTTGCTATATTAGAGTGTGTGTCTATGTGTGTGTATAATGGATTGATCACCCAGGGTTTTATTTAGCGGCGTGGCACACTTCAATGTTTGAAAAATATATTATTGTACTAGAGTAAAAAAAATTATCAACTAGGAAATTAAATAAAAAATTATATTCTTATAGGTTTGTTAAATTGTTATCATTTTTAGGGCGAAATATTATTTGGTAGTATTACTATGTTAAGATTGTGAAATAAATATTAAGGGGTAAACATTTTTAAATTACAATATAAATGGAAAAGATAAAAACAAAATTACTGTGATGGATAAAATCTAAAATTAAAATGTTAAGGCAAGTTACTACCTGAGCGGATTTATCTACTCAACAAATGTTCTCCACCCCAGTATGTACAAATCTATGTACATATTTACTAAATATGAATATAATAGCTCATTTGAGAACCCTCTTGGTCACTTCACCCAACTCGAATTTGACCTGGTCTAAGGGTGGTAAACGAACTAATATGGATCGGATACCATGCTATCCACATTCATATGCACTATCTGGATTCACTATTCATATCCATATCCATCTGCATAGTAAAAATAACTATCAGTATCCGTATCCTCTCAGATTTCCCAAATTCAGAGAATATCCATATTCATTTACATTGCTTATCTATCGCAATTGACTTGTCTCTTTTAAACCTATAATATCAATACTACTATCAAAAAAATTTCAAGCCCTAACTTTTTAGAATCAACAATTTATAATTAAAAAATTGATCTACCATTTCATAATAAATAACTAAGAAATTAGAATCAAATTTTTTCCCTAACAGGTGTTGTGTACATCTATGTGCATGTGTGTTATTGTGTGCGTCTGTGTGTGTGTTGTTATATATGTCTATTTGTGTTATTGTGTGCATGTGTGTATTATTGGGCACACGTGTGTGTGTGTGTGTATGTGCGCGTCTGTACAATTTTTTGTGAATGTATGGTGGGGGTGATAGTGAAAGAAGGGGGAGGAGCTTACAAACTTACCAATAGAAGGAAGGTTTTGGAGAAGAGAATATGCACCGAAAATGAGGGGGGTGGAGAAAATGAGTAAAATGAAAGAGAACAATTTTAGGTGTGATGTTTTCTTCAAATTTGTTTTGTCCACTTTTTGTTCTTTTCTATTATTTTCTTTATCCTTTCAAGACATTCATTATTTTTTGTTTTTATTTTTTTTAAATGAATGAAAAGTGATGATTAACATTTTGGTATTGTATATTTATATTTTACATTATATATAATAAATAATAATAATAATTATTATATATAACTAATATTAACGATAAATTATTATTAAATACAATGCGGATAATATCCGAAAAAATGGATATTCGCAAATATTGATACTTCGTCTCGAATACGGATTATCCTTGTCGAATACACATATTATCCGTATCCATATCCATTTTTTGAATATTTTAACATACTATCCGTATCCGTATCCGTATCCGTATCCATTTTTTTGGATAAATATTCGCTAAATTTGGAACTGGGTACCGTTGGGATTCAAATTTTCAAATATTCGTTTCACCCATAACTTGGTCCAATTCAATCCAATTTAAATTTAACTCACCCAAATTTAGTCAGCACTTAAATGTGAGAATAACGATGCCTAATATGACGTAAGATCTTTGCTAAAATTAGATGATGAATGGTATGTAAGTTTTGAGCTGGAAAAAAAGACCTTTGTTGAAAAATGACTTCACATGGTTTTCTTGGATCTTTATCTGCTTAATTTGCCAGAAAATTTATATGAATAAAATAACATATCCTTGCAATAATTTAGATCCGGCGACAAGTCGCTTGCCTTTAAGTTGTTGCCTATAGCATAATGACAGTTTAAAACTTCAACATGTTGCCAATAAAAACAAGGGAGCTTGACAAATAAGTCCTTTCTACATAAGACATTTCCTAATTGGTCCTATCATAACAACTTTTTCCCAATAAGTCATATTTATACATATAATAAATATTCACTATATCTTTACAAATAGGACCTCTTTGAGGAAAAATCTTTTTTCATGGGACCTGTTGGGGCAAAAAACGTTTATAGGACCTATTGAACTACATACTTAGTAACCGGTATATATTACTTAGTTGACCTGAAATCTTGAGAAGAACTCCAAATAAATGTAGACTACTCCTATTTAAAAAAGAATAATTCTATATGTTAAAAAAATAGAACAACATTACATATTGCAAAATAAGAGAATAGATCCGAAAACCTAGTAAAAAAGTTTACAAATTGAATGCGTTTATCTACGCCAATAACAATATTTTTCATACACAATATAGTTATCATGAGTTTTACATAATTAATAGGGTAATTTGTATACTATGCTAAAGTAATTTTCCCGCAAGGAAACAATTAATTTATAAAATATTTCAGTCTTAATATAATGAGTGTTCTTCATGTTATTACAAAGTTATGACAAAAATGTGCATGTTTTTTTTATCATTTCAGAGCACTATATCTTTTCCAGTATAGATAAAATATAATTTCATCTCTTGGAGGGTTAGGTATAGAGTAGTAGATTTATACTTTTTTAAATATAGTGATATAAATTTATTAAAAACTATTTTTTTACAAAACTATTTAAATAAATAAATTTTATATTACGTTATTCCTAACCACCTTGTTGTTTTTCACATGTAAAGTATATGTATTTATAACTTCATTTCCACATGTATTTGGATTCTTTTTCAAATTTCCTTAAATTTCAATATAATTCCCTCCAAATTATTGAGAAGTTTCTTTGAAAATTCTGAAGCAAATTTTGTTTTCTTAAAAATATGGGTGGAAAAAATACTCTTTAAGACTTGAAAAAGTATAATGCTTTAATCTTGTTATATGTCATTGAACTAGTCTTTAATTGTTAGGCACGAAAAAAAATTTGATAAATAAATGTTGCACTAGAAACCAAGCTATACCAGGAGTAAACAAAAATAAAAAGCTAGCCCAAGGCCCCCCACGAAAAACTACCAAAACTACAATTCCATATGAAAATCCTCCACGAACTCAAAAAAGTTAGGAAGAGTTGCAAAATTTCTCTCCATATGCCAACACAGTAATATGCTCAAAAACTTGTAATGAATTTTAATCGGTCCAGTCTTTAACCCATCAAAACATCTGATGTGTCTCTCCTGCCAGATGGTCTAAAAGATATAGTTCAAAACCATATTACACACTCTGCAGTCCCTATTCCAACCTTTAGTGTGTGCAAAACCTTAATCAACGCCCTCACCATCTCAGGCATAACCCATGGAATCGAACAAAGGGAAAGGAAGACAACCCATAGGCCAAATGTTTCCCTTCAGTGCAGATGTAAATGATTGGTATTCTCCTCGCCCTTTATACACAACCAACAATGACTAACCACTAATCACATTCTATTTTGCAAATCCTCATTCATAAGAATGGAATGTCTTGTCGTGGTCGTCCAAACAAATAATATCACTTTTATGAGAGTCTTTGACTTATAGATTTGCCTCCATGGGAACTGGGCACCTTGATTCCCATTATCTCTTAAGATGGAATAACATCCTCTCATTGAGAAAACCCCATCCCTGTCTTCTTGCCACCTCAAATCATCATCCCCCTCATCAGACCTAAAGCCAAAACCAATGAGTCAGAAAAGGCATTAGCCTCCTCAAGCTCCCAATCCCAAAACCATCTTCTAAACTTGGGGTTCCACACCACTCTATCACAAAAATTATCCTGTAATCCATAACCAGACCATCTTTATCTCACCCTAAACTGTAAATCTGGGGAAAAAATCCTGGAGTGTTTCATCCCTATTTAATTATATTCCCTCTCCCTAATTGAAACTCTGTAAACCTAAAAAATCTCGCCACTCCTTCAAAACGTTCTTCCATAATCCCACTCACAGACCCCACCTGAGAAACTACTCCCCTTAGTTCCCACTACTCTCCTCCTAAGTCTATTCTCCTCGCGGGTTAATATACCCTACCATTTTCCTAATAACGATTTGTTAAATCATTCTAAGTTCTTAACCCTAGCACCCCGTTCCTTGATAGACTTGCACACCTTCACCCGCCCCATAAGAATGTATTTAAACTGGTCCTCATTACCCATCCACAAAAAGTCTCTCATCATCTTCTCCATCTTCTTGCAAATTAAACACGATAACAGTAAAATAGTCATGAAGTACGTAGGCAATCTAGACAACATACTTTTAATCAAGGTTAACCTCCCCCTTTTGATAAATAATAGTTCTTTCATCCTTCCAACCTTCTTTTCGTTATGTACATTACTGGATCCCAAATGGATTTAGTCTTAAACTTAACCCTTAATGTTAATCCTATATAAGTAAAGGGTAATTCTCCTGTTACCAAATAAGAAGAGAGTTAAAACGAAAGATTTAATATATTTAAAGGTGACACGTACTGTACGCATGTGTGAGGAGAGATTAATGTGATGGTGGAACATTTTCTATGTTTGGTGAATCAGATGGCCTTTTTTAGTGCACTGGTGATTCTGAATGAGTTAAAATAGTCCAAAAAAGGTACTCAAGAGTTATATTTTGGTTCCGAGGACTTTTTAGACATATAATGGCTCGTATATGGGTATGGTCATCTTTTTACCTATAGGATTTGACCCAAATACAAAATTATGGTTTTATTATTAGGTATTTAGTGTTTACTGGGTTGGATAGAAAACTCATTTAACCTCTCCTTAGTGGGGGTTAAGGGGGAGGATAAAGGAGAAGAGAAAAGAAGAGGAACGAAGAGGAAGAAAGCTCAGAGAAAAGAGGAAGTTCCAATTCCGAAATCGATTAATCAAGTATGTGTCAAACTTTTGATTTTAGTCCATCAAGGTAAACATTTAATTGAATTATATTTTCATTACTTTAGTTAATTATGTTCATAGTTAGCTATGATTAATCCAAAAATTGAGAATGTAATCATGTGGTTAATTAAGAGGGTTGATTTGTGTTTTAAGATGTTAATGTGATGGAGAATTAATATAGATGAAATTAGTGATTTAAATTTGGGAATACGAATATTAGAATAATGAACATTGATAGGGTGTTAGATCAATGGGTTTGAAGTTCCATTACTTCTAGATTGGGTGAATTGAATCAATAATTAAGAATCCTTGGGAATAAACATTGGATTCAAATTTAGATTGGGTTCAAAATACATCTCAAATTATTATATATGTGTTTAGGATCATAAATTATTGTTATGGGAGTGTTGGGACTCCCATTAATGGGTTTGGGAGGTTAAAACTCGAGGTTGAAGATGAAGGGCGGCCCACTAAAGTTGGGGGAGAAAATTGGTTCACTTGAGTGAACCGGTTCGGTCTACCAGTGAACCAGTTCACTTTTATGGCATGTACGGATTTTTATTATGCGTTATTTTGACCCGTTAGCATTGGATAAATGGGCGTATGAGTTTTCAAAATAGATTTGGATTTCCAGGAAACATTAGTAGGGGTTGTTGCAGGTTTTAGGTCAATTGTAGTTGTATTTGATCAATATGAATTGGTTAACAAGTGAGTGAACACTTAATTAAAATTTGACGAGTCGGTTCAGATTTTAAGATTAGTAGACTAGTAAGATGGGGGATTTCCATGCGTAGTCAGTACTGTGTGTGTGTATATATATATATATATATATATATATACATACATTGTTTATTTATTTGGAACATACTTACTCGATATTGCTATCGTTATAAGGTTGCGCATAGTGGACAGTCTACCCTAGCGTTAACTAGTAGGTGTTGGATTGATTCTCAAGGTCATAGTACTGTTGCACAACCACTATCCATGTGTAAGGACACATATTGGTTAGGACACCAGTCAGGAGTAATGTCGTTTGGTTACAACCCTTAAACATATGTTTATGATCGCATCCATTGTTTGTGTTTATGTTTGGGTTCAATGGTGATATTATAACTCGGTTCCTTAGTTGTGGTACATCGTATACCTGAGGTCCTATGTTGGGGATGTTGTGCATACGTACATAGGGAGTAATATATATGTATGTGTATATGAGATAGTTCATGAATATATAATTATAGCATGTGTATACCTATGAAATACTTATGAAAATATACCTAATGAAGGTAGTACTTATTAGTTAATTGTGATTATTAGATGGATGGGATAATTTAGCAGTTATTGTCCTAGTTAGGCTGGGTATAATGGTTAGGATAATAAAATAAATGTGTTAGGTGCACACAATAGATAAGAGGTGAGGAAATATCTCATATGAGTGCGACTGGAAAGTTAATTATAAAGGTAATAAATGAACCTTTACATTTAAAGCATTTAAATACTTGCAAATATTTTTCAAATATTTTTCGGGATTTGACCAATTGTCAAATATTTTTTAAAGCCTTGGTTATTCAGCACCAGGGATTATAGGGTTAGCCTCTTCATCATGTCATGGCGTGCAGTAGTTGTGGATGCTTCAAGACTTGATCATAGCCACACCCATACAATCTATCTAGACAGGATTCATTATTTCAATATTTGCCTTTTGGTCGTGTTGCCCGTAGATGGATAGGAGTTTATTTTTTAGTCAAATATTTTCCATTATTTCTCAGTGGCATGTTTACATTGATATTATTTGTGGAAATCGATGGTTTATTCGGTTTACGGTATATATGATTATACTTTTATCAATTACATTGTCATTTTAGTTGGTGCATATTTATATTGGTTGTATTTATAATATTTATTACGACGGTGATGCTAAGAATGAAATCATATTTGATTCCAATAATTTTTAATAAGGGCATGATCAATGGGTATTAGAATAGGCGGTGTGTCATAATTATATCAGTATCTAGTCTTTCTTAAAGTGAATATACATTAATAAATTATCTGTTTTGTTTTGTTAAATAAAATGATTTATTGGTGTGTACAGGATGTATTTCTAACAGACTCTATTGTTTGGATTTAATTGGTGAAATCAATAATATATAAGTAACAAATAATGAAAGTAAATTCACTAGAATACATTATGAAATCAATCTAATGTAAAAATGGCATCTTAAACTTGGACATATTAGTGTAAAAAGAAAACGAGTTAAAGAAAGACGGGCCTTTACATTTTCTATCACCTAAACCCATACCAATTGTGTGTGACACCTCGCCTAATAAAATACCGGGTGATCAGTCCTTTATCAAATTAAAACAGGAATTCCAATTGGTTAATCCTTAGCATCACTGTCGAAAACTTTTTAAAACATACTAACCACCTAGTATTCCAAAAGCTGGTGCCAAATTTTAACTTTTTAATTAAACAAAATAGTACATGCGGAAATAAATATAGACCATTCACACAACTGAATAAAACTCAACTGAATAATTAATTACACTACTTGCCGACTAAACCATCGGCCACCAAAGTGAAATAATCCAATACAAATATTCAACACCGGAATAAAACAAATCTGAAAACTGAACTGAAAGTCTGGGCGACATGCCCTAAATAAAACTGAAACTAATACAAGATTCCTACTCTAGGAATGAATGAATGATGCATCTAATCCAAACTCCTACTAGCATCCACATATGCCGCAGCTTCGTGTCCCTGGAATAGAATATCAATCTTGGCGTCCCTGTGGCTGGACACCTAAAAGGTTTTGAAAATAGTTTATAGCAAGGGTTAGAACCCAAAACATTTTGAAAATATTTAGCAAGTGAATTAACTGCAGTAATTTAAAATGCATGAATGCACTTCATATTTAAGTTAGTGTCGCACTCCCTTGTGGTCATTCTCACCCCTCCACTATTGTGCACACCTACCGGTTACCTTAAACCCACCTAGTTGTACTACCCCATCCAACTAGTCCTGGTATAACCTTCCCTTGCCATATTACTCTAACCCGAGTATAATGATTCTTGAATTATAAGTTATCTCACAATTAACTTAATTAATTCCTCTTAAATAGTATCATACAACCGTATCACAAGTTATATAAAGTAAATACACCACACATTATTTTATTACCCGTATATAATATTTACTACCATTATATACGTACCTTTACTATAACATCCACACATATAACATACGTATATCCATCCCTTCGAGTATACCCTCGCTGGATGATTCCCTCTAAAATGCTATCTCTCTACGTGTGCTCACATAACCTAGTTACCCAAGTTGGAATCGCTCACCAACCTGGCCCAAAACATAAATGACATAGAGGCGGTCATATTCATTCCCTGAAAGTGAGATAAATCCCTCACCCGTATATACCGGACGCTATGACCTGGGGATATACTCGCCCTACTCCTCAAGCTAGGGGATTCACCCACATCGCGCAACCTCCCTTGATAGCATTAGAGTATATAAATTGAATAAATATCTAATCACTGGTATTTAATATCACACACAATATATGCACGTATATATATACTATCACTACACCGTATATATATAATATAAACTTCGGCTTTACCGTGTACTAAAAATCCCGTACACTGTCTGTAATTTCTTGAGTCTGTGGCCCGACTCAACGTAATTAATTTTCTCACTTAATAATTTATTGTCTTCCCGAGTCTATGGTCCGACTCTAATATATTTAACTCACACCTCAATTTATATAATACTTTCCCCGAGTCTATGGTCCGACTCCAATTAAATTAATTAACACACTTATTAATTTAATACCTTCCCGAGTCTATCACTTGACTCTAATTAAATTAACTAACACACATATTAATTTAATATCCCCCCCCCCCCCCCCGAGTTTATCGTCTGGCCCTAATTAAATTAATTAACACACTTATTAATTTAATACCTCCCCGAGTCTATCGTCCGACTCTAATTAAATTAATTAACACACATTTTAATCTAATACCTCCCTAAGTCTATCATCCGACTCTAATTAAATTAATTAACACACACATTAATTTAATCCTACCCGAGTCTACAATCCGACTCTAATTAAATTAATTATCACACTTATTAATTTAATCCTACCCGAGTCTACAATCCGACTCTAATTAAATTAATTATCACACTTATTAATTTAATCCTACCCGAGTCTACAATCAGACTCTAATTAAATTAATTATCACACTTATTAATTTAATAACTTGGTGCACCCAACCATTATCCCCGGACTCGCTCACTTGGTCCATTTTACCTCTCATAATTTCATTCCCACATTTTCGCCCACAATGTGTCGCACATTCATCTCCATAATTTCCCAATTATATTTACCTATAATTACCAACATACCCGGACTCGCCCACTTGGTCCATAATTAAATATTTTACCTCAATTCCTTTAATAAGGTAGCGTCACCCAACTACCATACCCGAATAATACTTCTCGGCCCGATATCAATACTTATGAATTATTTGCCCAAATCCGTTCATCTCATGACATACAATTCCCACCCTCCTACACCCAATTATATCACCCTATAATTGTTAAGGAATATATGCCTCACATGAATTTATCACTAAATAACAACAAGGAATTAAATCTTAAATAAATTTCTCTTTATAATCAAAATTGGCCGAACTGCCCAGATTCCTGAACCATCGATCGATCGAACCCCTTGGGTCGATCGATCGATCGATCCAGACTTCGTCTTCTCCAAACCACTGTTTTCCACCATTGACGAAAATTCAAGGTTTTAAACCTTAAATCAAACCTCTAATCAAAAGACCTCAACATATAAATATGTTTAATCTACATCCTACACATTATATGGATCTTAAGATACATAATTTCTCCAGTTACTTTCATAATTTCCCGAAATGGGTTTTCCATTAAAGTTCATCAACTTTGTTCTACAAACCAAATTTCAAATCCAAATCCCACCAATTTATATTCCGAATTTTCAATCAAATCAAATATCTATACTCAGAGATATACAACACAATAATTTTTACTTTGAATCTCATTAAATAGTCCCATGAACAAAAATCCCATTTTTGTACCCATTTATCCCCAAAACGAATTTTGGTTTACACATCACTATGATATGAATTTATTATCATCAATTTAGAAATCACAACAGTTAACCACTTGCCTGGAATTATTCGTAGTGACTGATCCGTCGGTGTAGTCCCTTAATTTGGCTCCAAAACCCCCAAATTGGCTCTTGGTTAGCTTTCCCCCAATTCTCCTCTCAAACCCTAGGTTTATAGGTGTGTTGACTGTCGTTCCCAAATCCCTCAATTAGGTTAAAAACATTCAATCCCGTTTTTGGCCATGTGGGCCTAATTAAAAAGGCCCAACTCACCCCGTGTGGGCCCAGCTATGCCCAAAAATACCTCGAGACCCAATTATCACCCCCGGGTACTCTTTTCTGACTATCTCGACCCATCCGGACGCAACCGCGCACTCGGAATTTCCATCCTAGATACTTTTCCAAATTTCCAAATTTCGACCCCAAAATGTGACACACATTAATTCGAATAATTAAACTTAAAGTCGCCAATTATAATTAATTCGGCTCACTCAAATAAATTCTCCAACTCCTGAATTTAAGTTTCTCCAATTTAAATATTTTTATAACTTCCAAAAATAATTAAATATTAAATCTTCCAAAATTACGGGGTGTTACATTGTGAATCCTGTTTACATGATAATATGATAAAATTACCCTTCATTGAACAAGGGGAAAGAGCTAGATATTTATTAGGATTAATACACAATGATTTTTATGGGCCATTAAATATTAGTGCTAAGGATGGTTTTTCTTACAACGTCATTTTTACTTATGATCGTTCAAGTCTTGGTACCTACCTAATGAGTCATAAATATGAAGGTTTTTAAAAGTTTTAATATTTTAAAAACGAAGTTAAAAAACAAACCGGAAAAGTACGAAGACACTTCGATCTGATTGAGGGGGTGAATAGTTAAGCAGTGAATTTTTGGACTATCTCAAACAGAGTGGAATTATTTCAAAATGGATTCCTCCTCGAACACTATAACACAATGGTATTTTGAACCAGAGAAATTGTACCTTGCTGGAAATGGTTAGGTCGATGATGAGTATCACTAATTTAAGGATAATTTGAGAATGTAGCTTTAGAGAGAGAGAGATGCGATTCTTAGGTGGACTTGGAGTTTCTTTGCCTTTGCCTCAAATCAGAGTTTGTTGTGCATAATCTATTTCTTTTTAGGATTAATCTAGTTTCATATCATGCCGTGGATTTTATATGCAATTTTGGTCATTGATCATTATTATTTGTTAATTTTAATTGTTGTTTTGTTTATATATGGTTGCATACAGATACATAACAAATGTCAATAATTGTTACATTTAGTATGGTGTCAATAGAGTACTAAATTAGTTCAAAATTTTCTCAAATCCATATGGCACGTGATGATTCACTTGATTATCTATCTTTTGGGGATTTATCCAATCGGTCATCTTGCATATTAGATCTCAGTTCATACAAGTTTTCATGAGTGAAATTTTATAGGGCCTAAGATCTAATGATTCTAATTGCACCATATTCAAATTTTCATTTTCTAACGGAAGTACATAGATATTGAGTCCCATTTCATCATGGGTACATATCTCACGGTCTAATTCTAATATGGTTCAGAATTTTAGCAACATGGGGTCACAAGGATGTGAATGCATGTGGGCGGGCTTGTTTTACTTATATTTCATTTTAATAGATCATTTTTTCGGTGATCATTTATATATGAATTAAATTTGGATAAATTCATTCATCCGATGATTACCATTTAATGTCTTGGGTACCATATTTTCGTATCCCTCAACCACTTGGAAGGGACATTTTGATTGCTCCAGGTCTATTTCTAATTAAATGGTTAAGATATCTTCATAATGGTGCACGTGGTTGGGCATATTTACTTCAAAAGAACATGTTTTTCTTCAACGAATTAAATGAAAGGACATGGAGCATTTCTGATCCAATGGTTTTGATCAATTCATAATTTGATTGTTGGATAATAATCGATGGATTCAATGGTTTAGATTTTTTTTCAATAAACTGGGTGTTGAGGTCATTGGTGATTATCTACATGGAATAAGTTTATCACATGCATGATTTATCTGAAGGTGTGGGTCGTTGTTGATCCATTATTACCAATGTGTTTGTGATAAGACTTGACTTGGCCAAATCAACACTTAAAGGCATTAAGTTGTGGACTGCAGGAACATCTGTATTGAATTTAGGTTATTGCATTACAAGATGCGTCCTTATGACACATTGTTATGACTTTGAGTTTTGGTATTCTATTTTACATCTCTTATTTTTATAAGCCTTAGTGGTGGGCACATTCATTGAATGTTTTTTCAATAAAACTTGGCCCTAATGATCTTACTTACAAAAAAAATTCACTAATTTACCCGTATACTTGTGGGGTGATGCCCTGAAACTGAAATATACCTTATGAATATAGTTCCTTCTAAATTTGTCCTTGAGATACCATATGAACTATAGAATGGGATGAATCAATATCTTAATCACCTTAATATATGAGGGTTTTCGGCAGATGCGAAGAAAAACATAGTGGACAACAACAAGTTACAAGTGAGGACTATAAGATGTAGGTTCCTAGGATATCCTAAAGCAAGAATTGGTTATTACTTTTACCATCCAGATTATCTAAAAGTTTTTGTTAGTAGGAAAGCCATACTTATTGAGGACAAATTATTACCAATATAGGTAACAGTAACCTTGTTCTTGATGAACATTTAGCAGATCCACAAATCATTACATCTCAGTCAGAAAACTTTATACCACTACACCAAAATGGTCAAATTGGCACCCTTCGAGCAGCTAGCCTTATCACGGTCAATGACCGTGATAAAAAACACGCATTTTTTTGTCACAGTCATTGACCGTGACAAGGCCGTGACATCGTCTTATCACGGTCAATGACTGTGACACGCCCGTGACAACTGCACTTGTCAATGACCGTGACACGTCCGTGACAATTCTGTCAGTAAAAAAACCATCCCTCTTTTTTTTTCCCACTAATTCTAATTCCCTCCATTTCTCTCTCTCTCTCTCTCTCTAGCGACTGTACTCTCTCTCTCTCAACGATTTTGGTATGTTCTCTCTATTTATCCTCCATTTATATATATGTGTATGTATATGTGCGTGTGTATATATGTGTGTGTAAATGTGCATGTGTGTATGAGTGTGTGTGTGTGGGGGGGGGGGGGGGGGAGGGGGCAGGGCTGGGGGAGGGGAGGCGGGTTGTATATGTGCATGTGTGTGTGTGTGTGTGTATATATATGTGTGTATGCGTTTGTGTAAATGTGCATGTGTGTATATGTGTGTGTGTGTGTTCGTGTGTGGTGGGCAGGGGGACAGGGGACCAGTGGGGTGGGAAGGGGGAGGGGGCAGGGGTGTGTGTGTATATGTGCTTGTGTGTGTGTTTTTTTAATTAAAGTTTTATTGGTTTATTAGATATTGCCCCTTATATTGTAGTACCCTTGTAAAAGAATTGATTGATTAAATTTTTAGTAGGATTGCCCCTCATTGTAAATTAGTAAATTAATAATTGTATAATTTAATTGTTAGTTTAATTGATGAAAAAAATTAATTGAGTAGATGAATTAGAAGGAGTACGGGATACACATTTGTTGTTTCCATTGCGGTTGGATTATAATGGATCGATGCTGGGTTGGTTAATTTTAAAAGTGGCATGACCACTAGATTATTGTCCATATGGGGGTGGGTTTTTCAATTTTTTTTTAAAATTACTTTGTATAACAAACAATATATATATAGTATGATAATTAAATAAAACATACTTGAAATTACATATAGTGCCCATAGATACTAGCCTTCTAGTTCTTATGCATACGCATTCAATAACCCTTAGAATCGTTCAAGAGTCATTACCCCTGTAATGAAATTTCTCGAATTGTCCCGTTTAGACAGTTTGGGACTGCATAATTTATGTATAATAATATTCTTAGTGGCTTAAAGTTATTACTTTTGGAGGAAGTTATGCAGTCGTATCCTAATGTTCTATGGGTACATACTAGATTGACAAGTGTGACTGTTATTTCAATTGATCAATTGAAATAATACTCACACTTGCCAATCTACGTCGTGTTCTTGGAGAATTACGGGGATATGCTGCCAAATTTTTCTCAAATCGTAACAATATGCATGAGCTGTTAAGTATATTACAGAAATATGTGGTCTTGAATGGGATAGGACCACTCGCCCTTTAGAGGATATGGAGGAAATAGGAATTTCTATTATAAATTGAATTTGAATTTGAAATTTAAAAATTGAATATAAATAAGACATAATTAAATGAAACATACTATGAATCTAAGTTTTGTTTATACTAATCCATGAATATACGCTTCTTACCTTTAATATGTGATTAGTTGTGGTAGCTGTGATGGGATATCCGAAATACAAATAGTGGATGGGTGAGACAAATGGAATGGGGGATGTGTTTCGCAGAGGTGCTAATGAATTTGTGAAATACGTAAAGAGATGTCATAATGATGAAGGGTTTTCGTGTCCGTGTGCTAGGTGTAAGAATGGTAAGGTGTTTGAGTGAAAAACAGTTGAACTACATTTGTTAAGATGGGGTATGCAATATATTTATCGATTTTGGATTTTTCACGATGAATTGAAAGTTAATTTTGTCCCCGAACAACCTTCAACAAGTAGGATAGATGTAGAAGGGGACAACATAGATCATAATATGTTAAAGGATTTAGTTAATGATGCGTACGGAGTTTATGAAGTGGGGGAGACTGAGGTTACTGATGATGTATAATGTTTAGGTGCCTTTGAAAATATCACGATAAACCTTGACGATGATTACCAAAGTTTAAAATTTAAGGCGACCCGACCGTTATACTCTGGCTGTGAGAAAGATCAAACAACTTTACATGCCATGGTTGGTTTGCACAGTTTGAAGATACGGTACGATTTGTCTAGCAATAGCGTGGAAGGAATTCTGAATTGGGTGAAGGGCTTACTACCTAAGGAGAATATTCTTTCAACTAGCTATCATGTTATGAAGAACAGTTTGAAAGGTCTGTGAATGAAGTATAAATCGATTCATGCTTGTGTGTATGATTGCATACTATCCCGAAAGGAGTATGAAAATCTCGATCGTTGTCCGGTCTGCGATGAACCTAGATATGTCCTATCTACTGGCAAGGAATGCACAAGCTCAAAAGTGCCTCAAAAAGTGTTGAAATATTTTCCCGTTGGGCCTAGATTAAAGCGATTTTTCACAGTACCATGGATAGTGGAGGCAATGACTTGGCATTCTAGGGAAAAAGTAGGGGGTAATGTCATGCGTCATCCTATTGATTCTACAGCTTGGAGGAGGATGAATTATGAGTATCCAGATTTTGCTCGAGAACAATGAAACATTCATTTGGCTATATCAACAGATGATTTCAATCCATTTGGAAATCTAAGAACCAATCAGAGTGCATGGCCAGTGATCCTAGCCCCACTCAACCTCCCTCCTTCACTGTGTATGAGACCTGAATTTTTTATGCTATCTTTGTTGATATCTGGGCCAAAGGAACCAAGTGATGACATCGACGTATACCTGGATCCTTTGGTCGAAGAACTAAATGAGTTGTGATAAGAGGGTGTGTAATCATTTAACTCTTTTAGAAAAGAAGAGTTTACGCTGAAAGCTATGTTGATGTGGGCAATTCATGATTTTCCAGCTTATGGGACATTATCCGGTTATGTAGTACATGGTTATTAGGGGTGTCCTATTTATGGAGAGGAGACTGAATTTCTTCATCTCTTCGCTAGCTCAAAAAATGTATACCATTGCCATAGGAGGTTTTTACCACCGGCTCATAGTTTCAAATTTGAGAAAGGTTCCAATTTTTTATCGGACGGGGTTGAACATAGGCTACCACCGAGACAACTTTCAGGTACAGAAATTGAAAGTAAATCTTCTGAATGTGGCCCTAATATGCCAGGTAAGAATCCCAAATTTAATAATGTCAAGCATAAGAAGACCCCAACTAGGAATGAAATTGAGACAAGAAAGGCATGGTCTCAGAGGTCAATTTTATTTGACTTGCCTTATTGGAAGAATAACCCGGTGCGCCATGTATTGGATGTGATGCATGTAGAGAAGAACGTCGCTGAACATATTATGAGCACTTGTGTTGTGGGGGGGGGGGGAGTCATTCGAAGGATGGAGAAAATGCACGAAAAGACCTTAAATTGTTGAAACTTAAGACACAACTATGGTCGAAAGAAGATAGTAGGGGAAGGACAATAATTTCCTTTGGTGCGTTTACTTTGACGAGTGGGGAAAGGAAGGTGATTTTAGACACAATATATAATTTGAAGGGTCCATCTAATTTTTCGTCCAACTTGCAAAGCATTGTGAATTATGCTAGGCATGATTTACATAAGTGTAAGTCCCACGATTGGCATGTGATCATGCAATTGGTCCCTCTACTGTTTAAGCATTGTTTCTCCAAGAACGAGGATTTGCGGAGGGCTATTATGCAAATTAGTATTACCTTCTCACTTTTGTCTGAGAAAGTAGTCAATCAAGAACACATAGTGGCAGCAAAATTGGCGGTGACCGAAGCGATTTGTGTGTTGGAGAAGTACTTTCCCCCAGCATTCTTTAACATAAGTGCTCACTTGTTGGTACACCTATACGACGAGGTACTTCTATGTGGTCCAGTTAGATATCGGTGGATGTATCCGTTTGAAAGATTGATGAAAGTTTTTAAAGATTACGTCAAGAATGCGCGATACATTACAGGTTCAATTGCAGAGGAATACTACACCGTGGAGTCATCAGTCTATACTCGTGAATATATGCCTGACTCGACCATTGTTGATGACACTAATGAGTTCGTCGATGATGGTGGTCATGTGATTGAAAAACGAGTGAAATTAACGAGTTTGCAACATGAACAAGTAGCTCATTATCTATTTGACACACATGAAGATGTCGAAGAATGGAAAAAGTAAGTTTAAATTATTTTATGTTTTACATTATTTTAGATTATTTTATACATGATTAATTTTGTAATATGAAGAAAATATGAAGCATGTGAGAACAATAAAAGACTAAAAATATTGGTACAATCAGACAACGAATTTAGGCTGTGGTTGTCAAAAGAGATAATTATAGTGAAAATGGTCATTATATAACATTACATTACACTCTAAATTTATAACTAACCTAATTAATTTATCTATATTCTCATCTCTAAAAGACAGGTGATGTGATATCAAGGCTTACTCGTCTAGCCACTGGACCCTTGTTCATGGCGCAAGAGTACAAAAGTACAGATCGAATAATTACGTATTTGGCGCAAATGTGTACGAGGAAAGTACAAATGTACAGAACTTGGGCATTTCATACAAGGCTCTTACTTTCTTTTGAGCGAGCGCAAAAGATAAAAACCTCTTTGAAGCTAAAATGACATACTATGGTGTAATTCGAAATATATTTGAATTGGATTATATAATCTTCAAAGAGGTTGTATTTTATTATGACTGGGTAAGAGTTGAGGATAAAAATGCTTGTAAAGTTGATCCTGGCACCAATTTGATCATGGTTTACTTGTCCAAGTTGAAGAGCAAAGACCACCTGAGCAATTAGTCGTTTGTTTGTGCATTTCAAAAGGTCAACCAGGTGTTTTACTCAGAGTATATCAACAAGAGACGTGGTCAATTTCCCTACATGCGCCAAAGCATCTAAATAGTAGTGTGGATGACTTGGCTGCTCCTACCGAATATCAATTTATTTTTTATGATAACCCGGATCTGAAACAATTTTTCAATTTGTAATAAATATTCCAATTTGTACTTCATGAATAAATTTTTAATGCTTTTAATTGATTTGCACTTCATCATTTTCACTCTTTTTTATATTTATATATTTCCTTTGTAGTGTTCGTGTGTGTGTAGTGTTTGTGTGTGTGTTGGGGGGGGGGGGGGCAATGTGTGTGTAGTGTTCGTGTGTGTGTTGGGGGGGGGGGGCAATGTCTGTGTAGTGGGAGTGGGTTGGGGGGCAATGTATGTGTAGTATTCGTGTGTGTAATGGGGGGGGGGGGGAATGTGTGGGTAGTGTTCGTGTATGTGGTGGGGGGAGGGGGCAATGTGTGTCGTGTTCGTGTGTGTGTTGGGGGGGGGGGGATGTTTCGGATTTGGATTTTTAGTAATTGTACATATTTGCATGTCCTCTTCAAATTCATTTGGATTTGTACTAATAACAACATTTTTTATAAAAAATGTCTCCTTCAGGTATTAAGACGAGGATGATGATGTTGATTATGATGATGTCGTCTGGGCTCGGTGGTAGCGGAGGCGAGGAGGGATCCTCGGCCCCTAGGCTCCCCAAATGGGGAAAATTGGGGATGGACATCGAGAACAAGATGGGGCTACTAGCGAGATACCTCGAGCTGGTAAAGACTATCATTGGACCGGGGTACACTAGTTGGAGGGAGGTGAAAAATGAGTTCAAGTTAGCTATTTGGGTGGCACTACAGGTAATGTATTTATATTTATATTTATATAAATATTTTAATTTTAATTTCGATTTCAATTTCAATTTCAATTTATATTTATATTTATTCGCAACTAACATTGTATTTGTTGGACAGAAACAATTCAGCTTGGACCCAAAACTACGCGATTCCGTCTTGGAGAAGTTGAGGGAGCAACACAAGATGTGGAAGAAAAATATGCGAACCCGGTACTTTGGGAAGACCCGAGAGTCCGTTATCCGTACGAGTGAATCCGTCCCACCGAAGGAGCCGATCTCATTGTCACAATGGAAAAAGTTCATTGACAATGAGATCGGGGAGCGACAATTGGCATCTCGCCAATCGGGGAGGGAAAATCAGGCAAAAAAGACGAACGTGCACTACTCCGTCCTGACGTCTTAGGCCGAGGTGGAGCATAGGATGATGGTAAGATTTAATTTTCCTATAATTACAAAAATATGTTATTCTGCATTATTTTACTTTGTGGGGCCGATACTAATTTTGCATTATTTTATTTCAGGGGACGGGGAGTGGCCCCGGGGGTATGCCACGTAGGATCGATACTTATGTGGCTATTCGGACGAAGAAGCGGAAGGATAAGGAGGTGTCCCTAAGTGTCGCGTCCACGATTGTAAGTAATCCACAATTTTCTTTTTCTTAATTACGTTGTAATGTTTTTATTTACTTATTTAAGTAATCATGTGATTTTTATCGTTTTAAGCAAATCTTAAGGAAGTGCATGAGTCACAGTCTGATGCCGAAAGGCATCTTTGTCCACAGACACACTCAGCCAAGTGCTTTGCGCTGATCACAAGGGGAGGACGAGAGGGGTGAGCTAGTGGGTGGCCAAATCTAGGATCATCAGATTGGAGACGAGCAACACCGAGTTGGCTCGAATGGTGGACTCGCATGATGCCAAGCTATCCCGTTTGGAGGCGACGGTCCAAGATATATTCTCATTCGTGGAGCGTTCGTTGGGCGGAAACCGTAAGGGGAAAGGGAAGGAGAAGGTGGTGGATGAGGAGGTGCAGGAGGATGACGAGGAGGTGAACCTCGCTGCTTCATCACCGACACGTGCGGACTTTGATGATCCAATTCCCACTAGCTCACCCCCCCCCTCATCCCCACTGAACATATTTGATGG
This sequence comes from Sambucus nigra, assembly GCA_949130495.1. Taxonomy (NCBI): domain Eukaryota; kingdom Viridiplantae; phylum Streptophyta; class Magnoliopsida; order Dipsacales; family Adoxaceae; genus Sambucus; species Sambucus nigra. The sequence continues at coordinate 553,877,709 of OX422210.1, read as the reverse complement.
TCAGTGAATAGGGCGAGGGTTGAGGGACCCGAATACTTTCCAGGGTGCACTAGTTCATGAACGTTCACTTCAAGACATCGAGTCCAAGGTGCTCATCACGCATGTGATACCCGGGAAGGAGAACTCCCCATTGTGGTTGCGTGAACAATGCGGCACAATGTATATTGTTAGGTGTGTCAATTTGTATATCGTGTGGCCTACTCACCTCCTCAGAGTAAACGTTACCCCAGACATGTAGTGACATTATTTGAATTGAATTGTTTTAAGTTGTTACATTTGAATTCTATTTGGATTATATCATGATGCATATTGTTTTGAATGTATATTTTCATTCTCTTTATTTTATTTGGATATATGATGTTTGAACAGGTACAACGTTGTTATAACAGGTACAAATATACTGCTGGGCAGTGACAGTGGCCATACTGCCCAACAGATTTTTTTTCAATTCTGCCCAGAATTGTCACGGTCATTGACCGTGACAATTATTTAAATATTGTCACGGGTTTGTTATGGTCGTAAATCGTGACAAAACTTGCCAAGGTCATAGACCGTGACATGACCGTGATAAGTCTAATGAACTTGTCACGGTCAATGAACGTGACAAGTCCATGACAAAAAAAGTTATCACCCCTAGACTTGTTACGATCAATGACCGTGATAATTCAATAGATTTTGTGTAGTGTACCTCAAGAAAATTTTAGAACAAAATTTCTTCGTAGAAGTAGTAGGATCCCTACACGTCCAGAAAGATATAGGCATGCCACTGAAGAATTACATGTCATAACGGATGATCGTCTAACTAATTCTAAAGAGGTGATATCATAATTTGACGCGAAAGGATGGCATGAAGCCATGAAAGCTTAAATAGATTCTAAGTATTCGAATTAATTTTGGACTTTGGTTGATCCACCAATAAATGTTGTCCCTATTGGTTATATATGGATCTTCAAAAGAAATATTGCATCAATTGGAAACATATAAACATATAAGGCAAGGTTGGTTGCAAAAGATTACTGACAACATCATGAATTTGACTACGAGGAAAAAATTTCTCTAGTAGGCATGCTTAAATCCATTAGGTTCTTGCTAGTAGTTATTGCACATTATGATTACGAAATCTGGTAGATGGGTGTTAAAACGACATTCTTGAATGGAAAAATTCAAGAAACTATTTACATGGAGAAACCAAAGGGGTTTATATCAAGTGAAGAAATCCACAAAATGTGTAAACAAAATAAATATATTAACAGTCTTAAGGAAGTGTCTTATAGTTGGAACATTAGGCTATGTGGCCATTATGATTAAGATGCGTGCCCCTCCTCTCCTTTACTTTCCAAAGGGGATGGGGAAAGAAGGGGGATTGAAAGGTGTCACGCCCTACTTAGGAACGCTTCGACCGTCGTAGGTGTGGGGTGAATGTAAATACATAGAGTCGCAAGCCTATTTTGCACAAAACAAGCTAAAGAACATGTTGCCACCTCAAGAGAGCGGCATCAAATACAAACTGATGCTTACAAAACTAATAGTTCGAAGGTTCGGGGGCTAAGTTATGGAATAGGAAGGTGTTAGGCCCCTATCCCTCCCTTTCGGTATCTCATTGGCTTGCGTTATTATTTTCCTTTATTTTTCCTTGTTGTGTGTGTGCGTGTATATATAATGGAGAGTGAATTCACCCAACTCATACAATGGAAGAGATAGAGTGAGGTCATCCATGGGAATATTAGCAAAATAGTATTAAAAATATGGTTTATGCGTTTATCGTGATACTGATCGTTACAAATAAATGATAATATGTGTTGGATAAAACGCGTATAAGGATCACATCTATGTATCAGGATATAATAAATGCAGAAATAGGGAATTGGGGAAAATTAGAAATTTAAAAAATTGGGAAAATTAGAAATTTGAAAAATTAAAAAATTGGACTCGAGTCTCGGGTTTTAATTCAAAATGCCTACGTAGCCTAAAAATCATCAAAGTCCACGTAGTTAAAAGGCGGCATAAGGGGTGGGGTTTATTGACGCGACTAAAAATGTGTCTCTAGTGCGTGCTAATTATGATTAAAGTGCAAACCCGTAATGTAAGTAATGAACCCGGTAAGACGGGGTCGAATTTTCAGGGAAATAGGACGTGCAACGTTACGACGATAGGTAAACTGGCTAATCCTAAAGTTGACTCTAGAAAAAGAACGAAAAGATGATTGATTTTGAGTTTTTTTAACTACTAACTAAATGCAAATTCATTAAATTACATATGCAGAAGTAAACTAACCGTGACTGAATAAATATGAATGAGAAAAATAGGTTGGACTACAATCTCCCGAACCCTCGTATGTTTATTGGATATAAAAGAAATTATAAATTAAATAATTAATTAAACCCAGACTTTATTAATTTCAAGCATTACATATATGAGGATACAAGCTTGCATCATACATAATCAAGAACATAAATAAAGCGGTGTCAAAATAGCTGACACACACGCCGCACTCTTAAACACCCCGGTTACCTAGGGTAAATGAGGTTAAAATCCCTACGAGGATTATAACAACTAATCAACACGATCCAATCATTTATTTAATTCAGAGAATTACTTTTATATTCATACCAACCACATCGGGTTGGGTTCATGCATCCCAACCCTTAGAAATCTTTTTAGACATGACGAAACTACAATTAAACAAAGATTCTATGTTGCATGAAATAATAATTGTGTAAAAAGTAATATTCAACATGCAAGGAAGGATTCTAACTAAGAAAGAATGAATTACTTATAGAAAATATGAAAGCAACTGAAAGCAATGTAGAAAAGATTACTTGGAATGAATAGAAGCCTTGAATTAATGGAAAAACATGAACAAATTCTTGAACAATATGAATCCTAGACTTCTTGGTTTCAAAACCCTCTCAAAAATAACTAAAAATAAGCTATCTTATGTTTCGTATGACAAAAGAATAAATACATCACGTTATTTTAAGTGTTTGAACCATGCACAACTCTTTTTTAGAGAAAAGAAAAATCAGAATTCCACTTGCCAAATTGGTCCGGTTGCATTGTTATCGGTTCGATTCTTTCATCCTAGTTTAGTGGACCGGTCCGGTGACATCTCCATCGGTTCGGTTCCGTCCTTTTTATTTTTCTTCCTTTTTCTCCTCAATTTTTTCCCAACTTTGAATCTTCATAACTTTTTATGCCTTTTCTTCCTACATGCTCATGGACTCGAGTTATTCAATTTCCTTTAGGTTGCGTGTCCAAATTCCTAGTGTAAAATTACTGTTTTGCCCTTGACTTTCCTTCACTTGTAACTTTCTTGAGTTTGAGTTTTCTTTTTCTCCAACTGTGTAAAATATCTGCAAAATGTAAGAGAAATACACTAAAATCGATGCACTACATAGAAAAGGTCAGTAGCAAAGATATGAGATAAATCAACTCGATTTACATCGCGCAATATGATAAAAACCTCTAAATTTAGGGACGAATAATCTATGCCTAATCAAACCCCCCTAACTTAGAACTTTGATCGCCCCAATCAATGTAAAAGAATCTAAGAAAGATCCAATACTCAACAAATGTGTTACTAGGATAGAATACCTCTTTCGTGGGTAAGTGATCGCATTTAGCTTATGCAATAACCCGTTAAACCCCTAGGTTACCCTAGTAGGACGAGTTTTGTCTCGTGAGGGTTTGCAGTGAATGTACTCACAAAATTCATTATCCACTCAAAGAAAAATCAAAATAATTAAAAATTTTACAATTTAAAACTTTCTAAAAATAGTCACCACAAATTTATGTTCGAGAGTCTCAATTTGTCTCGTGTGTGTCTGCAGCCAAAAATTAAACCGCTAACTTCCACCAATTGATCATTACGTTACTTTTCAAAAATTCGTTTTGATTTCCAATCTCGCGGGATGCTCTCTCAAATGAATCACTCGGTATGTGGCTAATTTCTCTTGGCGTGCGTGATTTATAAGAGTAAATAAATTGGACACAAATTCATGCACACAAATTGAAAGGCAGAATTTTTATGGTGAAATGATCACATCATCGGAATACTCTTATGATGTCCTTTAGTACTTTTTTGGGCTTTTGCTTATTTTTCTCTTATTTTTTCTTTTTTTTTTCTTTTTTTTCATTTTTTTTATATATTTTTCTTTTCCTTTCTTGCTATTTTTATTGAGCATTTTTTTTCTTTTTTTTTTCTTGCCCCTTTTATGCACTTTTTGGACATATTTTCTGAATTTTTCAATTTTCACAATTCCAAGCCAAATGGTTTATTTGGGTTACAAACGAGAAGGGAAAAATTTTATTAGGCTCAAATTGGGTTCCGAAGGGAAAAAATTTCAAAACTTTTTATGGCTAATATTTTTGTACAACAAACGAGGGCCTACTTCATTGTCCGAATCACTCATTATTTTAGCATATACGTCTTGAGATTAATTTAGTTTAGAGATATGGTAGCGCACTTTGTAAGACGACATTTCACACATCTAATAACCTTTCAAAACAAAGGAGTTCAGATCTTCAATGACTTTTTTCAAACGCTGAATTGAACTCTGAGTCAACCATTAACTTAGATTGATTTAAAAACTCACAAAAATTGGTATGCTAAAAATCTCACCGGGTTTATAATCTCCACACTTATTTGTTAAGTCGTCAAGTTTCGCTCAAAAATCTATCTTTGGTCAATTTTCACTTTGTGCAATTGATTTTTAGAAAAAAAATGAGACTTCCAACAAAATTTTAATGATATTTTTAAAAGAATTTAATTCCAAATTTTATTTATTTTGAAGAATTATTTTTTTGGCTTTTTAGAATTTTTCAATTTTTTTGGGCATTTTGAACTTTGTCAAATTTTGAAGCACATGCGAACCGCCCTAAATTAGACTTTTGCAAAGTCCCTATGCAAAAGGACTAACATCTAAAATAAAGGAGAGTGCAAAAATGCTTATTGTTATAACTAATAATTGCCTTCGGAGCACCGAACTTAATCACCACTTTGTTCTCATTCGTTTTGGTAGATATGGCCTCTACGAATTTAGACACGTAATCTATCGCAACAGGGATGTATAAGAAGCCAAAGGAAGGAGGGAAAGTCCCCATGCAGTTAATGCCCCAAAAATGAAATATCTCGATGATGAGTACAGGGGTTTATGACAGCATGTCTTGGCATGTGATAGCTCATATCTTTTAACATCTAGCAAGATTTACAATACGCATTCACATCCCGAAAGATCGTGGGACAATAGAGACCACTTTGAAGAATCTTGATGCGAATACAAATGTGTCTCTACTGCGTGCTAATTGCGGTTCAAGTGCAAATCGGTCATGTAAGTAATAACCCCAGAAAGACGGGGTCGAATCCTTAGGGAAATAGGACGTGGAACGTGATGACGATAGGTATGCTAACTAATCCTAAAGATGAATCTAGAAAAAGAACGAAAAGATGATTGATTTTGAGTTTTTATCTACTAACTAAATGCAAATTAATTAAACTACGTATGTAGAAGTAAACTAACTGTGACTGAATAAATATGAATGAGAAAAATAGGTTGGACTACAATCCCCCGAACCCTCGTATGTTTATCGGATATAAAAGCAATTATAAATTAAATAATTAATTAAACCCAGACTTTATTAATTTCAAGCATTACATATATGAGGGTACAAGCTTTCATCATACATAACCAAGAATATAAATAAAGCGGTGTCAAAATAGCTAACACGCGCGTCGCACTCTTAAAGACCCCGGTTACCTAGGGAAAATGAGGCTAAAAGCCCTACGATGATTGTAACAACTAATTAACACGATCCAATCATTTATTTAATTCACATAATTACTTTTATATTAATGTCAACCATATCGGGGGTTCATGCATCCCAACCCTTAGAAATCTTACTAGACATGACGAAACTACAATTAACCAACGATTCTACGTTGCATGAAATAATAATTGTGTAAAAAGTAATATTCAACATGTAAGGAAGGATTCTAACTAAGAAAGAATGAATCACTTATAGAAAATATGAAAGCAAATGAAAGAAATGAAGAAAAGATTACTTGGAATGAATAGAAGCCTTGAATTAATTGAAAAACATGAACAAACTCTTTAACAATTTGAATCCCGGACTTCTTGGCTTTAGAACCGTCTCAAAACTAACTAAATATAAGCTCTCTTATGTTTGGTATGACAAAAGAATAAATACATCACGTTATTTTATGTGTTTGAACCACACAAAACTCTTTTTTAGAGAAAAGAAATATCACAATTCCATCTGCTCAACCGATACGATTGCATTGTTATCGATTCGGTTCTATCATCCTAGTTCAGTGGACTGGTCCAGTGACATCTCCATCGGTTTGGTTCGTTCCTTTTTATTTTTCTTCCTTTTTATCCTTGATTTCTTATCAACTTTGAATATTCATAACTTTTTACCCAGGACTCAAATTTGGATGTCGTTGCTTCCTACATGCTCATGGACTCAAGATCTTCAATTTCCTTTAGGCTTTGTGTCTGAATTCCTGATGTAAAATTATTATTTTTACCTTGACTTTACTTAACTTGTAACTTTCTTGAGTTTGCATTTTATCTTTTATCTAATTGTGTAAAATATCATCAAAATGTAAGAGAAGTACACGAAACTCGATGCACTACATGGAATACTTCCATAACAAAAATATGAGATAAATAACCTTGATTTACATCACACAACATGATAAAAACCTCTAAATTAAAGGGATAAATACGAAGAATTTATGCCTAATCATTTATCCCATAGATTCGAACGGGATTGTATTATATGTGTGTAGAAAATATGTTTTAGTTTTGAAAAGTGTGATGGATAATCTCGTTCTGAATTTATGGGTGTGACCCTCTTTTTGTTTATTTTGGGTTTATAGAAAATAAATTAAGTGAAATATGCTAATAAAAATGAAATATGTTAATGTGTATTAACCAAAGTAAGAACTAGATTATGCATCTAGTGTATTAATGCAAAGGCAAGAAATTTATAGAGAAATGGAAAGATTTGGACCTTCTTTGAAGATTATTCTTTGTCTTAAATGAACTCCCTTGAATGTGAGATGAAGGTTGGATGAGAGGGAATGAGATTTTTTCAAATTGGGTATGAAAAGTATGGGAATGTAAGATTGAATGGAATTTTACATAAAGGAACTTCGCTAATTTTGAGAGAATGTGGTTGAGAACACTGATGCAGATGGATTTGAGGTGTTATTTAGGAGTGAGGTTGTGCCCTCTATTTGTAGGGTAATGGGGTGCCGATCAGAATGGCGCTAGCCCTGCCAATTGATAGGTAACCCTTGGCACACTGCTGATAGACAGGGAAATGGACCCACCAATTAGCAGTCTCGTGCAGATTTTCTCAGAAAAATGATCGTAGAACATAATCCTTTGATCTGAATCGCTCAACGGACATATTGTTATAACGGTAATTCAGAGACCTTCAAGTGTTCAAAGAGCGTTCTCTCTGACACTGAAGTTGATTGGGGTCAAATCGAGCCTCGGGTGTGCCCAGTGGCCTCCAAATTGATTTTCGGTGGTAAAATGGTTCATTCGTCCGAACCTTTATGCTGATTTGTGCATGGGGTAGACCGTTGGAAAGGGGATTCAGATCCCTTTGTAACACCCTATGTTTTTATTATTTAATTTAATTAATTAATTGGAATATTTAAGAAAAATAAACTTTTGAATTTAGCCATTTGTATTGCTTAAATATGTTGGTTATGATTTTAGAAGAATAAAACTTCAAGCGGAATCGAAATCGGATTTAAAATTTAGTTTTTACGAGGGTTTTAAGTTTTGCCTAAAAAAAATATTTGTCACGGATTTAGGCCGTGACTAATGGAAAATTTGATTTTTAGTTAAATGGTATTAAACGAAGGGGAATGGCAGTGGTCGCGTACCTGATCGATCAATCGACTATGCCAGATTTGAGGTGGTTCGGTGATTCTATTTGTAGTGTTAGAGTGGGATTAGGATTCATAATTAGTATATAAGACTAATAATCCATAGGGGGACTTCTCATAATCACTTTTTCCCAAGTTTTTCACCAGATAAATCTTCCAAAAGTTTCTCCTCTCCACCATAATCATCAACCTCCAATATAATCAAATTTTTGTCACAAGTTTTAGGAGGCTTAATTAGGGTTTAATCAAGTTTGTTCAAGAACACTTCTTTGCTAATTTTTTGAGAGAAATCCAACCGTGCTACCAATTTTTCTTCAACTTAATCTTAGGCATAAATACTCTATTCTTTTCCTTTAGTATTATGCGTTTTAAGTGATGCCTAAACACTTAATTATATGTTTTCTTAAAATCAATTAGTAACTAAATTAAAGAAAGTGGACGCTAATTATGGGACTATTTTTATTAAATCTTTTAATTTGAATAATATTCATAACCCTTCGGTACGTAGGACTGTTGAGTGGATTTTGGATTTTATTGGTGTAGCTTGCATGTAGAAAAAACCTAGTTTTGAAATAAATGAAGTTGGGGGCGTATAACTCACATGTAATTTGTGTAGAGATACTGAAATTTGGTTTTTGATGTATAAATTAAGAAAACTCGGTATATTTAATTTAAAATAATTAAATGAGACTAATTGGGTATTTTGATGTTGCGATAATTAAATTAAGATTTAATTGAATTGGAATATCATGCGTAGTTTTATACGTTGATTAACTATGCTTGTTTGTGTGACTTGTTGGTATTATTATATTGCCTTTGTGACGACGGGTTATTGGGTAATTTTTCTCTCCCTATATTTTAGGATGCCTTATAGGTATGAGACTAGTGGGTAGGCCTTTTGATGATTTACACATTCTAGGTATGGGACTAGTGAGGGTAGATTATTGCGACTTTATTATGTCGGGGGTGGGTTGATTTTTTATACTTTATCGTCGTTACGCTAGCTTAGGCATGAGACTAGGTCGAGGTTTAGGTTAGAAATTCATCCTATACTTAGGTTAGGATGGATTGATAACTTGGGGAACCTTAAGTATGGGACTAAGGGATATTTTGAGGATTTCACATCGATAAAAAGGGTGGGGTGATTTATAAATTGAGAAATTTAGAATTAAAGCCTTAGATAAAAACGGGTATTAAAATTTATGGCGACATAATGTGTCGGGGCCGACAGTTTAAATGGGCCAGAGGGCGATTTATGTCGTGTCGTGTGTGAAACCTTTTCATGTGTCGGGGGCAACAGTTTAAATGGGTCAAAGGACGATTGACAAGGGAAAGTGTGACACTTTGGTGGATTACCACCAGAGACGGAATGACCATCATAATAAAAAGTGAGAACAATAATAAAAGTTGGTTAATTTAATTTAATTAACATCGTGGGACTTGAGAATTTAAAATCATATTAGTGTGCCTTTATAAATGGGGATTTTTGCGGGTAGTTACTGATTTATATTTATCGCGTTTAATTATCCCGTTTAATTTAAATATTATATTGTGATATTTATTGCGTATAATGCTACTGTTTGGATTCAAGGATCCTATTTGAGGGGAGTAGTGTTTATTCATGCTCGGGTCTCTGACCTCGTGCGTTGATTAACTTTTCAGGATAAGATTTGGAGAAGCCGCATAGGATTATCGAAGTTATCATTTGGAGGTGCAGCTGGAGTTATTCATTTTATGACATAGTTTAGTTAGACTTTCCCTTTTCAGTCATGTTTAATTATGAGACTTCATTTGAGTTTTATTGGGCCATTCGGTTCCAAAGTTGTTTAGATAATTTATGTTGGATTATTCATATCTTTATTATTCATATTTTATTTAATCATTATTGGAGATTGGATTTATTCGGAGTTTAGCATGTGATGGATCTTTTATCATCAAGTTGTTATTATCATTTGGGATTTATTCAAATATTTATATTATGTATTGATTTATTTATGTCTCATATTTGTCTCATTCTAAGAATGGTATTTATTTAGTTCACGCCCGACGTAGTACGGCGGCGGTGGCTGGCCACCCCGTCTGTCGGATTTAGCGGGGGTGTGACAGATGATATTAGAGCATGGTCTTAGGTCTCGTAGGTTATGAGTCTGTTTAGCTTCCACATTGTCGATCTTTGATTCCCTTTGTTGATTCGTACTTCTTAAGTTAGAGGGTCTAGCATACTTGTTAGATGTGTTTCTTGGAGATGTTAAGTTTTAAGTTAAGGACATTGTAGGTATTGAGTTTAGAATTAGTAAGCTTGATGTGAGGATCCTTAGAATGTATTATGGAGATGATAATTATTTTGGAGATTTTAGTACTGATGTTAGGTATCGCATGTATTGATTTTTGGTGTTGAGATTTAATTTGAGGACATTAGCATTTTGTTGACTTTCGGATATAGGATCGAGTGGAGGATTTGTGAGAGCGTGTGGTACGCCGTTATTTTCATAGTTATGCATATGCATATAGGCAATATATACATTATTTTGTTGTTCGTGGGGTAGGTGCGTGTAGGATTGGGTGTATGTGCGCCGAATTATGGCATTTTAGGGTAGGCATATGTGAGCCTATTTTTGTTTTGTGAGATTTATGCTTTGATGTGTATGTTTCGTCTAATTTCGAGGACGAAATTCTTTGGTAGTGGCGAAGTATGTAACACCTCGTGTTTTTATTATTTGATTTAATTAATTAGTTGGAATATTCGACAAAAATAAATTTTCGAATTTAATAATTTTATTGGTTAAATATGTTGGTTATGATTTTAGAAGAATAAAACTTCAAGCTAAATCGAAATCGGATTTAAAATGAAGTTTTTATGAGAGTTTTAAGTTTTTCCTAAAAAAAACATTTGTCACGACTTTAGGCTGTGACTAATAGAAAATTTGATTTTTAGTTAAATGATATTAAATGTAGGGGAATGGAAATGGGCACGTACCTGATCGATCGATTGATTGACCTAGGTAGTCGATTGATCGACTATGCCAGATTTGAGGTGGTTCGGTGATTCTATTTGTAGTGTTAGAGTGGGATTAGGGTTCCTAATTAGTATATGAGACTAATAATCTGTAGAGGGACTTATCATAATCACTTTTTCCCAAGTTTTTCACCAGATAACTCTTCCAAAAGTTTTTCCTCTCCACCATATTCATCAACCTCCAACATAATTAAGTTTTTGTCACACGTTTTGGGAGGCTTAATTGGGGTTTAATCAAGTTTTTTCAAGAACACTTTTTTTGCTAAATTTTTTAGAGGAATCCAACCGTGCTACCAGTTTTTCTTCAACTTAATCTTAGGCATGAATACTCTATTCTTTTCCTTTAGTATTATGCATTTTAAGTGTCGCCTAAACACTTAATTACATATTTTCTTAAAATCAATTAGTAAGTTAATTAGAGAAAGTGGACACTAATTATAGGACTGCTTTTATTAAATATTTTAATTTGAATAATATTCATGACCCTTGGGTACGTAGTATTGTTGAGTGGACTTTGTATTTTTTTGGTGTAGGTTGTATGTAGAAAAACCCTAGTTTTCAAATAAATGAAGTTGGGGGCGTATAACTCATGTAATTTGTGTAGAGATAATGAAATTTGGTTTTTGATGTATAAATGATGAAAACTAGGTATATTTAATTTAAAATAATTAAATGAGATTAATTGGGTATTTTGACGTTGTGATAATTAAATTAAGATTTAATTGAATTGGACTATCATGTGTAGTCTTATACGTTGATTAACTATGCTTGTTTGTGTGACTTTTTGGTATTATTATATTGCCTTTGTGACGACGGGTTGTTGGGTAATTTTACTCTCCCTATATTTTAGGATGCCTTCTAGGTATGGGACTAGTGGGTAGGCCTTTTGATGATTTAAGCCTTCTAAATATGGGATTAGTTAGGTTAGATTATTGCGACTTTATTATGTCAGGGGTGGGATGATTTTTGATACTTTATCGTCGTTACGCTAGCCTAGGCATGAGACTAGGTTGAGGTTTAGATTAGAAATTCATCCTATATATAGGGTAGGACAGATTGATAACTTCGAGACTCTTAGGTATGAGACTAAGGGATATTTTGAGGATCTCACATCGATAAAAAGGTTGGGGTGATTTATAAATTGAGAAATAATGCCTAAGATAAAAACGGATATTAAAATTTGTGGCGACATAATGTGTCGGGGCCGACAATTTAAACGAGTCAGAGGACGATTTATGTCGTGTCGTGTGTGGAACCTTGTCATGTGTCGGGGCCAACAGTTTAAACGGGTTAGAGAACGATTGATAAGGGGAAGTGTGACACTTTGGTGGATTACCACCCGAGACGGGGAGGACCGTTATAATAAAAAGTGAGAACAATAATAAAAGTTGGTTAATTTAATTTAATTAACATCGTGGGACTTGAGAATTAAAAAATCATATTTATGTGCCTTTATAAATGGGGATTTCTACGGGTAGTTAGTGATTTATATTTATCGCGTTTAATTATCCCGTTTAATTTAAAATATTCTATTGTGATATTTATTGTGTATAATGCTACTGTCTGGATTTAAGGATCCTATTTGAGGGGGAGTTGTGTGTATTCATGCTCGGGGCTCTGACCTTGTGCGTCGACTAACTTTTCAGGATAAGATTTGTGCCGCATAGGATTATCGAAGTTATCATTTGGAGGTGCAGCTGGAGTTATTCATTTTATGGCATAGTTTAGTTAGACTTTCCCTTTTCAGTCATGTTTAATTATGAGACTTCATTTCAGTTTTATTGGGACATTCGGTTCCAAAGTTGTTTAGAGAATTTATGTTGGATTATTCAGATCTTTATTATTCATATTTTTTTAATCATTATTTGAGATTGGATTTATTCAGAGTTTATCATATGATGGATCTTTTATCGTTCAGTTGTTATTAACATTTGGGATTTATTCATATATCTATCTTATGGATTGATGTATTTATAACTCATATATATCTAATGCTAAGAATGGTATTTATTTAGTTCACGCCCGGCGTAGTTCGACGGCGGTGGCTGAACACCCCGTTTGTCGAATTTACCGGGGTGTGACACCCTTCAAAGATTCAATGACCTTTCACTTTGACGATAAAGTTAATTGGAGTCAAATGGGGACCGGGAGCGCCCGATGGCCTCTAGATCGATACTAAAAGTATGATCTAGGTTTTTTAATGAAATGAGGAGGTGCTAGGGATCTATGGAGAGACTTAGGGGGTTCTCATAACGTGGTGTCTACAAATCCCCTTGACGGGTAAGCTTGGAATATGTGAAAGCTGTCAAATAGAATAGCATGATGTTTTAGGGAAGAAGTTGATTATGCGGACCTCAGGGACAAAGATGACTGATTCATTGGGTCGAGGTCGATTCTGAAGACCTAAGTAAATGATGGAGATGGTCGATTCTAAGGACCTAAAGGAGTTGAAGACCAGGGGTCGAGGTTAATTTTGAACTAAAGGAGGTGGCAACCTCGGGCCAAGGTCAATTTTGACCTAAAAGAGGTGAAGATTAGGGCCCGTGATGAAATCTAACCTAAAAGACATGATGATCGAGGGCTGAGGTCAATTATGACCTAAAACAGGTGACGATCGGGGACTGAGGTCAACTCTAACCTAAAGGAGGTGATGATTGGGGGACGAGGTCAATTCTGACCTAAAAGAGGTGACAACTGAGGGCTGAGGTAAATTCTGACCTAAAAGAGGTGTCAATTAAGAGCCGAGGTCAATTATGACCTAAATGAGGTCATGACCTGGGGATGAGGTCAATTTTGACCTAAAAGAGGTGATGACCGAGGCAGAGGTCAATTCTGACCTAAAAGAGGTGACGACCGTGGGCCGAGACTTGAAAAAGGGGATGAGTGAGTGTCGATGTCAATTCTTACCTAAAGGAGGTGGCGATCGAAGGTCGAGGTTAATTATGACCTAAAATAGGTGAAGACCCGGGGTCGAGGTCAATTCTAACTTGAATGAGGTGATTATTGAGGGTCGAGGGTCGAGGTCAATTCTGACCTAAAGGAGGTGACGACCGAGAGCCGAGGTCAATTTTGACCTAAAAAGGCAACGAACCGGGGCTGAGGTCAAATCTGACCTAGAATGGGTGATGACCAGGAGCCAAGGTCAATTTTGACTCAAAAAGGGTGATGAATAAGGGATGAGGTCAATTCTCACCTAAAAGAGGTCAAGACGGAGAGTCGAGGTCAATTCTGACCTAAATGAGGGTGACCAATATTGTGGGTCTAATATAGCGACGTGGTGCACAATTCTTCTAGGAATTTATTTGAGACTCCTTAGGAAGTGATAACTGGGGATTCGGGGGAATCATTTGATTCCTAGCTTTTAGTTTTACTGGGGGAGAGGAATTAATCCATGGATTGGATGTTTCCTTTGGGGATTTTTCAATTTGTGGTGTCCTTTGGAGATGTTTCTGGGAGGATATCAAATGATTTTTTAGAATTGAGCTATGGAGGCAAGTGTTCAACTAGGGAAATGAGTTTGGTAGAATAATTTTCTCGGTGAAGAAGGTTCTAAAATCCATTTGGTAAATTTAGGAACTTTTCAGGGATTTATTGGGATTTTATGGCATTTTTTGGGAATTTTTGTACGAAACTCTAGAGAGGGTGCCGACCGACATGGTTTTAAGGGTTCCAGTAGGCAGTGGTATGGTGTTTTGGGGTTCCTCAAGTAGGTTAAGGGACATTACCGATCGGCGGGTGGCAGGGAACTGCCGATCGGCATGCCCCTTTGCTTTTTATAAAAAGGGGGTGGGTTCTCCTCATTTTTCATAGCTTTTAAACTTTCCTTCTTCTGCAATTACCTTCAACAAATCGTTTTAGCTTTCAAAACCAAGATGGTTGATTTCTCAAGAAGTATGACACATATGGCGTGGCTAAACGTTGATGACTGGGCGAACTTTGAATGGAGGGCTAGGGTCCCCTTTGCATTAGGTAATGAAAATTCCTTTGACTCATTCGATCTAGTTGCGGATGAGTGGAGCCTCTTGCATGATCCAACGCATCATCATTCCTCTAGGGTGGTAAACCCTGGTGGCTATGTAAGTTTTGATGACCTTTGGTATTCTTTTCTTCTTTCTTGGTGGTATTTCCTTATTTTCGTGAATTTTGATAAGGGTATTTCCTTTTTGTTTTTAACAATCTGATGTCTTTATGTCGACTCTGCGTGATCAAGGGACAATGGGGATTAAGGATGTTTAGGAGCACCTTCCATTGGTGGTGCATTGGGTGGTGTCATGAGACAGTTTTGAGAGATTGACGTCTGCGCTGGATGGTACGCCTTGTTCTACAATAGTTCTTTATGCTCTGGGGGAGAGGTGATGGGACACCATCCACACCATGCATTTCGACTTTGGGGAGATGATGGCGAATCCTATAGATGTGCAGCGGCTACTGAGGTTGGACTGCGATTTGTGCAGATAGAGGTGGACATGACTTTGCAAGTGACGTCGGCGATGGTGACAGCGACATTGGGTGACGTAGGGAGGAAATTTTATAGGGACATGATCTGTTTGTCCCTTTTGAGGAAGTTATTGTTGAGTTGAAGGATTGATGAGGAGGATGGGATGCAGGTGCGGAAGATGGACCATCTTTTTATTCTTCATTTATTGGGAGGATTCTTGATGGCGACGAGTGGTGACATCGCCCACTTGTGAGTTTTGCAATTTCTGAGGGTGTTTTTGAACATTCCTCTTTATGACTGGGGGAGCTTGAATTTGGCGACACTTTGTTTATCTTTGGATTCATTCAGTCGGTGTTATTGGCAAACCTTTACTGGCGCCACGTATCTTCTTGAGGTATTCTTTATTTTGTGTATTTTCCTTTATGTATTCGCATTTTCCTTTATGCATTCGAATTTTCCTTTATGTGTTTTCTTCTTATTTCTTGATTCCTGAACCTTGCCCTTTGCAGACATGGTTCTATGAGGTGATTGGATTTAACACCCAATTGATATCTTTAAAGGATGAGTCTGTTAGGGACTTCTTCCGGATGTGCCAGTAACGGAAGTCCAATCGGCATTCGAAGAAGTTTGTCTCCTTAGAGACGGTGCGTGAGGTCTTGCACGGCCTGGCAAGTGAGCAGGTAAACTCTTATTTTCTCTTGAGAATGTATTTTCTTTATGATCTTCTCAATATTGATCCTTCTCAACTAGGGACTTTGCAGGTGACCTTCCATCCCTGGGGGATGACCATCCAGACGGGGTTGACTGGGGAGAATGCGTAGATATGGCATCTACTGGAGCATGAGTTCGGCTACTCCTAGTATCTTAGGGGGAGAGTAGTTCGGTAGGTGGTAGAGGACAAGGTGGTGGTGCCACCTGCGAGAAAATAGGTTCTAAGGTCGACCTCTGACCTTTATAATACCACTACCAAGTTCCCAATACCTCTGTTTCCTTTAATAAAAGACCATTGTAATTGTAGATACCCCATCCTAGTACCCCCCTAAGAACCTCCTTAGGTCCCCAACACTCGACCTCCCTGCATAAACCATAAGTCATACTCTGGATATCGATTCAGAGGAAATTAGGTGATTTTAAGTCCCATTTAATCTTGATCAACTATCCAACTTGAGAAAATCTTAGTGAAACCTTGAAGGGTTGTGAACCCCCTTTCCAATGAATCATAAAATGTTCAAATAGGCCTCACATATTGTAGGAACCATCCTTTTTACTCTAAACGCTGATCGCCACTGGGCACTTTCGAGATCCATTTGACTCCAGTAAATTCTACAACCTAAGAAAACCTTGAAAGGATATGAAACCCCTTTCCACTGGACCGTACCATGTGTGAATTGGCCTCATGGTTCGCATTAATGACCCTTTTTACTTCGAGTATAGATCACGGTTCGCAATAAAGATCCTTTTTTACGTCGAAAGGCCACTTGGCACTCCTGAACCCAATTTAACCTTAGTAAACTCTCCAAACAAAGAAAATATTAATGAAATCTAGAAGGTCTCTAAATTCCCTTTCCAATGGTCCATGCCCTGAGTGAATAGGCCTCATTATTTGCATAAACGACCCTTTTTACTCCGAAAAAACCCCTTTAGAGACCATTGGGCATTTTGCGCCTCATTTAACTATGTTCAATTGCCGAAATTGAGAGTTGCTCAATCTATTATTTAATTTCTCTAAATTCCATTTCCAACAATCCTGGATGTGCATGATTCGAACTTACATTTTGCATTCTACGTCCCTTTTTTTCGTAAAAGTTCATTTTGGACTGCCTATAGGCACCCCAGACCCCTTGCCCATCGATATGGTGTACTTTCCTTGGCTGGGAAGGCATGCATTATTCCAATTGGAAGGTTAGGGTTCATGTCGATTGACACCGCCTAATCCTAAAATGGAACTATTTAAGGATCCCATGACCTCACTCCAAAGGGAGTCCCTTTTAGCAATCATAAACATTCTTTTGAAATTGGAGCGTCGTTATTCCTAAAAAAACTATTTTCCAACATTCTCTCCATTTTTTACCTCAATTTACTACCACCTTTAGATACTTACCTCACCCTATTTTACCACCCTTATACAACTACAAAATCACCCTATACACCTTCCAAATTCATTAGCAAAAGTCTTCTAGGACGTCTATTCCTACTATTCTCTACTTCATTCATTAAGCATTATTTACTCACTTTATTCCATTTGATATCTCGTTTATTCTTATTTTAATTATCTCACACCAACTAATAAACATTTTTATTATTAGTATTCACATGACTTATTTTCATAAAAAACCAAAAAGACAAAAAATATGGTTTACTTGTAAATTCCGAAAGTAATAGTTCCTCACTTTTTTACACTTTTATACTTGGACACACTTTCTTTAAAAACACTCAAAGAGGAGGCTTAAATTTGAGTTTATTATCTAAACCCCACCCCTATGATATATCTAACTATGTAGACTTTGATGCCCCTTGGGCTACGTAGGCTCTCGGGCAAATCCTAGGACTCGAGTCCTATCTTTTTATTTTATGCTTTTATATTATGTTATGTCTATTTTGTGAGTCATGAACTCCTATATATTTTTTTCTCATTCGACATGCATATTAGTATTTTCATAATGACTCGTGATTCAGTGAAAACTTATATCATACATTTATGTTATTTTTTATTACACTCCTCAGGATGACTCCAGTCTGTCTTTCCCATGACGTGACTCAGATGATTCCCTTCTCCTGTCATTTACATTACACACATGTACACATACATCATGTTTTGGAGAAATGGAGAATATCAACATATCCCATGACAAACCGAAAGGAAAAAATCATAACACCTTACTATTCTGTAACTTAGTCCTCAGACCCTCGATTCATTTGGTTTCGTATGCATGAGTATGACCTTGATGTCATTCTCTTAAGGCCACTACATTTATTTTGCTTGTTTTGAGTAAAATAGGTTGGCAACTCAATTCCTAGAATCACCAGCACATGCATGGAGGGAAATTAAAGGAGACATCTCCATTTTCTCCCTCTTGTCCTAATTTTGGGGTCGGCCCACACCGGAGGGATCCGACCTGGATGGTGACAGCGCCACTGGGGACTTTTTAGAGGAATTTATTCTATTTTCACATGGGTATTATTTCTTTACATTCTTACCTTTTTACATGTGTATATATGCCTCAACTTGTATGTTCTCCTTACTCTTATGCTTACATCTTGTATATATATATATCTCATTCTTATGATGACGATTATCTCTACCATGCTTTCTCCTCATGTATATATCAACTTCTTATCACATACTTCACTCTCTACTCACTTGTATATGTTCACCATATTTTCGTCCCATACTCACGTGTATATATTCTCCATGATCACTTCATACATTAACACTCATATATAGTCTCAACTTTATTTACATGCTCCACACACCCCTTATAGATTATCCATGCTTAGATCCACTAAAACACACCCTCACTTTTTCTCACTTGTATATGTCTCCATTCTCACTTACACATGATCCACACACCACTTGTAGACCATCTACTCTTAGTTTCACTATCACATAATTCCACATTTCTTTCACTAGTATATATTCCCATGCTTTTTCACTCACACTATTCTCAGGTCACTCTCTCACCTTGAGCATATCTCACCCATTTGTATGTTCACATGTTTCATAATCTATCCCTCTGCTTTGTATAATCTTGATACTCCATGTATATGCCTACTGGATTTACTTTCCATGATTATCCCTCTAATATCATATTATTTGTATATTCTCCCTCATAGTAGTTGATATGACCAAGTGTGACCTCGTCCTAAAACGAGGGTCGGCAGTGTCCACAATCGAGTTCCCAAAGGAACTAACCTAGACTACCCAAGGCTCATTCAAAATAAGGTTGTCTTCGTGAATCCATACTCTCGCTCCCCTCATGAGCTGAGACTCCAGGGTAGCATTTCATTAGCATAGGCACGTCTCGAACTGATGTGTTCATCCGGGACTACACTTCCACCAAAATATCGAACAAGGCCATGTTGGGGGTTCGTACTCGACCAAGCTGAGACCCCTCCAGACGACATCTAAAGTACGAGTAGTATAAAGTTCTAGGATGGAAAATACAACATGGACAAGTTTGTTACATAAATATTATCCCCTCACGTGAGGGAATATTACATCATGGATGGCTACATGTGTGAGGGACAAGTGTTAACCCGTTATTGGGAGCCTCCTCATGCACATGATGATTACAAGCTTAGGGGTGAATTACACCCCCCCAAACACTATAAATACACTTCATCTTCTACATTATAAAGTGATCACATATTGAAAACCCTGCTGAAACTCTGTCTGAAAGGTGGAAATTGTCCCAATTAAAATATTAATTTCCTTTTAAATAAATGCGGAAGCGTATATAAGTGATGGTTCAACAAATAAACAAGGCCGAGTTTTAATATCATAAGAAACAAATTAAAACATAATTCAAGTCCTAGAATTTTCCTAAGTCATAATTAACAATTATCCAAAGTTAGGCGAAACCAATTTTAGCAAATGACTTGAGTAAACCAATTTTACCCAATATTTATTTTAAGTCCCAAATAAAATTAGTGTGATAATTAAACCAAATTTTATCTTGAAATTAATCTAGCATGCATTCTAAGTGATATAGAGCAAGATAAAATCAACAGTCACACTACACCGCGATATACGAGGAAAAACCCACTAACGGGAAAAAACCTCGGGACGGACCTAGCCTCAAATCCACTAAAAACGGTATTACAAAATACAAGACAAAAGACTTACTTCCTAAACTCGAACCCTCTCAAGCCGTGATGATCCTTCTTGTACCAACCTCCAATTAGCGGATAACCAATGGAGCTCCACCGTGGTCTCGGAATTCACCGATGGGACTTTATATGGTCACCGTCACCCAAGCATGGAGCCTTTCTCCGGGTGGGTAGAATCTCAACAAAAGTCTTCTTTGTGATGGGGTGTAGAAGCAAACCCGAAACGTCTCTTGAATTCGGTAGAGAAAACCGGTGCCAAAAACTCCAAGCAATTGATATAAATATAGAAACTTGGATAAACAATTATTGGGTGTAAACTAGAGTGTGTATGAATTTTTCATTAAAAATAAACACTCAAAACTTGAACATTTTCCTAAACTAATTTTTCTCTCAAAATCTCTTTTGGAGATAAACAAATGTTGGAAAAGTTGTCTTGGAAAATGTGTTTCCCGCACATAATAAAGTATGAAAAAGGTTGGTTGAAAACCAAGTGGAGGAGTGGGGAAAAACTGCAAAAAACTGCTCAAAACCGTTCCCGCCTGACGTCTCGTTCGAACGAACTTGACTCTCGTTCGAACGAGACTTCTAACGAGCGACCAAAAAGATTTAAAAATTCGATTTTGGCCCAGAAACTTTTATAAACTTTTATATACTTATTTTTAAGTTTCTAATTGATTCTTTCTGAAAAATAAAATGCAGTTTTTATTAACCTAACACCCAATACAAATTGTTCCAAGCTCCTATATACATATAATTACATTCATACCTTGGGAGCATGGAACCTTAGTTGATGATGTAGAAACGAGGCACACAAACCGGAATTTTGATGAAGCTTTAAATTCTTTGCCGCTACGTCTTCAACATACACTTCATAGGCTTGAGAATATTACAATAAATACTATCCTATGAATAAATGTTTTTGTCCGGAATTGAGCCAAAACTATATATGGACTCAATTGGAAATTTTTGTCCTTACAAATCTCCCCCTTTGGCTATTCCGGGACAAAAACTAAACAAAAATCCTAAAGGGCCGTCAAGCTCTACTAGACTCAAAACATAACCCGCCCAATCTTGACTCAACCCAAGGATCAAAACGCTTTGCCATAGAAAGATGCCGCTTTAGAATAATTCCTGCACACTTAAGCAAACTCATCAAATGCATAGGGAATATCAAAATATTAAATGCAATTAATTAAAGTTCTCCCTAAATTAATTCTCCCTTTAAACACATGACCTACTTAGAAAGACGTCTCCCCCTAAGATAAATCTCCCTCAAACGAAGATACGATAATAATAGGATTAGATACCATTTCTCCCCCTATCATCATTCTCCCCCTTTTTGTTCGGGAATAGGCAAAGGATAAAGAACTAATAAACAACATGTGAAAGCTTAAAGTGATAAGACATGAAAGCATATGGGCAATTAAAGCAAGGCAAAGACAAACAAATATCATATATATATATACTATAAATATACCAATAAGGACGAGCACATATAGATAGATATAAACACACACATGACACAAAATACAATAAGTTTGCACACTCGTATGGCAAAAATGTGTCATATGGAAACGGAAGTGTAGGGGTGTGTACTAGAAACAGATAAATTTAGACCCAAACACTTAATAAACGTTCACGGAGTTCTCATTTGATTCCAAACTTCATCACATTGAAATATAACCTCATGTGACAATATAGATTGAACTCAATGAACAAACATACACAATGCATACAAGCCTAGCATGATGCTGATTCTACAAACCAAATAGAGTCATGACATTAAAGACAACTAGGATAAACGGACATTGTGCAAACCGTTGATATACCATCCAATTCTCCCTCAATGAGCATATATATTATTTTGTTGTTGAATGAATATATCAAACAAACATAGGCCTTGGTAATTGCTTTCTGTTTAATGCCAAATATTCTGTTTTTAGGCCTTTGGATCACGTATTTCTTTTAGATCCAATCAACGGTGGCTTACTATCGCAAAGGATTTAATTCATCCTTTCGGAGCCCTTCCCCGTGCATATATTAATTTATCATGTTTTCATTTTTCACACAAATCTCACATGCAACGGATTTTGACATGCACTAGTCCTCCTAGGTCATAGATATGTAGATGACTAGATTGATAGGAGAACACCTCAAAAAGCTCAACTATAACATGTGACATTAAGATTTCAAAAGAGCTCGTGCATGTGTGAATAGAGGCATATAGAAATAGAATCCATTTAAACAATACAAAATCTAACTACTCCATATAAAACATGGTAAAGAACATTTTAAGGATTGAAAATCTGAACCAAAAGTTCTAGACACATGGAAGCGTAAACGATAGGATTCAAACACAAATATATGCCACATAAAGTGTGTCAAACAAAAATACACACAAAACAAAGTCTTTTTGAGTTTTTAACATTTTTAATCAAAAATAAATATTTACTCAAAAGGACAAACAAAAATTATTTGTATTTTTCATTAAGCTTAAATGAAATAAATAAAACAAAAATGATAAACAAAAATCTTTTTATATTATGCAGTCGATTCAAACACAAAATATAATACAAAAAGATAAACAAGTCATAATTTCTAGTATGTGATATGAATTAAGGCAATGACTAGAAAATGACTAAACAAGCATACATTTAGCATATGAATATGGCATGAAGTACAAAAGCTAAAGTATGCAAACACTAACACATTCATCCTTTAGATTTAGCAAGGGAGGAAGCATGTGTAAGTAAATGAGAATCAACAACCCTATTTTGTAAGGTAACCAAGTCGGATTTCCTAACCCAAATTAATGAGGAATGACTATCTTGGGGTGTAGGAACGTTAACTACCGTGGTTACTTTACTATGGGGTTTTCTAGGAATTCGTTTAAGATCTAAACAAAATTTCCTAAGATGACCTTGTCGACCACAATGTGTACAAGTGAGAACATGTCGAAAAGATTTACTTAAGGAGTGATCTTTAAAAGTATTCCTAGTTGATTCTCCTAAAACATTGGTTTGGGCATTATGAGTAAATTCATTACAAGGACTGAAGCCTAAACCACAAGTGTCATTTTTAATTTGGACTGTTCCTAACATTTTATCTAGTTTTTCCGAACGACACTCCAAATCAAATTTGACAATACTAGAATCTTTTAATTTATTTTCCAATTCAACAATGTTAGATTCTAGTAAAACATTACGCTCTTCAAAAGCAAGAAGCTCCTTTTTCAAGGATTCCATTAAACCCCTAAGGCTATCTCTCTCGCCTTCTACATAGTTAAGCTTCTCTTGAAGAGTCCTCTCATGTGTCCTAAGGTCTTCTATTAAGGCACTTTCATCAATGACCTTAACACTCTCTCTTAAACTCGCTTCTAACTTCAAATTAGCTCTTTTCAAATTAATAGATTCTTTATATAATTCATGAAAAGCATTTTGAAGTTCACTCACATCAACCTCTTCTTCATTTTCACTCTCACTTTCTTCTTCACTCTCACTATCATTAAAAATAAGAGAATCATGTACAATGACCTTGGAAGTGGCATGTGCTATAATTTCATCATTCTATGAGTTCTCATTATCACTCACATGTCTAGCCATAAAAGCCACAAAATTTTTCTTAGTGGGGGAATCGGGCTTTTCTTCCTTATCACTATCACTAAGGGTTGCATTATAAGCAGTGGGTCGTTTACCCTCTTTCCTTAGTTTAGTGGGGCACTCATAAGCTCTATGGCCATAACCTTCACAACCAAAACACTTGTTAGACTCGTCCCTATCAATATTTTCATTACTAGGTTTAGGGATCTTATCGGCTTTAGAATCTTCTCGTTTTTATCATGTTTAGAAGATTCAAATTTCTTAAAATCATTTTTAACTTTATCTTTGTTAAATTTAGGAAATTTTCTAAATTTACGAGCAAACAAAGCCATGTCTTCCGAGTCACTATCACTATCCCTCTCTACTACTTGTTTGACCTCTTTTCGGGCTTTTAAAGCAACGCCCTTTTCAATTTTCTTTTCAATTTTAGAGGGAAACATATCTAGTTCATAGGTTTGTAAATCACCTACAAGCTCTTCTAATTTCGTAGAGGCTAAAGTGGGTAAAGAATTTAAAACGGTCACTTTAGGAATAAATCTATCGGGTAGTGACCTCAAAATTTTCTTTACTACACGGTCGTCAGGTATTTTCTCTCCCAAGTTAAAGGATGAATTAACAATATCAGAAAGTCTAGCATAAAATTTATCAAAAGTTTCTTTTTCATCCATTTTGATAGTTTCAAATTGAGTGGTGAGGTTTTGGAGTTTTGAAGCTCTAACGACACTAGTTCCTTCATGAGTTAATTGTAAAATATCCCAATCTTCTTTAGCGGTTTCACACGTCATAATACGTCGGAATTCATCCGGTGCGACAGCGCTAAATAAGGCATTTAAACCTCGGGAATTAAAGTTAGCAAGTTTAAACTCATTTTCAGTCCATCTATCGGCGGGTTTTAAAACACATTCATTTTAAACTAAGTAAGTTGGAGGGGAATATCCGGTAACAACAGACATCCAAACTCTCTCGTCGATGGATTTTAGTGCCGATCTCATTCGCGCTTTCCAATACGCGTAGTTTGAACCATCAAAAATAGGAAATTTTGAAAATGGGGAAAAATCCATTTTAGCCAAAAATTAAAAGATCTTAACGAAATAATTTATCGTTTTTAGCTCTGATAGCAATTTGAAAGGTGGAAATTGTCCCAATTAAAATATTAATTTCCTTTTAAATAAATGCGGAAGCGTATATAAGTGATGGTTCAACAAATAAACAAGGCCGAGTTTTAATATCATAAGAAACAAATTAAAACATAATTCAAGTCCTAGAATTTGCCTAAGTCATAATTAACAATTATCCAAAGTTAGGCGAAACCAATTTTAGCAAATGACTTGAGTAAACCAATTTTACCCAATATTTATTTTAAGTCCCAAATAAAATTAGTGTGATAATTAAACCAAATTTTATCTTGAAATTAATCTAGCATGCATTCTAAGTGATATAGAGCAAGATAAAATCAACAGTCACACTACACCGCGATATACGAGGAAAAACCCACTAACGGGAAAAAATCTCGGGACGGCCCTAGCCTCAAATCCACTAAAAATGGTATTATAAAATACAAGACAAAAGACTTACTTCCTAAACTCGAACCCTCTCAAGCCGTGATGCTCCTTCTTGTACCAACCTCCAATTAGCGGATAACCAACGGAGCTCCACCGTGGTCTCGGAATTCACCGATGGGACTTTATATGGTCACCGTCACCCAAGCATGGAGCCTTTCTCCGTGTGGGTAGAATCTCAACAAAAGTATTCTTTGTGATGGGGTGTAGAAGCAAACCCGAAACGTCTCTTGAATTCAGTAGAGAAAACCGGTGCCAAAAACTCCAAGCAATTGATATAAATATAGAAACTTGGATAAACAATTATTGGGTGTAAACTAGAGTGTGAATGAATTTTTCATTAAAAATAAACACTCAAAACTTAAACATTTTCCTAAACTAATTTTTCTCTCAAAATCTCTTTTGGAGATAAACAAATGTTGGAAAAGTTGTCTTGGAAAATGTGTTTCCCGCACATAATAAAGTATGAAAAAGGTTGGTTGAAAACCCAGTGGAGGAGTGGGGAAAAACTGCAAAAAACTGCTCAAAACCGTTCCCGCCTGACGTCTCGTTCGAACGAACTTGACTCTCGTTCGAACGAGACTTCTAACGAGCGACCAGAAAGATTTAAAAATTCGATTTTGGCCCAGAAACTTTTATAAACTTTTATATACTTATTTTTAAGTTTCTAATTGATTCTTTCTGAAAAATAAAATGCAGTTTTTATTAACCTAACACCCAATACAAATTGTTCCAAGCTCCTATATACATATAATTACATTCATACCTTGGGAGCATGGAACCTTAGTTGATGATGTAGAAACGAGGCACACAAACTGGCATTTTGATGAAACTTTAAATTCTTTGCCGTTACGTCTTCAACATACACTTCATAGGCTTGAGAATATTACAATAAATACTATCCTATGAATAAATGTTTTTGTTCGGAATTGAGCCAAAACTTTATATGGAATCAATTGGAAATTTGTGTCCTTACACTGTCACACTCACTGTTAGAGAGAGAAATCTTGAGTGCATTTACCTTCAGGCCATTAGTGCCTATATTAGTGGATTTCACACACCTGCATAGTGAATGTAGGCCTTTAATAGGCTAAACCACTTAATTCTGGTGTCTTCTTCCTCTTTACTCATCTCTTTCTACTATAGTTCTATTGTATTTTTGCCATTACTGAACTGGTGTGAGCTTATGAATTACTTTGATCTGGTGATACCAATTCTGGTATCATCAGTCTGGCGCCGTTTATGGGAATAGGATAGCCATTCTCTTACTTTTTTTTTATAATTGCTCTACCAAACCTCATCCTTTGGTGAGATTGAACCACCATTAAAAGAGCTCTAGGTCAGTTTTAGCTCTTTTTTTGCTCTTTCAGCTTACTACTAGTACCTCATTTGATTTTTTCGATCATCAGAATTCTCCACATGGAAAAAAATCCACCACCAATTACAGGTGGTCTTAGTACCAGACAAGCCCCTCCTCAGTTAAAAATGGCTGAGGTGGAGGCGACTTTGCGCTCCTTGGTAGATAATCAATTACGGATGCAAATGACCCATGTCACTTTTAGCCAAAATATGGCAATTCGGCTTGCCAGTGCCTGAGATCAGCTGATAACTTTTCCCGCTAGAGATGGTGCTCCAGATCCATTGGCCACGGGACCACCCAAGGCTCCACTTAAAGATATTCCATCTCAGTATAGGCATCGGGATGTGGCCGGTCATAGGAGTTTACACCTGGGGAGGCCAAGTCAAGAATGCCTTGATGATGAGGATGAATAGTAGGATGATGAGGACGACAGGGAATGCTGGGAGCCTAATGAAATTTTGAAAGGCACTGTGCGACCAATTCAACCCAATCTCGACGAGTGTGCTAGGACAAGCCGACAATGCATACCCAGAGCATCAGCGTTGTATAGATTGATCAGGGGGTCAGCCTTTTATAGGCTCGTCCCAGTAGTATATGATCTGAGAAACCACATTTCCAAGTCTAGAAGCATCGTAGGCTCCTGAAAAAATGAGAGAGTTGATGATCGTCACCCTTCAAGAGGCCGAGATGTGGAGCAAAGAGAAGTTAATAGCCGACAAAGGAAAACTCCTAGAGAGAACTTAGTGCATCAAATGTCAGGTAGGATGCTGGCGATGATATCGCTCAGGCCGAGTTCATAGAAGCGACTGATAGACCCTTGCAGAGGGACTACTATGAAGGCTCCCCTTTTGTGGCTAGGATCATCACTTATCTAACCTAGGCCAAATTCAAGCTGTCGATGGTCACTCCCAAGTATGATGGGAGCACCAATCCAATCCACCGTGTGGATACGTACCAATCTTCTATTGACATTTACTCAGTCTTAAATGAGATGAGGTTTCGTGCCTTCTAAAGCACATTGATCAGAGCAGCCCATATATGATTCACCTCACTCCCTAAGAACTCAATTGAGAACTTTAAACATCTTACAAAGAGGTTCATACACTTCTTCTTTGGGATGAGTCCAAAAAAAGTTGCTGTACGTTAAGTAGGGGAAGAATGAGAGTCTGAGGGAGTATATTACGATGTTCAATAAAGAAAGCTAGAGGTCAAGGATTTTGAGGAGAAAATTACAATGACGGCTTTAATAGGGGGTTTGTAAAAAAAGCTACTTTAGAAGGTTGCCCAGGCCCCACTGAAATTAATGGACAAACTCTTAGCAATGGCCGACAAGGTCATAAATACTGAAGAGGCTATGGAAGCAAAGAATAAAGATGGGAAGGGAACAAGTAGTGGTGACAAGTTAAAAAAAACAAGTATGGGAAGAAGAGGTCAACAAATGACAAGTTCGTTGACTATAATCCTTTAACAGTTAACTACGAGCACATCCTGAATGAGATAAAGAATGATCAGTCCCTGAGGTGGCCTGTAAAGTGGAAAGCTCATCCTTATAAGGGGAACAAGAATTTATGGTGTGAATTCCACCAAGACCATGGGCACTTGACAGACAAATGTTTTTCTCTCAAGGACGAAATTGAGAAAATACTGAAAGCTGGAAAGCTAAGAAAGTATGTCGATAATAATGGTTCGAAGGGTGGATGAGACAACACCCAAAAGAAGAGGAAAATTATAAGTGTAAGCCAGATGCTCCATCCAATTGAGACGATGATGACTCAGAAAACTGTGATGAAGATAACCCTCACATTCCTTCTAAGTTTGTTGATCCAAAAGGGACGGTTCAATATGATCTCGCATGAGGTCAAGATGATCTACGGGGGGCTTACTAAAGGAGTAAAGGATATTGCAGACAGAAAAGAACATGTGGTCGAGGTGAAAGCTCTTCCACCAAAGCCTAAGACTATCAATCAGCTGCGGTTTAGACTGTGAAAGGTAAGATAAGTAAGGTCGAGATGAATACTTTGCTTATCGATTTTTTGAGATTAGATTTCAATGGAATTTTAGCTCCACAAGATGACCCTTTGGTTATCACTACTATAGTACATGGTTACAAAGTTCCAATGATTCTGGTAGACAGTGGTAGTTCAGCCGCCGTGATGTTTTAGGAATATTACAAAGGTCTAGATCTAACCAAGAATAGGTTGATTCCATATCATTAACCACTCATCAGCTTTAGTAGTGAGAAGGATCAACCCCTAGGTATATATGGAATGGGAGTGAGAATGCAAAAATACCTGGCCAAAATGCCTCACAAATAAAATTAGTTTCTTCATCATGGATGAAAATTCTACTCAGCTTATAATATAATTATTAGAAGGGTAGACCTCAAGGAGTTTGAGGTCGTGCCCTCAACAGGACACCGAATGATTAAAATCTTGACTTCATATGGGGTAGGGGAAGTTCAGGGGGACCAAGTTAAGTCACACGAATTCTAGTTCAACTCAGATGAGGAGAGAGAGGCATACAAAAGGGCCACTATAACCTACAGCATTAATATCTTGGACCCTAGAGATAAAAATAAGTTGAAGAAGGGAGAGGCTACTGAGGAGGTAGAATACGTCGTCCTCAACATGGAAGAGCTAAAAAACCATCCAAATCGATAAATCCCTAAAAAGGAGGTCAAAGAGGAGTTGATTAAGCTATTAAAGAAGAGGCACACCATCTTTGCATGGAGCCATGAGGATATTCCCAACATTGATCTGAATGTTCTCTGCCATAAGTTGAATATGGCTGAAGATGCAAAATTGGTCTGACAGAGAAGAAGAGTTTATTCGCGAGAGAAGTATGGATGAAGAAGTTGGAGAAGGCCGACTTCATCAGGGAGGTCATTTACGTTAAATGGCTTTCAAATGTTGTCATTGTCCCCAAAGCCAATGGCAAGGGGAGGATGTGTGCCGATTTTAAAGATCTGCACAACTCCTACCCTAAAGATAGATTCTCATTGCCAAGGATAGATTAGATAGTCGATGTCACTAGTGGCCATGAATTGATGAGATTTATTGACGCCTACACAGGCTATTATAAAATATGCATAGATCTGGCCGACACAGAAAAGGAAACTTTCATAATTAACATGGGGACCTATTGCTACAAGGTCATGCCCTTCAGATTAATAAATGTCAAGGCAACATGCCATAGGCCGGTGAACAAGATGTTTAAATAGTAGATTAGGAAGACGATGGAAGTTTATGTCGATGACATGTTGACAAAGAGACTCAAGGTCGATAATCACGTGGCCAACCTTGAGCGCACTTTTGATATGATAGATGAGTATAGTATGAAGCTCAACCCCCCCAAGTGTGTATTCGACGTGTGAGCAAGAAAGTTCTTAGTCTTCATTAAGAATTAGAGGGTGATTGAATCCAAACCCGAAAAGATCAAAGCTTTATTGGAGGTTAAGACTCCCAAAATAATAAAGGATGTGCAAAGACTAACTGGATGGGTGGCCGCCTTAAATAGGTTTACGACACACCCCAACCCAGTTACTTATGATTATGTTTGAAAGTCAAAGTGATCCAAGCCATAATTAATTTAACCAAACCATAAACACGAGTTTTTATTTCAGAATCATCAACGTAAATCCATATATCTAAAAAAAATTACAACATTAAAGTATTTATGCATTTACAAACTTCTTGAAGGATAAGTTAACTCAATTACTTCATTTACATTTACAAAAAATCATCGTTTCACCCATTGCTGGCTAACCCAACCCGACCTCCTAGATTTGGTAGTGACATCGCGTTACCTGACAAAATGTGAACATAGGAACCGTGAGAAAAATAGCCCAGTGAATGCATTACTATTATACTACTGCATGAATTTAAATGCAATAAATCATGTCCATATAATTATGTATTAACTTATCTGGCTCATTCATAATGAATGACTTAACTTTTCAAATTATGAATCATGTTTCATGTATGTAATAGACAATTCTCCCCCATTCCTGGTCGAGGAGTAACTCCTTGTCATTAATAGACAAATCTCCCCCATTTCGGGTCGGGGAGTAACCTCCCATTTTGTTAAATCGAAATGAACAATTTCATATTCATTATATTCTTATCATATCAATAACATGATACAAATATCTCTTTCCACTGAGTACACTCACCTTGGGTTCTCAACTATGTATTTATGTTTCCATTAAATGGAGCTGAACTGGATGGATTATACCTTACACCTGTCAATGCAACTTAATCAGTATTAAATACCAATCATAAGTATTATCCTAACATAGTTATATAACATTCAATGACAATACAACAACAATATAACTCCACTTAAGTCACATTCCATGAAACATGAGTAACGACGAAGCAATGGTATACATATTGATAAAGTTATGAACATTCAACCATAGGCAATACCTCATAAGTAATTTATAACTAAAACCAAGTAAACATGAAAGTAAACTTCTCAATGTATATACACATGAAACATGTACTCAAAATACCCTTTGAAAGGAGGAGTTAAAAACATTCTTTCATGGGGTATCCGGTATGGCCTCAAATTATTGTCCTACATACTTAACCATTCTATTTTCATAAATTTTACAACTACAGGTGTCCAAGCTTATCAATATGAAATCATATCTGAATATACTTTCCATTACAAGTGACAGTGTAATTTTTCAAGCTTCCTAGAGCAAGTTATGACCATTTCGTTACAACACAAGAAATCTTCCCTACCAACTCCTCTATTGTTCCTTCAACTTCCAAGAATTTTCATAATTTTTCTCCACAATAAATTTACATTATTTTCAACCAATTTTTAGTAACCATACTGAATAGTACATAATTAATGTTTCATAATTTTTTGACTTCATTTGCTATGTCAAAAGCTTGACAAAACTCAGAGCATACTGAAATGAAATATACAAATAGCAACTATGTACCAACTTGAAATCATCATTAAGGCCTAACCACAAGGATATAAATTTTAATTTTTGGATGTAATATTAATATATGACTCTAATTTCATATCCAATTGGAATTTCTCAATTCCAGAAAGAGAAAAAAAAGATATGAAAGTTTGAATACAAGGGGTTTCAATACAAAGCAATATGGCCTATAAACACTACTTATCTCACATATGAACCAATACATATTATCACAAAGGATAATGGAATTTTAATCAATAATTCACGGTTTATATACTTTGAAATAAGTATAATACAAGATTAAAATAATATTAACACATAAGTTTACCTTGGAAACATCTTAAGAATTTTCTTGGAATTTTTTTCCTAGATTTTCCTTGTAACCCTTCCTTCCTTAACTTTTACTTCCTCTTCCTCAAGCTAAAAACATCTGAAAGTTAAACTAGGGCTTAATTTGCTGAAGAAATAATTTATAAGAATATTTTTAGGTCGGCCAAGGCTGCCTCCCTTGCCAACCAATCAAATTAAAAAATTTAGTTTACTGAAAGACAATTTACCACTTAAAGGGAATGGACAAATTTGCCCCTTGTTCGTAAATTCAGCCTAATTTCTTACTCAGACATCAGTTTGATGCACCGTTTCTTGTGTTACAACCCTAACTCATCGGTATACAACTATATAGTTTTTACCTCAAGTCAATTGTTATGTTATAAACGTCAAAACTGGTCTTAAATAGTGACATTTCTACCAAAATTAACAAAATTTTATGTTTATACATAATTCGGCATTTCATGATTAATGAAAGTACAATTAGACTAAACATAAATCACTTAACATTAGATATACTATTAACAAATTATTCATATCACATAAGATAAGCATGATTTAAATATAATTTATCAGAATTATATCCGGGTTGTCACAACTTCCCCCCCCCCCCCCCCCCAAAGAAAATTTCGTCCCCGAAATTTAATATAAAGATCACTTACCAAAAAATGGGGATACTATTTCTTCGTGCTATCCTCCGTTTCCCAAGTTTCTTCTTTAATTCCATGGCTCATCCACACAAATTTAACTAAGGGAATAACTTTATTTCCCAATAGTTGCTCCTTACGATCAATAATTTCCATTGGTTCCTCGATGTATGACAAATCTTCCTTCAGTTATATTGGTTGTGTTTTCAACTGGTGAGATGGATCCGCCAAATACTTACGAAGAATCAATACATGAAACACATCATGTAAACAGAATAAACCTGGAGGTAATGCTAATTTATATGCCAGGGTCCCAATTCTTTCCTGCACTTTATATGGTCCAATGTATCTTGGACTTAGTTTCCCCTTTTTACCAAATCTCATAATGCCTTTCCATGGTGAAATACGTAGGAATGCAAAATCTCCCTTCTAAAATTCCAATGGATACCTACTTTTATTTGCATAAAATTTCTGCTTGTTTTGCACTATCTTTATCCGTTCCCGAATCATTTTAATATTTTCTGTTGTCATATCTATCAATTAAAGACCCAAAATGTTCCTTTCACCTACTTCATCCCAACACAAAGGAGGTCTATATCTACTCCCATATAAATCTTCATACGGAGCCATACCAATGGTGGACTGATAACTATTATTATACAAGAATTCCATCAATGGAAAATGATCATCCCAACTACCTTTGAAGTCAAATAGACAAGCTCGTAACATGTCTTCAAATATTTGAATCGTCCCTTCTAATTGCCCATCGGTTTGTGGATGAAATGCAGTGCTGAACTTCAAACTTGTGCCCATGACATTCTGTAGGCGAGGCCAAAACTTTGAAGTGAACGTTGGATCTCTATCTGATAAAATTGACACTGGTGCCCCATGTAAATGGATAATCTCATCAACGTACATACGTGCATACTTGTCAATAGTGTAGGTCGTCTTAACAGGAAGAAAATGGGCAGACTTCGTTAATCGGTCTATAATCACCCAAATAGAATCATGTCCCTTTGGTGACCGTGGTAATCCTGTAACATAATCCATCGTTATATGATCCCACTTCCATTTCGGAATAGGCAATGATTGTATTAATCCCGTCGGCTTCTGATGCTCTGCCTTTACTTGCTGGCATACTAAACATTTAGCTACAAATTCTGCGATCTCACGTTTCATATTGTTCCACCAGTAATACTCTTTCAAATCTTTGTACATTTTGGTGCCTCCTAGATGCATAGAATAAATAGAACTATGTGCGTCTTCTAATATATCCTTCTTTAAGGATGGATCATTCGGTACACAAATTCTATTTTTATAACACAATGATTCATCATTATTAATCTCAAAGCCACTTTCTTTACCATCTTGAACTACTTGTTTCTTCTTCTCAAGGAATGGATCATTGATCTGCAAATTTCGTATGCATTCGGCCAATAAAGGTCTCACTGTGACATGTGCTAATCATCCTACCCTTTTTGAAAACTTTAAATCAATCCCCATCGATACCAAGTCAAGAATATTTCTAACACGGGCACACCGTATGCAACTAAGAATCCCTAATGATTTTTTACTCAAAGCATTTGCTACTACATTGGCCTTACCAGGATGATGATGGATGGTACAGTCATAGTTTTTTATCAACTCTATCCAACGCCTCTGTCTCAACTTCAATTCTCTTTGTGTAAACAAATATTTTAAACTTTGATGACCCATAAATATCTAACAAGTTTCTCTATACAAGTAATGTCTCCATAACTTCAAAGCAAAAACAATAGTTGCTAACTATAAATCATGCATAGGATAGTTTCGTTCATGTGTCTCTAACTGTCTGGAAGCTTATGCTATTACCTTCCCATTTTGCATTAGAACACATCCTAACCCCTGAAATGAATCATCTCTATAAATTACGAAATACTCATTCCCACACGGAATAGTAAGTATAGGAGCTAAAACCAACCGCTTCTTTAATTCTTTAAACTCCTTTCGCATTTTTCATGCCACACAAACTTCACTTCTTTACGAGTCAACTTTGTCAATGTTAACGCTATTGCTGAAAATCCCTTAATGAATCTGCGATAGTAACCTGCCAATCCTAGGAAACTCCTAATTTCTGTCACATTCTAAGGACTCTCCTATTCAACGATTGCTTTCACCTTCTTTGGATCAACATATATCCCATTTGTCGAGACAACATGACCTAAAAACACAATTTCATTCAACCAAAACTCACACTTGCTGAATGTAGCAAATAATTTCCTCTCTATCAAAATCTTCAACACAAGTCTCAAATGTTTCTCATGTTCCTCCATGCCACGCGATTAAATCAACTCATCGTTTATGAATACAATAAAAATGAATCAATGAAAGGGTGCAATACCCAGTTCATCAAATCCATAAAAACTGCTGGAGCATTAGTTAATCCAAATGGCATTACCAAAAACTCATAGTGCCCATATCGAGTCCGAAAAGCTATTTTGGAAATATCAATATCCTTTACTTTCAATTGGTGGTAACCCGATCCCAAATCAATCTTCGAAAATACGGTGGCACCTTATAATTAATCAAACAAGTCATCGATACGAGGTAGAAATTACTTGTTTCTAATGGTCACCTTATTTAATTATCGATAATCAATACATAATTGCATTGTCCCGTCTTTCTTTTTTATAAATAACATTGGGGCTCCCCATGGTGAAACACTAGGCGAAATTAAACCTCTGCTTATCAGATCTTGTAATTGCACTTTCAATTCTTTCAACTCTATTGGTGCCATTATATATGGAGCAAGAGAAATTTGACTAGTACCTGAAATTAATTCAATGGAAAACTCTACTTCCCTATCGGGCGACAATCCTAGAAATTCTTCTGGGAAGAAATCAGAAAATTCTCTAACTACTGGTATATCTTCAACTTTAAGTGTTTACTTACTAACATCAACAATATAAGCTAAATACCATGTACAACCTTTACTCAATAACTTTCTGCTCTTAATTGCTGAGATAAGACAATTAGGGATAAAATTCATTTATCCTATAAACTGGAACCCGGGTTCACCAGGCAGGTGAAATGTAACTTCTTTTTTAAAATAATCAATGGAAGCATGATACGATGATAACCAATCCATGCCCAATACAATATCAAAATCCTGAATGGCCAATGGTATCAAGTCAACATATAAATCTCGCTCACCCATTCGTAAGACACAATCTTTAACAACATGCTCCACCATAATTACACTTTTTATTGGGGTTGAAATATATAAGGTACAATTGAGAAATGAACATGGTCTACCCAAATATGAAATAATATGTAATGCCACAAATGAATTCGTAGATCCAGGATCAATGAGTGTATATAAATCTTTTTTTGCAATAGAAAGTTTACCTGTAACCACTTCCGGTGTAGCATGGGCATCTTGCAGCGTCATCGCAAACACTCTTCCTCCTTCCCTCGATCTAGTTGCTTGTTCTGTACCTCTTCCCCTGGAGCACTGCCTATAGAGGATCCTTTATAAGGCCCCACACTGCTGACTGAAATCGCTCTTGATAACATAGGACAATTCTTTCTCAAATGGCCCTTCTGATGACAATTAAAACATTCTACATTCAGTAACTTTGGGCAATTTCTCTTTATATGACCCGATGTCCCATAAAAGAAATAAAAATTCAGATCTCCTTGTGCTGAAACTCCTAAACCTC
This sequence comes from Sambucus nigra, assembly GCA_949130495.1. Classification (NCBI taxonomy): domain Eukaryota; kingdom Viridiplantae; phylum Streptophyta; class Magnoliopsida; order Dipsacales; family Adoxaceae; genus Sambucus; species Sambucus nigra. The sequence continues at coordinate 553,841,366 of OX422210.1, read as the reverse complement.
TCCCGCCACTAGCTTCACCCTTTTGCGAACTACCTCCCATACCTCTACTATGCTGAAATTTTTTCCCTCCAAGTCTTGAATATTCTGTACCACTTACTTTTTGATAATTTGGATCGAATCTGCTTCTCTTTACACCTTGTTCTCGATTTTCTCTCGCTTCATTCATGTCCTTTTCTACCACCATGTCTTTGTTCACCAAGGCTTAATAATTAATAGTCTCTAAAGCCGACACTCATTATTTAATAACTAACTCAAGTCCGTCGAGAAATCGACTGCACGTGTGTTCCTTATTTTGTATAAATTTGTTAGGCAGGGTCGTCCGAGGTTTTTCCCGTTTTGAGTTTTCCTCGTACATCGCGGCGTAGTGGGATTGTGAATTTATTATATCTTTTTCAAAAATCACCAAGAACGCATGCTTAGGGTAAAAAGATAAAATTGGGTTTAATTCGTAGTCTTGCTTAAAATGGTAGTTTAAGTTAATTCAATTCAAGTTGGCACTAAATTAATTGGACAATATTCTTGCCTAGGTTATTTAAACTTGATAATTAAATTACTTTTATTTGAGTGAATTTAAAGTATGTGTGTGTTTACTTTAATTCACTTTGTATTGTTTAATTTTAATTTGTTTTAAGAAATTAAAATTTGTGTTTAATTTAACTTTTCATCTTTTAAAGAAAAGAAAATTAAATAAATTTTGGAAAATTAAATTTTGTTAGTAACCATCTACTTTTCGCACTTGTTAACTTTGATTAAAAAGAATGATTTTTTTTAAAAAATGGGGGGTCCTTGCACTTTCAGATTGGTATCAGAGGTAGAAGTACTAATTTACTATACCTAGGTCCTTTTAATATTTTTGGTTAAAAATGGACTTTTCCCAATTTTCTAAATTTCCTATTTTTGATGGTTCTAATTACACATATTGGAAATCACGTATGCAGTCGGCACTTAGGGAGATAGACGAGAGGGTTTGGCTTTCGGTTGTTAATGGGTGGTCCTCACCGACTATGTTAGTTGAAAATGTTCGTGGACCCAAACCCGTCGAGAGATGGAGTGAGAATGAACTAAAACTTGCAAATTTTAACTCCCGATGTTTAAATGCCTTATTTAGTGTTGTTACACCGAATGAATTTCGACGTATCATGATGTGTGAAACTGCTAAGGAGGCTTAGGATATTTTACAACTCACTCATGAAGGAACAAGTGTCGTAAAAGCTTCTAAACTCCAAAGCATCACCACTCAATTTGAAACCATCAAAATGAATGAAAAAGAAACATTTGATGAACTTTATGCTAGACTTTCCGATATAGTAATTCATCATTTAATTTAGCAGAGAAAATACCTGACGACCGAGTGGTTAAGAAAATTTTAAGGTCCTTACCTGATAGGTTTATCCCTAAAGTGACCGTCTTAAATTCTTTACCAACTTTAGCCTCTATAAAACTAGAAGAACTCATAGGTGATTTACAAACCTATGAACTAGATATGTTTCCCTCCAAAAATGAAAAGAACATTGATAAGGGCATCACTTTGAAAGCCCAAAAGGAGGTAAAGGTAGTTTCGGATGATGAGAGTGACATCGATTTCAATGAGATGGCTATGTTCGCTAGAAAATTTAGAAAATTTCTTAAATTTAATAAAGATAATATTAAAAAGGATTTTAAGAAATTTGATAAATCAAAGTATGACACAGCAAAAAATTCCCTAAAAATTATATTGAAGATCTTAATAGGGATGAGTCGAATAGATGTTATGGCTGTGATGGGTATGGCCATATGGATTTTAAATGCTGTGACACCCCGCCAAATTAAACATCGGGTGATCAAGCATTTATAAAATTAAAACAGGTTTCTCAAATGGTTCATTCTTAGCATCACCGTCAAAAACCCTTTAATTACTAATCACCTACGTGAAAATTAGACCGGTGCCAAATTTTATCTTTCTTAAAATAGATAAATCAACCATAAAGAACAAAGTATAACAATCACCATGTACTACAACCCAATCAGCAAAATATAAGTACAAGAGAACAAGAGTATTATCGAATAACCATCGGCTAAAAATCTCAAAACAATAATAAAACAACCACTAGTCTGAAACTAAACATCTGAGACTGATACCAGACCACAAGTCCATACATAGAATAGTGTAAGATCTTACACTAGATCTGAAAGAGAGATATCGTCTAATCAAAATCCTGTAAGCATCCACTGTGCTACAGCTTCGAATCCCTGGAATGAAATCAGCATACATGGCATCCCTGTGGCTGGACACCTAAAAGGTTTTGAAAATATTTTATAGCAAGATTTAGTACTCAAAACATTTTGAAAACATTTAGCAAGCATTTATCACAATATAACATGCGGTTATTGATTACACATGTCAGGTTCTCGTACACTCTCTTGGGTTTACTCACTCCTCATTTATTGTGCACACCTAACGTTCTACACTTATCCTGCCTAGCCATATCTCCCAAGATAACTAGGACTAAAGTAATCATCTGAACTTATCTATACCTAAGTCCTCGTACTGCCCATACAGTACATCCATTTCATTAACATCTTGCGAAAGTTAATTAATTCTCAAGTAACATTTCACCTATGTTATGTTTCAAAACTTCTCATTTAGTTTCACAACTAAATTTCTACAATTCTCACAGTTAATATCTTTCCAATTTTGTAATTAAGTTTCACTACTTAAATTACTAATTAGATATTCTCTATCGAACGTTAAGTTTCGTAATTAAGTTTCACTACCTAACTTACCAGTTTGATATGTATCGCTAAACACATCATATATTAATCTATTAATACACAGAAGTAGAATATCATTAAGTATATATTTCACACACAATATATACTAAATATCAGTCATTACTATTATGTCCTTTTGACACGCATAAAGGACTCTTGGTTCGGAATGATTCATCGACCCCAAGTAAGAATTGGTTTGGAATGATACATCGCCCCCAATTATTTATATACACATATTCAATCTCGGACTCTTTCATCACAACTCCAGTTCGAAGGTATTGTTCGGCATTTTACATCGACCCCAAACATATGATAACCCAATGTTAGTTCGGAATACTTCATCAAACCTAACATATAATAACCCTACGTTAGTTCGGAATACTTCATCGACCCTAATGTATAATAACCCTACGTTAGTTCGGAATACTTCATCGACCTTAACGTAGTTAATTTAGGTATACATCTCTCAACCTAATAGTTCATACAATTTAGTAGGTACACACCCAACCTATCAATCATACTTGTACGTAATATAGTATTCTCTTATTTAACCGTATCCGTCAATTTACGATTTCTCACTATCACATTTATTTGAGTATTCACTCAACTCTAAGGGCCCCAGTTACCCCTCACATATAATTTTAGTAGTTATTACTTACCCTACTGGTTTATCACTTGAATTAACTTTACCTCGCCTCGTAGCTCAATTCCAAATTCCCCGATGCTCTACTCAATTGGTTTATTCTCGTCGGCCCATGATCCAAGTCCTACACCCAATGGTCTTACTGGACTTCAATAATATACCTATTGGTCTTATTCTCACTCCCATATGAGTATAATATAAATCTTAGGATTCCCATTCATTACCGAAAATCAAAGAACCCTTAACCAAGGAAAAATTTGAGAAAAACACCTTAAGTCGATCGATCGACTCATGGCTTTGATCAATCGACCTGATCGATCGATTGACATTCAAGATCGACCGATCGATCGATTTGGGGCAGCAGCTGTTCGTCTTCTTCGTTAATTTCTTCTTCCATTAACAAAACTCCAAACTTCATTATAGTACACCAAACCTTGACCCAATTATCCTAACGTGTACCCACATATACTAGGGCAATTTCTAACATTTCAAATACATCAAAACCTTAATTCATTTAAAGAAATAGTGGATTAAACTCAGAATTTCTTAAAACCCTAGTTATGGTGTTCTTCCCATATATTCATTCAAAACCCAGATTTTATTCCGAAATAATTATCAAATCAGCTCTGAATATTATTCATCTATATATGTTAAATCATTCTACATGCGATTCCTATCCCAACATGCATAAATATCATTCTTTTCTTTCCAAGATATTGATTTAACAAAAGTATTCAAAAACTCTACACATGGGCATTATAACTTTATAATTTTTTTTTGTAATAAACAACTTGCCTTGACATAGGGGATCTGATTTCGTGGAATTGATGATGGATTGATGATTCTCTTCTTCAATCCTTCCTCCTTTGGCCCCTAGGATGAAAGATCCAAACCCAACCTCTTCAAAAGTATCTTCTAAGCCTTGAGAATGATTTTCCCCTTCTTTCTAATGGTCTTGGTGTTTACATGGGTGTTCTAACCCTAACCCCTCTTTCATACGGTTGATAAGAGACTCTCAAATTCGTAGGTCTCAATACCCTCACATGTTACAAGACCAAAACGCCCCCGAACGGTCTCGGTTTAGTCCAAAATTATCCCGGGACTCAACTAGTATCCCCGAGTATACTATTTTGACTAATTCGACCCTTTCAGACTCATCTGTGACCTCTAAATTATCATTTGAGTCACTTAAAAATATATTACTCGTTCTCACCCCAACATGGTCTAAACGTGCTAAGTAACTATTTACTACTCGCGCTAAGTAAATAGAAAGAGGCAATATTAATCAGTATCTATCTCTCCATTAATACTCCATATTCACAATTATTAATAAATCTCACTAAATTACTTTTCTTGCGTAATTTAAATCAAATCGTATTTTCTCATTTAATTCTCCAAATTTAATTAAATATAAATACTAAAAAATATGGGGTATTACAAATGCCCCACTAAACTAAGGAGAAAGGGTAAGCAACCTATTTCATTTAATGCAACCCATAGTGATACTGATAAGGAAGAAGGACCCGATTCCCCCATTGATCGCAACTTTACCGCGTTCATGGCTAGTCATGTTAGTGAGAGTGAGATATTGTCCAACGATGACACCTTAAAACATGACACTTCCGAGGACTTTGTTTGTGAAGATCAAATAGATGATGGTAGTGATAATGGAGAAGAGAGAGAGAGAGAGGGTGATGAGAGTGAACTTTAATTTTCATTTAGAGAATTATATGAAGAATCTATTAAATTAAAAAGACCAAATTTGAAGTTAGAAGCTAGTTTAAGGGAACGTGCCAAGGTCGTTGATGAGAGTGCATTAATTGATGACCTTAGGACACATGAGAGAGCTCTTTGTGAGAATCTTGAATATGTAGAAGGCGAGAGAGATAGCCTTAGAGGTTTAATGGAATCAATGAAAAATGAGCTTCTTATGTTTTAAGAGAGGAATGTCTTGCTAGAGTCTAAAATTTTAGAGTTGGAAAATAAATCAAAAGACTCTAGTAAAGTCAAATTTGATTTTGAATGTAGGTCCGCTAAATTAGATAAAATATTAGGAACCGTCCAAGTAAAAAATGACACTTGTGGTTTAGGCTTCGATTCTTGTAACGATTCCACTAATAAAGCCAAAACCAATGTTTTGAGAGAATCACCTAGGAACACTTCTAGAGATAAATCCTTAGGTACTACTTTTCGACGTGTCTTTACTTTATCTCATTTTGGTCGAAAGGGTCATCTGAGAAAATTTTGTTTTGATCTTAAAAGAATTTCTAGGAAATCCAAAGGTACCCAAGATTGTTACTCTTCATTAGTTTGAGTTAGGATATCCGACTTGGTAGCCTTACAAAACAGGATTTTTTATTATCACTCACTTTCACACGATACCTCCCTTGCTAAATCTAAAGGTTGAATGTGTTAGTTGTTTGCATACTCTAGATGTTTGTGCTTTATATCATATATCCTTGATAGTTGTATGTATGTTTATCATTGTCTGGTTATTGCTTTATCACATATCTCATGTTAGAATTATGATTTTTGTTTGTCTTTTGAATTATAGTTCTTTCATTTTAGTTTGCATTAAATGAAAAATACAAAAAGATTGTGTTTAACATTTGTTTCTTTACCTTTCTAGTAATTTAGACTTAATAAAAAATACAAATGTTTTTTGTTTGTCTTTTGAGTAAATATTTTTCTATGTTTGGTTAAAATTTCAAAAACTCAAAAAAGATTTTTTTGTGTATTTTAGTTTGACACACTTTATGTGGCATGTAATTTTGTTTAAATCCTTTCCTTTTCGCTTCCATGTGGCTAGAACTTTTGGTTAAGATTGTCAATCCTTAAAATGTTATTTTTAATGCATGCATAGAGTAGTTGGATTTTGTGTTGCTTAATGGATTCTATTTTTATATGCCTCAATTCACACATGCACGAGATCACTTGAAATTTAATCGTCTCATATATATTTGAGTTAAGTGAGTTGTTCTCCCATCAATTTAGTCATTTGCATTTTTCTATGACTTTGGAGGATTTGTGCATGTAATAACCATTTTTCGGATTTAAAAAATAGAAAAATATGTGTATCCGGTGAATCAATGGAATCAGGATGCGAAAGACAAAATTACTTTGCGCAAAAAGCCACCATTGAATATTAGGCCTTAAAAATGTGGCTTTAAAAGAATATCTTCCAAGGCCAATCGGTTTGGACAATGACTTTGAATTCTAGTTAAGCTTTTATTGTTATGACTCTATTGATTTGTAGAATCATCAAAATTCCATGCTTATGTGCATTGTGTATGCTTGTTCATTGATTTCCATTAATATTGTCACATGAGGCTATATCTAAATATGATAAAGTTTTGCAATTAAATGAGAACTTCGTGAATATGTTTTAAGTGACTGGGTCAAAATTTAATTGTTACTAGTTCAAAAGCCTACATTTTCGTTTTACCACATGTATTTGGACACATTTTTGCCATACGAGAGTGAAAAGCTTAATATATTTTGTGTCATGTGTGGTGTTTATACCTATGTATATGTGCGTGTGCATTAGTGATATTCAATATGTATACATATATGTGGTATTTTTTGTTTTGAGTCTTTGCATTGCTTGCTAGTCCATCTATGCTTCTAATTCATAATTGGTCTCTATTTTGTTGCATATCTTGTTTGATATCACTTACTTAGCATCTTATTTGACAAATTGGTATCATTTGTTTCGCATCATAAGTTGGTATCTATTTATCCTTGATGTGGATTAGTTCTTGTTATTGTTGCCCATATACTTTCATGTACTTGCTTTCCCATATTTTTATCCCTTATGAAGCTTTTAGGGGGAGACATAGTAATTAGTTACATTAGGAGAGTAATGAGTATTTAATTAATTCTATCACCTTTGTCTATTCCTGAACAAAAAGGGGGAGAATGTTAGGGGGAGAAATGGTATCTAATCCTATTGTAATCGTATCCTAGTTTATGAGATCTAACTTAGGGGGAGAGCGCTATCTTCTTTGGTGATCATCTTTAATAAAGGGGGAATTAATTTAGGGGGAGTACTTATTTTAATTGCATTTATATTTTGTGATATTCGCTATGCATTTAATGTTTTGCTTAAGTGTGAAGTAATTTTACTAGCGGCAACATTCATCGCCAAAGATAGTCATCCTTGGGTTTTGAGTCAAGCCTGTATTTTTATTTGGGTGGGATGTTTTTGAGTCTAGTAGAGATTGACGACCCTTTAGGAATTTGTTTTGGGTTTTTTCCCAGAATAGCCAAAGGGGGAGATTTGTAAGGACACAAATTTTTAATTGAGTCTTATATAGTGTTAGATCAATTTCAGACAAAAACATTTTAGGCATAGGTTAGTATTAATGAGGATCCTTCAAGCCTATGTCATGTTAAGTTGAAGACGTAGTAGTCAGTATTTCAAAGTGAAGATATCAATATCCCGGGTTTACAAAGTGCCATCTTTCTACGTCAACAACAATGGTTTCCAAGGTCTCCAAATGTATGAATGCACTTACATATATTTAGGACCTTGGATATTTAATTGGGTGTATTTTATTATTAAATGTTTTAAATAGTTTTAACGACTTTAGTTTACTCAGAAAAATATTATTTTAGAACTCTACATAAAAGTTTTGAGGCCTAAAATGAAGATTTTATTTTCTAACAAGTCATTCAAACAAGAATTTCTAGCGAGATTTCCATTTTCTCACTAACTTATTGTTAAAAGGGTCGAACGAAAATGTCGTTCGAACGAGAAATGGCGAGAACAAGTTTTTTGACAGCTTTCCCACTTTCTCCATTTCTTTTCCCCACTAACTTTTGGCAGATCATATATGTGCAGCAACCAACATTTTTTTATAACTTTCAACACACTTTGAGAGAAATTTCCCAACATCAAAAGTTCAATGTTTGTGTGTTTTTAATAATTCATGAGTTAATCTCTACCAAAAACACATACACCCAATTGTTTAAGTGTAATTCAAGTTCCTAGTGTTATATATTTGATTGGAGAGTGTTTGGCACCGGGTTATACTCTACCTTTGACGAGTATGTTTGGGTTTATTTCTACATCCCATAAAGAAGAAGTTCATCATTTTGTTGCGTCTTACTCACACGGTGAAAGGCATTATGCGAGGGTTGACGGTAGCCATGTCCCATCGGTAGATTTCGAGACTGTGGAGGAGTCCATGGTTATTTTCTAGGCGGAGGTGAATATAATAAAGAAGCATCGGAGCTTGAAGGAGTCGAGTTGAGTGTTGTAAGTCGTTTTGTCTTGTATTATAAAACCCTACTTGGTAAATTTGTTAGGCAGGGTCGTCCGAGTTTTTTCCTGTTTTGGGTTTTCCTCGTACATCCCAGTATAGTGGGATTGTGGATTTATTTTATCTTTTGAAAAATCACCTAGAACGCATGCTTAGGGTAAAAATATATAATTGGGTTTAATTCGCAGTCTTGCTTAAAATGGTGCATGTTTATTTATTTGGGTAATTTTAGTTTAAGTTAATTTAATACAAGTTGGCACTAAATTAATTGGACAATATTCTTGCCTAGGTTGTTTAAACTTGATAATTAAATTACTTTGATTTGAGTGAATTTAAAGTATTTGTGTGTTTACTTTAATTCACTTTGTAGTGTTTAATTTTAATTTGTGTTGAGAAATTGAAATTTGTGTTTAATTTAATTTTTCTACTTTTAAAGAAAAGAAAATTAAATAAATTTTGGAAAATTAAATTTTGTTAGTAACCATCTATTTTCCGCACTTGTTAGGAAATTAACTTTGATTAAAAAGAAATATTTTTTTTAAAAATTGGGGGGTCCTTGCACTTTTAGTGATCTCACACCATAATTTGGTGGGTGATCTAACATCATAATTTAGTGGATTTGAATTAAAAATCACTTCGTTGTGGTTCATTATTAAACATCATTAATTTGGTGAAAATTCTCTCCTGGACGAGATGACAGTGCATAGACGAGACGATTCTTATCCATACACTCTCAAAACAATGAGAGCAGACTTTTGATATAATACCATAATTTGGTGGGTGATTTAATACCATAATTTGGTGGATTCAAATTAAAAGTCACTTAGTTGTGGTTCATTATTAAACATTATTAATTTGGAGAAAATTCACTCTCGACCGAGATGGCAGGGCATGGACGAGACGATTCTCATCCATACACTCTCAAAATGACGAGAGCGGACTTGTGATATAATACCATAATTGTTGGAATCAAATTCAAAATCACTTAGTTGTTGTTCATTATTAAACATCATTACTTTGGTGAAAATTCCATTTGGGCCGAGACAACAGTGCATGGATGAGACAATTCTCATCCACACACTCTCAAAATGATGAGAGGGGACTTGTGATCTTACGCCATAATTAGGTGGATTCAAATTCAAAATTACTTGGTTATGGTTCATTATTAAACATCATTAATTTGATGAAAATTCTCTCTCAGCTGAGACGACAGTGCATGGACGAGACGATTCTCATCCATACAATCTCAAAATGATGAGAGGGGACTTGTAATCTAAAACCATAATTTGGTCGATTCAAATTCTAAATTACTTAGTTTTGGTTCATTATTAAACTAGTTAATTTGGTTAAAATTCTCTCTCGGCCGAGACGGCAGTTCATGGACAAGATGATTCTTATCCATACACTCTTAAAACAACGAGAGGGGACTTGTGATCTAACACCATAATTTAGTGGATTCAAATTTAAAATAACTTAGTTGTGGTTCATTGTTAAACATCATTAATTTGGTAAAAAATCTCTCTCGACCGAGACGACTCATCTATACATTCCCATATGACGAAAGGGGACTTGAGAATTATGATGAATTCAAATTATTCTACTCATGAGAAATTAGAGCAGACATATTTGCATAACATATGAAGAAGACAGGAATAATCAAAGAGTGTCATTTGAAAATGATGAGGTTATAGAAGCAGTTTAGTACAAGCGCTACACAATATTGGGATTATAAGGCCACAAACGGCCATCCCAACAAAAATAAAAATAGCGAACAAGCTTATAGATGTAGACTTCCCTCAGCATCTTAAAATCAGGGCCCTAGTATGGGTAGTCTCATCCCCATCGTCATTAGCGTATGTCTTGGAAGACACATTATTGTTCTCGATGACCTCGTTGGGGTTGACCTCCATAGTGTCTCTCGAATTTTCAATATCGGCTAGAGTCATCTTGAGAATGGGGTCGTTAAAGTCAAGGCTCACAAAGTCATTAGAGGTCAGGTTCCTAACCTCGTCGTGCTTGAGTATAGCCCATCAGCTCGAAGTCTTTATACCTTTTTCAAAATACTCGAAGGCATAGCGCCCGACTCCTTTAACTTAGCTATAGATTTCACCTTAGCCTCATCCAGGGTAACCTTGAAGGCAACATCAATCTCGGCTTATTTATTTTTAGCCATCCTCTTCAGGATATTGGCATGATCAGTCTTCAAATTGGTAACCTCATCGACAAATTTCTTCAGGGACGATTGGGACTTTTGAAGTTCATCCTTCAGGTTACTCTAGATCTTCACTGCATCTTTTTCCTTCTGAATCAAGGGAAGTTTCTTATTGATATAATACCCCATCTGATAGATGGAAACTACACTCTGCAAGTATAGGCAAATAAATCAATATGAGATGGGACAAAGAAGACTACACTTTATAAGTCTATGTAAATACCTGAACAACCCTATGGAAAGCAAACTCGGTAAGCAGTGACATGTCTAGGGACTGAAGGAAGCGCTTATCACCCTCGGAGATGAGATACCCGACACTATCTACTACCTTTATAACATGGAAAAAAAATGCTCTCATTATCTATTTCAATTGGGAGAGACGAGCTGTTAAAGCCTCATCTGTAGAGATGGGGATCGCTTTCTTAGTACAACCCTACTTAGCTGGATGGTAAGCAGTAGTGTCTTTGTCTCGTACTTTCCTCTTCTTCCCAGCATTGTCGACTCGGTTGGGGCCACCCACAATGGATTTGTTAGTTGGAACAGTGGGGGTGTCAGACTTCTTGTTGTGTTTGCCAACAAGTTTGCTTAGGTTTGGGGCCACCATTTTCCAAATATGACCTGGGATGTTCTCTGGGCATTTGTAAAAAATGGATGAGGTCAACAATGAAAAACTATAAAATACTATAGAACAGTTAATAAGGAAATCACTTACACAGCTCAGCTAGGGGGATAATTCCCGGACCTGTCTGAGCCAAAGTAGTATGGGGTCATAAGCTGCTCAAACTTAACAAGACGACCACGATCATCTTATTTACATAGTTTCTTAACTTTTTCAGTAGACTTGGGGTTCAATTTCTGATCAAGTTTGGCCAAAGCAGAGACCTTGGCCCGTCACTTAAGAGTCCTGGGCTCAGATATATGTGCCATAAGCGACATTGGGACCAAATTCCCAATACCTAGAGACGAAAAAGTAGCGAGGATTCGAGTTATGGTTAGAGGTCTGAGTTACTAGCAAAACCTTTTTTGTAGCTTTCTTGGCTACAAGATGATAGTATCCAGGTTATGTCTTGGAGGATGACACAATATAGCAAATCATAAAAATGTTAACAAGAAGTTCAATTTGGTGAAAAATATTCCAGATAACAATAAAGCTGAGAATAACTCTCCAGGAATTAGGAGAAGGCTAAGATGGAGCAAGATCAAACTAGGCTAGAATGGCTCGTATGATAGGGTGAATAAGTAGTCAAAAACCGACCTTAAACATCTGCTCATAGACACAGATCTCACCCTCTCGGCTATGAAAAGCTTTCACATCTTCAGAGGGTTTTCTCATGGAAATGGAGGGTCCTATGTTATATAAGTGTTTCCAAATCAGAAGATCGGCCTCAGAGAGAGTGTTTTCATAGGAATCAGTGATAGAAGTATCAAGTTCACTCTCTTCACCACTGTCTTCTGGTGATTCGACGGAGGGATTATTTGGGTCACCACTTGGGAATTTTCAGACAAACTCATCTCTCGCCGTGGCTGAGAGAGGAATCATATATATTCGAGGTGAAAGGAAACACTGCGATCAAGTATCTGGATAGAAGATTTAGATTGATCTGATGTCTCGGCCCTATGATAGGATGAGACACGAGAAGAGGCCTCATTTTCCTCAGACCCTTCAGTGGGTGACGAGGGTTGTGCCATGGATTCCTCAAAAGGGTCAACACTATCGATCGGCTAGGAGATGGACATATTATCATCTTCAGAAGAAGATGAATCAAACTTAAGGTCACCCAGCTCAGCAGCGGGGGGATGAATGATAGTTAATAAGGGAGGATAAATGGGATGAGAAGGAAAATATTCGGCTTCCTCAACCTCTACCCTCCTAATTTCTTGAAAACACCTCTCTCTGAGGCTTGGAAATTCCTCGATTAGTTTATACAACTTCCATAACATTAACAGGACGAGACTTAACATAGGTGAAAACTGAATGGGGGCAAATAAGATACAAGTTTGACTTTTTTTTACTAAAGTATCTAAAGTTGGAAACTTAATCGTTTTCAACAAGAACGGTTAAGAACAATACCTAGAGACCCACCAGAGAAGATGGCCAGAGACGGACTTGAAAAAACTTCCTATGATACTTTACCCCTAAACCTAGCAAACACAGCCTCTACCACTACTAACATCCCAAAGGAGCAAATAAAAATGGGGAGTTCAACCCCTAAAACCACCCAACAAGCTCGTCAGAAAATGCAAGTGCTAAAAAAATCACAAACCAAAGGCGAAAAACCAAAAAAATGATAGGAAAGTTGTTACCTAGAGGAGAGGAAACTTCTTGCAAGGGAAGAAAACTGGAAAGCTTGGGAACAGAGAGAATCAAGGAGCTCTGGAGGAATCTCCAATGGTGTTTGCAGGAGACTTATAGCTAGAAAGTTTGGGTAAATGAGGAAAGAGAGAAAATTATTAGTTTAAATAGATTCAAATGATTGTGCACATTTGCCAATACATCTCATCATTAATGGAACAAAGAACTAAGTGCCCATCCATCAAACCATACTTGGGGCAGACGATACCCAATCAAAATAAGGACATGTGTTACTATCTCATCGTATAAGCTATAAGCATCCAACACATCAAAGACGTCTCATCAAGACTACGTCGACTCGTACCCCTCAGCCACCTCTTCACACAGATGGATAAGGGCTAGGGATTATTGATATGACCAAGTATGACCTCATCCTAAGACGAGGGCTGGAAGTGTCCACAGCTAAGTTCCCAAAGGACCCTACCTAGACTACCTAAGGCTCGTTAAAAATAGGGCTAGCCTCGTGAATCCATACTCTTGGCCCCCTCATGAGCCGAGACTCCAGGGTAGAATTTCATCAGCATAGGAATGTCTCAGCCTGATGTGTTCAACCGAGACTACACTTCCACCGAAATATTGAACAAGGCTACATTGGGGTTTCATACTCGGCTAGGGAAAGACCTCTCCAGACGACATTTATAGTACGAGCATTACAAGTTCTAAGATGGGAAATCCAACGTGGATAAGTTTTTTACAACAAGATTATCCCCTCACATAAAGGAATATTACATCATGATTAGCTACATGTGTGAGGAACAAGTGTCATCCGTTATTTGGGAGCCTCCTCATGCATATGCTAATTACATGCATGGGGGTGCATTACACCCCCCAGGCACTATAAATACACTTCATCTTCTACATTGTAAAGGGGTCACATATTGAAAACCCTACCAAAACTCTGTTAAAATAATTTTTAGAGAGAGAAAGCTTGAGTGCATTTATTTTAAGGCCATTAGCATCTGTATTAATGGATTTCACACACTTGCACAATGGAGGTAGGACTTCAATAAGATGAACCAATTAATTCTGGTGTCTTCTTCCTCTTTGCCTCATCTCTTTTTACTATTATATTATTGTATTTCTACTATTGTTGAACTGGTGTGAGCTTAGTCATCACTTTGATTTGGTGATACCAATTCTGGTATCATTAGTGGTAGTACTCCCCTTACTTAGCATATGAAAAACTCTCCATAAGCACTAATTAAGACTCATGCATTTTTACAAACGACATCATCTAAGCATGGCAACATTGACCAAAATTTTGTCACGTAATTTTATAGTCTTCGTACTCTATGTATATGCCTACTAACTTTACTTTACATGATTATCCCTCTTATCTCATACTATTTTTTATATTCTCCCTCATAATGGTAGCACTCCCCTTAGCATATGAAAAATTCTCCATAAGCACTAATTATAACTCATGCGTTTTTGCACACTTCACCACTTGAGTATGGTAATATTGACCAAAATTTTATCCCATACTGGGGGGTCACTTAGTGATGGGTACCGTCCTTGTAGGGTGTAGTTAACATGAGAGATGTGATTCTCACCTTCCAATGGCCTTAACCTTCAACGTATATCAAAAGTTTCCCCCTGTATCTTACAGCTTGAACAAACTCACGATGGGAAGTATATTGCAGGGAACTCATTCACATACGGTGTGCTTTCACACATATTGTCCCCATGAGGTATATCATGAGGCAATTCACGTACACTCAGGTATATCAAATGAACTACCCTCATATAGTCTTTTACCGTAGGACATTCATATCTATTTTTCGATTACAATGCGAAACTCTTTCGAAATTATGGGTCTCCATACTACCCAAATTTTCATTCTATTTTGCCTTTTTTTTTAAAATAGGACCATGTCCATGAGCTTGGAAACAAGTCAAATTGTGTCTTGCATCTTATACCCTATCTTTTCTCTAGGCTTGGGTCTTTTCTGACATTTTTCCTATATTTTAAGAAAACATAATACAAGTGGAACTTAATTAGAATAACCTCGGTGAGGATTTTCCCTTTTGTCTCTTTTCAAACAAAAAAAAAACCCAAAACATATCTCCCCCTTTCTCAACTGAAAATACCAAAAATACTCCATTTTCCTTTAAAAATAAACCATAATCATTTTTCCTCTTAGGCTAATTGCATACCCAAATTTTGGCATGGCGCCCTATTATCTTCGATCTTCCGTTAAATTACCCGAAGCTTTACTGCTTCCTGTGCTTCCACTGAGTTTGTGATCTACCTTTGAAAGTTATTCATGGAGAATGTGGACCAAGATCTGAATGTCTAACCAAATTTGATATCCACCCAAGCTTATCTTAGTATTAAGATTGATAACTTCTTAGAAGGAAACCAAAAATTTAACCCCTTTACCCAAATCATACCTATCAAAATGCCTAGTCTACCTATAATCTCACAAAAACCACTCAAGTTTTGCCCATGCTTTTTCCTACATCCCACAAGCTTCAATAATAATGCTCTATCAATCCTCACTAAAGATTGCATCGAATTTTGCACCTGATTAGAGGGGGAAGCATGGAAGTGCCCACAGTTCTGGACTAACTTTGTATATTTCATCTTAAATTTCCCACCTAAAGGACTATTGACTATAAAAGGTTTAGCGGCTTATTTATGGAAGCCCAAAATTGGTGTCGAGATCAGATGAATGGGTTGTGCCTATTGAATATCTCAATTTAGATGACATCATATAAACCATATCAAATATGTTCCGCTAGAAATGGGAGATATGAAGCATCCCCGAGTTTCTTATAGTTTTAAAACTCCAAGGACATTTAGTCCCTTCCTTCATTCACCTCCCCGATGAGTGGGACTATTGGTATAATGAATCTGCAAAAGTCGTTGAATGCATCGAATACTCTTGGCAAAAGGATATCATCGCCATTGGATGGGGTGATGATTTTGAAGGCTTAAATGATGAATTAAAGGGTGAGGATTTCCCCTTTCGTGGATTTCTTTAACAAAGGTGCGACTCCACTAACATGAATATGAAGCCAGGGATGGAAATATTCCTTAAATATGACAACATTTGGGATAAGGAGGCAGTATTTTTTACTAACAAACCTGGAGAAAGCACTAAAAACTCTGTGGATAGTGACACCAAGGAATCATTCAACCTGCACACATTGGACATGTAACCGATGATCTTGAACATGTAACCCATGTAACTGGTGATCTTGACAATGGTAGACTTATTATTAACACGTAATCGATGATCTTGACAATGGAGTAACGTGGCATTCATTACATGCCCAAAAGTTTATAAAGCGGGATTGCCCAGCAAATGTTGTCGTATCCTCCAATGTAAACCTCCAATAAATTTAGATATCCTCCTCTCCTCCGAATTCACATCATCCGGCATAAATCTATCTAACCGAGTGAATTCCTCTTCATACTCGCAATGGAACGTTCACCTTGAACTACATCTTGATGTCTTTTTCTCATCTCCCTTTGAACTGCGGGAGGAAAATACTTCCGATCAAACAAAACCCAAAATTCATTTATAGTCATAGTATCTCGTTGTTCTAGCGAGGTCATCAATTCCCACCAATGTAATGCATCCCCAACTAGTTTAAAAGTAGTAAGGATTTGTTTCCTTTCCTCACTACACTCCACGATGCAAAGATGGCGCTGCATATCCTTTTTACATTGATTAGCTATTATGACGTCAGAACCTCCTTGAAATTCTGGGGGATGGCCCTTTAAAAAGGGTCTTGTACTTCCTGAGCTCGTGGTCGTTGGGCTTGTGGTAATTGTTGAACTACGGCAGTCATCGCAGCATTGATCGCTTGGGCCACAATATTGGCCACTTCAGATGCATTTATCGTTCCTTGAGGTGGCGGTGGAGGACCTACATAATCATTTACAACTCTGTTCCTTCTCGTAGGACAACCTCTTTTAGGCAGCATCTGAGACGAAGAAACACTAGAGTTAGAATACTATTTAGAACAATTTATTTTGCAGAAGATCGCAAACATAGGCAAACAAAACAGTCCTAACATTCAGCTCTATATCAAAGAACGCTATGGTAGAACGTGACAGGTCCGCATAGATCCTAAAGACTCTAGAACCTGACCTCTGATACCATCTGTGACAAGCCGCTTATCAAAATAAGATGTGGCCATCCCGATACTTCAATATTTACATGAATCATAGAAGGTTCATTCTTAGCATCACCATAAATACAATAATTGTACGAGGTAACCACCCATTATTTTAAAAACGGATTGTCAAAATTTATTTTGTAAGTTGAAGAAAGCATTTAAATAACCCAATTTGAAAAGAAGGTGGATAAAATAACTACAGGAATTAAATTGAACGGTACATATATATCACAATAACCAAATAAGCTGTCGGCTAACAGACCTGAATAATATGGTTACATCGATTATTAACGTATAACATCACATCTATAATACAATTACAAAACTTGGGCAACACGCCTGAATGAGTAACCAATCATAACCATATTACAAAAGGAAATGGAAGCGTCTACATCAAAATATCCCGTAACATCCGCAAGGTGTTACAGCTCCAAGACACTGGAATAGGAAAGTCAATACGAGTGTCCTTGCGACGGAGCACCTGAGCAAATAACAGATTCATGCAACACAAGAAATATGAACGGGTCAGGGCCCAATTTTATATGATTACCAGATGAATATAGAGTATGACAGTTATGAAGAGTTAATCATCATCAATAATGATAAGAATCTAACTACTCAATCTAAGAGTATAAGCTAAAGCAAATAAAATGACTATAATCCTAATTCAAATATACAATAGAGTATGAATAAAATATTATTAACTGAGATTCACTATCCTTTTTACAAAATTTTGTTTCACTGTTCCATATCTCATTAGGAAACGTATTCAAAGTAATTTAATTCATCGAGCACTTTATCATAAATTAAATCCCACTTGAATAAGAATAGTTATATTACACAATATATAACGATTCTAAGACCGTCCTTTTGAGTTTCCCCACTGGACGCGCCCCTAAATAGCTATCATCTTCCAGGGCCTATCGTACAAGACAACCTGGGCATCCTACTACGCGATGTCGGAAAGTGTCCATATACCTTCGACAGTGAGTCATAACCACACCCGAATTTACCTCACTTCGAACAATAATCACATAATATATAACAACCGGTCCTATGGTCGAGGAATATATTCTCCATGCATTCACTAGTCAGGGGACTTCACCTCAGGCGCATACTTCCCCTATGATAGCATTTAGAGGTGTCACTACACCATAATGCTTATATTGCAACTAATAGATTATTTAGTTTGTAAGTGTTTATAACACTTACAATTTCACAACGGTTTTGGACACTTATAAAATTTGTAAGTGTTCAAAACCGTTATAAAATTCGTGATGGTTACGTAATTTATAAGTGAAAAAACCTAAAAGGGTTATAGAAAAAAAATTCAATCAAAATTTCCTCACTAAATTTTCCCCTCCAAACGTTTCAATCAGAGTTCCCAACCCTCTCCAAACCCTCATACCCCTTTTCTCTCTCATTCATTGTGAACGATTTTGATTACTCATTCAGGTAAACTTTTCCAAACTTTCAATTTTATATGGTTACTTTTAGATATGGTCTATGTTATCTTTTTAATTAATTGTGAGAACGATTTCTTTTCGATTTCATCATCAGCAGGTGACGAAAAATTGGAGCCTTAAGGTTGCAGAAATGAGTGGTAGGAATTTGGTGGACTATGATTGGACTGAAGAATGGTACCCACTCTATCTCACCAAGAATTTACCTGAGGATGCCATGAAATCTCTATCCGTATAATCATTACCTTATTTTAACTCTCCGTTCATAGTTTTGTTTTTTTCTTCATATTTTGAGATTTGATATGCTTGGGTTTTGATTCTTCTGTTTTGATTTTTTCTTCACATTTAGAAACTGTGCACGTAAGTATTTTTCTATTTTGTCTTTAATTGTTATCATTGATTTCACATTTGGCTTCTTTAGGAGTTAAAAAGTAGTTTTGTGCATCATTTTGTTGTATTTAATATGTTGCATCTTTGGTAAATTGATTGAACGAGTTTCTTTGTTTTTCTTTTCCTTTTTGGCAATTTTTTTGGATGTATCATTGTACCAAATTACCTGGTAATATGGTATTACTCGACTGGTGCCATATGAAACGTGCACCAAAATCGCTGCCCCCACAGGTAATACAATTCTCAATTTTATATCTATATATATGGGTGTGTATAGTTTATGTTCTTTTAATCCTTACTTCTTTTCAGATTTTGAATTTTTAGAAATGTTAAACTTCATTCGTTTGAAAGATGGCACCGGCACCAAGTGAGCATTCAGTATTTACTACTACTGGTTTGATGCCCCTTTTGGATTCAAGCCCATGAGCTTTTGATGTATTGGTCTAGATTTAATGATCCTAATTTCTGCATGAGAAAATTTATTGGATTTGTCTTATGTGGGTCAAGCTTGTGCGTAAATCAATTCAAAATGATTTGAGGTGGGTTGGGCCTCTATATGTGTTTTCATTTATCATTGTTGTTATGATAAATAAATTCAAAATAATTTATAATTGTGCTATTTGCCAAGTACAGTTTGATAATAAGTAATTGTTCATATGTTGTTTTTGTTCCTATAGAGTTTGTCACCATGTTCTACACATCCCTTTTTTAAAACAAAATGATTGTTGCTAGGAAGAACACATATTTATTGAACTTATGTTATGTTTTTATGTCCGAGTACTTCTATTGTTTTTCTAAGCAAAACTAGTTTCTTATTTTATCAAATATTTTCAAATTTGCAGGTAACAGATAAGAATAGCGCTAAGGAAAATAAGAAGGGATGAGAAATATTAAACCATGAAGAGTCAAAATAATTTATTCCCCTCTTTAAGGAGCCAAGTAGTATTGATAAAATATTGGGGGAAGTAGATCAACACAAATTACTCATTAGGCCTCAAACACCTTTGGAGCAACCGAGCAGAACTGTCATTACTCCAGGGCCTGCCTTTCCTAGGCTTGCTTCTCCTAGGGCTACCTTCCCAAGGGCTGCTTCTTCGAGGGTCATTCGTCAACATAAGGAAATTAGTTATTGGCCATAACCAACTCTACGAAACCAACACCTTTCAGCCACCAAAATTCAAGTTGCCTATAGAGGTTATATGGTAAGTTCCAAATTTCCATTCTCGGGTTTTTGCATATTCAACACATGAAAAATTACTTTTAAAAGTAATTGTTCTTAGTTTATATTTACATTGACAGTATGGTTTATCTTTACATTGATAGTTCTTACTTTTTAGTTTGTATTGAAGAATTCTCACTAATGGAAATATTGTGTATTCAACACTACCAAAATTTGAAAATGCTAAAGATCCCATATTTTTATGGAAAATGATGCCTATCACACATACCCATATGTATATCGCTTGTTTCATTTTTTGTAAATGGTTTTAGTTGTATCAGAATAAGAATTGGAACTTTGAATTTAGTCGTGGACACCCTCACTTGATCTCCTTAACACTCCTTCATTCTTTTCAAACATCGACTCTGACTCTAGAAACAGCAACGAAGTGAGTTTATAGTTTATCTCTATATTTTTCTCAATTCTATATCAATATGAACAACTTCATTGGGATGAAAATTTGGATATATATATGTATAATATTGTATAGTCTTAAGCAACGTTGATGATTTACCTCAATGTATTTGTTAGAGAAGACGTGTTTTAGGTGAAAATGGCAATCACGGATTTGGCTTTGTTATTCATCAATGAGATTGTCAAGTCCTCCTTAATGAAACACCTCAAAGTTTCTTTCTGATATCCATAGGTATCATTTTCTCTTCATTTTGGTCATGGTGAGAGAAGAGTCATCAGCTGGCCAACAGGTGTAGTTTTGTAAGGAGGAAAAGTTGGTGGAATGTTTTGCATCATTGTGTTATAGCTGAAGTTACTATTTTTTTTCTCTCCATCGGTTTTTTCAGCAATTTCAAGTAAGGAGAAGGTTGTTGCATTTGAGGGAGCAGCTTTTTTGAGCATTTTTCAGTCCACTTGGAGGGAGAGGAACTGGCGGTGCTTTGAAAGAACAGAGCTCCCCCTTCTGAGATTATTTTTATAGGGTCTTGTGGGGTGGGCATGGGAACTTGCTTTGGTGGCACGCGTGTATACAAGGAAGTGCCTTGGACTAGGCCTTGCCCTTCTTTTCTTAGCTTGTACATGTAGTAAATTTTTTTGTTGACCAAATATATATGAAGCACGGACACTTTATTAGGTTTTCGTACCTGTATCGGATACTTATTGTATACACAGATAGCTGCCTGATACGTATCCAAATCTGAGGCGTTTCCAAAAAATAAATCATAATGCAGTGACATACCCTGATTTATTTTTTATTTTTCGGGTACATCTTGGACACCTGAGGAGATATGGTGAGATACATGGGAGATATGGTTGGAGCACTTTGATAATGTTTGAAAAAGGCCATTCTGTAATTTTAAGAAACTTGTCTACTATAAAGCATTGCCTTCATAAACTAAACCCAAATTAGTCATTTATTTCATTAGAGAATGGAACAAAAATCATAAACTAAAATAACTTGTTACTCTTTTCCATCAGTGTTGCCACTTTTGATGTACCCCAACAACATTTGAACATTTATGGTGAATATGAATTTGTTATTTCTATCGTTCATTCCTTTGTAATTGATCTAGATATTTTTTATAGAGTTGTTAAATTAGTAAACGTGTATACATATAAGAATATTATTATATCATTACTTCGTTAGTATATATCCTGAAAAACAACGTATCCTAGTTTTTTTTAGTTTAGTCCAATCCCCATTTTTGTATAAATTGTATCGTATTGGATACGATATGCATATCCGGATCAATGTGCTTCCTAGCTGACTATATGTACTTAAAAATACAAATTATATACGTATAGGGCAAAAAATGCCAACTGTCCCATACTCTAAATAGCAACCCAATTAAATATACCCCCATTATACTGCATACCTATTAAAGAACAGACTAGGCTATTTGAAAATAGTTGTAAATTCTAAGTTCCCGTATTAAAGAACAGTCTCGGCTATTCTTTCGCATAATCCAGACTTAGGAAGAGGTGGGTTGGGTCCACTACTATCACTGCAATTCTAATAAATGGTCGAAATCTATGGGTAGCCAATGTTTGATATTCACAAGAAATTCTTTCAAGGAGGGGACATGCTATACAGATGAGTATCGATCATGAGCCCAACACTGAGCCAGGTACTATTACAGAATGTTTATGGCATTTTGGTGTCGATGTTTTCGTACTTATTCTAATTTATTAATACTTCATTATCAAAGCTACCCACCCCCTCCTCTCCTTGAAGTTGGTGAGTTTTATGTTGTAAAAGTTAGTATGTGGTTACTAGTCTTTCAGTGTAGGATATGTGGATATCTCATGTAGATTTTGCCTTATAGGTTATAATTCTTAGTTTGTATAAATTTCTTTGGACAGTTATTTGAAAGTAAATACTTTCCTCACCCCTATTCACCAAAAAAAATAAATGTTCTGATGCTTTATCGAGCCTTTAAAATCTGTCAGTTTTGATGCTTTCTTTTTTCTTGTCATCTCACTTGGGATCTCTAATATACATACAAAACATACCCGTCTATGTATTTGTATTTTCAATTAATTTGGGGCTTTATACATGTTAATGTAAACGTGCAGAATTTCTTTCCCGCAATGACTAAGATAGTTGGGACTTTGGGCCCCAACTCTCGTTCTGCCGACCTCATTTCCGCTTGCCTTAAAGCTGGAATGTCTGGTATAATATAATATATATGTCTGTGGAGAGTTATTGTTTGCTAATATGTTTGATTTTTTATTTTGTTTTGATTAATGTTGTCTGAATGTTTGTTTTGGCAATGGCTAGGTTTGACTTTTCGTGGGGAGACGCTGACTATCACCAAGAACTTTGGAAAATTTGAAGAGGGCTATCAAGAGCACTAAAAAACTCTATGTTGTGTGCACTTTTTATCTGTTTATTCAATTTCTTATATTTTAACACCTTAATTCACTAAATGCAACATTAGTGTAATACTCATTCATTGATGTACTTTCAATTTCTTAACTGAATAGTTTACCATTTGTTTAAAAATGATTTGAGCTCAGGATTTTTAATGATAAAAAATCTACATCTTAAAGTTTAGTAATTAGTTCATACTTTTTTTGTCTATCAGTCTTTTGAACTCAATAGATATTAAATACACACCACAGGGGAATCTGGATTATAGACTTCTTGCTGATGGTAATGTTATTTTGACACCAAATCAAGATCGGGAAGCCTCTTCGGAAGTATTGCCAACCAACTTTTCTGGACTATCTAAGGTTAACTGTTCCCACCACATCTTTTTTCAACATTGTTTTGGTGACCTATTAAAAGCTATTGTAATTAAGTATCTATTTGGCTCACTAAAAATATGAATACCATAATTCTTTTTTCTGGGAGAGTGTCTTGTTTTTTTAATATTTGGTAAAGAATATTTATGGGTTTCTAATGTGCTTGAAATAGTTCATTCTCCTTGGTGTATACTAGCCGAAGCGATTTTGATGGGATTGGTCCAAAGCCTTAGCGGGCAATTTTGTCTTTTTGTTTTGTCATTTAGATTACTTTTAGATATTATTGTCTCTACATATTTTAGACATATAATGGGCTAGGCCAATAGGATCTTCTTTTTTGTCCTTTTTAGTCTTTTAGCTTCATTAAATGATGCCCTAGGCACACTCCCCAACTATATTAACTCTTGTAACCTTTTTGATTGGACATTACACTTAATAAACAGCGAAAGGGTTTATTCCAATACTACTTCTTGTTGTGTGCTCATTTGCAGCTTTATGTCAAATTGGTATCAGGGCCAGAAGCTCGCCATCGTTCTTGTTGTTCTTGTCTAACAAAAATCATATATACCACATGAGAACATGAGAACGTTATAAACCATTAAAATGGGTGCTAAGATTTCTTATTGAAAAAAATAGGGACTAGAATCAGTTTTAATATAAACTTCGGGGCAAAAGTAAAATGTCCCTGTTATGAAGCGTGGAAATTTTTGCTCCCTGGATCTAGTAGGTTGGGTGCTATCATAATTTATTCTTTTTATCTACAATTATAAATTGATTTAGACTTTATCCTCATTTATGACCCGTTACTTGTAGTGTATATTACAAAGGACAATTGGTTCGAAATATGTTTTCATTTTGATATGTTGACTATAACTTTCATTGATTTATTCTTATTTACCATGATCTGTGACTTCAGTTTTGGAACCTTATTAAGCTTTTAGCACCTCCATCTGTTGCTCTTATTGTTCTTGGAGGTGGCTTGATTGGATATGTAATGTATGATTGTAACCATTATCATTGTACACAATTGTAGTTGTAATTTGCTACACTAGTTTTTTGTTACTAAGATAAACTAATCAATTATTTGTTGTACTAGTTTTGATTTGATGATTTTGTTTTAATGCCTTTTATGTAGTTGTCATGAGGAGTGGTGAGTGGTTTTACAGGGGTCGATTGGGTCGTACAAGAGAACCGATGGAACGAATACAACTTAAGGAGAGAGACATGATGTTGGTAGCATTAATAGAGATGACATTGGAGACTGTGGCATTGGACAATGGTGACGTTACTAAGATGGCGGGTTTTTGTTTTGGTTTGTGTTTTTTATTTAATATAACGTTAATAAGTTTTGATTGTGTTAGTTAGTGCATTTTGTAAGGATTTAGTAATAATGATTATTATTACACTGATGAATTTGTAGTAGAGTTTTAATTCTTATCAGGAATTTGCTTCTATTGTTTGTTGTATTCCACTTCTTTTTATCAATGTGAGGGTAGTGACATTTAGTGGATATTTTTTTTAATATTTTAATTTATGTAAGTGTTCATAACACTTACAAAAGGAATATTTGTTTTCCTTACATATTAATATTTGTAAGTGTTTTAAACCGTTACAAAAAAAATTATATATTTTCATTTGCAAGTGTTTATAACCGTTGTAAATTAAAAATGCTTCCTGAATTTTGTAAGTGTTCAGAACACTTGCAAATGAAAATTTTGCAAGTGTTTAAAACACTTACAAAAGTTTAATTTGTAAGTGTTCAGAACACTTGCAAATTTTTTTGTAACGGTTATACGCAACGAACATGTGTTCCCAATAAACACTTACAAATGACATTTGCAACAGTTTTGAACACTTGCAAATTTTTTGCAACGTGCCGATTCGTAAGTGTTTTAAACACTTGCAAATGCTGTTTGTAAGTGTTTAAAAAACTTACAAATTGCCAGTTTTGGTGTAGTGTGTGTATATACCAATTTATCATCCAATTTTTAAATCTCATTTTAAAATAGACATCACATTTTATTCGAAGCCTTGCGTAATTAATAACATCATTATAACCTCAATGATTAACAAACCCCTAACCCAGTCTCCTAGAATTTATGGTGTTACTGTAAACCACCAAGTCTAGCATACCATAATTACGTCTCAAAAGTTCCTCAATTATTAAATTCTACATCTATTTACTAATCCCCATAATTAGCCCCAACTATTCCCTTACTAATATAAGTTAGTTACCTAACTAATATAAGACTCTAGGACACTAAGTTTACTTCATAAGAGAAGGTTCCTAAGTCCTAAGCCTAAAAGAAAAGGGTCAAAATTAAGTTAGGAAAATAACTCAAAATAAAGGGAATTCAAGATCGATTCGCCTTGGCCGAATCGATTCGGGCTTGAAGAGAATCGATTCAGACAGTTCAAATCGATTCGGTCAAGAGAACCCAACATTCTGTAAATTGACGAATACATTCAGAGATACCGAATCGATTTGCTTATCCCAGACCTGTAGCCTTCCCCTTTAGCGAATCGATTCGCTAGGGGCGAATCGATTCGCCTGGCCCAGAAATTCCAATTTTGGCTTTGGTGTTTAATGCCCTACTTTTCCCAATATTCATTTCTCCTCCATAATTACCCATACCAACCACAATTAATTCAACCAAAACCCTCCTACATGATTACTAACTACTATACTCAACATAAAAATCATTTAAACAACATTTAAAGGTTCAAACACCACAAATCCATTAAAATCCCCATTTTGTTCCATTGATTCACATACACAATAATCACAACAATTTATTCACCCTAAATCATAAATTAGCAAGTAAGAAACTTGCCTTAAACTGAAATCTCGAATTCTGGGAAGATGAATGCAAGATCAAACCCCAAATCTTCAATTCTTCTCCTTTCTCTTCTTTTCTCCACAATTCTTTTCTTCTATCTTTCTCTCTAGGTTTAGAAATACACCCTTAAGAGAATAGAAGGGTTTGCAAGACTTAAACTTGCCTATATCCTTAATTCCCATCTTAAATTATTAATACCCCATTAAAATGACTCGTAACTATGTATATAAGTCATAATCTATAAAAAGTACCCGGAATCCAAAAATACAATATGGCACTTGTTTTGACTATCTCGCATATTTCGAGACTAACTATGCCCTCTAAATTGGCATCCGGAATAAGATATCTCATTTCTATTTTCAACTTCATTTTAACCATAATTGTCGTTTAAAGCACAGTACATATCATAACGTAATGCCATTTACATTCACATAACAGTAATTAAGCACAACTTGATAAATATTATTTTTTAATTCACTTAAAATAATGTTTTTCCCATTTACCAATATTTTATATAATTACCTCACATGGCAAATTAATATAAAATAAATTACTCAAAAGTAAGGGTTATTACACTCTCCCCCCCCCCCCCCTATAAGAGAATTTTCCCCTCAAAATTCAGGCGTACCTTGCAAAAAGAGATGTGGATACTTTTCTCACATATCATCCTCATGCTCCCACGTTGATTCCTCGACGTTGTGACGACCCCATTGAACCCGAACCAACGGCACCACTCGAGATCTTAGCCTATGTTCCCCATGATCTAAGATTGCAACTGGTTGTTCTTCATATGAAATATCGGGTTACAATTTGATATCATCCAAAGGAATATGCCAATGAGTTCCTTCACACCTCTTGTACTTTTTCAAGGAGGAAACATGAAACACATCATGAATTTATTGTAAGTGTTCCGGTAAGGCAAGTTGATACGCTACTGGGCCTACCTTAGCAATAATGGGAAAAGGGCCTACATAATGCGGTGCAAGCTTTCATTTCTTCCCAAATCGCTTTATACCTTTCATTGGCGATACTCGCACCAAGACTTGATCTCCTACCTCCAATTCTACATGCCTCCTATTAGCATTAGCATAACTCTTTTGTCGATCTTGAGTTATTCGGATGCGACTACGAATAAGTTCAATCTTTGAAGAAGTGTCCTGGATTATTTCAGGTCTCAGAAATTTATTATCCCCTACTTCCAACCAACAAGTAGGTGATCTACACGGCTTGCCATAAAGTGCTTCATAGGGTGCCATCCTAATAGTGAATTGGTACGAATTATTATAAGAAAATTCTACGAAAGGGAGATATTGTTCCCAACTACCTTTGAAATTAAGTACACACATTCTTAGAATGTCCTCCAACATTTGGTTGACTCTTTCCATCTTCCCATCTGTTTGAGGGTGATAAGAGGTACTCAACTTCAATTCGGTTCCCATGTCTTCTTGGAAACTTCGCCAAAAATAGGAAACAAAAATTTTGTCTCGATCGGAGACTATATTTATAGGCACCCCGTGGAGTCTAACAACCTCCGCAATAAATAGCCAATCATAACGAGCATCATTGTAATCTGTGTGTACGGGTAGGAAATGTGCCGACTTGGTCAAACGATTGACAATCACCCAAATAGAATCGTGACTGCTTTGTGATGTTGGCAATCCCGTGATAAAATCCATCGAGATGCTTTCCCACCTCCATACTGGTATTTCCAACGGTTGTAACAAAACTTTTGTTCTTTGATGATCTACCTTCACCAGTTGACAAGTACTGCATTGGGAAACAAATTCAGAAATGTCCCGTTTCATGACTGGCCACCAATACTGAAGGCGCATGTCTTGGTACATTTTTTCCCCACCAGGATGTACTGTAAACTTAGATCCATGAGATTCTGTCATCATGACTCGTCTTAAATCCCCTTCGTCCGGTACAATGAGTCTCCCTTGGAAACGCACCCCACCCTCAGAACTAATAGAGTAGGATTCTTCTCCCTCGGTCAACAATTGGTGTATACGGTCCTGAAAACTTTTGTCCCTTCTTTGAGACTCAACAACCTTTGCTACTATCGTAGGCATAATGGTCAACACCGACATAAACGCTCTAGCAACCTCATCTTCTTGGTTGAGCTCCCTCCATTTAGCTTTCCATATCTGCGCTAACTCCCCCTCGGGTTTCCGACTCAACGCATCCGCCACCACATTCGCCTTGCCTGGGTGATAGTGAATATCAAATTGGTAGTCTTTCACAAACTCTGACCATCGGCGTTGTCGCATATTTAAATCTTTCTGTGAAAACAAATATTGCAACGATTTGTGGTCCGTGAAAAGACTAAATTTCTCCCCCAGGAGGTAATGTCTCCAAATCTTTAAGGCAAAGACTACTGCAGCATGTTCCAAATCATGCACCGGATAATTCTTTTCATGGGGATTTAGCTTACGAGGCGTACACAATAGCCCGCTGCTCTTGTTGTAGTACACCTCCCAACCCTTGTAGAGATGCGTAGGTGAAGACCAAATATTCCAACCCCGGCCTCGGTAATGCAAGGACTGGAGGAGAAGTCAACCTATCCTTGAGCTCATCAAAAGCTAATTGACAAGAATCGTCCCAAACAAACCTCACCCCTTTTTGGGTTAAATTTATCAAAGGGCTAGAAATTTTAGAAAAACCCTTGATAAATCTGCAGTAATAACCAGCCAGACCTAAAAAACTATGAATATCAGTAGGTGTAGTGCGCTGACCCCATTCCCTCACCGCAACAACTTTACTCGGGTCTACCTAAATACCCTGGGCTGTCACAATATGACCCAGAGACTGTACTTCCTTCAACCAAAAACCACACTTTTCAAGCTTGGCATACAATTAATGGTCCTTCAACGTCTGTAGGACCAACCGTAAATGAGTATCATGATCGGCTTCTGTTTGAGAGTACACTAGAATGTCATCAATGAACATGATCACAAACTGGTCCAGGAAGTCTCAAAACACTCTATTCATAAGGTCCATAAACACGGAGGGGGCATTGATTAGTCCAAAAGTCATAACCATAAATTCGTAGGACCCATATCTAGTTAGGAAGCAGTATTGGACACGTCTTGCTCTCGTATCCGCAACTGGTGATACCCCGTCCTCAAATCTATTTTAGAGAAGTACGAAGCTCCCCTAAGTTGATCAAACAAATCATCAATTCGAGGTAATAGGTATTTGTTCCGGATGGTGACTTTATTCAACTCCCTGTAGTCAACACACAACTGAAGAGAACCGTCTCTTTTCTTCACAAATAACACAGGAGCGCTCCATGGTGACGTACTTTTCCTAATAAACCCCTGTTCTAACAAATTCTGAATCTGATCTCTTAATTCCCTCATCTCAACAGGAGCCATACGGTACGGGGCTCTAGCAATTGGTCGCGTTCCCGGTGCTAAATCAATTACAAACTCAATTTTCCTACTTGGAGGCAAACCCGATATTTCCCGAAAAACATCCTTGAATTCCCTAACAACCGAAATCGAATCTAAGGAAATGACTACATCCCGAGAAGTCTCCTCCGCGATACAATACAAGTAAATGCTAGAACCTCCCTCCGAACGAGGCATAACCACTAAAAACATCTCTTGCCTCGGAATGGCAAAAACTATACTTTTCCCATAGCAATTAACTATCGCACGATACTTCATTAGCCAATACATACCCAGAATCACATCATACCCGACCATATCAAGGACGAGTAAATCATCCGCGAAACACAAATTACCAAGGTTTATTTCTACTCGTTTACAAACAAAAAAAATGAGTGAACCATCACCCATAGAATATTCAACACTAGTGAAAGTACTTTTCGCAGATTTAATTAACTCTATAGACTGAGCAAAACTTCTAGAAATGAACGAGTGTGTCGAACTCGCATCAAACAATACATGACCCATATGCCCCTGAATGAGAAACTTACCCTCAATAGCTGGCGACGCTGGAGGAAGCATAGCGTCCTGAATGTGGTAGACACGACCATACTGTAGTTGTCCCGGTTGAGGAGGGACGACTGGATTAGGCACTTATGGAGGTAATTGGGCTTGTGGATGCTGTGGAACCCTAGGAAACTGTCCACCAATCAATTGTGGACACGACTTCTTAAAATGCCCCAACTCCCCACATTGAAAGCAACGACCCATCATGTTCTTCTAATTTCAGCCTCGGTTATTTCTAAACTGCCCAAAGCCTTGGCCTAGATGGCCTCTACCCCCATTACCACCCTGACCTGCTTGTTATTGGGCACCCTGACCGTGCCTAATATTACAGCCACCAAAATTAAATCCACCAAAACGTTGCCTTTTGGACAAGTCCCCTTACTGGGTGTCCCTTTCTTTTTGTTTACCTCCCGATGATTAGGACGAGGGTAGTGCTCCACCTCCTGCACCATTGCCTCCTGGCTTACCCGCTTGTCCCAAAATGAAAACCTTATTACTACTTTGAACATGTAAATGATGATATTGACAATGGAGTAACGCGGCACTCATTACATCCCCAAAAGTTTGTAAAGCGGGATTGCCCAATAAATATTGCCATATCCTCCAATGTAAACCTCTAATAAATTTGGATATCCTCCTCTCCTCTGAAGTCACCTCATCTGGAACAAATCTAGCTAACCGAGTGAATTCCACTTCATACTCCGCAACAGAACGTTCGCCTTGCACTACATCTTGAAGTCTTCTTCTCATCTCCCTTTGAACTGGGGGAGGAAAATACTTCCGATCAAGAAAAACCCAAAATTCATTTATAGTCATAGTATCTCGTTGTTCTAACGAGGTCATCGATTCCCACCAATGTAATGCAGATCCAACTAGTTTAAAAGTACCAAATATTTATTGCCTTTCCTCACTACACTCCACCATGCGAAGATGGCACTGCATATCCTTTTTCCATTGATTAGATACTATGACGTCAGAACCTCCTTGAAATTCTAGGGTATGGCCCTTTAAAAAGGATTCTCGAACCCTTTCCCACGGAGAAAGTCCCGCAGGGGCTTGTACTTCCTGAGCTCGTGGTTGTTGGGCTTGTGGAAATTGCCGAACTACGACAGTCATCGCAGCATTGACCGCTTGGGCCACAATATTGGCCACTTCAGCTGCATTTATCGATCCTTGTGGTGGCGGTGGAGGACCTACAAGATCATCTACAACTCTATCCCTTCTTGCCGGACGACCTCTTTTAGGCGGCATCGGAGATGGAGAAACACTAGAGTTAGAACACTATTTAGAACAATTTATTTTTCAGAAGATCACAAACATAGGCAAACAAAACAGTCATAACATTAAGCTCTATATCAAAGAACGCTACGGTAGAACGTGATAAGACCGCATAAATCCTAAAGACTCTAGAACCTGATGCTCTGATACCATCTGTGACAACCCGCTTATCAAAATAAGAGGTGGCCATCCCGATACATCAATATTTACAGGAATCATAGAAGGTCCATTCTTAGCATCACCATAAATACAATAATTATACGAAGTAACCACCCATTATTTTAAAAACGGATTGTCAAAATTTATTTTGTAAGTTGAAGAAAGATTTTAAACATCCCAATTTGAAAAGAAGGTGGATAAAATAACTACAGGAATTAAATTGAACGGTACATATATATCACAACAACCGAATAAGCTGTCGGTTAACAGACCCGAACAATATGGTTACACCGATTATTTACGTATAACATCACATCTATAATACAATTAAAAAACTTGGGCAACACGCCCGAATAAGTAACCAATCATAACCAGATTACAAAAGGAAATGGAAGCGTCTACATCAAAATATCCCGTAACATCCGCAAGGTGTTACAGCTCCAAGACATGGGAATAGGAAAGTCAATACGAGTGTCCTTGCGGCGGAGCACCTGAGCGAATAACAGATTCATGCAACACAAGAAATATGAACGGGTCAGGGCCCGATTTTATATAATTACCAGATGAATATAGAGTATGACAGTTATGAAGAGTTAATCATCATCAATAATGATAAGAATCTAACTACTCAATCTAAGAGTATAAGCTAAAGCAAATAAAATGATTATAATCCTAATTCAAATATACAAGAGGGAATCAATAAAATATTATTAACTGAGATTCACTATCCTTTTTACAAAATTTCGTTTCACCGTTCCATATCTCATTAGGGAACATATTCAAAGTAATTTAATTCATAGAGCACTTTATCATAAATTAAATCCCACTTGAATAAGAATAGTTATATTACACAATATATAATGATTCTAAGACCGTCCTTTCGAGTTTCCCCACTGGACGCGTCCCTAAATAGCTATCATCTTCTAGGGCCAATCGCACAAGACAACCTGGGCATCCTACAACGCGACGTCGAGAAGTGTCCATATACCTTCGACAATGAGTCATAACCACACCCGAAATTATCTCACTTCGAACAATAATCACACAATATATAACAACCGGTCCTATGGCTGAGGAATATATTCTCCCTGCATTCACTAGCCAGGGGACTTCACCTCATGTGAGTACTTCCCCTATGATAGCATTTAGAGAGGTGTGTATATACCAATTTATCATTCACAATTTTTAAATCTCATTTTAAAATATATATCACATTTTATCCGGAGCCTTACATAATTAATAACATCATTATAACCTCAATGATTAATAAACCCCTAACCCAGGCTCCTAGAATTTATGGTGTTTCTATAAACCACCAAGTCTAGCATACCCCAATTACGTCTCAAAAGTTCCTCAATTATTAAATTCTACATCTATTTACTAATCCCCATAATAAGCCCCAACTATTCCCTTACTAACATAAGGTAGTTACCTAACTAATATAAGACTCTAGGACATTAAGTTTACTTCATAAGAGAAGGTTCCTGAGTTCTAAGCCTAAAAGAAAAGGGTCAAAGAAAATAACTTAAAACAGCAGGAATTCTGAATCAATTCGCCCTGGCCGAATAGATTCGGTCTCGAAGCGAATCGATTCAGACGGACCAAATCGATTCGGTCAAGAGAACCCAACATTCTGCAAACTGCTGAATCGATTCGGAGATACTGAATCGATTCGCTTATCCCAGACCTGAAGCCTTCCCGTTTAGCGAATCGATTCGCTAGGGGCGAATCGATTCGCCTGGCCCAGAAATCCCAATTTCGGCTATGGTGTTTAATGCCCTACTTTTCCCAATATTCATTTCTCCTCCATAATTACCCACACCAACCACCATTAATTCAACCAAAATCCTCCTACATGATTACTAACTACTATACTCAAAATAAAAATCATCTAAACAACATTTAAAGGTTCAAACACTACAAATCCATTAAAATCTCCATTTGTTCAATTGATTCACATACATAACAATCACAACAATTTACTCACCCTAAATCATATATTAGCAAGTAAGAAACTTTCCTTAAACTGAAATCTCAGATTCTTGGAAGATGAATGCAAGATCAAACCCAAAATCTACAATTCTTCTCCTTTCTCTTCTTTTCTCCACAATTCTTCTCCTTTCTCTTCTTTTCTCCACAATTCTTTTCATCTTTCTTTCTCTCTAGGTTTAGAAATACACCCTAAAGAAAAGAGAAGGGTTTTCAAGACTTAAATGTGACTCTATCCTTAATTCCCATCTTAAATTGTTAATACCCCATTCAAATGACTCGTAATTACATATATAAGTCATAATCTGTAAAAAGTGCCCGGAATCCAAAAATACAATATGGCACTTGCTTTGACTATCACGCATATTTCGGGACTAACTATGCCCTCTAAATTGGCATCTAGAATAATATATCTCATTTCCATTTCAACTTCATTTAAACCATAATTGTCGTTTAAAGAACAACGACACCACATATCATAACGTAATGCCGTTTACATTCACATAACAGTAATTAAGCACAATATTATCTTTTAATTCACTTAAAATAATATTTATCCCATTTACCAATATTTTATATAATTACCTCACATGGCAAATTTATATAAAATAAATTACTCAAAAGTAAGGGTTATTACATGATAGTAAGGGTGTGATATTTTATATTGTCTTTTGTAGCATAAGAGTGGGTGTGTATACTTTTGTGTTAAGAGACAAGTATTTGGGGGTATGTTCTATGGACTGAGGGTCTAACATATCTCAACGACCGACAATGTTAGGTAGTAGTGTATCCGAGGGGTTCCTTATTTGGATTTCGCTTTGCGAGACGTCCCACGCAGGAAACTTAGCGCAATGTTGTAAGTGGGAAGATGGTTGGTCGTTAGTAGATAGGTTGGGTACCACAATTATTATTCATGTATGCTATATGACTACGAGTTGGAAGTATACTACGGGTTATGGCTAGCATAGTCGGGTAACTTTGGTGCGATTGAGAACGGGGACAGGGTATATGGGCACTCTAGTTAATTAAGGTCATTTTTATGCGGTTAAGCACGGGATATAGGGTGTATTGGTGCCCTGGTTCGTGTGATTTCAGAGTCATCATAAATAAAAGGGATGTGTAAATAAACATATTGAATGTACGCCTGCGGGGCAGTCAAAGAATAAGTGGAAAAGTGTAGTGAACTAAAATCCGTTTGAGAAAGGAAACGGTCTGACTATATGTATATCAAGGAGAACTACCTCCACCGTAGGGAGTGGGAAGGTGGGGGATACCTATGTAATAAGATATCCCTAGGAAAGGGAGAAACCCACATTTTGTGGGAAAAATAGAAAAGAGTTTCACTTAGTCTTATGCCCAGAGTGGTTTTTCTCATAGGCATGGTGTAGAATCCTACCCGATAAAATTTGCACAAGGATTAGAGTTCTTGAGCATGGGAATTAGTGATGAATGAGACATAGTAAATTTTTCTCCGGTTAGATCATTTAAGGATGGAAAAGGGTTGATTGGAAGATATCAAACAGGATCTTTATGGTTCCAGTGAAGGAATTAATGCTCATGTTGGTAAAATCGTGGAGGGGTTAAGGTTTCCATCGCGTTGCTGAATGGATTGACATAAACACGAATTGTTTTCTTGGAATGGGTTATACTATCGAGTAGTATACCCATCTTTACCCTTAACGAGAAGGAGTGAAATAGAACATGGTTTCATCCAAGATTTTTGGAAGTTTGGGTGAGACCTTTAGTACCACCTCTGGTAAAGAGTGTCAGGAGGTGATAGGGACAGAGTTACTTATTGGGTTAAACGTGTCGGCCATAAGACGATGGGTATACGGGAAGTGAGGATTATGCATTCTAGATTTTGGGTAATTTGGGAGTAAAAATTACCACAGGTAGAGTTACGTGTGATGCCTCGTAACGGTTTGGTCTGCGTGACGCCTTAGGAGACTTTATGGGAAAAGTTTTATTATCCACCTTTGGTAGATAAGAGGTGGGGAAATAACAAGCTTCTAGAACCCGAGATGGGTTATGGTCAATCAGGGAGAATTAAGTAAGTTGTCTCCTTCTGTATAGTTCAGGGACTTAAGGAGGGGTACGTGATCATGAGTTAAAGGTTCAAGTCCGACATGCTTAGTCAGGGGTGATGCGGGTAATTACCCGGAAGATAGTCACACATTTTGGCAACAAGGGAATTAACACCCACATAGGAGGGGAATTTCCTAACTTGGAGATAGTGTAGCCGGCGGAGTATAGGCTCATCTTCTGGGGCACTATGTTGTCAGGGGCCATCGAGTTAAAAATTTGTGACCAGGTATTGGTTCGGGTGTCTCCTATGAAAGGAGTGATGAAGTTAGGCAATAAAGTGGAGCTATCATCCAGGTATGTGGGTACTTTCCTTATCTTTGAGAGGGAGGGACTATTAGCTTAACGACTGGGTTTTCTAGAACATCTTCAGCGGATACGGGATGTGTTCCACGTGGCATAGCTGGAGGGATACAGGAGATTATATGAGAATAGTATCAAGAGTTATTCTCTGTAGTAATGACCAAATTTCGGGGAAGAAATTCCTTTGCAAGGGGGGGAGTATGTAACACCCCGTATTTCTGTGCATGTAATATTTAATTAATTTGGAAAATTTTAAATTACTTGTGTGTCGTAATTTGATTGAATTAATTATGGTAATATTTATTTAAATATTAATCGGTGAGTGAATGGTTAATATTTAGGGAAATTTAATTACTAAATGAATAGTAATAATTTATTTACGTGATAACGTGTATTAGTGACGTGGCATTTATTTATCTCATTGTGGAGTCGGTATAGACTAATTTGGGTGTGAGATAAGGATTTGTATAAATTGATTCGTATGTTGATTTTGAGTGCACGGCTGAGTCCACATGGGCCAAGATAGTTGAAAAAGTGTACCCGGGGGTAGTAAACGGGTCACATGATGTTTTTAGGCATAACCGGGCCCACACGGGAATATTTGGGTCACTTGGGCTTGGCCCATTAGGCTAAAAACGCGATTAGTGTTTTAATACCTAAATCTAAGAAAAGGGAAACGGCAGAAAACATAAGGGAGAACCTAGGGTTTGGAGAAGAGGCTATAGGGAGTGATTTCGCTGCAAAAATTGGAGTATTTTCGAAACAAGGCAAGGAACCTATTGGAAGTTCATCATCAACCTTGTGAATCACACACTCAGATCAGACCCTACGAACCCATAAGGTAAGTGGTTAACTTGTTGTGATGTTTAATTGTGATATTCAATTCATATTTTAGTGATGTGTAAACCAAAATTCGTTTTGGGGTATAAATGGGTACAAAATGGGGTTTAACACTGGAATGAATTCAAAATGAGAATTAATTGTGTTACATGGTTGTCAGTATAGATATCTGATTTGAATGTGAAGTCCAGTAGAAATTGTGGACAAAATTAGGATAAATTGATGGAATTTGGATTTAACATGTAAAAACCCGGAAATTCCCCAACTCGAAAAAGTAGAAATTCGTGAGATTTAATTTGAGTTTGAAGTTCTATAAGGTTCCTTGATCCTATTACTATGAAGATATAGTGTTGATTGTGCTTGGTTTAGACCAGGGGAAAGTATAGAACTTGGAGGTTTTCGTTAATGGTGGAAACATAGTCTCGGAGAAGACAACCGACTGGGGGCTTGGGGTCGATCGATCGACCCTTCAGGTTTTTT
This sequence comes from Sambucus nigra, assembly GCA_949130495.1. Taxonomy (NCBI): domain Eukaryota; kingdom Viridiplantae; phylum Streptophyta; class Magnoliopsida; order Dipsacales; family Adoxaceae; genus Sambucus; species Sambucus nigra. Next base: position 553,803,810 of record OX422210.1, on the reverse strand, counting down.
GGAAGTTTGGCCTTGGGATTTATAAGGGTAAAAATCTTGGTTAAATTTCTTACCTAGTAAAAATAACAGAGAGAGAGATTAAATATGGTAGTTAATGCCTAACAATTATAAGGGAATATAATTGGGATTGGAAGGGAGATTTCGTGCGACACATCACGGATGAATTTTGATAAATAAATTCTTAAGGATAAAATAACGAACTAGGTGGATAGGTTCGGGTATAGTGGTAGTGCGACACTACCTACCTAAATTAATTATGGAGTAAAAATAATTAATTTAGAGTCGGGGTATAGACTCGGGTGATATTTAATTTCGGGCCAAGAGAGCAAGTCCGAGTACATTGGTTGGGCGACACCAAAAGTATTAAATTAATTAATGTGCAAATTAATTAAATTAGAGTCGGACCATAGACTCGAGATTTATATGTAGGCTAGTGCTACGGATTTTTGTACACGGTAGAGCCGGGGTTTAAATAATTTTATATATATATATATATTATGTGCTTATGAATATCAGTGACTAGATATTTATTTAAAGTTTATAATCTAGTGCTATCAAGGGAGGTTGCGCGTAGTGGGTGAATCCCCTAGATTGAGGAGTAGGACAAGTATATCCCCTAGTCATAGCGTCCGTTATATGGGTGAGGGGCTTATCTTACTTTCAGGGAAGGAATGTGACCGTCTCCGTTATGTTTATATTTTTGGCCAAGTTAGTGAGCTATTCTAACTTGGGGTAATTAGGTTATGCGAGTAAACCTAGTGTGATAGAACTTTAGAGGATACATCCGGTGAGTTATTACTCGGAAGGATGGGTTATATTTATATTCAACATATGTGTGAATATTGTAATATGGAACTACGTATATAATGGGATAAATAGTCATATACGGGTCATTAAATACATGAAGTGAATTGTATTAATTATATATGAGTTATGTTCACATTCAAGATGTGTGATTGTTGTAAGATAATTGTAAGTATATAATGTGGTGAATAATTATATACATACAATTTAAATACATGGAGAAAATTGTATTATTTATATAACTAGTGAAAGTTAGATGGCTTTCAAGGAAAGATGGTTAACTAAGTTAAGGTGATAAATAACTTATAGTTCATGCATTAAAAATACTCGGGATTGAGTAGGGAGGATGACAAGAGTTATATCAAGTATCTAGTTTCCGGGTAGAGGACTAGGTGGGATATAAGGGGAAGTGTTAGGTGTGCACATTAGTTGAGGGGTGAGTTGTCCTCAAGGGAGTGCGACACTAACTTAATTATAAAGCGCATTCATGAATTTTATATTAGTGAAAGTTAATCATTTGATAAATGTTTTCAAAATGTTTTGGGTTCTAACCCTTGTTATCAAATATTTTCAAAACCTTTTAGGTGTCCAGCCACAGGAACGCCAGACTTAATTCATTCCAGGGATACGCTGCTGCCGCACATGTGGATGTTGCGGGATTTGGATAGGTGCTATTGTCTTTTCTATTCATAGTGTAGGGATCTAGTTCAGTTTACTTCGAGCATGTTTATCCCAAATTTATTTTGTATCTCTTTCAGATTGTATGGGATTTATTATTTCTATTATTTATGTTGGTTTTTTGCCGATGGTTTATTCGGACGGTCATTTATTGATTCATTAAGTATTGCTTTAGATTCATGGTTTGTGTGAATGGTTCGTATTAATATTTATATAGTTGTTGTTGTTAAATAAAAATATTAAAATTTTTACATCAGCTTTTGAATACTAGGTGGTTAGTAAGTTTTAAAAAGTTTTCGACAGTGATGCTAAGATTGAACCAGATGAGATTCATCTTTTAATTTGATGTAGTACTGATAACCTGGTATTTTATTGGGCGGGGTGTCAGAGATGGTATCAGAGCATCAGGTTCTAGTGTCCTTAGGATCTGTGTGACTTTTCACGTTTCAGCTTAGCATTCTTTGATGTAGAGACTTATGATAGGATTGTTGTATTCCTCTATGTATGCGAGTTATGTTCTTCTGCTATCAACTATATTGAGGTGAATCATAACCGAGTTCGGTTGGGCTTTATATACCGAACATTCTTTGGGGCGACCAACGAGGGCCATGGGAGAATATTAGGAGGAGAGGCTCAACAGAAGACATGGGGTATTCTAGGAATGATGATCGTGATAGGAATCACCTTGATTGTTGTTCAAGCCAGTAGGGATAGAATAATCACCCAGGAGCCATAGTATCCCAAAGCACTGTTGTAGATAATGGTGGTACAATTTCAGTCTCACCCGGCGTAGTCAGCAAAGGGTGGGGAAGTGTGGAAGGACCCTTTTGGAAGGGCTGCCTATAAAGATGGAGTAGAAGAATAGCGCGATAAGTCGATGGGAGGAAATAACCCAAAGACAATTGTGTAGGATGGTGTACGGTGGAACCCAGGACTAAATTTTATATGAAATTTTGGCCCAGTGAGGCGGTGTTGTAGTGGTAGGAGAGTCGGTCACCACGTATGAAGGAGAATATATGGAGTCAAATGAGAAATTTTGGGTACCGTGTGACCATAAGATCGTCCATCCGCTATTCAAATAAGAATGCAAGTGAAATTTTAGAGTTTTTGAAATGGGTAAGATTGTAACTGATCGTGAGAGAGACGATAAATTGTATAAGCAAACTTCGTAACCGATGAATGGGATACAGAGAACGATAAAGGAACCCGCAAATGGATAATGAACCGTGTGAGAATACATAATAATGGATGGGAAATCCGACTAGGATGACTAGTGTTGAGGTCGTAAACATCTTTTGTTTGCCAACTTACATTAACGCTTCTAAGATGAAGGAGCCAATAAGGTTAGAGAGTTTAACCTAAGAACAAAAAGAGATTTAAATGGTGCTAGTGAAGCACGACGTGAGGGTATACCTAGTAAGGGACCCATCTTGATGTTTTAAATTAAGTAAATTTCTACCTATTGATGGTGGATTTGATCTGGGTCATCAAGGCCAATAACGAGTACCATAGGTCTAGGGAAGCCTAAGGGATAATGTGGGTAGCACTTAGGGTCAAGACTACCAATTACGTGAGAAGGACAACCCCAACATGGCCATTTGGGCCAGAGGCAGGGGATTGACACATAGAGGTGTCTTATGTGTGGAAGTGGAGCCACAACAATTGATTATGTCCACAGTGAGGTAGGGGATAGAAGTGGAATGTCCAGTAGGGACAAAAATTGCAAAATTTTGGTTCGATCGAATGGGAATATTATGTTCAAGAACAATTTGGGTCGCCAGTGGCACTACACCAAAACTGACGATTGGTCACGGCCAAAATCCCTGACCAAAGCTGTGGGTCGCGGACTTGGGCCGTGACCATTTCGAGCGTGACCATTTTCATGGGTCGCGGCCCAAGTCCGTGACCAAAAAATGGTCACGGCCGAGAGGGGTCACGGCAGATGGTCGCGGACTTAGGCCGTGACCCATGTCGTGACGGGTCGCGGCCCTTATCCGTGACCCATAACCGTGACAAATTGGTCACGGCCAAAGTCCGCGACCCACGACCGTGACAAAAAAATTTTAAAAAAATTGGTCGCGGCCCTGATCCGTGACCCACAACCGTGACAAATTGGCCGCGGACTTTGGCCGCGACTCATTACCGTGACAAAAAATATAAAAAAAATTGGCCGCGGTCCTAATCCGTGACCCACAACCGTAATAAATTGGTCGCGGACAAAGTCCGCGACCCACAACCGTGACAAAAAATATAAAAAAAAATGGTCGCGGCCCAAGTCCGTGACCCACAACCCTGACGAAAAAAATGGTCGCGGACTTTGGCCGCGACCATTTTTATGCGTGACGAAAAAATAAAAATGGTCATGGACAAAGTCCATGACCATATTTAACTATAATTTTTAAAAAAATGTATTTTTTTTGTCCAATCCTAAAACTGGGGGTCTTACGAGTGCACCATCAGTTGCTACGTGTAACATTTGATGCGTACGAGGTGTTACAAATATTTATTATTGGCAAAACAATAAAAAATCACAAATTGCGAATCGAGAACGTTGTTAATAAACAAATATATATACAAACTTATAAATATTACACGTCTTAATAATTCACAGACCAAAAAAAAAAATTTGGGCAGAGTTTCCTCTATTTTCTTGACATTCCAAAACCTGTAAATGTAAAACCTACTTATTATAAAGCCTGTACGGCCATAAAATTCAACAATAAAATTATAAAAGCCTGTACGCCCATAAAACTAAACAATAACAGCCCGCATGGCTGACAAAATCCTGATTGTCCACAACATATAAACAATCTTCATGTTGTAGACCATTGCCTCCTTCGTTTGATCCGCGTGCAAAAATCCTAAAAATGATAGGATACATAAAAAAAAATATCTGTAACCAAGTAGTTTTACAAAAAATTTAATCAAGCTGAAAAATTGCATATATGAGTTAAAATTATCAGTAACTAAGTAGAAATATGCAAATTATCGTCATATTCTCAAACCGGGAGTCCCGCGGCTGCGGGGTCAGTTCCTACGAGTTACATTGGTCCCGTGGGAGGTGTTGGTTCCACCCACGGGGCCGTTCAGGAGCTGTTTTGAGTTTTCACCCTCTAACGTCATGTTTTGCTTAAGTCTAGAAATATGAAAATTACCGTCGTATTCTCAAACCGGGAAACCCGCGGCTGCGGGGTCAGTTCCTACGAGTTACATTGGTCCCGTGGGAGGTGTTGGTGCCACCCACGGGGACGTTCGGGGGCTATTTCTAGTTCTCACCCTCTAACGCCATGTTTTTAAGCCTAAGTCTAGAAATATGCAAATTATCGTCGTATTCTCAAACCGGGAGTCCCACGGCTGCGGGGCCAGTTCCTACGAGTTACATTAGTCCCGTAGGAGGTGTTGGTGCCACCCACGGGGATGTTCGGGGGCTGTTTCTAGTTCTCACCCTCTAACGCCATGTTTTTAAGCCTAAGTCTATAAATATGCAAATTATCGTCGTATTCTCAAACCAGGAGTCCCGCGGCTGCGGGGTCAGTTCCTATGAGTTACAATGGTCCCGTGGGAGGTGTTGGTGCCACCCACAGGGCCGTTAGGGGGTTGTTTCCAGTTTTCACCCTCTAACGCCATGTTTTGTTTAAGTTTAGAAATATGCAAATTACGGTCGTATTATCAAATCGGGAGTCCCGTGGCTGCAGGGTCAGTTCCTACGAGTTACATTGGTCCCGTGGGAGGTGTTGGTGCCACCCACGGGGACGTTCGGGGTCTATTTCTAGTTCTCACCCTCTAACGCCATGTTTTTAAGCCTAAGTCTAGAAATATGCAAATTATCGTCGTATTCTCAAACCGAGAGTCCCGCGACTGCGGGGTCAGTTCCTACGAGTTACATTGGTCCCGTGGGAGGTGTTGATGCCACCCACGGGGCCGTTCAGGGGCTGTTTCGAGTTTTCACCCTCTAACGTCATGTTTTGCTTAAGTCTAGAAATATGCAAATTACCGTCGTATTCTCAAACCGGGAGTCCCGCGGCTGCAGGGTCTGTTCCTACGAGTTACATTGGTCCCGTGGGAGGTGTTGGTGCCACCCACGGGGACGTTCGGGGGCTGTTTCTAGTTCTCACCCTCTAACGCCATGTTTTCAAGCCTAAGTCTGGAAATATGCAAATTACCGTCGTATTCTCAAACCGGGAGTCCCGCGGCTGCGGGGTCAGTTCCTACGAGTTACATTAGTCCCGTGGGAGGTGTTGGTGAGACCCACGGGGACGTTCGGGGGATGTTTCTAGTTCTCACCCTCTAACGCCATGTTTTTAAGCCTAAGTCTAGAAATATGCAAATTACCGTCGTACTCTCAAACCGGGAGTCCCACGGCTGCGGGGTCAGTTCCTACGAGTTACATTGGTCCCGTGGGAGGTGTTGGTGCCACGCACGGGGACGTTCGGGGGCTATTTCTACTTCTCACCCTCTAACGGCATGTTTTTAAACTTAAGTCTAGAAATATGCAAATTACCGTCGTACTTTCAAACCGAGAATCCCGCGACTGCAGGGTCAGTTCCTACAAGTTACATTGGTCCCGTGGGAAGTGTTGGTGCCACCCACGGGGACGTTCGGGGGCTGTTTCTAGTTCTCACCCTCTAACGCCATGTTTTACTTAAGTCTAGAAACATGTAAATTACCGTCGTATTCTCAAACCGGGAGTCCCGCGGCTGCGGGGTCAGTTCCTACGAGTTACATTGGTCCCGTGAAAGGTGTTGGTGCCACCCACGGGGACGTTCGGGAGATCTTACTAGTTCTCACCCTCTAACGCCATGTTTTTAAGCCTAAGTCTAGAAATATGCAAATTATCGTCGTATTCTCAAACCAGGAGTCCCGCGGCTGCGGGGTTAGTTCCTACGAGTTACATTGGTCCCGTGGGAGGTGTTGGTGCCACCCACGGGGACGTTCGGGGGCTGTTTCTAGTTCTCACCCTCTAACGCCATGTTTTTAAGCCTAAGTCTAGAAAGATGAAAATTATCATCGTATTCTTAAATCGGGAGTCCCGCGGTTGCGGGGTCAGTTCCTACGAGTTACATTGGTCCGATAGGAGGTGTTGGTGCCACCCACGGGGACGTTCGGGGGTTGTTTCGAGTTCTCACCCTCTAACGCCATGTTTTTAAGCCTATGCCTAGAAATATGCAAATTACCGTCGTATTCTCAAATCGGGAGTCCCGTGGCTGCGGGGTCAATTCCTACGAGTTACGTTAGTCCCGTGGGAGGTGTTGGTGCCACCCACGGGGACGTTCGGGGGTTGTTTCTTATTCTCACCCTCTAACGCCATGTTTTTAAGCCTAAGTCTATCAATATGCATATTATCGTCGAATTCTCAAACCGGGAGTCCCGCGGCTGCGGGGTCAGTTCCTACGAGTTACATTGGTCCCGTGGGAGGTGTTGGTGCCACCAACAGGGCCGTTAGGGGGCTATTTCGAGTTTTCACCCTCTAATGCCATGTTTTGTTTAAGTTTAGAAATATGCAAATTACGGTCGTATTATCAAATCGGGAGTCCCGTGGCTGCAGGGTCAGTTCCTACGAGTTACATTGGTCCCGTGGGAGGTGTTGGTGCCACCCACGGGGACGTCCGGGGTCTATTTCTAGTTCTCACCCTCTAACGCCATGTTTTTAAGCGTAAGTCTAGAAATATGAAAATTATCGTCGTATTCTCAAACCGGGAGTCCCGTGACTGCGGGGTCAGTTCCTACGAGTTACATTGGTCCCGTGGGAGGTGTTGGTGCCACCCACGGGGACGTTCGGGGGCTGTTTCTAGTTCTCACCCTCTAACGCCATGTTTTTAAGCCTAAGTCTAGAAATATGCAAATTATCATCGTATTATCAAACCGGGAGTCCCGCGGTTGCGGGATCAGTTCCTACGAGTTACATTGGTCCCGTGGGAGGTGTTGGTGCCACCCACGGGGACGTTTGGGGGCTGTTTCTAGTTCTCACCCTCTAACGCCATGTTTTTAAGCCTAAGTCTAGAAATATGAAAATTACCATCGTATTCTCAAATCGGGAGTCCCGCGGGTGCGAGGTCTGTTCCTACGAGTTAGATTGGTCCCGTGGGAGGTGTTGGTGCCACCCACGGGGCCGTTCGGGGGCTGTTTCGAGTTTTCACCCTGTAACGCCATGTTTTTAAGCGTAAGTCTAGAAAAATGCAAATTATCGTCGTATTCTCAAACCGGGAGTCCCGTGGCTGCGGGGTCAGTTCCTACGAGTTACATTGGTCCCGTGGGAGGTGTTGGTGCCACCCATGGGGAGGTTCGGGGGTTGTTTCTAGTTCTCACCCTCTAACGCCATGTTTTTAAGCCTAAGTCTAAAAATATGAAAATTACCGTCGTATTCTCAAATCGGGAGTCCCGCGGTTGCGGGGTCTATTCCTACGAGTTACATTGGTCCCGTGGGAGGTGTTGGTGCCACCCACGGTGACATTCGGGGGTTGTTTCGAGTTTTCACCCTCTAACGCCATGTTTTTAAGCGTAAGTCTAGAAAAATGCAAATTATCGTCTTATTCTCAAACCGGGAGTCCCATGGCTGCGGGGTCAGTTCCTACGAGTTACATTGGTCCCGTGGGAAGTGTTGGTGCCACCCACGGGGACGTTCGAGGGCTGTTTCTAGATCTCACCCTCTAACGCCATGTTTTTAAGCCTAAGTCTAAAAATATGCAAATTATCATCGTATTCTCAAACCGGGAGTCCCGCGGCTGCGGGGTCAGTTCCTACGAGTTACATTAGTCCTGTGGGAGGTGTTGGTGCTACCCACGGGGACGTTCGGGGGCAGTTTCGAGTTTTCACCCTCTAACGCCATGTTTTGCTTAAGTCTAGAAATATGCAAATTACCGTCGTATTATCAAACCGGGAGTCCCGCGGCTGCGGGGTCAGTTCCTACAAGTTACATTGCTCCCGTGGGAGGTGTTGGTGCCACCCACGGGGACGTTCGGGGGTTATTTCTAGTTCTCACCCTCTAACGCCAAGTTTTTAAGCCTAACTCTAGAAATATGCAAATTATCGTCGTATTCTCAAACCGAGAGTCCCATGATTGCGCGGTTAGTTCTTACGTGTTATATTGGTCCCGTGAGAGGTGTTGGTTCCTCTCACAAGACTGTACGGAGGCTGTTTTGTGTTTTCCCCCTCTAACGACTTGTTTTCAAGCTTAAGTACTCATATTTTCAAATTATCGTCGTATTCTCAAACCGGGAGTCCCATTATCGCGTGGTCAATTCCTACGTGTTACATTGGTCCCGTGAGAGGTGTTGGTGCCTCTCACGGGGCCGTACGGGGGTTATTCTGTGTTTTCCCCTTCTAACGCCTTATTTTCAATCTTAAGTTCTCATATTTTCAAATTATCGTTGTATTCTCAAAGCGGGAGTCCCGTTATCGCACGGTTAGTTCTTACTTATAACATTGGTCCCGTGAGAGGTGTTGGTGCCTCTCACGGGACCGTACGAGGGTTGTTTCGAGTTTTCACCCTCTAACGCCTTGTTTTCAAGCTTAAGTCCTCATATTTTGAAATTATCGTCGTATTCTCAAATCAGGAGTCCCGTTATCGAGCGGTCAGTTTCAACGTGTTACATTGGTCCCGTTAGAGGTGTTGGTGGCTCTCACAGGACCGTACAGAAGTTGTTTCGAGTTTTCTCCCTCTAACGCCATGTTTTTAAACCTAAGTTCTGATATATGCAAAATTATCCTCGTATTCTCAAACCGGGAGTCCCGTGATCGGGTGGCCTATTCGTACGAGTTACATTGGTTCCGTGCAAGGTGTTGATGCCTCTAACGGGACCGTTTGGGGGATGTTTCGAGTTTCTCCCCTCTAACGCCATGCTTTTAAGCTTAAGTCTACACATTTTCAAATTATCGTCGTATTCTCAAACCGGGAGTCTAAAATATTTTCAACATATTATCTAATAATTATCCCGTACTCCTTCTAATTATCCCATACTCCTTCTAACATACTATCCAACAACAAGCAACAACCAATAATTATCCAACAGCCAAACCAAACAAAACCAATAATTATCCCGTACTCCTTCTATAATCTAAAAGATTTAATAGATAATGCATATCAATTATATAACTACTTTTGTTAAAGTAAAGCATAGCAGATCTAACCTGCAACAATAGCAATAGGGAATGTTCTTCTCCTTGATCCGAAACAACACATTGTCAATGTAGAACTGTGCTGGAGCATACTTGGGAATGTTTTTTACTGTTCGTCTAGCATGCATAACACAAGATTTTTTAGAAATATAAATTGGAGCTATAGCACAGTGATACTAAAATGAGTCCCAACAAAATATACAATATATTCCCCAAAAGCATAGTTAGATTTATTAAAAAAAATCTAACGGAATCCAAAAAAGCCATTCCAGTAAAACTACAATCTTGGTTGAATTAGGAACATAGCCATTCCGCAAAGTTCAAATTAGACTCACAACACTAAATCGAATAATTAGAAGAATAACTATATAAAGACATGACATTTCGCGGACGAATCTGAATATGCTTAGAGAGAGTACCTAAGGTCCTTTTCGCAGATGGTCCTGCATTTAAACCTGCATTTCCATTGGAATTTTGAAAACAAAAGCATTAAATAAGTAACATTCTTGGAAGAAGAAAAAAACACGAAAGAAAATTATACAAACACCGTCTCGTCCTCTAGAACTGGCACCAATCTGAGGATACTTCAATATAGTCCAATCAAATACATAGTCAAATTGATAACCTACAAAGTGGGACAAAATCAGATATAAAAGATGAGAATATATAACTATCGAACGCCTAAATACTCATATAGTACATAAAAAATAAAAATAAAACTCATTTACTTGCTTTAAAAAACTTATAGTTATACTTTCACGAATAAATAAGTCTCGAACAATACCCGATTAAGCCCAAGTCATATCAGCAAAGCGAGAGTGGATAGTCAGTCTCCCACTTTAATAAATCTAAATCGAGAAAATACGCATTTGATATTGCAGGACATGAATTAAAAAAATGCAGAACATTGGATATATGCGTATATATGCCCACTTTCAAAATGAATTAGTGAAATTTGACTCTACAAAAATATAGAACATCACTCATCTTTGCGAATAGGCATAATGCTTCAATGATAAGAAATATGTAAGCAAGCAATTTTGAAAACCTTCAAACTTGAATCATTTGTATAAAACTCGAATTAACCCAGCAACACTCAAAACTTTGGCCCCCTACCAAAAATCTTGGATCCTCCACTTGACCTTTAGGCTATCATACTTGAGGTTGCATCCTCACTTTAAACGTATATAATCAATCACAACTTTAAGTTAAAAAACTGAGAAAGATTCTTCATTTAGCAGGAGCCCTCCTAATATTAAAGTGTGAGAGTGTCCTGTTTTAAAATTATAGTGTTAAACAGTAATATTACCAGTTAATATAACTATTAAATTAAAAAAACAAAAGAAATTGATACGTGCTTGTTTAGAGAGATGGGGGTACCTGAGGAGGGTAAATTTATCGCAAAGCGATCGAGTGCTCGAGCCATCACCCGTGTACACAACGCAATCGATATCCTATTGTTTAAGAACTCTTCCTTTATGGCACCAAATCAGACTTTCTTCTTGTATGGCTTTCACTGCACACCAAAGAACTCTCTTTCCTCCACCGCCGTCGTTAATGTATGGGTGAAAGGACCCTACCATCTTCTTTCTATTCCTGAGACCGTTTACAACAATCGAAATGAAAGAAACCCTACAGTCCACCACCGCCGTCGTTAGTTGACCCCGCTTGCCATTTAACCAACAATCTGTGTACCCTCTTTTGAAATTACAGTGAAGGTAGAAGAAGGAAAAGTATAACATGATAATACTCAACAAAAATCCCCCGAAAATACAAAAAAAGAACACCAAATTAATCCTTTTACTTAAACTTGAAATACCCATTTCTATCAATAAATTTGAAACCTCAATTCAATAACTCGCAAATTCGATGTCAGGTGGAATAATTTTCTAAAAAATTCAATCCCCATAGAAGTAAAAAAGTGGTTTCTTCTCTTCAAAAAAATATCTATGATAGCCTAATAGGAGCATTACTTTAGAAGTGTAATCAACAATTTGTGGACCCTCTGACTTTTTCCAAAAAATTAATCCCCATAGCAGTAAAAGAGTTGTATACCACTCTGCTTCAAAAATTAATTCGGCACAATAGTCAGTTTGTATCCAACATCAAATTAACCACAAAATCTTAAAGTGAAGCAGAGAAATCAAAATAGATTAAAGCATAGAAATCACAACATATATATACACCACCGCCGTGATGTATATATATGTTGGATAGATGATAGATGCACACAATGATTTTGTTTACTTTGTAGTGAAACAACATATCGTGAGATAGAAATGGGAAAGGAGAGATGAGAATAGATGAAACATCTCACTAGAGAAACAAGCCACAGTCCACCACCGCCGTCATTAGTCATTACCGCCGACGGTCTCATCGTACCCGAGCAGACAGCTCTGTCCCCCGACTTCCCAACTGCGCTCTCACCTGTCCATAGAGAAACAGCCACCGGAGATGTACCCTCTTCCATATCTAACACCCCTTCATTGTCTGTTTGGGCTAGAGGTGTCTCTTGCAGCGTTAATTCATTCCTTCTCAGATGTTTTTGCCCCAAAGGTACTCAGCGTTAAGTCATTCCTTCTCAGCGTTAAGTCATTCCTTCTGGGTTGGCTGTAATCTCCTCATCACTCTTGGTCCTCTCCTGTTCCCCTTCAACTGCGACCAACTTGAATAGCTCAACTGGAGTGCCCACCGGACCAATAATCTATCCCATAGACATGTGAGGCAGTGCTAGTAAATCGGAGATAAGGGTTTTTTTTAGCGGGGGTATTTCATTGGGGGGAAATGAAAGAAACGAAGGCTACTGAATGAGAAAAGCAATGCACGTTTTGTTTTTTTAATATTGAACCTGGTCACGGCTCTCAGCCGTGACCCACCAGAAGAAACACCACCCAAATCAAAAGACCCATCAAACTGCATATGGTCACGGCCCATAGCCGTGACCCACGCCAAGAAATGGTCACGGCCCCCAGCCGTGACCCCCAATGTGTGTGTTCTATGCTTCGTTATGCCTATGATCACGGCCCAATCCGTGACCAAGCTTGGAGGGAATTTTGGCGCGAGTTTAGCTCTGAGATGGTCACGACCTGGTCACGGCCCAAGTCCGCGACCACTGTGGTCACGGACTTGGTCCGTGACCACTTATAGAGCCTCGATAATTTAGTGTGATAATAAATATGGTCACGCCAAATATTGAGTGGGTCACGGCCCAAGTTCGCGACCAGCTGGTCGCGGACTTGGGCCGTGACCCACTGGGCGTGACCATTCGCAGGATTTGGTGTAGTGTGGACAGGCGAGTGGAAGTATGAGTTTTATCCTCGGATAGATGGGGTGAATTTCGTGACACGAGTGATCAAAATATTCTTTTTAGTGAGTGTATAGCAGTGTTACAGTTAAGTATATGGTTACCACGGGGTAACAGGTCTCTCTTTTGTCTTATCTGCAGGGGAGCAGGTGTGAAAAACTGAGAGGGTATATTTTATGAGATTTACTCATTTTGAGGAGTGTTATGGTAGTATGATTTTTCCTCGGTATGGATTGGTTAGCAATGGGTGTGAACTATTACAGACAGTGATAGTAAGTTTTGGTGTTCGTGACACTAGGTTATGAATGACTTCTGCTAGGTGTCACCTGAGAGGGAGACTAGACTATATATATATATATATATATATATATATATATATGTGTGTGTGTGTGTGTGTGTGTGTGTGTGTGTGTGTGTGTGTGTGTACATAGCTTGTATTGTGTGGTACGATAGACATATAAAAATGTCTTGTATTATTACATTTTTCCGGTAAGAAGGGATGTATACTGAAGCGATTCAAGGAGATTAGACTTATTTTCCGAGTGGAGAGAGATAGATCGGGATTTATTTTGCGCAAGAACTAGTGATAGTAAGGGCGCGATATTTTATGATGTCTTTTGTAGCATAAGAGTAGGCGTGTATACTCTTGTGTTGAGAGATAAGTATTTGGGGGTATGTTCTATGGACTGAGGGTCTAACAGATCTCAATGACCGACAATGTTAGGTAGTAGTGTATCCGGGGAGGGAGGGGTTCCTTATTTGGATTTCGCTTTGCGAGATGTCCCACGCATGAAACTTAGTGCAACGTTAGAAGTGGGCAGATGGTTGGTCGTTAGTACATAGGTTGGGTACCCCGGTTATTATTCATGTATGCGATATGACTACGAGTTGAAAGTATACTATGGGTTACGGCTAGCATAGTCGAGTAACTTTGGTGCGGTTGAGCACGGGGACAGAGTGTATGGGTACCCTGGTTAATTGAGGTAATTTTTGTGAGGTTAAGCACGGGATATAGGGTGTATGGGCGCCCTGGTTAGTGTGATTTCAGAGTCATCTTAAATAAAAGGGATGTGTAAATAAACATATTGAATGTACGACTGCAGGGAAGTAAGAGAATAAGTGGAAAAGTGTAGTGAACTTAAATCCATTTGAGAAAGTGATGCCCGACTATACCCGCCTACAAAGTGATGCTTCAAGAGCAAGTCAGTGGTATAGGATGATTCAAGGGTAATTTCGGTGCACCGCACTGGAATTCTTACAATCCTTCATGGAAAAACCACCCTAGTTTTAGCTATGGGCATAAACATGCTGCGATGAAGCCTAATTCACATGTTGCTCCTCCTCCACCACAACACTTTCAACAAGTTCCACACATGCATGGACATGTGCAAGCACCACCACTTCAAGGAGCATATATCACTCCACTGCGGAGAAATCTCGAGGATACGATCAACCACTTTATCAATACCCAGACTGCAACTAATGCTAGGCATGAGCGCATGATCAACGACATGAATGCGAACATTTCACAGTTGCAATCATCATTGAGTATCCAAGAGAAAGGCAAGTTTCCCGCCCAGGGCCAAAGACCGCCTCAAGGTCAAACTAGTGTTAGCCCCACCTCGATAGAACATCAGGAGAAATGTCAAGCTGTGACCACTCTTTGTAGTGGGAGAGTCATTGATTTATCACCTCCCCCACACGACGCAACCAAAGACAAGGAGATTTTGCCCGGCACAAAAGAGGCCAAAGATGTCTGCTTGAAGAAGAGTGATAAAGGGGACACTGATGAGCCCGAGGTAGTAGTGAAACCACCGACCGCGGCACCATTTCCTCAAAGGTTGGTTCCTTCCCATAAAGGAAACCCATGTGATGAAGTGATGGACGTACTAAAGCAAGTGAAGTTAAATTTAACTTTCCTCAGTGCTATTAAGAAAATTCCAGCTTATGTAAAAGTCATCAAAGACTTGTTGACGGTAAAAAGGAGGATGAAGGTAAAGAAAAATGTCTTTCTAGCACAGAACGTGAGCTCCATACTACTCAATGATCTCCCACCCAAGTTCAAATATCCCGGTGCACCCACCATTTCCTGCATCATTGGAGGAAATAAAATTGAGAAAGCCTTACTTAATTTGGGAGCAAGTGTCAATATCCTCCCGTACGCCATCTATAGGCAACTTGATTTGGGCGACCTCAAGCCCACAAAGGTCACTCTCCAGTTAGCGAATCGAACCGTGAAGATCCCAAGAGGCATAGTTGAGGACATGATCATCCAAGTTGACACTTTCTACTTCCCGGTGGACTTTGTCATTTGGGACACGGAGCCCTCCTTCCCCTCGATCAACCATGTTCCCATCATTCTTGGGCGCCCATTCTTAGCTACAGCTAATGCCATCATCAATACTCGAAATGGGAAAATGCAACTCACTTTTGGGAACATGACTTTAGAGACTAACATCTTCCATATCGCCCAACAGACGGGGGAAGAAGATTATCTTCACGCGGTGAGCCTAATAGACGAGGTCGTAGAGGAGTATTTCGAGGAAAATTATTGTGGAGACGCCCTAGGGTCTTGTTTAGTGTCGAGACACGAGAGTGAGGGTACATACACCGTATTCAAGAGGGAGGTTGAGGAGTCGAGAGAGTTACTTGATGAGAGAGCGTCGGACGATGACGTGAGAGATGTGAATTAGGTTTCCCGGTTCGAGGAGTTAGCACCGAGGGAAACACGCATGGTTCCTTCCAGCGAAAATTTTTTAACCCTCGAATTGAAGAAACTCCCCTCCCATATTAAATATGCATACCTAGTAGAGGATCAGAAATTTCTTGTTGTTGTCTCCTCTAGCCTAGACGAAGAGCAAGAGGGTAAACTACTACATATTCTGAGGAAGCACCAAGGTGCTTTTGGTTGGTACATTGCTGATTTGAAAGGGATAGGTCCTTTTATTTGCACCCACAAGATCCATCTCGAAGAGGATGTCAAGCCCTTGAGAGAAATGCAAAGGAGACTAAACCCTAATATGAAAGAAGTGGTGAGGACCGAGATCATTAAACTATTGGATACCGGGATTATCTACCCAATCTCGGATAGCAAATGGGTGAGCCCTATTCAAGTTGTCCCAAAGAAGTCGGGCATGACAGTGATTGAGAATTCTAAAGGAGAGCTAGTCCCCCAACGTACCACCACCGGGTGGCACGTTTGCATTGATTACGGAAAACTCAATGCGGGAACTAGGAAAGACCATTTCCCTTTGCCATTTATTGATCAGATGCTTGAAAGAGTAGTGAGCCACCCTTACTATTTCTTCCTTGATGGTTATTCCGGATATAACCAAATTGAGGTAGATGTACTTGACCAGGAGAAAAAAACTTTCACTTGCCCTTTTGTTACATTTGCCTACAAACGTATGCCATTTGGCTTGTGTAATGCACCCGCGACCTTTCAAAGGTGCATGTTCAGACTATTTAGTAACATGGTCGAGAGAGGACTTGAAGTGTTCATGGATGATTTCAGCGTTTTTGGCACCTCTTTCGATCTTTGTCTTGAAAAACTAGAAAAGGTACTTTCCCGGTGTGTGGAAAAGAACTTAGTTCTGAATTGAGAGAAATGCCACTTCATGGTCATCTAGGGAATAGTTCTTGGCCACATAGTTTCATCCAAGGGGATAGAATTTGATAGAGCTAAGATAGATGTCATCGACGATCAGCCCCCACCAAAATTGCTCAAAGACATGTGCTCCTTCTTGGGACACGCAGGGTTTTATTGAAGGTTCATTAAGGACTTTAGCGCCATCGCTAGGCCCTTAAGAAACCTACTCATGAAGGACACCCCATTTGAGTGGACGGAAGCATGCCAAAGCTCTTTTGAAAAACTGAAAACCATGCTTGTGTCTGCTCCCATCATGCAAGTTTCGGATTGGTCTTTACCATTCGAACTTATGTGTGATACTAGCGATTATGCGATAGGGGCTGTTTTGGGCCAAAGAAAAGACAAGCAGGCTCATGTCATCTACTATGCTAGACTAACTCTTACTGGACCACAACTCTATTACTCCACTACCGAGAAGGAGTTGCTAGCGGTAGTCTTTACTCTTGACAGATTTTGGTCCTACCTTATCGATTCTCCCATCACTTGCTTTATTGACCAGGCGGCATTGAAATACCTACTCGCAAAGAAAGATGCAAAGCCGCACCTCATAAGGTGGATCCTACTCCTATAAGAGTTTAATCTCTCCATTAAAGATAAGAAAGGAGTAGAAAACGTCATTGCCGACCACTTATCACGGCTTTCGTTCGACGTACCTAGTGATCCAATACCCATAGACGAATACTTTACGAATGAGAAACTCTTTGTTACCTCTTCTTTTCCCTGGTTTATGAATATCGTGAACTATCTTGTCACAGGAGCCGTCCCTCCCGATTGGACACCGCAAGATAAGAAGAGGTTTATTACTTGGTCGCGCATGTTTTTCTATAATGATCATTTTCTGTTTAAATATTGCGCCTACCAAATCATCCGAAGTTGTGTGTCGAATGACGAGATCCAAAAAGTCATTCAATTTTGTCATTCAGAAGCTTGTGGAGGCCACTTTTCGACGAAAAAGACGGCCACTAAAATTCTGTAATGCGGCCTCTATTGGCCCACAATATTCTGGGATGTGAACAATGCTTGTAAATCTTGTAATAGGTGCCAAAGTATGGGAGCTATTACCTGACGAGACATGATGCCTCTTACCACCTACTCATTATTGAGATCTTCGACTATTGGGGTATTGACTTCATGGACCCTTTCCCCCCATCCTTTGGTTTCCTATACATCCTTGTCGCGGTAGACTACGTTTCTAAATGGGTGGAAGCTATAGCTACCAAGACCAATGACAACAAAGTGGTGATTAAGTTCCTATAGGAACACATACTTTCCCTCTTTGGTACTCCGAAAGCGATAATTAATGATAATGGCACGCACTTTTGCAATAGGCCATTCGCGAAGCTCATGAGAAAGTATGGTGTCATTCACAAGGCTGGCACCACGTATCACCCACAAACAAATGGGTAGGACGAACTAGGAAATTGGGAAATCAAGAACTTTCTTGAAAAGACCGTCAATCCTACCAAGAAAGATTGGTCACTTAGATTGAATGATTCGCTATGGGCCTATCGTACCGCATACAAAAATTCGCTCGGCATGTCCCCATTTCGCTTTGTGTATGGCAAACCTTTCCATATTCCCGTGGAATTAGAGCACAAGGCGTATTGGGCGATTAAGGAGTTGAACTTTGCCATGGATAAGGTCGATGAAGCTCACAAGCTTCAATTGAATGAGTTAGAGGAGATACGCACTGATGCATACGAGAACGCAAAAATTTCCAAAGAAAGGATGAAAATCGTTCACGATAACATCATTCACCACAAAGAGTTTCTTCCTGAATTAAAAGTGCTTCTCTATAACTCTCGGCTTCATCTCTTTTCAGGAAAGTTGCGGTCACGATGGTCTGGATCGTTCGTTGTGAAGAACGTTTTCCCTCACGGAGCTGTTGAATTAGACGATTTGAAAGGGGGAAATACATTTAAAGTAAATGGAAAATGCCTAAAGCCATATCTATAGGCGTGTGTGGAAGAAGTCGACATCGTTTGGTTGTTGGACCCCATTTATGGGGTAGAGTGAGCTGTTATAGTGAGGTCATCGCACCCCCGATGCGTATGCTGTGAATTCTTTTGTATAGTAGATGAGAGTTGTGTGAGTAGTGAGAGTCCCTAGGATTAGGGTGCAAAAAGGTGAGAGCATTCACATGTTTCAGGAAATTGAGTCAAGTTGCGTTGACCATAGGTAGCAAGAGGGTTTTGAGTCCAAATTGATAGGAAGCAGTGCAGAGAGTCGAAAACTTTTAGAGAAGAGTGATTGAAATTAAGTTAGGGGAGAATTCCAGCTTAATGCAAGAACCGGATCGGTTCTTTTATTTTTGGGTCGGACCGATCCGAACTGAATTGGTTTAATTCTTTTAGAGCCGGAACAATCCGGTAATTAAAAACCTCAAAAATTAAAAGGATCGTACCGGTCCAGTCCTGTACCATCCGGATTGGTCCGATTTCTACAGTCTTTCACCTTTCCCTAGGTGCACCCCCCTTCTCCCCAGTCCCTACCCACCCCTCACCTATAAATACACACTCAATTACCCCATTTTCCTCCACACCTCCAACCACATCCCTCCTCTCTTCTCTCTACTTATATTGTTCCAGCAACCTCTCCTTTTTCCCAATGGCCCAAAGAGCCCCCCCCCCCCCCCCCCGTCAAATATGACTCAACTGAAATCCTACCATCCGGCCATGGTGGATTCCGTTCCCGCCAAGAGGAGCATTGGTGCACTCGTTTCTTTGGTCCAGATCGCAAACTCCACATGTAGCACGCAGTCCAATGGGAAGGGCTGCCCAATTCCGTCACCGCTCTCTTCATTCCTAGGGGTTGGTTCCCTTTCCTTAATGAACCCTACGAGGCGGTTTGGGTGGCCGAGGTATGCTCCTTCTATGGCTCCCTTGTTCGAACGGGCCAATTCGAGTCTTAAGCCTATGTTAACGGTAACGTCATTCCCTTTTCTTTAACCCTTGTCACTGCCAAGTTGGGCGAATACGACATTCCCAATGTTCAAGGCTACACATATCCAAGGAATGTCGCCCCGGTATCCAAGGAACTGATTATGGAACGAATTTCCCCAACGTTGCATGGAGGGGGGAGACTGTCGTTGTTGGCCGACTTAACGAGAAAGCACGCCTCACATTCCAAATTATGTGTGCTAACATTTTGTCAACGTCCAACGATTTCGCAATGCGTCCCCATCAATCCACATTGACATACCACCTCTTCGATCCCCATACTCCAATTAACCTGGCTCACACCTTATACGCTGACATCCTCATTGTATCCATGGATGAGAAAGGTGCAGCCCCACTTCCATATGCACACCTGATTACCTCCATTCTCAAGGATGCTAGATTTGAGGAGCCGCTTGACGGTACTCGCCTCCCCGGTCCTTTTGGACAGGGCACCCGCACTCGGAGCGCCAAACAGCTAGCCATCCTTCGGGCGAGGCGTGGAAGTGATGACGAGGACGATGCTGCCTCAAGTGAGGAGGAGGAAGAAGAAGAGGAAGGTGTTGATGTAGAGATCGGAGACGTGGCTGTGGATGAAGAGTCGACCGAAGAAGAAGACGACCCGAATTTCAAATGGGCAGGTAGAGACCTCACTAATCGTATGTCAGCCTTGGAGATGCGATTCAGCAACTTTATGACCGACTACCGCCGCGATACAAGCATGATGTTTCGTTTCCAAGAGAACTTGTACCGGCGCCAAGGGGATCCCAACGAGCCATTTCCATCCTACTTTTATGACCCTCATGGCCCCGACGCACCCAGCTCTTCCCACCCACCACCCACCACCCCAGTGAAGCTTTGTTTATTTGTGACAGTTTTTAGTTGTTTCCCATGTTCACATGTTGTATGCTCTTCCTTGTTATTGTACCACATTCCTGTTTTATAAAAATCTGCATTTTCTCCATTTGTTTGTTTTATTTATCGCACTTCTTGTTTTGTCTTGTTTAGATTTTAGTCCTTTTCGCTTGAGGACAATGCAAAAGTCTAAGTTAGGGGGGGTCACGAGTGCGTATTTCTAAAACTTCACAAATTTGCAAAAATGCCCAAAAATCTCAAAAAATCATAAAATTTTGAAAAATCCAAAAATATTTTTGTTCAAAATAAATAAAAATTGGAATTCAAATTTTTCAAAAATATCATTAAAAGTGGGTTAAAGTCTCAAGTTGTAAAATTCAAATACACAAAGCCGAAATTGACCGAAGATAAAAATTGTGCGAAAATTGATGACTGAACGAATAAGTGTGGAGATTAACAAACCCGGTGAGATTCGAGCTTTTCATCTTTGTGAAAATTATAAATCAATCCGAGCTAATTGTTAACTCAAAGTTCTTTTCAGTGTCTACAAAGTCGTCGAGGATCTCAATCCTTTCATTTTGATCGGTTTTGATAAATGTGTGTGATATTGCCGTACAAAGCGCGCTACAAATCTCTAAATTAAATTAATCTCGAGATGCATATGGTAATGCAATTGGTATTTTGGACAATGAAGTAGGCCCTCGTTTGTCACCCAAAAATATTGGCCATAGAAAATAGCGAAAAATTATCCTTTTTGTAACCCCAATTGAGCCGAATAATTTTTCCTTTCGTTTGACAACCCAAAAAACCCAAAAAGCCCAGAATTGTGAAAATCGAATATTTATCGAATAAAGTCCGAAAGTGCATAAAAAGGGGCAAGAAAAAAATAGATATGCTCAACAAATATAGCAAGAAAAGAAAAGAAGTGAAAAATAGAAACAAAAATAGAGAAAAAGAAGAGAAAATGAGCAAAAGCCTGGAAAAAGCACAAATGGACATCATAAATGACTTTTCCAATTCCAACCTTCCTTATCATTTTCATTTTACCCAATATACCTTAAAACCCGAAAAAGTCTTAACCGAGTCCAAAATTGCGAAATTGGTTACCGCGTGGAGAGCTAAGACACCAAAGGATAATAAAAGAAATTAAATGCATGAATAAGAGGCAATGTTCCTATTTTTAAAACCGTATTCCGTTGATGAGATCCTATCACTATAAAATTTTCGTCTTTCTACTTGTGTGCGCGACTTTGCGTCCAATATATTTACTCTTTATGTCACGCATATCGAGAGAATAGCCATAATCCGAGATATTCGTTTGTGAGAGCATTCCGTGAGTATTTGAAATCAAAATGAATTTTTGAATAACTAATGTAATGATCAATCAGTGGAAATTAACGGTTAAATTTCTGGCTTCGCACACACGCACTATGATTTGAGACTATTGAGCATGACTTGATGATGACTATTTTTTGGGAAAGTTTGAATTATACTATTTTTACGTATTTTGAAATTTCTTTGAGTCGAATTTTGTGGGTATATTCTCTGCCAACCCTCACGACACACAACTCGCCCTACAAGGGTAACCTAGGCGTTTAAAGGCTTATTGCATACGCTAAATGCAATTGCTTGCCCGCAAAAAAGGTATTCTATCCCAATAAAATTATTTTCAAGAGTTGAGCCTTCCTAGGATTCTTTTACACTGCTTAGGATGCGAAAAGTTCTAAGTTAGGGGGATTTGATTAGGCATAAATTCTTCCTAATTTATCCCTTTAATTTAGTTACTTTTAGCACCTCGAACAACGTAATTGATTTGATTTTATCTCATAATCTTGCTACTGAATTATTATAATGAGTACCCCGAGTGTTTGGTATTTCGTACTGATTTTACTGGTATTTGATGTCAATTAAAGAAAGAAAGAAATCAAAAGAATCGAGAAAGAAAAGAAGGAAAGTCAAAAGGGCAAAATTGTATTTTTTACCCAGAATTCGAATGAGGCATCTGAAGCAAAGTTGAAGATATCAAGTTCACGAGAACATGGGAAGAAACGACATCTCAATCGGAGTCCTGGTACGAAAGTTATGAGCAGTCAACGGTAGAAGAAAAAGTCAAAGGAAGTCCGGACCTATCCGGATCGAACCGATCCGAAATGCCAATTTCCAGAGAACCCCGGACTGAAAACGGATCGAAGCAGAAAGAAAATAAATGAACCGATCCCTACTAGATCGATCTGGCCAAGAAATAAACGAACCGATACGGATTCCAGCCAGACCGAACCGACGATGGCCCGGATCGGTCCGATTGTCGAATTTTGATTTTTTACTCTTCTTTTAATGGAGAGTCCAAGGTCAGATAAAACGCTTGAAACTTTGGACGGTATTTAAACACGATTTATTATCATTCTAAACAACGGAGAATTTAGCTAATTTTCCATTATTTTCAGAAAAAACCTAGTTTGAAGATAGATTATAATTTTAATTCCAAGATTGAAGATTGTTCAGATTTCTGTGATTACAAGTAGTTGTAGTTAATGCTTTTAGTGCTTTATTAAGATTAGTGATTAATTTCCTCTGTCTAATTTCCCGTTTACATCATTCTTTAATTTTTCCTTAGTTTAATCATGACTACTTGCAATTCAAAAATCGTTTTCATTACTTTCATCATGGTAGGCTAGACCTTTAAGGGTCGGGATGCATGAACCCAACCTGATGTGCTAGTTGTATGTGTATAAAAGTAATCCTCTAAATTTAATGATCTGATTACGACCGTATTGTGAAGGAACGCGACAATTGTAGATCTTTGGATCACGATTGCTTCCGGGTAACCGGGATGCTTTAGAATACAATTCGAGTGTAACTATTGCAATACCGATTTACTCGTCCTCTGATTAAGTATGGTGCGGGCTTGAACCTCATATACGTAATGCTTGGGAGTACTAAATTCTGGGTCTAATTAATCATTCAAATTCATGATTAGTTTTATACCATCAATACATTAGGGTTGGGGATTGTATTCTTGTCCTGTTTTTCTCATCACATAGTTCGAATTTTTAAATCATTCATCGTTAGTATATCAAGTAATTTAGAATAGTTGCATTTCATTCGTACTTAAGTTCATTAGTTAAACATTTTCAAAATTTGCATTTAGTTGTAGTTAATTCTCAAACCAATCATCTTTTCTTTTTTCTTTAAAGTCAGAGTTAGGATTCATTTATTTATCCAACGTCGTTACAATTCCATTGTCCTGAGGATACGATCCTGACTTACCGGGTTCATTACTAATGCGACAGGCTTGCACTTGAGCCTATAGAGAATGCACTTCTGAGACATATTCTTAGTCGTGTCACCTACGATGGCACTTGTAGGATATATCTCACTTATGCTCGTTTTATCACTATCTTCGTGTTGATACGGGTGTTGTGGTGTGGGGATCCTAAGCACGCAAGCTCAAGCCCATCAACATAAAATCCATTGGGTGAAGCAACACTCAAACAAGAAATGTCAAACCTCCCCTTGAGCCCATTTTTGAGGATGTTGAAATGTGGGAGGATTCCAAATAAGAAGAAGGAGCATAGGAGAGAGAATAAGAAGGTGGGGAATAAGGGTATTTCCAAGGGGACATTCAAGAAGAAGACAATCCATCTTACCTGAATTTTTAGGCCGATTTTAATGGCCATGCATGTAATACGACAGTCATAAATGGCCATATGGATTAACTCGAGGAATGTCTTGACGAGTTTATCTCTGGGTATAGGAATGATAGTCGCGACTACCAGAGAGATACCTGAATGATAATGTGTCTTCAAGACAATTTCTACCGCATTAGCATGGACCCAGATGCCCAAATGCCAGACTATTACTGGGACCATATGCTCGTGAACTAAATGCACCCAACCCCTGCCATTATCTCATTAACGTGAGTTTTCTTTGATTATGTAGTTCTTTATATTGTATAGTTACATCTTTTAATGGAACTATATAATTTTTCTCTCTTGATAATGTAATGCTATTTGAGTTTATTAGTGTCTATTAAATTTTAATATTTGTTTATTTAATTTTCACACTATTTCTTGTCTTCTTTAGATTTTACTTCTTTTGATTGAGCATAATGTAAAAGTCTAAATTAGGGGGTACAAGTCCATCTTTTAAACTTCACAAATTTTAAAATGTCCAAAAAATTGAAAATTTTCAAAAAACCAAAAAAATATTTTTCTTCAAAATAAAAAAAAAATTGGAATTTAAAATCTTCAAAAATATCACTAAATTTTTATTTCAAGTCTCAATTTGTAAAAATCCCTTGCACTAAGCCAAAATTGACAAAAAACGGAAATTGAGCGAAATTTGATGATTTCTATAAATAAATGTGGAGATTTTAACCCGATGAGATTTTTTAGCCTCTTTTTTTATTAATTAAATCAATTCGAGTGAAAATTAACTCAAAATTTCTTTCGGTGATAAAAAGTCGTTGATATCTAAATATTTGTTTGATTGGTTACGAAAAACGAATATTATTTTGAAAACACGCTAAAAATGTCTCAAACTAAAATTAATCTCCACACGCATATGGTAACTTGATTAGTAATTCGGACATATGAAGTTAGGTCATTGTTTGTTCACCCAAAAATATTAGCGATAAAATGTCATGAAAAATATTCGTTTGAAAGACAATTTGAGCCTAAAACTGATATTTCTGTTTGTTAACCCGAAAAATATAATTTAGCTCGGAGTTTTGAAAATAGAAAAATTCATCAATCGAGTCCGTACGGTCCATAAAAAGGGGTAGAAAAAATAGATAAAATGCTCAAGTAAAAATAGAAAAACTGAGAAAATTGTGAAAAATAGAAGGAAAAAGCAAAGAAAAAGAAAAAATTGAACAAAAGCCAGAAAAAGTGTCGATGGCCATCACAAGAAAATTTTCCAACTCTGAATTCTCCCAACACTTCCAGTATTATACAAAATACCCTTAACCTATAAAAAATCATGATCGAGCCCGAATAACAAAGTTAATTAATGTGTGGAGAGCTAAATATACAAAAAGATAATAATGAGAAAAAATGGTGCGAATAAAGAATGATATTTTTTCATTTTCCAATGACCGTATTCAATTCATGAGATCTATTCACCATAAAAAAATGTGTCCTTCAAATTGTGTGCATGAACTTGTGTCTAATTACATTTCATCTTAATTTCACACAAAACGAGAGAAAAATTCACAATCCAAGTGATTCTTTTGTGAGAGCATTCCGTGAGAAATTTAATCAAAGCGAATTTTCAAAAATTAACATAATAATCAATCGACAAAAGTTAGCGATTAACTTTCGACTTTGCGTACACACTATGAATTGAGATGTATCAAATAAAAATTGATTGTGAATATTTTATGGAATTTAAATTGTCTGATTTTTAATTATTTTGATACTTTCTTTGAGTCGTAACATGTGTTACAAAACTAATTATATGGGTAAATTCATTAAAAACCCTCACAAGACAACACTCGTCCTACTCGGGTAACCTAGGGGTTCAATAGCTTATTGCATACGATAAATGCAATCTCTTGCCCGCGAAAGAGGTATCTTATCCTTTAGTTGGACGTGTTAGAGGTATCCAATCTACGAAAGAGGTATCATATCCTGAGGAAGGTCCGAATAAAGTTGTCCCTCAAGTTAAATGAATAAGTAGTGAAACAGTTGAACGTGGGATTTATTCGTGTAATGGAATAACCTACATGGCATGCAAACATTGTCCCTATGCCAAAATCCAGGGGAAAGTCTGCATGTGCATTGACCAATGACATCTGAATAAAGCATCCCCAAAACATGATTACCTTCTGCCCAATATCGACATGATCTTAGACAACATAGCTAGCCACGACCTTAAGTCATTTGTCGATGGTTTTGCTAGTTACAACCAGATTAAAATACATCTTACCACTAGGAGAAAACTACCTTCATTACCCCATGGGGAACCTTCGATATACAGTCATATTGTTTAGGCTCGAGAATGCCGAGTCTACCTATCAAAAGGCTGCTACAAACATTCTGCATGACCTTATCCATAAAGAATTCAAGGTTTATGTCGACGACATGATCAAGTCCAAGACTTAGGAAGGTCACATCCACTCCCTGAGGAAATTCTTCGAATGGCTACAATAATACAAAATGTTATTCAACACATAAAAATGTGTCTTCGACGTCACTACAGGAAAACTTCTTGGGTTTATGGTTAGTGAAAGAGGTATTAAAGCAGACCTGCCAAGATAAAATCCATAATCAAGATGCCACCTCCCCGAATCGAGAAAGAATCATGGGGATTCCTGGGTAAGATACAATACATCAGTCAGTTCATCATCTAACTAGACTCTATCCGTGAATATATTTTTAAAATCCTCTGAAAGGACTTAACCAAACTTTGGAATGAGGCATGCCAAGAAGTCATTGATCAAATCAGATGATACCTCACCCGACCGTAGGTACTCATGCCTCCATATCCAGGTATCCCACTTTTCCTTTACTTAATTGTCACCGATACTGAAGCGTGGGATTTACGAAACCAATACATTGAGGAATATCATACAGAGAGAGAAATTTACTATGTTAGTCGAAAGCTAGACGAGTACGAATTCAACTACACTGTCTTGGAGAAGGCATATATCGCCCTAGTCTGGATTATGCAAAAACTACAACAGTATATACTAGCATTCCCTTTCAAACTAGGATTTTAATTGAATCCCATAAAATTCCTACTAGAGAAACCTTTTATATCAAGACGAATGGACCGCTGGCTAGTGTTATGAGTCAAATTTGACATTGTGTACGTCATGCAAAAAGCTATTTAGGGGAGGACCATCTTTAATTATCTTACTGACCATTCCATGGAAGGAACTAAAGTTTGGGACTCCAAATTTCTATATGAAGACATCCTCTGCACCTTTTAGGAGGACCTCGATTGGTAGATGTTCTTCAATGGAGCTGCTAACAAGAAATGGTATGGTATTGGCATACTCATGATCACACTTGATGACTCTCACACCCTCATCATCATTCAGTTCGTTTCCCCTTCACTAACAACAACATAGAGTATAAAGCATGCACCATAGTCTCAAGATCTACCTTAAAAAGGAATCAAACACATGGACGTCTATGGGGACTTTGGCCTCATTATCGAACGAATTCTCAAGAAATGGAAAGTTTATTCCACTACACGTTTTTGAGAATGCAATATACGTGTTAATAATTTTATCACTCGCATTAATTAATTTGTTTACTAAATATTTTATGGATTAACACTCTCACATATTTAGTTAATATTTTTCTCATTATATATTATATAATTTTCGAGAATTTTGTATTTAACGAAAACATTATAATTCGAAGAATTAGATCCTCACTCCACTTTTCCTAAATTGTTTTCAAAACCAAAAGTTCTAATTTCTTGCTTTCTCTTAGCTTAAATTGCACTTTTGAAGTTAATTTTCTTAGTCAAATAGAAATTTTCTCTTAACAAAATCATCTTTTCTTTTCTTTCAAAAGTCAATAAGTAGATTTTAGAGGCCGACCCTACTATCGTCAAAATGTTCTATGTTTTATTTTCTGAGGATTCAACCCCAACATAGTGGGTATTACTTGAGCTATAAACTTGCACTTGAGTTATAGGTACACGTGTATCACACACATGCTTCGTCGTATCAATAGACATCATAGAGAAGGTTACTGCCAAAGCTTCAAATGGGCACAGATTCATCCTGGTCGCAATCGACTACTTCATGAAATGGGTTGAAGCTAAGTCATACGTAGTATTATATGTGAAGAAAGTGGCCAAGTTCATAAGAAAGAATATCATTTGCTGATACGGAGTTCCCCATGAGTTGGTGTCATACAATGGACTCCACTTCAAGGCTGAGGTCACAAAATTAGTCGACGAGTATAGAATTCAAAGACACAAGTATTCTCCCTACCGATCGTAAACTAATGACACTATCAAAGCTGCCAACAAAAGCCTCAAGACCATCATCAGCAAGTTGATTGACAGCTGGGAAGATTGGGTTAATCATATCACATATGCTATATAGGGATACCGTACCTCTATTAGAAAACTCACTAAGGCTACCCCTATTCTCTGGTATATGGCATGTAATCAGTTCTCCCCATCGAACTAGAAGACCCTTCTCTACGAGTTATGCTCTAAAGCAAGGTCCATGAGGAAGACTAACATCAAAGCAGCTATGACGAACTCTTTCTTCGAGATGAAAATAAAGTAAAAGCTTTATACCACATGCAAAGGTACCATCGTCGAATCACCCGATGAGTCAATGGGAAAGTTAAGGACCGTAATTTTAATGAAAGCGATCTTGGCCTCAAAAAAATTAAAGAACCCATTTGGGATCCAGGAAGAAAGTTCAAATCTAATTGGAGTGACCCCTACATTGTAAAAAAAATCCTATCAAGTAGCACCAATATGCTCACAGATCTTGACGGAGAAGAAATGGTGCATCCAGTCAGCCTCGAAAGTCTCAGAAAGTTCTACCCTTAATTCAAACTCTCATTAGGCTACGACTTTTCTCATCCCCCTTTATTTAAAAAATATCTCTTCATTTCCCCTTCTCAGAACTATGTGGAACTTGATCCTATCAATTCGCCCCTTTTAAAGAAAAAGCTCACAAATTTCCAAAACCCACAAAGGTACATAGGCAACCCATAAAACACATATAGGCACAGTCCTTTCGATCTCACAAAATGATATTATTTTCTTCCCCCAATGATGACAGCATCGCTCATCAATTAAATGAACAAAAGGATTATGGAATCCTCACTAATTGGTATTAATAGTTCAAATACAAAAAATTTCAAAAGACACAATAATATATGTCAAAATCACTTTCGTTTTAATCAGGAATATGGTTATTTCATAAAGTATCAGCGATGAGAGTCAAATAAATCACTCCCTTCCCAACCTCCATGCAACATACAAATCCAGAAACCTACTCAAAATAAAAACACTTACCCAAAACCAACACACTTATCTAAAACTAAACACATATTTCCATCAACATGAACCTACACTAGCTTCTCAAATTCTTCTCCTCAACTACCAAATTGGCCTGCCTCATTAACATTACTTGCCCCTGGAAGTCCCCAGGTATCTCACTCCTAATTATTTCTTTGAATGCACTCCATGCAATAGTAAAACCAAGACACCCTCTTCTAAGGTGTCAAATGTGACAAGCCATCTTTTCCCAATATCCTCCACCAAAATCTTCTCAACTATCCATTTCTATAACCACTTCAAATAATCTTCGAATATAAACCTAACCTCTCTAACAGATTATGACGGATGGCTGACGATGCTTCCATAAGGGCTACAGTATCATCCTCAAAGACACTATCAAGTCCTTTACCAAAAAGAAGTTAGTTATATGGGACAAACAATCTTCTCCCATCCTACTTGGCATAAAAGACACCAAACAAAGTATAAGGCTGTTTGTTGAAGACCAACTAACCATGCACACTGGTATTCCCAAATGAAAAAATGGGTTGCATGTCCTCTGACCACGGTATAGACCAACGACGGCACAGGGGCCCATATTCCACAAGCTAATTAAGCCAGTTCTCCATTAGCGGGCCGAAGTTAAAAAGGGACTAGAAAGAAATTAGGAATGCATGAAAGAGGGTATTTAGGAGGATTTTCCAGGCACAGTTTCTCAAAAAGCCACATCAAGAGCATGATGGGTCTCCCCCCAAAAAATCTATATCGACCTGCCTTTCAGGGATCTAGGTCATTTAGAGTCTTCTCTAATATCACCGCTATAGGATTATAGTGGTAGGACAACCATAACACTATTATGGCCACCTGAGGGTCAGTCGTGAGATCAACCATCACCAAAAACATCTTAGCAGTCAAACCTAGTAGCATAAAATCATATAAGAAATTATCACTAAAATCCCTCCAGCACACTGAACACATGATTGTCGGGAGGGCGGTGTTTCTTCCATGAACCATCAACTAAGCAGCGGAAGGGGAGATATGAAGTGACTCCACTAAAGACACTTGGGGAGAATAGAATAAATATGGCATAGTTATCGCTACACTAGTGATAAAACTTTGTATCACGGAGAACTCCTCATAAGTGGGTGTCGTCTAAGCCAAATCGAGAAACATAATCTTCAGGGTACCATAACTATATCACTGCATCCAAAAGTTTCCAGTTTATGGGATGATTACACCACAAGGAATCTTGACACATACTAAAAGCTTCATAATTATTATACAGACACATGGCCTCTAAACCTTCAAGGTAAGTAGAAGAGGATTTAGACACTAAAAGAGCCATTTGTAGAACAGAGAAAAAGAATGATATAAGGAAGATAAAGTGGAATGTGCTGATGAAAAATCTTCAAAAGCCCCACCTTTTATACTAAAAATACCATAAAAAATCATTCAAAACACCACTAGTTTTCCTACTCCAAAATTACCTAAAGGATGCAGAAAGTGCAATCAAAGATAAGGGAGTGATTTGGACTTATCCTTTATGCCAATAGGTAGGCTAAGGGGTATGTCGATCAGGAACCCTCTTTTTGGGGAAAATTCCTTATTTCCTTTTTAATACATATCCTTTCTAAAATAAACATATCAGTATTCGAGTTTTCCTTTTTGAAAAATCCTTATTTTCTCCTTCGTACATAATTTCTGAAATAAACATTTTTCTTTCACTTGTGAAAAATCAATCTTAGAGTCCCTTTTTCATTTTATCTCTATCTTTGTAAAATAATGAAAAACTTCAGCAATAAATTAGAGCGCATATAAGCTAAGTCATTAAACCAAGATAACACCAAAAAATACATTTCTTATATATATTTTTCTTGGAATCATTATATTTCCTTACATGTACAAAAAGAGAAGATAAGAAAAAGGGAAAAAAATACATTGAGACATACCTTGAATCCCTTAAACTTCCCTCAAAACCCACCTTTAACCACCTGGACGGACGCACTTGCCCCGACAATGAGAGATGGACCTCCAACTCCCAGAACTAGAGAACTTATTAGACGTGGATGGCAGCACTAAGCAGGCACTAGCCAATTTCCTCACATAAGCTGACATTAATGTCATTCAACCTCTATATCCCTCAACCAAGTGGTTGACACACGGACAATTTGTAATGAAAAAGAAATAAAAGCATCAAAATCCAATCAAGTCTGTAAAGATAAATGAAGGCATGAAATGTAAAGGAAAGAAATGATTATACCTCACTCCGGAGAGCCTCCTTAGAAACACCTTCCAAACCTTCCATCGTTCCATGAGGGAAGTGAGGCACCGATACTATGTACCCACTTCTCAATTAAAGATGATAAGAGGAAATTGAGATATGAATAATAAAAACCTCCCTTACTTCCATCATCACGCCTCCTCCGATACAATGGGACAATATTATCAATACGTTAGTACTTCTCCTCGATCCAATCATTGGTGGAGGCATATTTTCCTCGTCGTATACATGACAACATCAAGCAGCTAGTCACAAAGTTTAAATAGTCATATCCCATCATCATATCAGTGTAAATAATTATTTAATGTCATAGTGAGTGCTAATGACATGGCAATGTTATATCTCAACCGGGAGTCACATGTAGACTATATGAGGTTGAGATAGGAAATTATTGTAGGATAACTTAGATGGTGATTTTAAGTCACATTTGATTCTGGACGGGTCGAGATAGTCAAAATAGTGTCCTTGGGAGTAGTAATTGGGTCCGAGAGCCTTTTTAGTCATAACCAAGCCCACACGGGGTATTTGGGTCATTTGGACTCTGCCCGTTAACCTAATTTTAGGATTAAGGATATTAAACCTACGTCTTAGAGTTAGAGGTAATAATTAATCAAACTCTAAACCCTTAAAATTGAGAGAATGAAGAAAAGAGGGAGTCTTTAGAGGCCGAATTCAAGGGGGATTGGGTGTGCTATCATCAAATCCGTTTTCTACAACGTGCAACCAGACCCTTCAAACGTAGAAAGGTAAGTAATTAATTTGTAGATATCATTATTATTTGGGAATCTATATCATGTTAAAAATCTAGTTAAGAAGTGTAATAGATGCGAGGCATGAATTGGTTGAGAGTTTTGTTGATTTGAATAAGGTTTGGGTAAACAAAAATGGTTGAAAATAACTTAGGGACAAAGTTGACTGGGCCAAACATGGATCGATCAATCAACTTTATCGACTAATAGATGAAGCCTGGAATGGGGCAGTTCGGCCTATTTTATTTGGGGATTAAATTTTTGTTAGAAATTTATTCAGGGCTCTGTAAGGATAAATTACCAATTTAGTCAATTTGTAAGTGTTTGCTTAATTTCGGTTAAAACTATTTGAGTCATTGGATAG
Organism: Sambucus nigra; assembly: GCA_949130495.1. Taxonomy (NCBI): domain Eukaryota; kingdom Viridiplantae; phylum Streptophyta; class Magnoliopsida; order Dipsacales; family Adoxaceae; genus Sambucus; species Sambucus nigra. The sequence goes on along the minus strand of OX422210.1, from coordinate 553,771,093 downwards.
AAGTTTGTGACCTTTCAAGCCTATGATATTTTAGTTGAAGGATAGCGGCCAAGTCTAAAAGAATATCGTATCATTGCCATGTTTCGTGCCTTATTTTGCGTCATCAACTTTCCAAGGTCTCTCAAGTATGAATGAAAATGTTATATGGAGACTTGGAATTTTGTTTCGGTATTAGTATTTTTGTTAAATTTTTCTTTGAATTAATATTATCTAAAGATTTTGTTCTCGAACAACTTTTCGTAGAAAAATCATAACTTATTAAAAAAAATAGAAAAATACAAAATTGGTGGCTCCGTGTCCGTATCGAAATTTTCTAGATTCATAACCTAAAATCTCATTTGGAAGGTCCTTTTAATGACCTCGTTGGAATGAGATGTCGTTCGAATGAGCTATCAAATGAGATTCTTTTTTTTCTCATGGAATTCTCATTCGATACGTCATTCAAACAAGATTGAGACTCGTTCAAACAACCAGGTAGTTTTTCTTGGCAAAAAAGGTAGTGTTTTGAGAACTACCATTTTTGCTGAGACATTTTCCAAACCTTCAAAAATGCATTCGATATGTAGTACGGGAGTTAACATTTTGCTGAGACATTTTCCAAACCTTGAGAGCCAAAACTTTTCTCCAAAAAGTCCCTTGTGTTTTGTTAATACCTAATGCGTTATCCTTTAAATAAAACACAAGTGTTTACACCAAATGTTTATATTATCCAGGTTTCTTCATATCATATGTTTTGAGATCATTGGTTTGGCACCAGGTTTCATTCTCTACCCAAAAGAGATAGTTTCTTACGGAGGATTCTGTGGTCGTAATTTTACATGCGGTGAAATTTGTGTGGTTGATGGTTGCATTACCCCATCGGTGGATTTAGAGATGAAGGTGGACTCCTGGGTTGTCGACTAGGCAAAGGTGGAGGAACGAAGAGCGTCAAGGCTTGCGAGGGCATCGAGTCATTGTGTAAGTATTCAGTTGTGTACTATGTAATTACGTACCTAATTAACTTATGGCTAGGCCATCTGAGGTTTTTCTCGTTGTGGGTTTTCCTTGTACATCACGTCATTGTGGTTATGTTTCTTTTTATCTTGCAAAAACACGTAGATGCATGCTTAGGCTTAAAAAGATAAAAATTGGTTTGATCACAACACTTGTGTAATTTGATGCAAATTTAATTTGGGTAAAGTTTAGTTTAATTTAATTCAAGTCAACATAATTAATTTAACAATATAAATGTTTGGTTTGTTTGGCCTAATTTAGAACTTGAATTAATTATGTTTAAGAGAAAATTTAAATATTTATTTCTAGTTCATTTTAATTTTGAAGAAATTAAAATGTTGTGTTTCTCGGAACCATCACCCATGTTTCCGCATTTTCAAAGGGGTATCATTGCATATACGTTAAGGAAATCACATTCTCATATTGGTATCAGAGCAAATTGAGCGATCCTGATTTTGGGGGGGATTTTAGGTCATATTTTAAGGACTTTTAGGCTTTAATATGGAAAATATATCATTTTTGAAGTTTCCTATTTTTTATGGTTCCTGAATGCTTGCACATGACTCTTCACTTGATATATCTTATGGGTGATTGCTTGCATGTTTACATACAATTGTTGTGCTCCATGATATATTCTTGCTAGTCGTATGTTTGTTTATTGTATTCTAGTCTATGCTTCATCATGTATATTTTTCTAGAATTATGACATGCTTATCCTTTGTAGTTTTACTTTGTCTTTTATTAGGTCTTATGAAAAATATAAAAAGATTTTGTACGTTTTCTGAGTTATCCTTTTTGTTTGTTTATAAATTTGAAAAACTCAAAAATATTTTTTTGTGTATGTTAGTTTTACACATTTTATGTGGCATATCCTTGTGTTGGAATCCTATAGCACTCTATTTGCATATGGCTAGAACTTTTGTTTATGAATTACAATACTTAAAGTGTTCTTTATCGTGCTTGCATGGAGTAGTTTGATTTTGATTTGCTTAATGGATTCTCTTTTTATATGCCTCTCACACACATGCACGGGCTCTTTTGAACATTAAATTCACATGTATATTTGAGCTTTATGAGTTGTTCTCCCATCAATTTTGTCATCTACATATTTTTATGACTGTGGAGGATTTTTTCATGTAACAACCGTTGCCCGTGAGATTTATTTGAATTGTATAAAAATTATAAATGAAGGTGCACGAAAAGGGCTACGAAAGGAGCAAATCTCATATACGTGAAAGCCACCTTTGACAAGGGCCTAAAAAAGTGTGTCAGTGTATAAAGTAACGAAGGCCAACATATTTTAGTTTCATATGTTCATTCAAAATAATAGAATATAATTATTATTTATGAGGGATTTTGGATGGATATATCAATGGGTTTGCACAATGACAGTGAATCCTAGTTATGCTCATTTTGTCATGACTCTTTTGATTTATGGAATCATCAAAATTTAAGGCTTGTGTGCATTGTTATTGTTTGTTCTTTGAGTTCATTTTATCTTGTCATAGGAGGCTTAATTTAAGTTTGATAAAGTTTTATAATCAAATAGAACTCTTTGAACATGTTTAAGTGATCAGGTCATAATTCTTTTGTCTCTAGCTCACACCCATTCACTCCGTTTACCATATGTTTATTTAGACACGTCTATGCCATATGAATGTGGAAATCTAATTGGGTTTAGTGTTCTGTGTGGTGTTTATACCTATATATATGTTCTTATGCGTCATTTGTATCTTTTGCATGTTTATATATATGCTATCATTTGTTTTTGAGTCTTTGATTTTTATCTAGTCCATGTATGCCTCTTGTTGATATAGGTGTCTATCTTGTTGTCACTTTGCATTGATATCCCATGCTTATTTTGGTACATTCTAGTTGGTATCATTTTGATATAGCATATTAATTGTTATGTATTGTTCTTTATGTGGACTAATTGCTTTGTTGTTCTTTTATCACTATACACCATTGAATAATATACTTGTTTTCAATGATGTTTATGCCTTTTTTCATTTAGGGGAGAATTGATTTAATTAGGGGAGAAATGGGTTATTTTATGCATGTTTATCTTTGTTTATTCTTGAACAAAAAGGGGAGAAATGATATCTAAACTTTTTAATTTGGGGAGATCTAACTTGGGGGAGACATCTCTCTTAGGTATATCATGTTAGACATAGGGGGGGATTTAATTATGCAATTTATATTGATATATTTACAATGTGTTCGATGGTGTGTTTAAGTGTGCAAGTTTTCATCCTTGCGGTACAATTTTAAAGCAAGCAAAGCTTCTCAACATATGTGTCGGTCAAGAGTCAGTATTTTTAGTTTTGGGTGGGATATGTGTCTTTTATATGAGCTTGGCGGACTATAGGGTTTTTATTTTGGTTTTGTCCTGAAATATCCAAAGGGGGAGATTTATAAGGATAAATTTCTAGCTGAGTCGATTTGTAAGTGTTGTCTTAATTCCGGACAAAACTATTTGAGTCATAGGATAGTTTTTTGTGACCTTTCAAGCCTATAACATTTGAGTTGAAGACGTAGTGGCCAAGTCAAAAATAAAATCGTATCATTTTTGTGTTTCATGCCTTTTCTTTCTTCACCAACTTTCCAATGTCTCTCAAGTATAATTGGAATGGCCTATGTCATCTTATAGGTGTCAACACATAAGTTATATTGAGACTAGAATTTTTTTTTTTGGGGGGGGGGGGGGGGGGGGTGTTAGTGTTTTTGTTATTTTTTTTTTGAATTCTTACTATCTACAGATTTTCTTCTCGAACACCTTTCCGTAGAAAAATAATAACTAATTCAAAAAAATCAGAAAAACACAAAACTAGCGGCCACGCGTTCGTATAGAAATTTTTTAGATTCATGGCTTGAAATATCATTTGAAAGTTCATTCAAACGACCTCGTTGGAATGAGATGTCGTTCGAACGACCTATCAAATGAGATTATTTTTTTTCTCACCGAATTCTCATTCGATATGTCGTTCGAACGAGATTGAGACTTGTTCGAACGACCGGACAGTTTTTTTTGGAGAAAATGGTAGTTTTTGAGTAGTTTTTCTCCATAATCTCCCACTACATTTGCCATCCATTTTTATAGTGTGGGAGTTAACATTTTTCTGAGACTTTTTCCAAACATTGAGAGCCAAAAGTCCCTTGTGTTTTGTTAATCCTTAATTCTTTATCCTTCAAACAAAACACCAGTGTTTACACCCAAATGTTTTTATGATCCAAGTTCCTTCATATCATACGTTTTGAGATCATCGGTTTGGCACCAGGTTTCATTCTCTACCCAAAAGAGATAATTTCTTGCAGAGGATTCTGCGATCATAATTTTACATGCGGTTGACTTCTTGTGGTTCATGGTTGCATTACCCCATCGGTGGATTTAGAGATGAAGGTGGACTCCTTGGTTGTCGACTAAGAAAAGGTGGAGGAACGAATAGCGTCAAGGCTTGCGAGGGCGTCGAGGCATTGTGTAAGTATTCAGTCGTGTCCTATGTAATTACGTATCTAGTTAACTTGTGGCTAGGTGGTCCGAGATTTTTCTCGTTGTGGGTTTTCCTTATACATCACGTCATTGTGGTTATGTTTATTTTTATCTTGTAAAAACACGTATATGCATGCTTAGGCTTAAAAAGATAAAAATTGGTTTGATCACAACACTCGCGTAATTTGGTGCAAATTTAATTTGGGTAAAGTTTAGTTAAATTTAATTCAAGTCAACGTAAATAATTTGGCAATATAAATGTTTGGTTTGTTTGGCCTAATTTAGAACTTGAATTAATTTTGTTTAAGAGAAAATTTAAATATTTGTTTCTTGTTCATTTTAATTTGAAGAAATTAAAATTTTGTGTTTCTCGGAACCATCACCCATATCTCCTCATTTTCAAAGAGGTATCATATCAAATAAGTTAAGGAAATCACATTCTCAAGATCACTTAATTAGTGTAAAATTCAGAGGAAACATGTTACCTAGGGATCAGGGGTAAATATATGGTGGATTTTAAATTGAGAAATGGTGAGAGTTTCAAGAATGAATTAAGTGAGAATATCATTAGTATTTAAATACGCACTGATTGGGTGTGTCCGGGTATTCTAGAAAGCCAAACTACATTAATTATTTAATGGATATGAATTAATAAATTTAGAGTTGGGAAAATAGACTTTGGGATTATGGGCTAATGCTACGGGTGTTAGGCACGGGTTAGCCGAATATATATATATGAGAGAGAGTATCACAAGTGGGCCTAAAAATAGGACTTTTTAATGGACCTTAATAGAAAAAAATACCTAACAATCCATTAATTTTAATTTCTATGTTGTAATTGATCTGCGCCAGCGGCAACACGTGTGTCGATCAAATATTTTTTTACAACTCCCCTCCACCCCCTACCCCCACCATAGCAGACCACTAGTTAAAAAAAATTAAGCTATTGCAATGTCTACTTAGGGGTAAGGGCTGCCATGGTGGGGGGTGGGGGTTGTAAAAAAAATATTCGATCGACACACGTGTTCGTTGCCGCTGGCACAGATCAATTACAATATAGGAATTAAAATTAATGGGTTGTTAGGTATTTTTTCTAAAGGCACTTAAAAATTCCACTAGTGTGAATGTTATATAATCAATTAAAGTGGGAATGATTAACCAAGTTCAAGGGTAAAATAACTTAGGAACCAAAGGAAGGAAATACTCGGGATAGAGTAGAGTGATATAAAGATATGTAACAGGAATAGTTAGGTGGTGTAGTATAACTAGTTGGGTTAGAAGGTCAGCTATAGGTGTGCACAATAGTTGATGGGAGAGTAATATGTCAAGAAAATACGACACCCGCTTTAAATATGAAAAGTGTTAATGTATATTTAATTGTTGCATCTTAATTACTTGATAAATAGTTTTCAAATGGTTTTGGGCTCTTACTCGTGTCAAAAATATTGTCCAGCCATAGGGACATTAATCTTGAGGATTCATTCCAAGGATGCATAACTACAGCATTGTGGAGGCTTGCAGGAGTTTGTGTAGACGCATGGGTTATTCATTTCTAGACTAGGATGTTGATTCAATAGTTCATTTGGGCATGTTGCCCCTTTCAGTTGATACAATTTAGTTTTATATATTAAATGATGTACTTGGATTTAGTTTATTACTCTGGACTTATGATTTGGATTCTATTTTGGGAACCGATGGTTTATTTGGTATTTATTATTTATTTATTGATAGTATGATGATTTAGACTCTTATGATTATTGTGGATGAGTTATTTTAGTTTTATTTTCCACGTGTTGTTATGTTAATGAAAGATAAAATTGACACCCACTTAATTTAACATAGGTGATTAGTAATTTAAAAATAACCAAATATGATTCTTATTTATTTTGTTAAAGGACTTATCACCCGTGATTAAAGTAGGCGGGGTGTCACATATCAATCATCTCCCTCATCCGCCTTATGTACTCAGGGGGCGCCAATGGTAGGACCTCCACATCTCCTTCCATGATATGCCACACCACCTTATCCCTAAGGTACCAGACGTACCCGAACTCATGCACTAGTAGCCGCATCATCTGTTCGTGCATTCCTATAGCCCTGTCGCCCTCGAAGTTAGAGTCCAGGGGTAGCAGGTCACCTATTTCTCCAGCAAGGAGTCGGTAATATACCTCAATGGCAAGGTTATAAAAACTCAAAAAGAAACAAGGATTAAAATCCTAACCTAGTTGCTTGTCAGGACATTTAGCATGTCCCTCACATCCTTCGAAGAAAGGGATTGGTTTGAATTCCTATTTGACGTTCTCAACCTATAAAGTCAGCAAAAGTATCTCGTCTTGCTCTCCTTGAAGGACATCAACCCCATGTTGTTACTTATAACCTCACAAAATCATGCCTACAAAAGACAACGCCAAAGGTTAAAAGAAAGAAGCAAGAAAAAAATAATAAAAGAATTAAATTGAACTTAAGGATTACCTCCAAAAGATATATGGGTCAAAATAAATAATCAAGTAAATGTCAGCCTACATCACTGACTAAAATCATCTAAAGAAGCATAAAGGGATGCCAGTGTAAAGCTCCCCCAATCATATAAATGGAAGTTATAAATAATCCTCAAAAATGGCAAAAAACCAAAGATGGGCAACGTCGCCGTTCAGCGCCACCATGAATTTCTCTAATAAAAGAAAAATGAATAAATAGGTTGATTGTCTCACCTGCCACTCATCTGTTTCATCAATCTTCCTAGTCAATAGATTCTATTTCATTACGAATATCCGAATAGAATCCCTCGACACAATTCTTCTTATATTTAAGGTAGCTCACACCACTGCCTCTGTAACCCATTAAGTTCAGTCTGCTACAATTTGCTGACCAACACACTCCAACCTTGTCAGTTGTTTGACATGCAAAGGAGTAACTGTCATCTCCCCAACTCCTACGTGAAATATGTGGATCATGTCCTTCCACCTCTCGCCCATCCCACATAACACCGTCGTAAAGCGCGACATCTTATCCAATGCCCCCGCTAATGTACAAAACCTGATAGAATCTACCATCCACTTTACCTCCTTCATCCTAGTTGTCCCCTGGGGTTGAATGCTCGAGATGCTATGTCAACCTGCGAAAAAATCAAGAAAATTCTTAATTGTCCCAAAAATAATAAGAAGAAAAAGGTAAAAAAAATAAAAGGAAAAACACTTACATAGCCATTAGAGTTCTTCATCCTCATAAAATAATGATGTAGGCTTCCGCAGTAAATATTGCTTAAAACTATAGTATGCATTATTATTGCCAAATGCCAGCAGCACCGTAACTCGTCACTCCAAGCCCACCCAATCATAAATTGTCACCTAGTCATTCTTGTTGTTGCCAAAAGTTATCACCACTGAAATCTTGCAAAGGAAATAGACTCAAAAATAACTTTTAGAGAGTGAAATCAAGAGATTAAATCTCTTGAAGATGTGAAAAAATTAAAATAGTCACTACCATTTATAGGAGACTAAGGTTATGTTGATCGGTAGTCACCTGGTCATGCCTACCGATAATGACCTTTCCCCTTCCTCGAGAAGCCCATGAGTCTGTACCCTATGCTGTTAGGAAACTCCCTAGATCGTCTTATCGGCATTCCCATTGAACATTCAATACAAAAATGCTAGAAAAATCCAAAAATTGCTCAAAAAAATTGCAATTTTTTTTAAAAACTCCTACGAAGTCAAGAACACCATTTCTTTGAGAAAAAACCATGGTGAAGCGCCAAATTGATTATAAGCCCTCGTAAATATCCAGCAGGATCATTGGCACCCACTCTTATCGTCGACATACTCCCCAGTGAAACTAAGAATCCAAAGTGCACCTGCACTAAAATAATCTATGCTTTCCCCAGTGGAGTCATAATTCGAAATACTCCCCGTAAACAACATCTTTGGTTCATAGAATCGACCTTGATCGAGTCAATAGATCAACTCAATCGTGGGTTCACAGAATCGACCTTAACCCACTGAATTGGTCATTTCAATCCATAGGTCCGCATAATCGAGCTTGACTGGCTGAATCAATCACCCCAATCCTTTGGTTCGCAGAATCTAGTTCAACCCTCTGAATTGGTAACTTCAATTTTTAGGTTCATAGAATAGACCTTGGCCTTCTGAATTGGTCACTTCAATTATTAGGTCCATAGCATCGACTTGGACATGTTGAATTGGTTACCTCAATCCTTTGGTCCACAAAATTGACCTTGACCCACTGAATGAGTCACTTCAATCTTTAGGACCGTAAAATATACCTCGACCCGTTGAATCATTCATCTCAATTTTAGATCCGTAGAATCGACATCGACCCTCTGAATTGGTAACTTTAATCATTAGGTCCTCAGAGTTAACATTGGTCCTCTAAATTGGTAACTCTAATCTCAAGTCCAGAGAATTGACCTTGGCCCTTTAAATTAGTCACCTCAATCCTTAAGTCTATAAAATTGTCCTGGACCCTTTGAATGGCCAATCCAATCTTTAGGTTCGCAGAATCGACCTCGATCCTCTGAATCGATCATGTCAATCTTTAGGTCCACATAATTGACCTCGACCCTTTGAATTGTTCACTTCAATATTTAGGTCTGCAGAATCGACCTCGACACTCAGAATTGGTCACCTCAATCCGTAGGTCTGCAAAATTAACCTTGACCTACTGAATCATTCACTTAAATCCCTAGGTCCACATAATCAACCTCGACCCTATGAATCGGTCATTTCCATATTTAGGTCTTTAAAATTGACCTTGACCCACTGAATCAGTTATCTCTAACCTTAGGTCCATATAATTGACATCAATCCTCTTATCAAACATCGATAAGATGTTTATCTTTTGATGGCCTCCACTTGTTCCAAGCTCTACCATCGAGGGGCTCTATAAACACCCCATACTAGTGTCCCCTAAGAACCTCCTTAGCTCCCTAACACTCCTCCCTCTGTAAATCCTAAGTCATACTTTGAGCATAAATTTGGAGGTCGTTAGGCACTTTCGGACCCCCTTTGACCCCTATCAACTCTCCAACCTGAGCTAAACTCAATGAAATATTGAAGGGCTTTACATCCACTTTTAAAATAATCATATCGTGCACGAATTATCCTCATGGTTTTTGCAAACAATCCATTTTACTCTGAACACTGATCTGGAGGCCACTAGGCACTTCCTAGCTCCACTTGACTCGGGGAAACTCTCCAACCTAATCGAACCTCAATAAAATCTGGAAGGGATCTAAACCCCCTTTCCAGTAGACAATATCGTGTGAGAATCATTCTAACAGTTTGCACGAATGATCCTTTTTACATCAAGTACCTATCTGGAGGCCATTAGGCACTTCCAAGCCTCATTTGATTCTGGTAATCTCTCCAACCTAAGTGAAGCCCAATGAAATCTCTAATGACTCTGAGTCATATTTCCAAAGTTTTGTATCATCCACAAATCATCCTTACGGTTTTCAAGAATAACCTTTTTTACTCTAAAAATCCATCGAACGTTCCCGATCCCCATTTGACCTTAGTCAACTCTCTAAAAAAATAAAGGCTCAATAAAATCTTGAGAGGCTCTGAATTCCCATTCTAATAGTCCATGTTGTTCATGAATCGGCCTCACGGTTTGTAGGCATGACCCTTTTTGCTCTGAAAACCCCCATTGAGAGACTATTGGGGGCTTCCGATCCCCGTTCAACTTTGGTCAACTCCCGAACCCAAGAGTGGCCCAATGGATTTTTAAAGGGATCTTAATTCCCCTTCTACCGATCTTGACGTTGCACAATTTAGATTTATGATTTGTAATTTATGCATATTTTTTCGAAAACATTCATTTTGAATTGCCTATAGGCACCCCAGACCCCCTACCTATCGGCAGAGTGTAGTTTTCTTTTGCAAAAAGGTAGGCATTGTGCCGATAGGTAGTCTAGAGACCATCTAATTATCACCCACCTAACCCTAAAATGACACTATTTAAGGAGCCCGTGACCTCACTCCTAAGGGGGTCCCTTTCAGTAATCAGGAACATTATCTCGAACTCCCCAAAAAAATTTATTTTTCAAAATTCTCTCCATTTCTATTACCTCATTTCGTACCATCTTTAATCACTTACCTCACCCTAATTTACTACCACCTATATACCTTCTAGGACGTATATTCCTACTCTTTTCTAGTTTACTCATTTGGCATTATTTACTCACTTTATTCCATTTGATATCTCTTTAAGTCTTATTTTCATTCTCACACATCAATTAATACCATTTTTCTTATTAGTATTCACAAAACTTATTTTCATAAAAACCCAAAATGACAAAAAAAAAAATAGGTTTACTTGTAAATTCCAAAAGTAAGACTTCCTCATTTTTTTACACTTTTACACTTGGACACGCTTTCTTCAAAAACACTCAAAGAGTAGCCTTAAATTTAGTTTTATGAGTTAAACCCCACCCCAATGATATATCGAACTATGTGGACTTCAATACCCCTTGGGCTAATTAGGCGTCCCGGAGCAATCTTGGGATTCAAGTCCTATCTTTATGTTTTATGCTTTTATATCATATTATGTATATTTTGTGAGTCATGAACTCCTATATATTTGTCTCATCCAACATGCATATTCTTTCTTTCATAGCCATGTGTGATTTAGCGAACACTCACATATATGTTTATGTTATTTTTTGGCACACTCTTCCGGATGATTTTGCTCCGTATTTCCCATGACGCAAGTCGAATGATTCCTTTCTTCCATTATCTACATTACATACATGTAGACACACATCGCGCTTTGGAGAAAAACAGAATACTAACATAGCCCATGAGAGACCAAAAGGGCAGAATGGGTCCCTATTACCTTCTCATTTCGTAACTTATTCCCCGAACCCTCATTTCATTTGGTTTTCTACACATTAGTATGACCTTATGCCTTTCTCTCTACGCGGCTACATATATTTTGCCTATTTAACGAAATCTAGGCTGCGATTCCATTCCTTCGTATTATCCCCTTTTAATGATGGACGATTTTATATCCGAGGTATCCCTTGAAGACACTAGCGTGACTGACGAGAAGATGATCCCTATTATCCTCAAATCACATCAATGTCGATGGCAGGAAGAGAGGGGGACTTCACCAAGTTTTCCCTCCCGTCCTGATTTTGAATCCGGCCCACGATGAAGGAATCTGACCTAGATAGCCACAATAATGTTGTATGACTTAGCCTCCTCTTCACTCTCCAAAAATACTCATTCATTCCAATAAATCTCTTCAGCCAACTCAAAGAACTCAACACCAGTGTCCCATTGTCTCAAAAGTGCACAACGGACCTCAATTTGAAGAGAAAATGTATCCATAGGTCATATAGCACTCTTCCAATAAAACTATTATTAGGACGTACCTCAAGACCATCTAATGAAAAGCAAATGATAATTATATACCTCCTAGATGTCTAGATTCTATAGTTCATCTAATGAGAATGTGAAAATGATGACATTGTTCCACCTAATGCCTCCACTCAACTACATTTTCACTGATCACTCCAGTTGCTTTAAATTCACCCATCAACTACCATATACCACCTTCAAGTCTTTCTCCCACACTGCACCTTAATAAAATAGTCGTTATACCTTAAAATAATCCTTGGGCATACTACTGCAGTCCACTCATTCTCTCTCCAAGATAATGCATATATATAAAAGGTTTGGGAATGGTTAAAGACATGTTCAAATCATCACACACATGTTAGAATCAAGATAACAAGCAGAACAGGTACTTCTTCATTGTTGTATACATACCTAACCCACTATTGTTAGTGCTCGGTCATGGTCTGAATCATTTTTAACTATTTTACTCATTCTACAACATGTTGATTCCTACAGTGATACTTAGGAAACCTTAAAGAAGTACATTAGTTACTTACTAAGGTCCTTTAATTTACTAACAAAGACCTCGGGGACCTCAAACTCTCTTAGACCAAGCTTAAGAGTTAACCTAAATTATAATAACCATTCTCTGATCTAATATGCATTAACACCCTTTGACAGTTGACGTGGGTCTAAACCCCTTGTAATACAGTAATACCCCACCCCAACAATTGGATTAAATTATATATATATATATATACATATATATATATATTATAAATTAGGAGGAGTTAATGAAAATTTTAGGAGAATGGTGGATGATAACTAGAGGGAAAAAAGAAGAAGAAAAAGGTATGCTTTAAGCGAGATGGGATGTCTTTAGAAGCGATAGCTGATGTAGAGCAAAGGGGTCATTAGAGCAAGGAGATGTTATTGTTCGAACGACGAAAATGGTCGTTTGAAAGACCTCCTAATGAGACCAGTCCAGGCATGTTTGTGATTTTGAGACGTGGATATAATTCTTTTGTCAGCTCTTGGAGCCTGATGGGTTAGATTAGTTGGTGAGGTAGTAGATGTTTTAGGTTTTTGGTTATATATAACAAAGATGTGTGGGATCTTAAACCACCACTATCACATTCATGGGAGCTCACCATCTCCCCATATTTTCCTTAAATTGTCCCCCACCATTGTTGGTTGTAGTGACTACAGTCACACCACAATATGACGATTTCCCCCACTGCTAAAATAGAACTATGAAAATATAAAAGTTGATTGCTGGGGGATTTGACAGGTATTTGAGGATGTGTTCTTAGAAGAAGAAGAAGAAGAAGATGGTTCGTTGAGAATTTTAAAGTATTTTGGATCTTAGGAGTCGAAGCTTGTGTGGGGAGCTTTTGTGACTCCCTTTAGGTCCACCTTTGGAGGTCGGGGAGTCACCCATCTTCACCACCACCACCATCCTTGAAGACTATTAGGTCGAAAAAAGTAACTTTGATATAAGTTTAAAGTATATTATAAAATTATCATGTACATGTATATATATTAAGGTAAATATATGTACGATAGATCTTAGATATACATCCATGTATTGTTTGGTAATCATCTTAGCATTTGTGAGAAAATGGATTTCAAAGGATGATATAAAAAGGGGTTTTGAAAACATAGAAATTTTGAGAATATGTCTTGAACATTTTATGAATTAAAATGTGCTAAATGGTATTTAAAGGGTAAATAGTGTGATTTCATGCAAATAAATGATTAGGCATGCTAAACCATTTTATGAGATTAAAGGGTGATTTTCTAAATGAATATTGAAGAAAAATGATAAGGAAATGCTCACACGTTAATGGGTATTTAAAGTGTGTGAAATTTATGTAGGAAGTAAAAGTGGGTTTAATGTTTAAATGTATAAAAATTGATGTTTTACATGTATTGTGGCATGAGAGTTAATAATGGAAGTTAAAGGGTTTAATTGTGTGAATAGTAGCAAAATGGGTGTTAAGTTGCAAAATCCCATAAATAAAGTGTGTATTCAAATGTATCGAAAATGGGGATTTAACGTGACAAAAGGGTGCTATTTTATATATTAAAGGTAATAAGTGGCAAGTGCTAAAGTTGGGTAAAAGTGTTACATCAAACAAGTGTTAAAAAGGCCAAACTTGTTTTAACTATTAAGTCAAAAACTTAATAACCATTTTGGAAAGATGAAACTTGTTAAAGGATAAAATTGCAAATTTGACAAAAAAAGGGTAAATTGGTAATTTGCATTAGTATGGGTGAAATTGCATTAAGTATTAAAAGCAAAAATGATTTTGGTACAAAATCGACCTCTATCTGAATAAATAGCTTAAAGGAGAAAAGAAACAGTTTAAGCGTTAATGGAAAACGGGCAGTTAATTCCGGACATTTGGCTCCGACCTGCAAATGGAAAATAATGTGGATATATGAAAAAATGTTAAACACATTAGCAAAGGAACTCGGATGACACAAAAAATAGCAAGAAGGGCCATAAGCCCTTGGGTGAAAAGTCCTAAACATTGGCCACAGCATATAGTGTGCATAGACGGCGGTGTAGAGCCTGTTGAAATATGCTGTATTTGGAAGATTCCAAAAGAAAAGATAATGATTTATGCAACATGACAATTAGAGGGTTGCGTGGTGAATGTATAAAGACAATCTAACTTGAATGTACCAATAAATGTTTTGATTAATGTAATATGGATGAATAAATTGAAAACGATAAATAATGTCCGTGAGAATAACGAATTGGTTAACTAGGGAGGCTTAAAGAGAAATTAAGCTACCTAATGAGAATTGAACCCATAATAACACAAACATGTGTGTTGTATAAGGCTTTCGTATTAAATAAATAATTCTAACCTTATATGTGCATGTGTTGAAAGAAAGTCTTAAGTAGTGGTTAAGTAACTCTGGTGTAAGTTAATGAGCGTTTGGTAATAAGAATTTTAAAAAGTAAGTGAAAGGTTTTTCCTAACAATTGCTAATTGTTTAACCGTGTGTTAATGGGAAGGAAGGTTGGATTTAAGCATAGAGATACAAAATGACTATTTTGTAAATATAAAGAGAATAAATGGTACTATACAACGTTTTTTAAACAAAACATTTCAATGCATAGAGATACGTATTTTCAAATAAATAAATAAATAAATATATATATATGTATTTCCACATGCATGTAATTATAGAAGATGAGTATTCTTTTCTATCACTGCATTGTATAGTTCCCACTGAACATTCAGTTCACTTCCTCCTTTTGTTATGACAGGTTTTATGCGGTTACTTATTTTGAGAGCGTTATACAGGTAAGTACCTTACTTTCTCACATGTTATTATCTCTATATACTTGGACTTTGGGGTGCTCCCCATGGGTTCCACGCGTAGTTTATATTGAAATCGGAATTGTATGCTAAATAAGTAAAACGTTAATTAAAATTAAACTGGACTAGCTACATTATGTATGTTGTTTCACTGAACTTTACACCTAATGCTTGGGTCGGACTAGATTGACTACGGATAACCCATAAATTTTAGCCGGGGCGTTACAAATGGTATCAAAGATCTAGGTTCAAGGTTTCTTTTAGGAGTGGCGTGATGGGGTCGGTATTGGATGTTTTGACGTCGGTGTAGTTTGGGCTGGTCATACTAGGTTGGTGACACTTTAGTTTGTTTCCTTGATGGTAAGGTCAAACAGGTTAGCATGACTAGTAAGTTAGTACTAAGTGGCATACGATCAAGTTAAATGTTATAAATTTCTTTCGCGCTTCTGATTAGAATTATAGTAATTTATGGGTGTCCACATAAGCCCATAAGTGGTGACACCGTGGTTCATAGTGTGAGGTATTTGTGTTCCAGCCTTTATTAACGTAGAGTCTATGGAGATGTTGATAGAATGAAATGATGCCCATTGGTCAAGTGGCACAAATTTGTGCATAATAAACTGATGATATTGATAGTTAGAATGTCATAAATGAGAAAAATGATTGTGGTTTCAAATATACATGTAGTCCTTAGTTACATCACTTGTGAGTGGTCAATATCAATGATGTAAGTAAACAAATTTGATCCTTTGGGTAATGCCATGATTGATGGAAAATTAGACGAGGATACAAATTTGTGTGGGTCAACGCTAGAGGTTAAGTCAGTCTCAGTTTATAAAATGCTATCCTTATGGGTGAACATCTTAGTAGTCGTGGGCCAATGAATGTATTTTATAATTTGTAATGAGAGTTATGGGCCATTTATGGCGAGGGGTCATGTAAGTGACAATGATGAGTTGTAATGCAACATTTGATGAATAGGTTATCCTTAGGAGTAGTGAGTGAAAGAGTAATGCATCATTTGATGAATAGGATCTTTAATGGCACCGGTGGTGTATACCTGGGAATATACGAGTTATACATAGTGTCTTGTATACTACTAAAAATCCCTTGTAGTGGTGGCAACATCGTGTAGTGTCCACCACAATTTAGCTGGAAAGTTTTAAATTAAGTGACTGAGTAATGTGGTTACAAGTGTTAGTTTTGTGGTGAGGATGTATTAGGTCCCCTGGTTGTGCGCTTGGACTTAGTATACCCCTGGTTGTGTGCTACTTCATAATAGGACATCTTGCAACGTCATTAGGGTGAGCCTCCTCTTGGGAAATAACCGATGTCTCATGTCCTACCAAGACTTGGATGGTATTAACTTATAGTTAGTGACTATAGTGTGGCTTTGAGAAATAGGATCCCTTGTGGTGTTCATAGGCATGGGCCATGGTGTTTGTGGGCAATACCAGATGCCCCGTATCTTACCAAATTGTATAGTGGGCTAGCATTTGGATTAACACATAGTACGATGTTTACATAGTGAGGCAATTTAGTTTTCGTGATGGAATACTCATTAAAGATTAAATAATGTGGCCTAATGAGATTGACTTTGGGTTAGTAACATGGATATACTTTGAAACCATATTGAAAATTCCAAGGAAATGTATACTAAGGTTTATCTAGTGAGATGTTAATGTGAGTGGTAGGCATCCCCTACTAATAGTGAATTTGAGATTGTCCACTATGCATAGCAATGACGATGGTTCATATCCTCTAAACTGTTAGGATTCATTGTTGCATCGAGGTTTATGTGGTGGTATACATTTCATTATGATAAACTCAGAGTTGTGCATCATAGGTCATGTTATGAGTTATGGTTCCTTGAGATAGATGTGTGGGTTGCTTATAAAGATGACTGAATTTGAGGTCATCAACTATAAACCATTAGGAATCTCCATTATATTGAAGTTCACATGGTGACGGTAGACCATTGATGATTGTAGTATGGTTAGGTCATGTTGCTTTGTGACAGTGATTTGAGATAGTTCCATGGATTTGTTTATAAGAATGTGCCACGATATAACCTTTAAGGATAATGTCAAAAATTTATTGATGAGTTCTAGGTTAAGAACCTGGGAGATTTAGAACACGATGAGGTTCGTCATGGTTTATAGAGATAACGTTTGGATGAAGTGTTAGGCTTGACTATAACACCTGTGTGTAATGCCTGTATGATTAGTAGTGACTCTAGTGTGGGGAATCAGTATGCATGAGTAATGCTTAAAGGTTTTAGAGGCCATTATGACAACTCTGATTTGGGATCATGTAGGTTGTGCTGAGAATTGTAGCCATGAGTCGTGAGTTGAATGTTTAAAACTATGTGAGTATTTTATTTCACTTGATGACAATGATCTCATAAACTAGGGTTACTTATCGCAAGTTAAAATTATGGAGGCCTAGTTATGATAGATCACTAACTAACCATAAGTGTTAAATGAATGAAATTTCATCTGATTTAGGTTGTTGTACTTACCAGCAAGGGATATGTGGCAATAGTCCTAAGGAGGGACGCTTAGCATTTTAGCTTCCCGAAGAAATTGGTTTTTATATCCCGTTTATTCGGTAATGATGGATGATACGTGGTTAAATCCCATCAGGGTAGTAGGCCAAGCTAGGATATGTGTCAAGGCTAAGACTTTGGTAGATATCGATAAAGATTTATATAATTCAAGGGTACATTGTGGGTCATACCTCGTATATCATGATTCATTATCAAAATCTGATTGGTTTCCTTTGGCATGTCATTCACCTGGTTCGTTTCATTCTTGTGTCTTCTTTGATCCCAGTAATGGGAAGTTGTTGATCAATTTTAATTTGGGTGTGGCGCTTCATAAACTCAGTAGTGGTGCAGGTTAGGCCAGTTATGGTTGATGCACCAGGGTATGTGAATGCGCACTTCTTCTGATGCACCTTTGCTCTATATCAATCCATGTGTACACGTGGTCTTGCGTTCTTGCATATACTTTACATATATACTTGATTACCTTAGGATGATATGTTTGTTAGTTAGTCGGTATAACTAGTTATGACTTGTTCATGTGTCCCGAGGTTGTGACTTGAGAATATTATGAACATTGGAACCTAGTAAAACATTATATGGTAGTGTCGCACTTGGTTCAAAATTTTGGGGATTAAGGGTATGATCTCTCATATATGGTCATGTTGAGATATCCAAGGTGACCCTAGGTCAGAATAGGGATCTCGTAGGAAATATCGGTATGGTAGAACTATGTAATAAGGATATTATCGAAGAAATCATTGACATGTGTAATGAGGAGTGTTAAGATTGTATCAGCCTAGTCTAGGCATGATTCGAGAATTATTTAAGGAAACATAGGTTGTGACTCCTAATGTAAACATGTTAATGAGTTCATTGGTGATATTGAGATACTTGATGAGTAGCAACCATCTCGAGGTTTTGTTTAGATGGACATGCTTGAGATTTTATAATAATACCTTAGGGTTGTCGTGATTAGACTATCAATGGTGGTTGATGGAACTGAAGTCCTTGGGTGTAGAACATGACAATAAGGATACAATAGGATTTGAAATTTTTCACAGGTGACTGTGTTGTAAATTGTGATAAACCAAGTGATATGCCCTGAATATACCCCCTCGGCTCAGAGACATCAACCTCGGCCCATGAGGATGGTCGAGGTTGGAGGGTTCCCAACTCATCAACCAGTGGTCTCGTCCCAAGAAATATCGGCTATGGACCAGCCGACGTTCCTGATACCTCGGCAAGTGAGGTCATTCATGATCCACAAGGGCAGGTTATTCACCAGGTCATCCATTCGGGTATCTAAAGTTTGCAACCTCGCTTGGGAAAGGCCGAGGTCGTAAATGAGTCAACCTCGGTTAAGGATCAGCCGACCTTCATGCTGCTCCACCATTACCTCAGCCCAGGACGACGTCACAGCTCAATACACTTTACCTCGGCTCTTCCCTTAAGCCAAGGTCACCACCTCGTCCTATTCCAGGCCGAGGTTGTGACCAATCACAGATGGCCGAGCTCTTATGCGCATATGTGTGGATGGGAACACGTGGATAAGTATGTTATAACTGAATCATTCCCCCCACGTGAGGGAATATTGAGGTCATCATTACTTAGTTGAGATCAGCCAGGTGTCACCCTTGTATTGGATATCTCAACACACACACATGCTAATTGCATGCATATGGGGTTCATTACACCCTCTACATACTATATATACTTATCTTCTCCTTCTGGGAGAGGGACCCCGAAATTGGCAACCCTAACTGAAACTCTGTCTAAATATACAGTAGATAGAGAAACCTTAAGAGTTTTGTATCTATGGTCATTATAGCCCTCATACAGTGATATTAATCACACACACTTGCACAGTGGATGTAGGCCTGATTGGCTGAACCACTTATATTCTAGTGTGAATCCTCTTCTCCTCACCTCCTTCTACTATATACCCTTATACTGCCATTGTTGACATTAAATTGATCTCAAGAACACCTTGAAGGGTGGTGCAGTTTTCAGCATCATCACCAAGAATTTCGAGGACGTGCCATCAACGGTCCATCAACAGTCCTTAAGGAGTTTGAGACCGTTCCATCAACGGTCCATCCATTGGTCATCATAGGAAGAGTAGCCCTTGAGGAGTTTGAGGCCGTGCCATCAACAGTCCATCAGATGCTAAAATTCCCGACCCCCTATGGGGTAGGGGAAGTGCAAGGTGACCAGACCATAGCACGAGAATACTACTTCAACTCAGCTGAAGAGAGAGAGGCCCATAAGAGGGCAACCACCACTTATAACATTGACACACTTGACCCAAGAAATGAAACAAAGTTGAAGAAGGGAGAGGCCGCGGAAGAGGTAGAATCCATCGTTCTCAATGAAGACGAACCAAAAAAAACCGTTCAAGTCGGCAAAGCGTTAAAAGCAGAAATTAAGGAAGAGCTGATAAACTTCCTGAGGAAGAGACAGAGTGTCTTCGCTTGGAGTCACGCAGACATGCCTGACATCAACCTTGAGGTTATGTGTCATAAACTCAACATGACTAAGGATGCTAAGCCAATCAAACAAAGACGAAGAGTTTACTCCAGGGAGAAGTATGATGTCGTAGGGGAAGAAGTCAGGAAGTTGGAAGAGGCCGAGTTTATCAGGGAGGTCATATATCCGGAGTGGCTATCAAATGCAGTCATTGTGCCCAAATCCAATGTAAAATGGAGAATGTGCGTAGATTTTACTGACCTGAACAAGTCTTGCACAAATGACAGATATCCCTTACCTCGTATAGATCATATGGTAGATGCTACTGCAGGGCATGAACTCATAAGATTCATGGACGCATATTCAGGCTACAATTAAATCTTCATGGATGTTGAAGACTCAGAAAAGACGGCCTTTATTACTAACAAATGGATATATTGCTACAAGGTGATGCCCTTCGGTCTGAAAAATGCGGGGGAGACGTATCAACGTCTTGTGAATAAGATATTCAAAGACAAAATAGGAAAAACTATAGAGGTGTATGTAGACGATATGTTGACAAAGGTCTTAAAAGCCTACACTCATGTGGCTGACTAGAAAAAGACCTTCAATACCATGGACCTGTACGGGATGAAACTCAACCCGGCGAAGTGTGTCTTCGGGGTAGGAGCCGGGAAATTTCTTGGATTCATTATCAATCAGAGGGGAATAGAGGAGAACCCAGAGAAAAACAAGGCTTTGCTCGATATGAAGACACCAAGGAGTATCAAGGACGTTCAAAGGCTCACGGGAAGAGTGGACGCACTCAACAGATTTGTTTCCAGAGCGACGGACAAGTGCCTTTCGTTCTTTAAGGTGCTCAGAAAGGCCTTCCAATGGGACAAAGAGTGTGACGAGGCTTTTAACCAACTTAAGTCCTACCTCGGGTCTCCCTTGCTCTTATCTCGGTCTATAATAGGAGAAAAATTATATGTTTATTTGGAAGTCTCTGAATCAGCTATAAGTGCAACCATAGTACGGGAAGACGTTGGGATCCAAAGGCCCGTATACTTCAACAGTAAATCCCTTCAAGGGGCTGAGCAGAATTATCCTCGGATGGAAAAGTTGGCATACACCTTGATACACGCTTCAAAGAAGATGAAGCCCTACTTTCAAGCCCATTCTATGGTCATTCTCATCGACTCACCATTAAGACATGTCCTCCATAAACCTGAGAAGTCGGGTAGATTGATGACCTGGGCCATTGAATTAGGGTAATATGACCTTACTTATCAGCCTAGGGTGGCTATCAAAGGGTGTAAGAGGGTACTTTAGATTATATATGGAGTCGTAACCCCTATTGAGTATGGTAATCACAAGTTAATTGGCCAAAGCTTTGGATTAGTGATATAACACATAAACATGAACCCAATGAGGATAGACTCAACTTAAACTCACAAAACTCTCGTATATAACTCAGGTCATGCTAATGGACTTTAGAAGTGGCTTCGCTAGAGGGAGAGGGAAGTAAGCACCCTAGATACATCCTGGCGGGCAAGTAAAAACACACAAAACACACACAACACCCTGAAGAATCTTTGTCAAGTATTAAAAGCTTCATAATAAATGACAATGGTGAGTCAGTGAACTCTCTAGTTTGCAATAACTCTTTTCAATTCTCAAAGAGAGGATCCCCTTCCTCAAAGGTGGTTGGGGTCCTTAAATAGCCCCCACACCACCCCCGAGGCAACTCAGTCATTAAAGACTATGAAAGACATCCCTCATACTTTATGTCACAACATTAAATACCTGATGCACTAGTTGTCTCCACGTCATAAATATTAAATGCCAAGACATGCCTTTTGCCTAACCACTGTGTGTCAAGGGGTTGTTGTCGCAGAGGTGGCTCACCAACTGCCTGACAGCCCCAAATACCACGATGGTTTACTCAAGTGCATGTCTGACATTGTTTAGATGGCTAGTGAAATCATCCACAGTAGATGTGACATTAAGTAGAGGGTCGTTTGGTCCATAACTCAATGCCCGATGGAACTCCAAGCTGCTCCGCTTGAGGTTCCACGGTCAGGGTCCTTCGGTGTTTTACCAGGTGTATCTAAGATGGTCAGGACAAGCCCCAATGGTGCCTTACTTCTCAATCCTCCAAACCAAGTCCCTCTAAAGTTCCCATGGTGAGGTCATTCGATAGGGCATGAAAGCCCTCCCAGGTCCTGCCATGCCTGGTCTCTCGTGAGTACCGTTTGACCTCACCCAAACTGTATTATTATTATCGTTATGTCATTACAACCGTTACAGCTTTACAGTGAATGTAATCAAAGGTACAATATGATTAACACAACAAGCTGAAGTATGAGTTGCCACGCTGAGCTGCCTCCCCAAGCTTCCACGCTGAGCTGCCTCGCCAAGATGCCACGCTTGAGTTGCCACGCTGAGCTGCCTCCCCAAGCTTCCACGCTGAGCTGCCTCACCAAGATGTCACGCTTGAGTTGCCACGCTGAGCTGCCTCCCTAAGCTGCCACGCTGAGCTGCCTCACCAAGATGTCACGCTGTAGTTGCCACGCTGAGCTGCCTCCCCAAGCTACCACGCTGAGCTGCCTCACCAAGATGTCACGCTTGAGTTGCCACGCTGAGCTGCCTCCCCAAGCTGCCACGCTGAGCTGCCTCACCAAGATGTCACGCTTGAGTTGCCACGCTGAGCTGCCTCCCCAAGCTGCCACGCTGAGCTGCCTCCCCAAGCTGCCACGCTAAGCTGCCTCGCCAAGATGCCACGCTTGAGTTGCCACGCTGAGCTTCAAGCCCCCTCTACATTTGCCCCCTCGTGGAGAGATTTGTTGGGACAAGAAATGTCTGCACAAAATGACTCATCTAGATGGATTTTTCTTTGTGTAACCGTTGGAACATCTTCTTCGTTGGGGCCTTGTTAGATAAGTCTGACAAAAAGATTGGCGCCAAAAACTCAAGCTTGCTGAAGAAGGCAACGCTTCCTGTTCTCTATGCGTCATTTCATTAATGACGTGCGCTGTCTTTTCAACTATCACAGCACTTCCCGAAGTGCCACCTGTTCATGTGAAATGATTACAGGCGGCGGTGCACGTGCGAGGGTGGGGAAATCTAAACGCCAAACTCGAAAGTCTCAACAGCCATATTCGAAATATTTTGAACCTTAAACACGTGGGCCTCAGGGGTCTCTTTCCACTTCTTCCTTCTTCTTTGCTTATTTCCTTACTTCGTTATTATCTTCTTCATCAGACTGTCGCTTCTTTTTTTAGAAATAGAGAGAGAGAGAGACTCCATTGTTGCAAGAGCTATACCACCGTTTGTAATCGTCCGTCCCCATTGTTGCTCTCAATCCCTTTTCTCTCGAAGCTTTCTTTGTTACAGCTTCACTGTTTGTCATGGCATCTTCAAGCAACCCCACCATTTCCGCCACCAGTGTTCCGTCTGCCACCACCACTGATGCCTCTGCCCTGGGTGCTGCTCGCCAAGAACAGCTGAGATTTTACCGTCGCTCTCCCATTTTTGGGGAGGGTGATGGCTTTGTTGTTGCCTGTAAGGCTGTCTGCTTTTCCTCCAAGTTTGACGCCCTCTTGTTGGGTGATGAGGACGAAGAGGTATCTAAGTGGGGATTTCTGCCCCCAGCAGGAACTCTCAGATTTCGCTTAGAGCGAGGGGACTTCCTATGGTCCCATATTGATTTTGAAGCACCCGGGGGATCCCCCGCGCACTTTGTTGACTGGAACTCTCACATGCAGAGTTCCTATACTGATGTCCTTACTAAGATTGGGCTGCAACGGGCAAGGTGGTTTGGTGAGTTTACTCTATCAAAGAACAACGCTGCCTTGCCTATACTGGTCTCTCGCTGGAACGTGGATACTCATACGTTCATTGCTGCCTGGGGTGAGTTTACCATAACTCTGAAGGATGTGTGTGAGCTCCTAGGCCTTGATGCAACAGGCCATGAGCCTTACACCGATGAAGCTCTTGATGCTCAAGAGACTGCGGATCGTTTAGAGTTGGATCGCATATGCCGAAGCTGCATCGGTTCTTCCAACAAAGCTACTTTTTCTCCCTTGATCAATTATTTCTTCCAGAGTTCTAGTGAAGGCAGTTCTTCATCAACTGCCCCTGGTCAAGGTACGCCGTTGGAGCTTCCTGCTTACATTCTTATGATTTTGTCCCGTTTCTTTTTTACGGGCAAGCCCAACGATCAGCCCCGAAGAGACCTCATCAACCTGTCCCTTCGCCTAGCTCGAGGCATAAAGCTTCCCCTGGCTGCAATTGCCTTGGGATCCCTGTACACCTGGTTAGACAGGACTTTATTTGACATGGAACGTTCCATTGTCCGTTATAACTTGGCCAATTTTGCCAACAGTGTGCTTCTGACCAGCTTTCTCTACTTTCGCTTTCCTGCCGTAGCGGCCAAGCCCAACAGTCCTCCTTCGGCTGAAACAATTTTGCCTCCTCGGTCCTTCATTTATCATAAGAGGCAAAGCCGAAAGGAGTTGATTTCATTGATTGATCGTTTTGAGAGTTTCGTTATGAGGCCCTATCAAGAAGAGGCCTTTTTTCATACTTGTAAATTTTTTCATCATGATGCCAGATTGATACAGGACCCTTCTCCTGACATTGAGGATCCCTCGCTTGCCATGGTTCTTCTGCTTTCTCCTGGATATCTGCCCTCCTACACCAAGTGGGGATACACAAGCGAGCATTATAATCCCAACCGATGCAGTCGTCAGTTTGGGTTTGACCAGGGGTGCCACGTCCAGTTTTCCAATCATCAAACCCCAAAGTCTCCTTTGGCGAGGCATGCTCCTTGTTTTCTTCGACTGCTGCGTGGGGGATATCTTCAATAATGGCTGGGCGTGTCACCATTCCCAGTATTACCAGGCATGGGGATGTGACCCCTCTGTTTGCCACCAAGTATTGGCCGAAGCAACTAGCTGAAATTGCTGAGTTTGTTGAGGGAGAGCCTGTGTATCCTCCCGTTTCTTCATTTTCTGCCCTGGAGTTGGGGCTAAAAGGCAACTCTGTACTTGGGATAGAATTCCCTCTAAGTTCAACCCACAAAGCGCCTCCCAACGAGCTTCCCCCACTTTGTGCCATGGTCCCAGTTGCCACGCCAAAGTCCAAAACTGCTGCTGCGAAGAAGGCTGCCCCCTCTACTGCAATTACTACCGACGAGGGGGCTTCTCCACCACCTGCCAAGAAGGCAAGAACGGCCAAGAGTGGGACATCAAAATCGAAATCGAAGTCCCAGAAGCCCCAAACTCCCATGGCAGCTCTTCCCATAGCCTCCGTTCCTCCTCCCATGCCTGCTGAGATGGCTGAGCGTGTGAGGAGGGAGGCCCAAGCAGAAGTAGACCGAATAAATGCTGAGTATCAATGGCATGCAGTCATTGTCCCTTCCTCCGTTGCTTTCCCCACGGTGGTGGTGGATCCTTCAGAGCCAACGGCTAAAAAGAGGAAGAGTTCCAGGGTTCCTCAAGGGGTCAACATTAGTGCAGCTAGCTCGAGGAAGAAGACTCTGGGCACCAAGTCCCAGAAGAAACGGACTCCTGAAGTACACTTGACCCCCGAGGTGCAATCCACCCCTGCCCCATCAGTTGCTGCTAATCCTCCCTCTTCGCCCGTGGTCGTGTCTTCTCGTTCTCCTTCTGAATCGGAGGTGTGTATGGCTGACTTAATTATTATCTCCTTTTTGCTTGAGGACGACTGTCTTTACTTGTGTGTATATTTATCCCTCCCCCCTTTCTTTGACAACTGTTTTGCAGGGAGTTGAAATAGAAAGACCAGACCCTTCCAGTCCTCCCGTGAGCCCTTTTGTGAGGGGACGCTTCGGTGCATCTCATACCGATGTGACTCCTCCCCGTTCCCCCTTGACAGGGCTTACGTATTCTCGCTGTGGAGTCAGCCAACGTGCGAGGGAAGTTATTGTGGGAGGTGATGGCGTTGATCATGCGAGTGATTCCTCGCCTGAAGTGGTAACCCTGCCCGAAGTGGCACATCCCGAGATAACATCCTTGGTCCCTTCTGATTCACAAGCCTCACCTGAGGTTCCTCTGCCCATTGTACTTGTTGAGGAGAGTGAGCCTGAGGTATGATGTGATCTATAATTTATTTGTTGTAGTCCTTTCGGTCATACTGTTTTCGTATTTGGCTTACTGAATTGTGATATGTTTTGGGTACCCCAGGTGGAAATGTCCTCGTTGTTGGCGAGCATTCTTCTTCCAACAATGCTGATGAGGCCCCCGACTGTCATTCCTTTATTTAGCACCATAACCGAGGTAAGTAACACGTCGAGATATTTCTTCATATTTTCTGTGCCCATTCTTCTTTTCTAACACTTGGCTTTATGCACAGTTTTCTCCTGATCTTGCACCAACTCCTGTAGTGAGGGCTCAGGTTGGTGTGTTTACACCCCCTCCTGACGTGGCTTTGTTTGAGGGCTCAGTGTCTTCTCATGATGAACCCAATATGCTGACCCTTGTGCCCTATACGGGTGATCAGGTTTGGACAAGCGTGGAGGCTTCTGCGTCCAGGGACCCCGTTATGGCATCTGGGGTAATAATCGCTCCCCCAATGGTTCCTGTCCCTGTGGCTGCCTCAAATGCTCCCGTTGTGACTGAGGTATATTTTTCTTGCTATCTTTTGTTAAGATTTTCCATAATCTCCATCTTATGATTTTTCATAAGATTGTTTTTAAACTCCCCCTTATAACGGTGACTTAACAACGAAGACACTTGTTAAGTTTTTTTCACAAACTCCACCTTATAACGGTGACTTAACAACGAAAGCGCTTGTTTAAGATTTTTCATAAACTACACCTTATAACGGTGACTTAACAACGAAAGCGCTTGTTAAGATTTTTAATAAACTCCACCTTATAACGGTGACTTAACAACGAAAGCGCTTGTTAAGATTTTTTCATAAAACTCCACCTTATAACGGTGACTTAACAACGAAAACACTTGTTAAGATTTTTCATAAACTCCACCTTATAACGGTGACTTAACAACGAAAACACTTGTTAAGATTTTTTCGCAAACTCCACCTTATAACGGTGACTTAACAACGAAAACACTTGTTAAGATTTTTCATAAACTCCACCTTATAACGGTGACTTAACAACGAAAACGCTTGTTAAGATTTTTTCGCAAACTCCACCTTATAACGGTGACTTAACAACTTACCACTTGTTAAGTTTTTTATTCATAATTCCATTATTTGGGCTTTTACTTTTCAGGTTGCTCGGGAAAATTCGCCCCCAGTTCTCTCACCTGTAGGTTCGCCCTTCCGAGAACCTGATGTTTTGGAAAATTCTATTCATGATGATCAAGGTTCTACGACTGGTGCTGCAGCCGAGAGCGAATTTGGGTACGAATTGCCTCTTCCTGACCTAGCTCCTCACTCGTTCTGCCTCATGGTGCTTCGGCAGTCTCCTCAAATGCCCGTCAACCATCGCCTGGTGATTGAACAATTGGTGGATCGACATCCTGATACCTTCACACCGGATTGCCTACGCTCAAATATTCATGTGATGAGTCACAGACTGCAAGGCATGGCGATCATTGTTGCTGAAATTGCCAGTACCCCCACTGCAAGTGTTACCAGATCCCTTCTCAACCAATTTCTAGGTTTTCTGAAGGAGTTGGGACGTGATGGTTTCCGTTTTAACTGGCTTGTTATGTATCTGAAGACCTTGAAAAACCAGCAACTGATCGGCCAGAGGGAGGTATTGCGCAAGCACCAGGAGGACCAGCAAGCTGAGGAGGCTAGGTTGGTCGTATTGGCCCCTCTTTTGGAAGCAGTGGATCAAGAGGTGAACGATGCCGAAGAAGCTTTGTGCCTGGCCAAACTGAAGCGTGAGAGACTCCTGATCTAATGTACGCAAGTGCAAACGAGGCTGGAGGTTTCCATTAATGCCCAACGGTCTTTCACAGCAGCTTCTTCGGGCCTGCCTGGAGATTTCTTCTCTTCCTCGGATTTATCTTTTCTTTTAGGGTAGTTACTTCTTATATACAAATATTTTACTTCTTTTTCTCTATGTAATTCTTGGGCAATATCTTCCAAAGGAAATTTTGTAATACTCTATTGTTTATGAATGAAGAACGCATACTTTTTAATCCCTTCATGTGTTGTGACTGCTGTTGTGTGCTGTAGAGTTTTATGTTTCTGCAATTCTTTATTCTAAAAAAAATGTCACCCAAAACTTGTATATTTATAACAATATAACATCAGCTCAAACTTGGTTATTTTACACATGATAAACCTTCAGCCACTTATTGTTAATCTTAATGGCTTGTCTTCTTCTATCTTTGAAATTAAGCAATAACCTGAGTCATGCGCTTCCTTCACAACGTAAGGTCCCTCCCAGTTGGCTGCGAACTTTGGTAGAGGAAGTCTCCTGATGTGCTTTACTGCCGCTTTCAATACGAGGTCTCCTTCCATGAACTTCCTTGGTCTCACCAAGTTGTCATATGCCCTGGAGAGTTGTTTCATTAATATTTGAAAGTGTTGCATCGAGTTATCTCTGTGCTCATCCAACGCTTCCAGCTGTATATGTCTACTATGAGGGAGCATGCTACTTCTCAAGGCATAACGGGCAGAGGGAACTTCCAATTCTACTGGGAGGATTACCTCAGCCCCATAGATAAGAGAGAACGGCGTGTATCCTGTGGGTTTTTGCTTGGTTGTTCGATAGGCCCACAAGACAGCTGGTATCTTATCATCCCACGCCCCTGGAAAGTCTTCCATCATTTTGGCCAAAATATTAATCAGGGTTTTGTTAGTTGCTTCGGCCTGACCATTTCCCTTTGGGTATGCCACCGTTGAAGTGTGATGAACAATGGAGTATTTGTCCATGAGCATTCTTACTTCAGAATTGACGAAGGGGGTCCCATTATCTGAGAGAATTACTTTTGGGATCCCAAAATGACAAATGATGTATTCTCTGATGAAGTTGCTCACCACCCCAGCCGTTGCCCGTTTGAGTGGTATTGCCTCGGCCCATTTTGTAAAACACTCTGTTGCTACCAGTATCCATATCTTGCCTCTCGAAGAAGGGTGTATTGCCCCCACTAGGTCAAACGCCCGAGTATGAAATGGATAGGGTGTTGACAAAGAGTGTAAGTCCACCGATGGGGCATGGATCATATTTCCATGAAGTTGGCAAGCTTTGCATTTTCGAACGAACTCAGCAGAGTCTTTCTCCATCGTTGGCCAATAATACCCCAACGTCATCAACTGATCATACAACTTAGCCCCTCCTATGTGTGCTGGATCGTGCGCTTGTTTGAGGACCTCCGCTGCTTCTTCCCTTGTGATACATCGCAAGGGCCTGTTAAAGTACCCCTTTCGATAAAGCTTCCCCTCCTGGACGTAGAACCTTGGAGCCCTTCGCCTTAGACCCATTGCATCTATTTTCTCCGTTGGGATAACCCCCTCCAGAATGAAGTCGATGTAGGGCTGCCTCCAGTCCGTTTGAGCTTCAATAAAATGGCACTCAGCTGCTTCGAAGAATAGCTGACACTTGTTGCATTTCCGTTGTAGCTCTGTCGCATCCTGCTTCATTCTAGGCCAGAAATACCCCTCCCTTTGAATTCTCCTATATAGAGGTATCTCAGTCGTCTCGCAATGCTCCTCATGCGTTTTCCTCAATATTTGCTCGGCCTCCTCGGGGCTGACGCATCTTGACAACCATCCTCCTGTATTTTTGAAATAGAGATTTCCCTGGCATGTAAAATATTGGGCCAACTCTCCTAGCCGCATCTCCCCCTCACCAGACTCCAGTTGTTTCTTAATGTCTCTTCTCCAGCCCACCTCCTCCTCCATCGGCAGTATTGACTGTACTACCGAAGGAGCTGTTCTTCATTGGATCATAACTGTGGTCTCATTGGTTTTCATTATCATCTTCTGGGCAATAGTGGCATAGGCATCTGGATGGCGGTTCATCGTTCTGGGATGCCTCCTGATCTTGGTCTGATGAAATTGGTTGAGAAGCCTTTGAATGATTGTTCTATAAGGCGCCAGGCTCATGTGTTTCAACGCATATTCTCCGTTCACCTACTGAATTACTAAGTTTGAGTCACCCTTAATGCAGAGTGAGAGAATTCTTCTTCGAAGAGCCTCTAGAAGCCCTAGTACTAACGCCTCGTATTCTGCCTCGTTATTAGAGCAGGGGAAATCTAGTTTGTAGGAAAGGCAAATCTCTTCCATCCCTTTTGAAAGAACAACCCCTGCTCCTCCCTTCTTTTTTGCCGAAGATCCATCGAACTGCATCCTCCATTCCTCCTCGGTTGCATCCAGGTAATTGGCCTACAAATCATCTCCTGGAATGTCTTCCCTAGGTGGCTCGAAGGTTCCTGAAGGGAAGATGGCCAATAGGTCAGCATACGCCTGGCTTTTGATTGTACGAGGGACCACACATTTTAAGTCATATTCAGAGAGAATAAGGAACCATCTAGCTGCCCTACCAATCAATATAGTCTTTACGAGTAAATACCTAATTGGGTCGCATCTAGTTACAATATGAATGGTAAAATACAGCATATAATGCCTAAGTTTTTGTGCTACAAAGACCAAGGCTAAACAATGCCTTTCTAAACTAGTATATCTAACTTCTGGCCCATGTATAATTCTGCTGAGGTAGTAAACCGGACGTTCTTGCCCGTCTACTTCTTGTGCTAGCAGAGCCCCAACGGACCTCGTGGTGGATGTGAGGTATAGCTGCAACGGAACTCTCGCCTGGGGAGGAACCATTATTTGTGGTGACACGAGCAGCTTCTTCAGCCCAACAAGGGACTTCTGGTGAATCTCCTCCCATCTGAACTTCGTGTTCCTTCGTAGCAGCTGCATCAGTGGGTGTGTTATTTCGGCCAATCCGGGCACAAATCTCCTAAGGTAGGAGACTTTTCCAAGAAAACTTTTCAGCTCCTTCGCCGTTCTTGGACATGACATCTCCAAGATTGCCCGATGTTTATCCTGGTCCATCTGTACCCCTTGTCGATTAACCACGAAGCCTAAAAACTTACCACTTGTTACCCCGAAGACACACTTTAACGGGTTCATCCTTAACTTGTACCTCCTGCACCGAGCAAACACCTTCCTTAAATCGTTCAGATGGGACTCTTCCTTCTTCGATTTGATGACCAAGTCGTCCACGTAGAATTCCACAAATTTGTGGAAAAAGTCATGAAAAATGGCCATCATCGTTCTTTGGTACGTAGCTCCGGCGTTCTTGAGTCCAAACGGCATTACCTTGTACATGAAGTTTCCCAACGGCGTTCTGAATGCTGTTTTCTCTGCGTCAGAGGGGTCCATCTTGATCTGGTTGTATCCCACATATCCATCCATGAAGCTATACATCTCATGACCAGCCGTGGCGTCTATCAAGCTGTCGATGGAGGGTAGGGGAAACTCATCCTTAGGGCAAGCCCTATTCAAGTCTCTGAAATCCACGCATATCCTTATTTGGTTTTTGTCTTTCTTCCCTAGTGGCACAATGCTAGATAGCCAGAGGGGATGTTGTATAGGCTTGATAAATCCTGCTATTAATAAGCGTTGGACCTCTTCTTTAATCTTCAAATCTATTTCAGGCTTGTACGTTCTTGTTGCCTGCTTTACTGGAATAGCCGAAGGGATCACGTTCAACTTGTGGCAGCTCACTTCCTCATCCAGCCCTTCCATTTCAGTGTACTTCCATGCGAAGACATCTATGAACTCCCGAATCAGGTCAACCAAGGCTTTTTGTTTCTCCTTAATAAGATCTTTCGAGATGAAGATAGGCCTTGGGTCTTCCCCTTCTTCTGCTAGGTTTAGTTGCTCCAACTCTTGTGCCTGGGGCCTTGGTTGGTCTGTCATACAGTCTAGTTCTTTGGCGACATCTTCTATGAACTCTTGTATGCTGGAGTTGTCTATCACCATACACTGCCCCCGTTGATCCACTAAAAAACACTCATATATCGGGTCAAGCTCATTGTCAGTCTTTTCGGCCGCCCGTTCACACCATTACAAGCGGTACACCACTTTTCCCTCTTTAGTGACAATCTTCTTGCATTACCTGCTGGTGGCTATTGCTACGGCTTTTCTCTTCCTTTCTCTGGAAGCCTCAGCGATCCTTTCCCCTGAAAAACGACTTAACACGCTTTGTCGTTGGGCCTCATGCTCGCCTGGGTCTGTCCTAGGTCTCATCTTTTCTTTGAGCTGCTTCGAGATGTTCTGGGGTCGAGGGACCGTCCGATATGCTTCCTCGATCCTCTTACCTTCGCCACTCTCATTTAAAGGTCCCATTCTTTCTCTAATTGAGGGGACCCATGCTCCCTCCATTCTCCTCGTTAGGACCCACACGTCCTCTTCAAGCTCTGTATAGAAGGCTGCATCCACCAAGTGTGCTTCTTCGATAGCGAAAGGCCTTTTAGTCTCCCTAATAGTTACTTCTGTCCCCTTGATATTCGCCTTAGCACATTGGTGGTATGTTGAGGGAACTAACCCCTGGTTGTGCATCCATACTCTCCCTACTAACAAATGATAGGAAGTTGCGCTTTCTATTACATTGAATTTGATATGGGAACTCAGATTTCTCATCACTATCCCCACGTTTACATACCCAATGGATTTGGAAGATTGATTATCGTAGCCCGAGATTACCAAGGGCATGGCAACCAACCTTTCTTCAGGAATATTAGTCGCGTGGAAGGAGTTGATTGGCATAATGTTGATGGAGGCACCCCCGTCCATAAGAGTCCTGGCGAAGCTAACCCCGTTAATACTGGCGGTTACATACACGGGCCTATTATGGGGGAACCTTACAGCTCTATCTGCATCACTGAACGTTACCTCTGATAGGAACTTCTTTACCATCCTAGCCATGGGTCCCCTCCATCTTAGCTAAGGGACTGCATTTCTTCTTGCAATATCCAAGATCGCCTGAGTTATCTCCATTCTGCTTTCTTTTGGGATTCCCACTTGGTCAAAGAACCAAGTGAACTTTGGAGATTTTAAAACTGAGCTATATTCTATGACTGGGTCCGTTTCCTTGCCCTCAACGCTATAGGCATCTTCTACGTCCCTAGCACTTGATTCATCATACGCCAGAACTACGTTAGCCATTCCCCTAGTGCAATACTCCAGTGCTTTATCGAACTCCATTGTTGCCCCTCCCCCCTCCCGCTCTGCCTCCTTATCATAGGCCGTTACAACATTGGTCCCATGCGCCGGGAGCGGGTTATTGTTAACGTTCCGCGGGGGGATTTGTAATGTTCCCGCCCTCATGTACTTGTCGATGATTCTTCGCAGCGTGAAACAGCTTTCTGTTGGATGCTGGACCTTTCGATGAACCTGACAATATTTGGGATTGGCCCTGGTTGCCGCGTCGGGTTCTTCCTCCGGGACGCCTTTCGGTTCGTAAACCGTTCCGCCTTGTACCATTGCGTTATAGCAACTCACAGCCTCCTCCACCGTACAAGGCAACGGTGGCGGGTCTTCTATATCCCTTCCAAACTTTCTTTTGTTGTCCTTCCTCTGGGCCTTGCCCCCATCCTCTCTCTAGACATATCCCACCCGTGGGGCCTGGGACCTTCCCCCGATGGGTTGTATCGGCTGTCTGAACATCATGGGAGCTACTACCGGGCTAGGTCGGACCACCAAAGATATATTTCTTGCGGACTTTAAGAATGCTGAAAATGTTCCCTCGCGTGTCTCATTGATCAGGTGACAGATATACTCAGGAAGTAATCCCTCAGCACAAATTTCTAGTAACCTAGCCTCCTTAGCTTCTTCCCTCACGTCGAGGGACCTTTCCCTAAACCTTCGGATGTAGGCCACTACCTCCTCGCCTGGCATTTGCCTCTCCCTGCCAAGTTGGGTTAAAGTGAACTCATCTTCTGCCAAGAAGAACTTTCGGACGAACAATACATGCATCTCCTCCCACGTGGAGACACTATTGGGCGGCAGGTGAGAGTACCAAGTGTATGCTTTATCAGTCAGGGATTTGGAAAACTCCCTCAGCCTAAGCTTTTTGTCATTGCAATGCGCCCCCAAGTGTTCAACGAAACGCTTAATGTGTTCCTTCGGGTTCCCGCCCTTCCCTGAGTATTTTTCAAAGGTAGGGGGAATATAGTCCTTCGGGTAGGGTTCGTCGTTGTACTCCTGGGGGTAGGGTGTCCAGAAGTCGTCGTAGACCGCTGCCACCTCGCCCACAGCCTGTGAGGAAGACTGCATGAACTTCAGCATCTCCTTCTGCATCTCTTTTCTCATCTCTTCCAAGGGCGAGGCTACTGGGGCCACCTGCAATGGGGCAGACGGTTGAGCGCTCGTTACAACCGGAGCGAACGTTATCGGTTGCGTCGTTGAAACTCCTGAGCCGCCCACAGTGGGATTCACAACAGAGGGTACACTTGCTGGGATCGCTCCTGTAATGCCTGCCCCTGGTGGGGCCCCTGGGGCCACTCCTGGTGTTACGAAGGCATTAGTCTTTAAACCTCCTAGCATAGTTGAAGCTACTGGGGTTTGCAAAAACTCGTAAAATTTGCTCATGAGGAGCGCCATCTGGGCAGGTCCCAGCCCTGCGCTCGTGGAAGGTTGTGCCGCCCCTGGGACGCCTATCGTTGTTGGAGCCAGCGGTATCTCTACTCGAGGAGCCCCATCTCTTAGGGCCTCCTGCTCCCTCACAGCCTGTTCTTCATTATGTTGTATGTCATCGAAATTGAGTCTTCTAGTAGCATTATCCTGCGCCATACTCCTTCTCTAGAAGGATGCCTCCCCAGCAGAGACGCCAAATGTAAGAGGGTACTTTAGATTATATATGGAGGCGTTACCCCTATTGAGTATGGTAATCACAAGTTAATTGGCCAAAGCTTTGGATTAGTGATAGAACACATAAACATGAACCCAATGAGGATAGACTCAACTTAAACTCACAAAACTCTCGTATATAACTCAGGTTATGCTAATGGACTTTAGAAGTGGCTTAGCTAGAGGGAGAGGGAAGTAAGCACCCTAGATACACCCTGGCGGGCAAGTAAAAACACACACAACACCCTGAAGAATCTCTGTCAAGTATTAAAAGCTTCGTAATAAATGACAATGGTTAGTCAGTGAACTCTCTAGTTTGCAATAACTCTTTTCAATTCTCAAAGAGAGGATCCCCTTCCTCAAAGGTGGTTGGGGTCCTTAAATAGCCCCCACACCACCCCCGAGGCAACTCAGTCATTAAAGACTATGAAAGACATCCCTCATACTTTATGTCACAACATTAAATGCCTGATGCACTAGTTGTCTCCACGTCATAAACATTAAATGCCAAGACATGCCTTTTGCCTAACCACTGTGTGTCAGGGGGTTGTTGTCGCAGAGGTGGCTCACCAACTGCCTGACAGCCCCGAATACCACGGTGGTTTACTCAAGTGCATGTCTGACATTGTTTAGATGGCTAGTGACATCACCCATAGTAGATGTGACATTAAGTAGAGGGTCGTTTGGTCCATAACTCAATGCCCGATGGAAATCCAAGCTGCTCCACTTGAGGTTCCACGGTCAGGGTCCTTCGGTGTTTTACTAGGTGTATCTAAGATGGTCAGGACAAGCCCCAACGGTGCCTTACTTCTCAATCCTCCAAACCAAGTCCCTCTAAAGTTCCCATGGTGAGGTCATTCGATAGGGCATGAAAGCCCTCCCAGGTCCTGCCATGCCTGGTCTCTCGTGAGTACCGTTTGACCTCACCCAAACTGTATTATTATTATCGTTATGTCATTACAACCGTTACAGCTTTACAGTGAATGTAATCAAAGGTACAATATGATTAACACAACAAGCTGAAGTATGAGTTGCCACGCTGAGCTGCCTCCCCAAGCTTCCACGCTAAGCTGCCTTGCCAAGATGCCACGCTTGAGTTGCCACGCTGAGCTGCCTCCCCAAGCTGCCACGCTGAGCTGCCTCACCAAGATGTCACGCTTGAGTTGCCACGCTGAGCTGCCTCCCCAAGCTGCCACGCTGAGCTGCCTCACCAAGATGTCACGCTTGAGTTGCCACGCTGAGCTGCCTCCCCAAGCTGCCATGCTGAGCTGCCTCACCAAGATGTCACGCTTGAGTTGCCACGCTGAGCTGCCTCCCCAAGCTACCACGCTGAGCTGCCTCACCAAGATGTCACGCTTGAGTTGCCACGCTGAGCTACCTCGCCAAGATGCCACGCTTGAGTTTCCACGCTTTATTTGGAAGTCTCTGAATCAGCTATAAGTGCAACCATAGTACGGGAAGACGTTGGGATCCAAAGGCCCGTATACTTCAACAGTAAATCCCTTCAAGGGGCTGAGTAGAATTATCCTCGGATGGAAAAGTTGGCATACACCTTGATACACGCTTCAAAGAAGATGAAGCCCTACTTTCAAGCCCATTCTATGGTCATTCTCATCCACTCACCATTAAGACATGTCCTCCATAAACCTGAGAAGTCGGGTAGATTGATGACATGGGCCATTGAATTAGGGGAATATGACCTTACTTATCATCCTAGGGTGGCCATCAAAGGGAAAGCACTTGCAAACTTCATTGCTGAGTTCATATGGGAAGAGAACAAGATTGAGAATAACTCAGAGACTGTAGAGGGGTCAAACGTGAACGTCATCCGAGCGCCAGAAGAGGTTATATCCAGAGAGATCGACATTAAGAACAGATCAGAAACTATAGAAGGGTCAAACGTGAACGTCTTTCAAGATCCAGAAAAGGTTGTATCCAGGGGGACCAGGAACAGAGTGGCCGAGAATGAGGAAGACCGATACCTCTTCAGATAAGGAATAATGTTAGAAGGTGGCTTCTCATCAGATAGATACATATGGAACATATTTGTCGACGGGTGCTCTTGTAAAAGTGGGAGCGGTGCGGGGATGATACTCTTAGCCCCGGATGGCACTAACATAGAAAATACCCTAAGGTTTAACTTCAAGGCATCAAATAACGAATCAGAATACGAGGCCATGATAGCAGGCCTCTCCTTGGCAAGGACCATTGGTACAAGACTCCTCCTCCTTCATAGTGACTCAAGGTTGGTTATTAATCAAGTATTGGGAGTTTAGGAGGCCAAGGACGAAAGGATGGCTAAATAACTGAAGAGGGTGAGAACGATACTGTAAGGCTTCGAAGAGGTAAAGATGAAGAGAATACCTAGGCAAAATAACAGTCATGCAGATGCATTAGCAAGGCTAGCTTCAGCAACGAGGACAGATATCAGAAGGACGGTCCCTGTTGAGATCTTACCCAGAACAACCATCGAAGAAGAAGAAGTCAGTAACCCTCGCCTCCATTTGAACCTAGGGGACTCATAGATGGATCCCCTTATCAGATACATCAGAGAGGGGGTGCTACCGGAGTCAAAGTTAGAGAGGAGGAAATTGAGGTACAGAGCTGCAAAGTTCTCAATAATAGGAGATGTCCTGTATAGGAAGGGATTCCTATTACCTCTCCTCAGATGCGTTCATCCCACCGAAGATCCCCACGTCCTAAAAGAGGTGCATGAGTGTTCTTGCTCAAGTCACATCGGAGGGAGACCTTTGGCCAAGAGGATTCTCACGCAAGGATATTGGTGGCCGATTTTGGCAAAAGATGATGCAGCTTACCTGCATAGGTGCGATAAATGTCAAAAATTCTCCACAATCCCCCATCAACCTCATCAGCCTATAACGTCAATCAGTTCCCCTTGGCCATTTGCAGTATGGGGGATTGACTTAGTAGGTACCCTTCCAAGGGTCTCAAATAATTACCGATTTCTGATAGTTGCCATTGATTACTTCTCCAAGTGGGTAAAGGCAGAGACGATGATCACGATTACAGAGCATAAGACCTTTTAATTTATTTAGAAGAACATCATATGCAGACATGGCCTCCCAAATACCCTCATTTCGGACAACGGAACCCAGTTCAAGAATTCTTCCCTAGAAAAATACTGCAAAAGAGTTGGGATAAAGCAATTTTTCTCTTCTCTAGGTCGACCTCAGGCAAATGGTCAGACCGAAGTCACCAATAGAACCATCCTCGACGGGAGCAAGAAGAGGTTGGAAGAGGTTAAGGGAAGATGGACTTAAGAGGTTTATTCTGTTCTATGGGCCTATAGAATGACGGCTAGGACACCTACGGGGGAGACCCCATTTATGTTATCACATGTCTCAGAGGACGTCATACCCACAGAGATAGGACTCCCTACTCATAGGATTCAGACCTACGACCCTGAAAATAATGGAGAGGAAAGAAGATTAGACCTGGACTTGATTGAAGAGAAAAGGGAAGTCGCAGAAGTCAGGCAAGCAGCTTATCATCACAGAATAGTAAAGTTCTACAATCAAAGGGTAAAATCAAGGCCCATAGCTGTAGGGGACCTGGTGCTGAAGAAGACGTTACAGAAGGCGAACAAGCTCCACCCAAATTGGCATGGTCCTTAGAGAGAAATTTATGAGGTTATACCCGGAACCTACAGGCTAGAAAACCTCGAGGGGGAACCTTTCTCCAACCCATGTAACGCTGATCATCTAAAAAAGTTTTACATATGATGTTGCAAGAGTTTGTGTAAATGTATCATCTTATGAAGGGATTGTTAATGAGAAGATCAATTTCCATGTCAATTCTTGCTTCATTGTGCTCTTTGGTGAAAATTATTTATGGGGATAACATCTTAGTTGATGACCTCAGACCTTATAACATCATTTGGTGACAAGGTCTGAGGTTAGACATCATACTTGGATAACCTCAGAACCTTAACATCATTAATTTGTTGCAAGTTATTTATGGGGATAACATCTTAGTTGATGACCTCAGACCTTATAATATCATTTGGTGACAAGGTCTGAGGTCAGACATCATATTTGGATGACCTCAGACCCTTAACATCATTAATTTGGAGTAAGTTATTTATGGGGATAACATCTTAGTTGATGACCTCAGACCTTATAACATCATGATTTGGTGACAAGGTCTGAGGTCAGACATCATACTTAGATGACCTCAGACCCTTAACATCATTAATTTGGTGCAAGTTATTTATGGGGATAACATCTTAGTTGATGACCTCAGACCTTATAACATCATTTGGTGAAAAGGTCTGAGGTTAGACATCATATTTGGATGACCTCAGACCCTTAACATCATTAATTTGGTGAAAATTATTTATGGGGATAACATCTTAGTTGATGACCTCAGACCTTATAACATCATTTGGTGACAAGGTCTGAGGTCCCCTTAACATTATTAATTTGGTGCAAGTTATTTATGGGGATAACATCTTAGTTGATGACCTCAGACCTTATAACATCATTTGGTGACAAGGTCTGAGGTCAAACATCATACTTGGATGACCTCAAGCCCTTAACATCATTAATTTGGTGAGACCTTATTGCATGGCAAAGAAAATCATCCAATAAACAATTCAGTAAGAGAAGGAACAAAACCCTCCTCAGAGGTTGATAGATTAAGTTACAAAATGCAAAGATAAACAGTAACAGTGTTTATCAGAGGTTACAATAAAGAGTTCCAAAATATTGCTTAAAGCTTCACAAAAATTTAAGTGTTCGCAGCCTCAGGGTTAGTGGTCACGTCTGCATTTCCTTGGCCGAGGGTGTCTACTTCCACCCAATCATCTTGAGCACCAACATCTTCAGTCATGGTGTCTTCTTGAGGGGCAGTCTCGGTGGGTGCAGTACCTCCCTCCTCTTCAACCTCCTGCAGGGCCTGAGAAAACTTGGGTTCGACATAACCCAGGTCGATGAAGTCAGCGGCTGTAAGGATTACAGACTCCTTTTCCTTCATGTCATCCCATTTACCAGTGTCCTTGACCCCTCTCTCCAGATATTCAAAGCCGAAGCTGACAAACCAGTCAGAGACCTTGTACTCCTCAAAGATCTTCTCGGAGGCATCATCCAAGGCAGCCTTGACAGCCACATCGACTTTATGCTGAAGAGAGTCAGCCTGAGTCTTCATGCCAGTATTATGATCTTCCCTCTACTTGTCCATATCCTTTTGTAATCCCTTCACCTTATTCTCGGCCTTCTTTAGAGCAGCCTTCAGACATTCCACTTCGGCGTTCAAGGTGGCGTCAGTCTTCTCAGCCTCTTGGCCCTTCTCAATCAGAGGAAGTTTTCCCAAGGTCCAGTTGACATAATAATGCATGGTGAGAAGACCCTGCAGAACATATGCAAAGATGTCAGTCTAAGGTCTGATATAGTCCAAATGACGATGTCACACATTCAGAAGCAAATAGTTAAAGGCCTTACCTGGATGGTATGGTGAAGAGAGAATTCAACCAGCAGGGGCTTATTCAGGGACCGGTAAAAGCGCTTGTCAGACTCGGCCATGACACCGCCGATAGCATCCAAGGGCTTCAAACTTTGGCCAATGACACTATCACCAATCTTTAATTGCTCAAGATGAGCAATCAAGGCATCCTCAGAAGAAATAGGGATGGCACGATTCCCCCCCCCCCCCTTTCTTCTTCTGCCTCTAATCCTCAGGGCCAGGGTCGACAACCTTCCTCTTCTTGGTGGCCTCAGCCCTCGAGGTATAAGGAGGGGGAGGAGGAGAATTTAATCCTGATTTTTTGACGAGCTTCGTTAGACTTGGAGCTTCCATCTCCCACAACTCATCAGATATTCCTTTTGGGTGCTCTGCAAGATGGAAAGGTTTGAGTTAGAGAATCAGATATACATAAATTCATAGGTATAACTTGTTGAAATAAAAGGCACTTACCAAGCTCTGTCAAAGGACTTCCCCCTAGACCAGTCTCAGAGAGGTAATAGGGGGTCATCAGGTGCTCGAATTTGATAAGAAGACCATGCTCCCCTTGATCTTGAAGGTCTTTGACGTTCTAAAGATTGTGCTGGCTTAGCCCAGGGTCGGCCCTAGCAGCCATTGTAACCTTTCCCCATCTCAGGGGTATTCTCGGCTCTAATGAGGAAAAGGGGGCACATGGACCAAATTCCCATGGCCATGATGCAAAGAAGTAACGTGGTTTCCAGTTATGGTTTGAGGTTTAGGTAATCTGAAGTATATTTTTGTTTGACTTTCGAGCTAAGAAGTGATAATAGCTCGGATGGTTTCTGGCAGATGAAGGGACATAGCACCCTGTAAAGACTTGGACAGGAAGGTCTGAGTGATGGATATCAATCTATAGGAAAATGGCTCCAGTTATCACCCTCCAAGCATTGAGTGACAACTGTGAAGGAGCCAAGTTGATGTAGGCCAATATAGCCCTGATGATGGGATGGATGGGCAAACAAAATCCCAACTTGAAAATCTGCTTATATAGGCAGATCTCACCATCTCGGCCGTCATAAGCCCTCTCTTCCCTCAGAGGTCTCCTGAGTTTTATAGAGGGACTTATGGAATATATATGTTTAAAGGCTAGAAGGTTAACCTCACTGACTGTACTCTCAATCTCGGCCGCCTCAGAGGTGTCAACATCACTGTCAACACCATCATCATCATCTAGCTCAACTTCGGCCTGAGAAGACGATGGGGCACCACCTGGAAACCTTTGAGCGAACTCAGCCCCGGTGACTGCCGATAGAGGAATGGCTTCAAGAATCGGTGGAACAGTCACACTTGGTCCAATAATTTCAACCTCTGAGGAAGAGGTTGATGTGCTTGAACTTTTGTGAGACGAGGCCCGACTGGAAACCTCTGCTTGATCAGGGACCTGATCTTGTTGATTTGAGAAGTCCATGGCCACTTGGAAGGAGTCCACAGACATAGGGTCTGAGGTGGATGACTCAGACTCCGATATTGGAGAGAGTTCAGTTGGGACCTCTGCTCGGTTAACTGGCTCGGTTGGTTCAGGGTATATGACCTTCAGAGGTGGTGGAAAGATAGGTCTGAGGGCCAATTCCTCTACCCTATGAGCTTCCTCTTGAGCTCTTTCTATTTGCCTAATTTTCTCTAAGGTCTTCTCTCTAAGAGAAGGGAATTCTTCTAAGAGTTGGTAAAGGGGTCTGAGCATATGAGGCAGAACCTACACTTACAACTCTCATAAATAACAAACAGGATTGACAAATGGGATTAAATATCAAACTATCAAACTTTGAACAAAAACTACCAAGAATAATAAGAACAATGTCGCTGAAAAACTAATAATCTCATCGGAAACCTCTTCAAGCTCACCAGAAAATGTAAAAGCAAGAAGAAGGCAGGAAAAATAAAGAAGAAAGGATGGTAAGAGATACCTGAAGAAAAGTGGTAAGGAGGAAGGAAGAGATTGCAAGGAATGACCACCCAATGCTACTTCAAACCAGAGATTTTCCAGAGAGAGAGAGTTACAAAAATTCCAAACGAAGAAATGAAGAAGTGGGAAGAAAGAGAGAGGAAATGAGGGTTTAACCCTCAAATATCCCCACACGCTTCCCAAGGCCCATCATTGCCTTGGGAGCCCAAAAGTCTACAATCATTACACCTGCCAGGCACGCTAGCCACTTCAGGTGCGTATCAACACCTACAGAAATTCAACCTCGGACAAACATACCCCTTAGGCACCAGATCACACAGGTAACTAAGGGCTAGGGGTGATTGATATGCCCTGAATATACCCCCATGGCTCAGAGACATCAACCTCGACCCATGTGGATGACCGAGGTTGGAGGGATCCCAGCTCATCAACCAGCGATCTCGTCCCGAGAAATGTCGGCTATGGACCAGCCAACGTTCATGCTACCTCGGAAAGTGAGGTCATTCATGATCCATAAGGGAAGGTTATTCTCCAGGTCATCCATCCGGGCATCTAAAGTTTGCAACCTCGGCTTGGGAAAGGCCGAGGTGGTAAACGAGTCAACCTCGGTTAAGGATCATCCGACCTTCCTGCTGCTCCACCATTACCTCGGCCCAGGCCGACGTCAAAGCTCAACACACTTTACCTCGGCTCTTCCCCTAAGACAAGGTAACCACCTCGTCCTATTGCAGGCCGAGGTTGTGACCAATTGCAGATGGTCGAGCTCTTATGCTCATCTGTGTGGATGGTAACACATGGATAATTCTGTTATAACTGACTCATTCCCCCCATGTGAGGGAATATTGAGGTCATCATTAGTTAGTTGAGATCAGTCAGGTGTCACCCTTGTATTGGATATCTCAACACACACACATGCTAATTTCATGCATAGGGGGTGCATTACACCCTCTACATACTATATATACTTTTCTTCTCCTTCTGGGAGAGGGACCCCAAAATTGGCAACCCTAATTAAAACTCTGTCTAAATATACAATAGAGAGAAAAAGCTTGAGAGTTTTGTATCTATGGCCATTAGATCCCTCATATAGTGATATTAATCACACACACTTGCACAGTGGACGTAGGCCTGATTGGCTGAACCACTTATATTCTGGTGTGAATCCTCTTCTCCTCACCTCCTTCTACTATATACCCTTATACTGCCATTATTGACATTAAATTGAGCTCACGTACACGTTGAAGGGTGGTGCAGTTTTCAGCATCATCACCATGAA
Source organism: Sambucus nigra (assembly GCA_949130495.1). Lineage (NCBI taxonomy): Eukaryota > Viridiplantae > Streptophyta > Magnoliopsida > Dipsacales > Adoxaceae > Sambucus > Sambucus nigra. Next base: position 553,727,432 of record OX422210.1, on the reverse strand, counting down.
TTTTGAGGACGAAATTCCCTAAGGAGGGAAGTTTGTAATACCTCGCCCCAAAAATTGGATTAAATTATATATATATATAAAATATAAATGAGAAGGAGTTAATGAAAATTTTAGGAGAATAGTGGATGATATTTGGAGAAAAATAAAAGAAGAAGAAAAAAGTATTCTTCGAGCAACATGGGATGTCGTTAGAAGCGACACTGGATGTCACGCAAAGGGTTCGTTCGAGCGAGGAGATATTATCGTTCAAAAGACAAAAATGGTCGTTCTAATGACCTCCTGACGAGACCAGTCCAGATAGTCTGTGTTCTCTAATTTTGAGTCATGGATCTAATTATTTTGTCATGTCTTGGAGCCTAACGGGTTAGATTAGAGAGAGTACGCCAATAATCAATGAACAAACTTATTTAATTAAATTCCAATTTTATGCTCAGTTATTAAAAAACCCTAACTCTTGCAAACAATTGTGATTGACTAATTTTATGAAAACAAGTATGCACAGAAAATCCCCTAAAGTGGAAAAACCTTTTTATTTCACTATATTGTGTAACAACTTACAAATACAGAGAAATATATCTTGACAGGCATCGGTTCGTTGTCATTGTGAAGAGATCCTACAAGAGCTCCAAATGGTCAGTAATGGAGAAATAACCTTCTTCTCCACAATAGTACTCTAGATGAGTAAAATGAGTAATTTCGGGTTTAGAATGATTCACATATATATTTGGGATAGTTTGGTGAATCAAAAAAGGTTTAAAACTCTAAAAATGAAGTCTTAAAATAACCGTTGTTATGCAGACAATGAAGTTATAAAGACTTGAAAAACCTAAATGCAGAAGTAGTTATTTATAATGGAAATTGAGTCGGAGCGGTTGCTCGAATGACAAAGGGATGTCGCTCGATTGACATATGATGTCGTTTGATCTTTCTTCGTGCGACACCTCAAACGAAGTAAAAATAGTAAAACGGTAAGGGTTCGTTCAATGACTTTCTTCAACCGATCTATCGTGCGATATACAATGCCGTTTGATAAGATCGTTTGAACGACATGGCTTAGTCTCTTGAACGACTAAAGCGTCATTTTCTAAGTTCGCCTTCAGGATTTTGGAAATTAATTTTAACTTAGAAAACCCATTTTTTCTTAAAATAACATTTTAAAAAAATTCCCAAATAAATTCGAAAACATTAAAAACTCCAAATTAAACATTTTACCATATTTATGAGTGGAGTAGTGGGAATGGTTGAAGACGCATGTTGCACGTGATTGATGTTATTGCACTATGGACGTATGAAGATGATTGGTGCATGAAGCTTCGGATTCAGATCAAGGTCGTCATAGATGATAGTGTTGACGTGCCGAATGTAGTGGTATATGACATACTTGCTGTGATCTAGGACACTTAGAAAACTCCTAGATTCTAATTGGATCATGTCTTTGCAACTCCCCTTATGTCTATGCTGGTACATACATAAAAAATATTCAAATTATGCTACCTAAACTCAAAACTAATGACATACAATTTAATATCCCCATAAACTCAAAAACTGGAAAAACTAAATGACATTCTTCAAAAAATCTTCAACGTCTTCAATTTCTTCAACTCTCGAAGGTTTCTTTGTCATCATCATAAGGGGGTGAAAAAATAGTCCTCAATTTTGTTCTTACACACATGAGATAAAAAAATAATACCCATGATGTGTGAACTTAGAAAACTTTTCATAAAAGTTATCCCAATATTCTGAGTAAACTATTAAGGACCTAAAGAACAACCTTACCAAAGTTAAACATGCAGAGGCTTGAATGTTGAAGGACTTCGATATTTGGATCCTCTTGACGTGTCATCAAACTTGAACATATCTTTGACGAATGTAGCGGTATACGACATACTCAATTGTGAACGTACATTTATAAAATCATGTACTTACACTCATTCAAAAGACAACACATTTTTATTTGAACATAATTCTAATGACCTTCCAATGAAGGTGGACCTGCTAAAAAGGGGATTCTCGTTTGATGGCATTAGAATCTTGTTCTATTGAAAACCATTTTTCGTTTAACAAGATTTTAATCTCGTTCGTACAAGTTAAAAAAACTTATTTTAAAAATATGTTATATAAAAAGCCTACATTTAAAAAAATGAAGATCCCATAATATGATTTAATTGAGACCACAAGTCGTATACCTGAATAAAGTATCGGTGACACATCCAAAAATAGTGTTCAGTCTCTAAGATTTCTTCCAATGATTGAGGAGGCAATAAGGATGTGGTGTTCGATTTGAAACTCCGGTTTGTAATGGGAAATGACAAAATAGCAAAAATCCTAACCTAAGAGAAATTATAAAATCTTTCTCTTACGAATCTCCCCTGATGGCTATTCCGGTACAAAACAAAAACCAAAAACCAAAATACAATAAAACCCCTAAGACAGTGTATCCTAATGTCCTCCCAAACCCAAAATCAGAATGACATTTGAAACTATCTTCAACTGAATTTTTTTCTCCCTTCGCCTACTTTGTCTTCATCTTATGTATTCCATGAGATTATCATTAAAGCGGAAGAGACATACACAAATAAAATAAAGAAATACCGTGACGTGTACAAGTTTTAAGAAAAATAAAACTCCCCCTCTATGTGTTCTCCTTATTTTTGTCCGTACTAGACAAAAGTTTAGAATCTAAGCATGAATAATAAGAAGCATATGAACAAGAAAAGTAGCATCACAAAGAAAATAGATAGAGTGCATCATAATCCTAGAGGTATAAAGAGATATGTAAAAGAGGAAACCTGAAGTTGGTATGCCTTTTGGAATTTTTTTAAGTTTTTTAATTTTGAAATGTAGACACGGGGTATAAAAAAATACAAATACAACACACCATAAAATAACAATAAAATAACCAGATCGTGAAAATGGAATGAAATTGTGTGAACATAATCCATAGACAATTGGGGGTTTTTTTTACCGGCGAACGTTGGTTGGAATCGGGGCAGGGGGTCCAGGACACGGGTTGGTGGTAGGAAACGGATTCGGCCGGAGCAGGTAGCGCCGGAGCTGGCGCAGGCGGTAAGAGGTGGGTGGTCAGGCCGTCGGATTTCCGGTGGCGGGAGGTTCTGGTAGGGGTCAGGTGTAGAAGTTGTGTAGGATATGAGTTTGAGGAAGTGGGGTTTGATTTGTGGGTGTTGTTGTGTTAATGGAGTAGGAGAGAGAAGGTGGTTGTGTGGAGAAGATGAAGTAGGGAGGGGTTGTGTGTGGGTGAGTGTAGGAAAAGTAGGGTGAGGGTTAGGGAGGTGTAGGATAAGTGGGGGGGTGTGGTGTGTGTATGTGTATTTAATTTGAACCCTTAAAAATAATAAAAAGACTCAATAAAAATTAATAAAATTAAAACTAAAAAAAATAAAATTTAACTAAAAAAATAAAACAAACTAAAAATAATAAAAATATTAAAACTAAAAATAAAATCCTAAGCTATTAAAAACTAAAATAATAAAACAAAAGAAAATAAAAAAATGAAAAATCTAATAACAACTAAAGTCCTAAAAATATAAAATCTAATAAACTACTAAAACTAATCATAATAAAATAGAATAAGATAAAACTAAAAATAAAAACTAATCAAAATCAAAATTAAACTAAATAAAAAGAAATAGAAAATAAATCATAGAAATTTTAAATAACTCTAAAATAAATCTTAAAAATAAAAATGACACAAACTAAAATTCTAAAAAAATAATAAAAGGGCGCAAACTCAACACACACACGGTTTAAGCTAGGTTTAGGCTCGGTTTGGGTAGGTTAGGATACGGGACAAGGGTATTTAAAACCATTTAACTGCAAATTGCTCCGAAATGTAGCTTTTAACACTGCAACTGCAATTAAGCCTGCATAATAAACATTTAAGTACATAAGACCCATATTCTCGAGAATTAGCAACTAAAATACATTTATTCGGGGTATAAATTGTACAGTTTTGGGTGCTTATCACACCACCCCCAAACAGAGCGTTGCTAGTCCTCGAGCAATAAGATAGAGAGAAAGAAAAAGATAAGAAACCAAAAGTGTACCACTTTCGCGGGAACTTGCGATTGCACTTAGCATGTGTAACAAGCCTTTAAACCTATAGGTTTCCCTACAGGACGAGTTGTGTCTCGTGAGGGTTTGCAGGGAATATACCCACAAAATTCTTTATTTACAAAAATTTATTGAAGGGTAGTCAATCTCTTATTAGACATAGAATAATCGCACAATCCATCATATGAGAAATTATTTGAGAAATACAAGCTAGAATGTGTAAAAAGTTTAGCAAAATAAATACTCAAGGCACATCTTTCCTAGAACTCAACGTGTGTAATGTGAATCAGTCAAAACGGGTCGAGTGTCACAAGAGTAATTTCTAGATTGCCTTGTCGAAATTCACGCTTCAACTTCAAATCTCACTAGATATAACTCTCACAAACGAACTCTCGAGATATGGGTAAGTGTATCGCTCTTGTGTGTGAGGAGGTGAGTAAATGTAGCAAGTTCAAACGTCTCACACACATATATGAAAGAACGAACAGTAAGAAAGAAAATGATCTCATGAAAGAATGCTAATCACTATAGTGAGAATGTCGAGTTATTCACCACGTTGACTTTCATTTTCCCGAACACCTGTGGGAAATATGGGTGAGGGGGAAAATGAAATGGGATAGATGGGATATGATAGGATGGATGGATGGTGGATATAATGGATGTGTGAAATGATGAATGTAAAAATGATGGATATATGATGGATGAGCGAGAAGAGCGTACTATACTTTAGGCACAAATGTCTTTATTTAAAAACTAACTACAAACTCTCTTTTTTTTCTTTTCTCTTTTTTTTTTTGATTTTTCTTTTCTTTTTGCTATTTTTGTTAAATTTTTTTTCTTTTTCTATATTTTCTATTTTCTCTAAAAGAAAATTCTCTCATTTTTCAAACCAACAATGAAGACATTTACATTTGAAACCACATTCTTTTTCTCAAAATGATGATGGTATATGAATGGAGTGATATATGGATGATGTAGGGAATATATGGGAATATGAAAGAACATAGGTGAAGTGAATGGATGGGAAGGTAATGGGTGATGGGTAAATGAAATGTGATATGGAAAGGTGGTAGGTGTATGGATGAAAATCTAGTATTCGGAACAAATTTCAAGACACGCGTTTCTTACAACTCGAAAAAAATGTCATTCTCAGTGATCAAGCCAAAAAATTAAGAATAATGAGATCATACAACAATTATAGTGCAGACCCAAAAGAAGTTGAATCAACTTGTGACTCGGAGATTGCGTAAAACACTCTGAAAGGGTGCAACGCACAAATCTCACGGGCTAAAGTCTCTACTAGTTATCCTTAAGGTTCTCATTAGAATTGTAGTACTCTTCAACTCTAAACGTAATGATGTGATGAGTGCGCAAATTTTTTTGAGTCTAGAAATTCATGGTGCAACATGCCTTGTTACGTATTACATAAGCTATTAGAAAAAATATTCTCTAGCTTGATTCCTAGACTTTTGAAAGATGGATGATTAAAAATTCACATCAACGAGTGAGATGAAAGAAAATGCACAAAATTTTAAAAATCAGGTTCAAAAATCAAAAAATTTCAAAAGAGGTACGATTTTGATAAATTTCCCACCCCCAAACAAAAAGGAACATCGTCCTCGATGTTAAGTAAAATGATTTTTAAAATTGAGAGCATAAGGTAGGAAAAAGATTACCAGAATGAACCGCTAATGAAATGGAAAGATGTAGTCAAGAATAAACTTGAGAGAGTGATAAGAAAAAATGTGTACAAGTCTATAAGCATGATAAAGCATAGGGTGATGTGAAACACCACCCCCAAACAAAATAAGACTCATACAAGAAACGCGGGCTGCCTCCTGGTAGCGCTAAGTTTAATGTCTTCAGCCAGACCGAACCATTTCTCACCCTAAAGATAGGAACTAGGAAAGCGCGGGGCGGCAGAAATATTGGGTGATGAGAATCACCCCCAAACAAGAATGAAGCGTCAGTCTTGTTGGAAACAGGCTAAAAGGGTCAATGCACTTGTATGGTAAAGTGCATCACGCGATGCAAAGCATCGGTGGACCAAGGGTGGGTGGGTACCAAGGTAAGGGTGAGGGTGGAAAGGGTGAAGAGGTATCGGTCACGGGCCTTATTGAGCTTAAAAGTGAGGGCAACTAGGGCCCCACAAGAATGATGCTCTAATTGGTGAGGAAGGCGGAATGGTTTGGTAAGTGGAATGGGTTGGGACTCAGAGAAATCATACGAACATTCTATAAATGGGCGATGATAATGGTCGCGCCGTGACACGCCAGGGAGCTGTTGAGAAAAATCAACACCACAAGAGAGTGGCGGGCATGGAGGAACAAGCTCAGTGCCACGGAAGTGAAGAGTATCACCATAACTCTCGTGGAAGGTGGGTGATGGTTTCAGGGTAGGATCGAAAAATGTTGATGGAAACTTGAAATGCGTAAAATCAAGATCCAAACCAGGTGGTGGGGTGGAAAGGATAATTGGTGGGTCGGGTGGGACAAATGGTGTATCGGGTGGATAAACGGTGGAGGAAGATGATCCAACTCAAGCGTGGGAAACGCACACTCATTGGGAGGAGTAAAGGAATACTCACAAGGGAGTGTGGTATCTAAAGATGGAGTTGTCAACTTCTCCATAAGAGTAGCATCGGTGAATGTGGTGGGTGGGTAAGACGAGGCACCAAGATCGGAGATAGAGGAATCATTAGAAATATCGGGCTCAAAGGGAGCCATGCATGGGGGGGACATCATCCATATCCGGATAGTTAGGAACTACCACAGATTCTATCTCGGGAAAATGGTGAGCACTCGTAGCCGGAGCTAACCTAAGATGAAGTGGTTCCTCGGGAACACAAGGGTGAAGCTCGATAGGTATAGACTCGGGAATTTTTTGAATATTATGGGAGTGTGAGTGGGAATAGGAACCGCAAGGTGGGGTTCATTTGGATATGGTGGAATTGGATCAGGCTCACTAATGAAAGGTACGTCAACACATTTGTCGACTTGGGACCCGGACCATGGAATGGTCTCAACTTCGAGATTCTCGGGGTGGTAGGGTTGGTCACACACAAAATTCGTGTCACAAGAGGACACATCATCATCACACTCGGTTGCAATGATGGGTGGAGCCATGGGAATATCCGACTCTCTCGCACACTCCAATTCATTTAATGTTTGTTTAAGCCTTTGGAGAGCTTGAGTTTGAATTGCTTGCTCTTGCTCAAGTATGAACTTTTGCAAGAGGGTTTCGAGAGTGGAGGTGGATGATGGTAGTGGTGGAATGATGGGTGGTGGTTGAGGGGGACACAACGTGTTATAATCGAGAGTGTATGGAGAATACTCAAAGGAAGTGTGTGGGGTGGGGCCAAGTACATCATACACGAAAGGACCGCTTTCGTGATGGACAAATGGTTGATGCGCATGGGGTGCGTAGTGAGGAAACTGATCGTGGGTGGGTGCACAAGGATGCGACACGCCGACACATGACACCGAGGGTGATGGACTAGTAGGTGCGTGCAAGGACGGGTCAAGAGTATCAAGGGTACTCGTGAGAGAGCCAAAACCATGAAAAATCTCATAAAGAGACGGCTCGGGATCACTCTTACACGTGTCGCGTGTCAATGGAAAATGACCAAAGTAGTCCCGTAAAGGACGTTCTTCGGCCATGAGGGGGAAAATATTTTTTGGATTTTGTAAAATTTTTCAAAAGGAAAGAAAATATTTTTGGATTTTTTCAAAAAAATGACAAAAAGAAAATAGTTTTGGATTTTTCTAAAAATAATGGAAGAAAATATTTTTGGATTTTCTAAAATGAAATAAAGAAAATATTTTTGGATTTTTTTTTGGGGAAGAAAAGGTGGGGAAAAATATGGACTCTTAAATTGTGAGCGAACTCATTAAAACCCGACTACCAAAAATGAATTGGACACACACACAAGTCAAGAAAATTTCCTAACTAGCACATAGCCAATTGTTATCTTTAAATTTAGTGAAAGGGTAGTTAAATTTTAATTAAGTCCGCGGGCGATAAAAATCATGGAAATATATGAGTGATCGCCGTTGCAAAAATATTCTCCTATTGGGATACCTAGTTGATTGATTTTAAATTTAATGATGGCTAGGGTAGCACACAATTGGTAAGTGAGTGAGTCGGGTGATGAAATCCCTTATCGTGAGTGACCGGGTGTAGATCTTAGTAATTTAATTCATCACACCATTAAAAAAATAAATGAGAGAATAAAATCACACAAGAGCACACAAGAGCACACAATTGAATTGACTCGCTAACAGGAGAGGCGCGAGGGTGTAAGAAATATACCTCCCACAGTTTTTAGGCCGTGGGGTGCCGAAAAATTTGAGTCGACCGGAGGGAGATTACGCCTATCTCAGTCGTCCCCGGGAGTCCTACCGACCCAAGGTAGAGAGGCTTCTAAATCCTCGCCTTTGGACGCACTCTCTCTACCTTGTCCGGTTTCCCTATCACGCTTGGCTTCTTATTATTACAAATTTAAATGAAAAATAAATGGTGTTTCTAAGCACCGCAATACAAGCAATGATAAAAATCCTAATACAAGCCTTCTAATAAAATGCAAAAAATGGTACAAAAAATAATAAAGTGCAAAAAAAATAAATGAAATACAAAATTGAATCCGCTCCGAGCTTCACAATCCCAAGAATGGCAACGGCGCCATTTGATAGAAATAACTTTTGCGTATATTTGTCGTTGTTGTACAAGCTCCTTCTAATCGAAACCTAACATACCTACAAAATATAACAACTCAAGTGTAGCGGTAAGTAAGGATGTCAATCCACTTTCTAGGGAGTAAAGCAAATAGAACTAATTCAATTGTAATTCACTTTTTATTTTCTTTTTGTGCTTTTTCTAATTTTTTTAGATAAAACAAAAGGGTGAGGTGAGGTTTTAAACTAAACTAAACTAAGATGAAAATACTAACTAGAAAGTAACCAAAATGAAAATTAAAGTCTAAACTAAAAATAAGAGATAAGTGGGGTAAATAATTGTGAGAACTATCAAGGAGTGGGATTCCATACCCGACCAGGGCAGGCTCTGCAATACAGATTCTCTCTACACGACCTCAACATATCTCTTGGAGGCCACACATCTACATCGCAGCCACCTCCCGGGCTCACCGGAATCTGTAATACCGCCATGTATTCACCTTTATTCTCATACTTGTATGCCTCTTCAGGCATGATTATATTATACAATGCAACGCACATAATGAGAATGGAGAAACACAGTGGATGTAGACCTATTTTAAAGGCTGAACCACTCTATATCTTGTCTTCTCTCTATTTTCTTGCTTTACTTGTTTATTACACACTTTACTCTTGACTTGCTGGTATGAGAACGCCTTGTGGCCGATTTCTCGTATCATCAGTTTGACGCCGTTTGTGGGAACCGAGATATTTCAATCTTGTTTCTCTACATATATGAGTTCTTAAACACCTTATTCGACCCCTGAGGGTCCTATGGATCATCTTCTCACGGGTCGGTTACTGGTTATTGGGCTCCCCTTTAACGGGTATTTCATATTTCTAGATCTGTCTTTGGATCTTCATTTGATGGCTTTGGATCTATTTTACATACCCCTGTGATATCATTCCATCTAGATAATGCTGAAGGCGTGATGGACTTTAGTCCCGAAAAGGTGGGTGATTAGGGAAGGGCTATATTTACTCCCATTTTTGTTGCCATCTCCCTATGATCTATGGGTTATCATTAAAGTTTGGCCGTATTGCGCACCTCAAGGGAATTCTTTCATCAATGGACCCTAGTAGGTTTTCTTCGCGTATTGGTGGAGAAAATATCAGTTCCTGGGCTCGACTTAGGATCTCTCCTCGGCCTAGCCATGGGCGAGGCCTGTAAGTTCAACAGCCTCTAACGTCGTGACCCCTACTAGTGAGGACCTATTACAACAGTTCAAAATCAACGGGGGAAGGACTTAAGTGGCCTTCGAATCGACCTTGGTGAATAACATTAAAGGGCTGCGGTAGTGGACTTATGTGTCATACTGGCCGCGTCGGCATATCATGGAACAGTTCAAATTCCCCTTTTTTAATATTCCTGTGATCACTCACTTCGGTTAGTTTTGCCTCAGATTCTATATACTTTATAAAGACTAACAAAAGCAGAAATGGAAGGAGAATCCAGCCAGAGCGCAGAAGTCAAGGATGAGATTGTGCAACTGTAAAATCACCTTAATCACCTCTATGACAGCCATGTCTCACTGCAGACCCAGGTCAATTACCTAACTCAGGGGGTGCTAACGCTAGAGGCCACGGCCTCTCAAAATACGGGCGTGGGTTCGGAAGAAAAAGCTTTGTTTGCCGCGACAGTTAAAGAAGCCGCGGAATCAACTGGCAGAAGTCAGAAAAGGAGAACAGAGAAATCAGAGAAAAAACCGGGCGTCTACACGCCGTTGATTTTCCCAATTGAAGAGATCTTCAAGTTCATCAAAGAGGACAAGCTTTTAAGGTGGCCAGAAAAGTTGAGAGCTCCACCCCACAAGAGGAACAAAGCTACCTGGTGCAAATTCCATCAGGACCATGGCCATGACACAAAGCGATGCTATGCTCTGAAAGATGAAGTTGAAAGGCTAATTGGGTAAGGGATGCTGCAGCGATTCCTGAAGAATGCATAAAGGACCCAGCCAGACCTAACAGAGGCTGCATGTCGCACCTCATCCTTAGTCTTTCCAATTTCAACTGTTTCTGTTTATATTTTATGAAGCTCATTGTAGCCTTAATACTCAAGACTTTATGTTTTGTTAACAAAGTCATTAGCTAAAGCATATATATATAAATATATGAATTTGCAATTTTTTCCATATCTGATATTTCTCTTGGTTTCATAATCTGTTATCTCACAAAAAGACTTTTTGTCTTAAACAGATTCCAGAGGAAGAATAAAAAAATTATCTCGAAGGATTATTCAACTTCGGGATGCACTTATGGAGGGATTACGACCTTCATTAGCTCAGAAGTTCCCCTCGCAATGTGCAACTACATCTTATCTTCTGATGATCATATTCGCGACAACAACTGAGAATTCAAGGGGCTCTTATTAGCCACGGGGGCTAACAATGCCCATTCTCAGCTTTTGAAAATCGTAATTAGTCGTGAGGGCTTACAATGCTCGCTCTTAGCTTTCGGGATGCGTCAACGAGCCGGGAGGCTTATAATATCTATCCAGGGATAGATTTATATATATCAGCAGCTGTGGGTGGCTTAATAACATAACCCAGCCTGGAGAGGCTTGATAATATCTCGCATATTAGCTATGGGTGGCTTAATAACATAACCCAGCCTGGAGAGGCTTGATAGTATCTCGCATATTTGTTGTGGGTGGATTAATAACATAACCCAACCTGGAGAGGCTTGATAGTGTCTCGCATATTAGAGCTTGGCAACATGACCCAGCCCGAAAAGGCTTGGAAATACCAACGTATGTCTACAGAGGCACATTGTTCAGGTGAACCAGAAATATGCCGCATCCCACCGATACGGTTGCAGAGCTCTAGGGGCCATTCATTCATGAAAGTGCTGAGGCACTAACATCTTGAAGCATGAAAAAACTACAACCGCCACAGTGTCAAATGCCACGGTGGAGGAGAATCAATTGTACAAAGTCTAAGGAAAGGCTTTCTCTACATGTTCCATGTTGGTTATGGGATGACAAAAGATAAACGGTTCAGACAACCAGGTGCAATGAAAGCAGTTGGGGATCCATGCAATCAGCAAGCCCTAGCCTTGAAATCATGTCCGCGGAAATCAAGTAAAGACGTTTAAATGACGCGGCATAATAAAGGGTCGCGGCTTGCACGCAGCTGCCTTGTGACGCAACAGTTGATGTCCTACGGGAGTAAAATGGCACCATTTATGTAGGCGCGGACATTGACAAATAATCATACTACGAAGAAATGGATCTCTGTCCGCGGACTTAAAATGTTATGTCTATCGGGGCACGGATGCATTTTCAAAAATGAGGCAGTTACGTACAACCATTCATTATAGTAAGCAATGTAAAACATGCAATGTAAAAGAGCAAGGAATATCAAGCAGTCAATCGTAGTGGTAAAAATATGGCCGCAGCCTTATTATTAATAGCCAAAGATTATAAAATGAAGGTCGCAGCCACATCAGAAGTTAAGATTACAAAAAGGAGGGACGCATCCCTATATTAATGATGCAACAGAAATTGAGTTTAAGAGGCTGCGTCATCATCATCATCAGCCTCTTCTTCACCCGCGATAGTCTCTAAATCTCCGTCCACAGCCGCTGCCACTGCCTCATCCCTGAGCCTTGCTCTCTCTTCCGTTGCGGCCTTAAGTTCAACGATGCACTCTTGATGTTCGGCATCGGTCAACTTCCAGGCAAGGACCTCCTCCTTGGCCTCAGGGAACCTCTTAATAAATCTTTGCCATAACTCCTGGTAGCCGTGGAGGTATGCCATGTTATTTATAAGGAAGAAGTCCTTAGAGCCTTTGAATGACTCCACGGCATGATCTATGGCTAGCTGGAGAGCGTCACCATGATCAACTTCTAAATTTTTACTGTCGCGGCATGATCTTCATCTTTTTTAGAGGACTTGGCTTCTAACTCTTCATATTTCTGCTGGAGTAGGGCGAGCTTGGTATTTAAAATCTCCGCGACACGGGCGGCTTCGGTAGTCTGGGCCTGGGAGGATTTTAGGGATTCCACGGCTTGCTTAAAATTCTCCTCCGCTTCCTCCCTCGCCTTGATTGCTTTCTCAATGTCCATGTGGGCTGCCTGAAGAGCCGCGGTAGCAGACTTCTTCCCGACCTCAAAAGAAGAAGTCTGTGTAGCTTGCAAGTCCACAGCATGGGCACTCTTCTCGGCCTCCTTCAACCTGTACAAGGCCTCGTACTTCCTCTTCTGGACCACAATCACATCCACGGCCTGAAATAAAAGACGTTAGTAAAAATATGGAAAAATAAGAGATGCACAAGTTAAAGAATGGCAACTGGTACGTACCCTCAGAAGGCTATGGAGGCCACAATCCTCCAGATCGTCATGATCTTCTCCCATGAGCCTGTCAAGGTCTGCGGCATCCAAGGCTCTTTTCATTCTCCACGTAGCTTTTGTGGTAGTGTCCCAAGAAGAATTGGGGTCAGGCTGCCTTAGTTGGGGCCTTGGTCTACCATCAGGCCCAGACTCTCCGCGGAATTGAGGAGGTGGCAAGTTCGCGTTAACCGCCACAACAGTTAGCGGCGAAGGAGAAGATGAATGAATGGGCACATCGGTTGACATCAAGCCTGCCGCGACCAGGTTTTCCCCTATGTCATCAAAATGGTCATGCGGAAGGTTCTCATCATTAACCATTTGATCCGCGATAGGTGTTGTGGTTCTTTCGACAGGAGCCACGACAGGCGCAGCATTATTTTCTCCGGAGGGAGCCATGACAGGTCCCTTGTCCGTGGACCTCTTCCTCTTTCTGCTCCCCGTAGTATTATTTAGGACGACTGCGTCCTCATCCATCTCCGCTAACAGTTCCCTGTCAACTTCTTCACCTGAAAAGGAATAGCATGAGTTCAAGAGAATAAATGACCGCGGAGTAAAAATTAGGGCGTAGTTAATTACCTTCCATGCCCATTTGTCGAGGAATGGATTTGTTTGGGAAAAATCCCGCTTCAAATATGGTTACCGACATTACAAGTGTGCCGAACTTCTTGTGTTCAGCAGGAACTTCCGCGGCCTCGACAACTCTTTTTTCCTGTCGCTTGTTCAAGTGCAGATTGTCAAGGGCTGCAGAAAGAAAAGACGATTCAAAGGTTAGTGGAAGTTATGCATTTGTGAAATTAAAGGACGTGACTACAGTCTTATTACCTAATTTTGAGGGAGACCCCCACTGCCGCGGCATTCTATATGTTTTTTCTCTTTCATTCTCCTCGGGGTGCATCTCCCAGCCTTCGCCGGAGATGTAGAAATATTTCCCCTTCCAATTTTTCACACTGGTCGGTCTCCCAGTGTAAAGGGTCTCGTCCCTGCCGCGGCTAGAGAGGTAGTAGTAGACCGCGAACTTCACTGAGTTCTCCTTTGGATGGTAGAAATGAAAGAACTCCACGGGAGTGATGTCCTTTTTAAACAAATTCTCCCAAAGGACAACTGCAGCGAGAATGGCTCTCTAGCCATTAGGGTCCAATTGTGCTGGGGCCAGGTTCATTGCCTGAAAAAGGCGACGAATAGGAACTGGAACAGGCAGCCGCGGCCCATAGATGAAGGCGTGCAGAGGGAAGCAAATTCCATAATCGAATAGAACCGTGCATGGTCTTTGGTTTGAGGCAGGGGCTGAGCACGTCAAATTTTCTAGAAATTCGAAGGCCTCAGCCACCTGCTCAACCCAATCTTGGGTCATGGAGCCGCGGATATCAAGCGCGGCCAAGGGTCTCTCAGCTCTCCCAGATGTTCCACCTGGGTTATTTCTAACAGCCGCGGCACTGTCTCCTACACCCATTGGATGAGTACTTGAGTTGGCTTCCTCTTTCATCGGCGGAGATTTGAAATCCTTCCCCGATGCAGAGTCCGCGGAGTCTGAGTCAAGTATCACGCAGTTTGGGCAATCTTTTAGTTTGCAAGGGCCTATTGATCTTAGAGGGGGCACGGAAGTAAGCTCGGGGGGAGAGGTCCCAAAATGCTTTGCCCAAAAGCCTCTCAGGAACTCGTCTGGGTCAAAGCTCATATGGCTGCAGCAGTAGCTGAAAAGCAGAGTTCGCAGTTAGGCGCCGCAGCCATTATGGTTTGGAAAAGACTTCAAGAAGCCGTAAAAGGGTATTTTTAAGTATTAAAAATGTCTTTGGAATTATTTCCCTAACACAGTTATTAATGGTCAAACTCTATTACTTATGGGCTCGTACTGTCCCAACTAGCCGCAGTCACCTCCATATCAGCAGAGGAACATAGGATGCCGCGGTAATAAGATAGAATTGCTTCAAGGCATTCCTGGACACGGCCATTCCTAAATTTTCAGAGTCAATTACAGTTATTTAACATGGATATGTCTTGGGTTCATGGAAGTTTGAAGGCTGTTCGAGACTACAAGGGTGGTGATTTGATGCCGCGGATGATAATTTGAGGGATCGCGGCCATTTGGCACGGTATGATGCAGAAGGACCATACCAGTTCACGGGAATGGGTATTGAAATCCTATCATGCCGCGGAATCTATCCTAAACAGTTGATTATCTAAATTCTAATCATTTTTAGGATCAAACTCACAGAATACGAAGAGTTCGATTATGAACACCAAGAACAGTTGTATGTATTTCATATGTAGCATATGTGAGAAAGGGCAAAACGTACAAACAAAACCCTATATTTCTAGCAAATGAACCAGAAAAAGCGAAATCATATCAAAAGGGAAGAAAACTGTAAATTTCAAAGGCTTTTACGAAAGTATGGTGGTTGAAAAATCACCTGGAAATGGAGAAGCTTGCAATGATCAGCTTCAGACCACCTTGAAGCGCCGCACACCGCCTCAGAAAGTTGTCAGAATATGCAAGAGAGAGTGCAGAGTTTCGCTCTCGATGTGCTCTCAAAAGTTTTGTAAACGTAATGAAGTCCACGGCCAGAAATAATTTATATAAGGGAGCGCGGAAGACAAATCGTCGCTTTGGAAGCACCGCGGCACCTAGGCTACTGAGCTGCAGTCCCAATTGATCTCCCTTGGAACTACGGCTTGGGGGCTTATTTATAGTACAAATATAGCACCCTACCGCGGAATGTATTCTTCTCCAGTTCGCAGGCCTTAGGTCATACAGGCCGCGGCCAAACCTCACTCAGGGCGCGACCATAACTCACTCGGCGTGATCCCTTCAGGACCAGATGGCACAGGGTGCGGCCCTGTCCATTATAGGCCGCGGCACTCCACCTTATGATGAGCGGCACACCTCCATCAGCTTACAACACTGCTTGCTTTGCAGGTCGCACCTCCCTCATCCACAACTGCTGCAGACTTGGTATACGCCACGTGCTCAGGGCATGTGACTCAACACATTTCCTCATAAATAGAGGACCACACCTAGAAGGGGGAGACGAATCGATTCCATACCCGACCAGGGCAGGCTCTGCAATACAGATTCTCTCTACACGACCTCAACATATCTCTTGGAGGCCACACATCTACATCGCAGCCACCTCCCGGGCTCACCGAAATCTGCAATACCGCCATGTATTCACCTTTATTCTCATACTTGTATGACTCTTCAGGCATGATTATGTTGTACAATGCAACACACATAATGAGAATGGATCAACACAGTAGATGTAGGCTTATTTTATAGGCCGAACCCATCTATATCTTGTCTTCTCTCTATTTGCTTGCTTTACTTGTTTATTACACACTTTACTCTTGACTTGCTGGTATGAGAACGCCTTGTGGACGATTTCTCATATCATCACTATCTAAAAATAATAAAATAAAAATTCTAATCTAAAACTACACTAAAATGGTATTTTCTCTCTCTACAAATTCCTATCTCTAAGCTCTTGATTGAAATTGGGGTCTTCATCCTCTTTTATACAAGGCATGGAGCATGGAGGTATTTTTAGGAATTGGTTATGGTGAACATTTGGAAAAGGTGAGAGCACATGTGCATGGGGGTGTGAGGTGTGAGGATATTTGGAAAAAATCTGATTTGGTTTGAGGGGTGTCTTGGGAAAAAGGGTTAAAAGGGTAGTTTGGTAAAAGAGTCGGTTGGAGGGTAGAATAGGAAAAGGGGTTAAATGGGATAAGTGGGTTATTTGGCACATGGGACTTTTGTTTGGTGTTGGTTTGTTTGTCTTGGCTTATGCAGGAGAAATCGTTTTTGGATTTGAGTTGAAATGAGTTTGGTAAATGGGTATGGGGTATAGAAGATGGGTCGGTTTCGGATTTAGCAGGCGGGTAGGCTGGCCGACAATGGGTCGGGTTTCAGGGGCGCCGGCGGTGTGCGGGAGAAGGGGTCGACGGGATGGTTTGGATCCCGACCGGAGCTGGAAGACGCCGACGGTGGGTGAGGCATGTTGGTTGGTCGGGGTTTGGTTTTGGGTTTGAGTGGTAGGGAATGGTAGACGCCGCCGCTGGGTTTTTTTTTACCGGCGAAGGTTGGTTGGAATCGGGGCAGGGGGTCCAGGACACGGGTTGGTGGTAGGAAACGGATTCGGCAGGAGTAGGTAGCGCCGGAGCTGGCGCAGGCGGTAAGAGGTGAGTGGTCAGGCCGCCGAATTTCCGGTGGCGGGAGGTTCTGGTAGGGGTCAGGTGTAGAAGTTGTGTAGGAGACGAGTTTGAGGAAGTGGGGTTTGATTTGTGGGTGTTGTTGTGTTAATGGAGTAGGAGAGAGAAGGTGGTTGTGTGGAGAAGATGAAGTAGGCAGGGGTTGTGTGTGGGTGAGTGTAGGAAAAGTAGGGTGAGGGTTAGGGAGGTGTAGGATAAGTGGAGGTGTGTGGTGTGTGTGTGTATTTAATTTGAACCCCTAAAAATAATAAAAAGACTCAATAAAAATTAATAAAACTAAAACTAAAAAAAAAATTAACTAAAAAAATAAAACAAACTAAAAATAATAAAAATATTAAAACTAAAAATAAAATCCTAAGCTATTAAAAACTAAAATAATAAAACAAAAGAAAATGAAAAAATATCTAATAAAAACTAAAGTCCTAAAAATATAAAATCTAATAAACTAAAAATAAACTACTACAACTAATCATAATAAAATAGAATAAAATAAAACTAAAACTAAAAAATAATAAAAATCAAAATTAAACTAAATAAAAAGAAATAGAAAATAAATCATAGAAATTCTAAATAACTCTAAAATAAATCTTAAAAATAAAAATGACAAAAACTAAACATCTAAAAAAATGATAAAAGGGCACAAACTCAACACACACACGGTTTAGGCTAGGTTTAGGCTCGGTTTGGGTAGGTTAGGATACGGGACAAGGGTATTTGACTCCGCTTAACTGCAAATTGCTCCGAAATGTAGCTTTTAACACTGCAACTGCAATTAAGCCTGCATAATAAACATTTAAGTACATAAGACCCATATTGTTGAGAATCAGCAACTAAAATACATCTATTCGGGGTATAAATTTTACAGTTTTGGGTGCTTATCAGGAGCATCTACTGAGAGGCATATGAAAGGTATATCATTGTTGGAAAATACGATCGTGAACTTAAGTGGGAAGAGGACTTGGGTGCATTGTTGCCTAAAAATATGAAATAATTAGTATGGAGGACTACTTAATTTTGATAGACGGATTAGATTTGGTTGATGTTTGAGCTCTATTTTATTCATTGTACTTTTATTTGATGTGAGACGAAACACGTGTTGGTGGGAGTTTTGTTGTATCTTTACGCTAAATGATATATTCTATAATGTATCTATTGTAACATTGAATGTGGAATACAAGATTATATGCCTTTTGATTTGTATTTTGGTTTATTTGTCAACCATGATTTGAATATTTTTTTACATTATACGATTTTTATGACAGTTTATATTAAACCATCAAGATATGAAATATGTTACATGATAATTTTTAATATATATAAATAGTTTTTATGACTGTTTTTGAAATCATGCATGACAATTTTCAATGTATAAAATGATTTTTTATAACAATTTTTATATCATATATGACAATTTTTTGGTGACTTGATGATGGTTTTGAAAAAAATAGTCATATATAATGCACATCTAATATGACAGTTTTTACTCTTATCAATTATGACACCCAAATTTATGACTGATTTTACCTATAAAAAAAGTCATAAAAGGCTTTTTTAACAATTTTTAATAGTCCTAAAAGGCTTTTTTGTTCTAGTGTTCCCTGAAATGGTCAAGCATAAGATAAAAAATGGTGAAAAATATTCCACAGATAATCAAAATTCTTTCCCTTGAGATACATATAATGATAAGATTGGGCCACCTCCAGAAGTAAATCTTCATGATTGGAAATCGGGAAACAACTTCAATTGCCTTGCATTTCAAAGCTTTGTGCCTGGAGAGGATTTCTTCCGCTGACAAAGGTTTGAATCCCAGTTTAGTCATGGGTGTGGAGACATACAAGTAGGCTATTTCAAAAGTCTTACATTCCTCCAAAACCTTATTAAGGTAAGATAAAGGTTGGCAAGAGCTTGCAAGCTGTCTTTATTGCTTTATAAGGTTAATATTGTGGTGACAATTATGTTCAACACAAGTTCACAAGAAAAGACAATTACCAAAGCAAATAAAGAATGTAATGAATTCCAATCACATAACACAGTATGTACGTGGTTCAGTAAGAATGCCTACGTCCACGGTGGTGCTCTCAGTATTATTTCTCTATACTCCGGGGAGTGCTTTACATAAAATACAATGCGTGCCTCTTGCCCTAAGCCTAGGTTTTTTTATACACGTCTTTGTTTCAGGGGAGTGGAGTGTTGGACTCCCCCACGCCAACCCATACTCCTAAAATATCTCCTTACGAGATTTTAGGAATAACTAAGTTGTAACTGATTTTGGTTAGGATATAAGGCTCCCAGACTTTGGGCCTTTACTGGGCTACTCGTCTGGGCCTATGGTGATAAATCGAGGTACCCATAATTTCCCCTAAAGTTGTTGGGCCTCAATTTGGGCCCAATAACTTTAAATGATTTGTCATAATGGCCTCCTTATAAATTGGGTAACTCTTCCTAATATTGAAAACTGATTTAGGCGGCAGCGTGCTTCGTGTCCTGTGCGCTATGATTGGAAACGTTTAAAAGTCTTTCGGAGCAGTGTTTCCTTGTTGTCGTTTCAAGCTTCTTCAAATTTTCTCATCTTCTTTAATCTCCCACTGTTGCGCTCTCGTTCCTAGGTCTTCATCTTCAATCTCAATCTTCTCCATCGTCTTTTCTTGTGACTGCGCGTCGTCCCAAGCCAAGTTTTTATTTCGTAAGTTCTTCTTGCTCTCTTTCTGTGCTTTTTTCTATTGCAATCTCCTCGCATTTGTAGTTAGGGGTTTGTAAATGGAGAAAATAGGCAATAGGTCGGTAACTGAATTTAGGAAGTATTACAACATCCCAGATTGGGTAGACATTGAGTGTGCCCTTGTCCCTAAAAATGTTAGAGAAATAGAGGACGCTCACTGGATTCATGTCCTCTTACTGTCCCAAGGGTGTCTTACTTTCCCTCCAAGCAATTTATTTTTGCACTTCTTTGGTTATTTTAATATTGTCCCTACATATTGTTCGTCAAATGTCTGGAAGATTGTTAATGGTGTCCATAGAATAAATCAGCTATATGGCACTAATCTAGGGCTGGCTGATATTTGCTTTTGTTATTCTTTCTTGCGAATAAGTTTTAGTCTTCTCTACCTCAAGGCCAGGAGTCCTAATAAGGTATTGGTAGTAAATCTACCTGATTCCCACAAGGATTACTGGCAAGAGGGTTTTCTTGCTAGAAATTGGCAATTTTCTCCCCATACTGAGGGGTCAAGGTCTGATAGGTGCATAGTCCCCTTTTACGGGGAGGAGTTCATAGGTAGGCTTAATTTTTGCTCTACTCTTCGCTCTTCTTGTTAATGTATGATTTTTTTGATATTATTTTCTCTTTCTTTTTAGTGAGGACAAATAACTTGGAGCCTGCTATCAGTGAGATTCGAGCTGCTAAGTTGGTCAAGGCCAAGAATATCAGGGATTTCTTGGCTGACGGTGACCATCCTTGATCGACGGCTTTCCTCTTAGAGTACAAGAACGTCGGGTCTAGTTTTATTGTGTGACCTGTAGACAGCATCCTGACCTAGACATCACTAAAGAGGTTACTGTAGATCCTATTCAATTGGACAAGGAAGAGAGCAGCTCTGGTGAGGGTAGTGAAGGTGATAACGGGGACGGTGCTGAAGGTGTTTCCAGTGAGGAGAGATCTAATGGTGAAGGATCTTCAAGCTTGGAAGAGATTTCAGATGCTCGAGTGTCTTCCGGTGAATCAAGCAGTTCCAACGAGGAAGATATGGTTACTCCTAGGAAGAATCTGATCAGGGATGATGATGATGACGATGTGCTTATCTCTAGGCAATTGAAGAAGTAAAAATCCGATAGTGGGGAAGTTACCACTGGTTCCCAGCCTGCCGCCATCGAGTAGGAAAAGAAGAGGAGGGAGGAAGAGCAGTTGAGAGGGAGAGACAAAGAAGGAAGATGAGAAGAAAAAGGTGGAAGAGAGGAAGAAGGTGGAGGAGAAGAGAAGAGCTGAGAAGGAATAGAAAGAGAGGGAAGAGGAAAAAAGGAGTGAAGATATGAGGACGAAGGTAGGGAAAGTTTTAGGGCCCGTGTCTACTTTGCCCGAGGGGGCCTCTGTTTCTCTCTCTCCTCAGTTAGCCCCTGCATTGATCAAAAGAGTAATTTTTCCTATTGATCGTCAGAAAGCGATGGGGACCGACCAGTTAGCTCTGGAGGCGAGTTATAGGCTAGCCTTGGTAAGTCCGCTTTTGCTCCTTTGTGTTTACAATATTATGTTTAGTGCTTCTCCATGCTTGCAACATTCTGTTTAATACTTCTCTTCTTTGCAGTTTGTGACTAATTTTGCCATCCTCTATGATACTCGCGACGAGCTGGTTAGGGGGAAGGCCGATCTAGAAAAGAAGAATACTGAGATGAAGGGGAAGAATATCGAGCTGGAAGCCAGCATGAAGGCAACCAACTAGGCCCAAAAGTCCTCCGATCTCACCCTCGCTAAAGCCAAAGAGCGAAGGAGGTTGTGACCAAGGAACTCAATGAGTTGAGGCAGTCCTATGACCTAGTCTGCATGAGAAAGCTTGCTGTGGTAGAGGAAAATACGGTGCTAGCAGCAAAGGTGCAGAAGGTGGAGTCTGAGGCTGCCACCCTCAAGAAGAGCTCTTACAATGTAGTTTGAGCTGTTGCGTATGAAGATGTCTAGAAGGGATGGAACAAGGCTCTTCTGGCTGTTGGAGTGGACATCGATTCAGGCCCTAAGCCTGTTGTGGATGAGGCTCCTACCCCGACCCTTAATGGTAGTGTTCCTATCCCCCAAACAGTTCCTGTCAACACTTCTTTTGCCCAAGGAACAGCGGTTGCTACAACTGGGGGAGGTGCTCCTTCTTTAACCGATAAGGGAAAGCAGCCCACTACCTCTGAACCAATTGAGGTTGCCAGCTAACCTGTTCTGAGAACTCCTTTTGTATTTTTTGCTTTGTTTGTACTGCTCTTTTTTAATTACCGATGTACTTGGACCTCTTTATTTGAATGAAATGAAAATACTTTCCTTTCTGCGTACTGATTCTTTTGCTCCTTAATGCTTATATGGCTTGTAGTTGATTGATGTAGATGTGTATATACTTGCCACCTCTCAACTGGGAAGGATCCTTAGTCCTAATGCGAGCAACCAAGTTCGCCAAGCCTTCGTTAGGATTTGCAAGTCTCTCAGGTCGAGGAATAAGAGCTTTAAAGACCAGTTCGAGCTTATCGCTAAACTGAAGGATAGACTTCAGGATATTGAAGAAGTTGGTGCCTTTTTCCAAGAAGAAGTGAACACTTTCAGAGCTAAGCTTCTAGATGCCTTCGAAATCAATAGTTGGAGAAGTTCTTCAACAGGAGAATGAGACTCTGAGGAGGGAGGTGTTGCGACTTAGGGAGCATGTGCTGAGCGTCGTACCTCGAGTTTTACGTGGTTCTTCTTCATTTGATGTTCCGCGAGCTGGCACAGGGCCGAGATCCACCCCTCAAGTTTTATGAGGATCTACCTCATCGACTAGTGCTCGAGCTGGTACAAATGCAAGGAGTCTATCGAGGGAGATGGACAAGCTTCGAGAAGATGTTCGTCGAGCATACGTGATTGCTACTGGGCTTCAAAGAGATGTCACACGGCTGAGGCATCTGTTCAAGAAAGGTCCTCGATGAGTGTGGGTTGATGGTTATGACCAAGGTTGGACAGATGCTCCAATGAGGTTGACAGAGTTTAAAGATCTATCCTTTATTAGGGGATGGTTGAGCGCCCTTAAGGAGCTGAAGGTCACCTAGAACTCAGTACTCTGGTATCATCACGAGATCTCCCCTTTAACTCTGAGGCCTAATCCTTTTAGGAGGGACGATCAATGGGTCCCTATAGATGCTATCCCCAGACAGCTATTAGAACCAGATGCAAATGAAGTTGAGGAAGAATTGGCCCCTTATCCGGACGACGGTCGGAGATCGCAAGTGGCTGATTATCTTACTCAGCGGCCTAATCCTCATTAAGATTTTCTTACTTCAATGTAACTTTTTATAAATGTAATGAAGTAATAAAATATTTATATTTTGGGCTTTTTGCCGTCTAAACATGCGTTATGTATTTTTACTTCATTAATTTTTCATTTGATTATCTTAGGCTCTTCATAGCCGACTAGACTTGATTTAGGTAGAGTTGTATTGTTCGTGTGTGTATCCTCCCAGTCCAATATGCTTATGAGATACCATTCTGCCCCACTTTCCTTTTAGGTCGTTTCGTCACACTCCCTTAGGCATAAGTATGGCAATGGTGAGGACACACCAGATGTGGGATTATCTATCCGATCTAGTTTTTTGAGCCAAACATTATTTGGCGACCAATTCAATTTGGTCGAGCTGCCTAAGGGTCCCCTGTAGGGCTTCATATATTGTTAAGGGAAATGCTAAGAGGTTGTACGTGTTTCATAACGAAAATCTAAGGAGGGTGATTCCCTGTTTTTGTATGTTGAGTAATGTGCATGTCGCTTAAAAAAGGTGTGCGAGCTATAAAGTTAATAATACAAAATTAACACTTTATAGAATGCCATTGCCAAACAATCTTTTATTAATAAAAAACAATTAAAAAATGAGTTGCCAATTCCAACAATACGATAAAAGATTAATGAAAAAAAACTAGAAATATAATTTTTTTCAGGTTGGCTGCGTTCCATGCTCGGGGTATCTCTCTGCCCTCCAGCATTTCTAAGTGATAGGCACCTTGTAGGTCGTCCCTTGTCACCTTGAATAGTCCCTCCCAGTTTGTACCCAGCTTGCCATCAAATGGATTTACTGTGCTGCCAAGAACTTTCCTTAGGACATAATCCCTAACCTAGAATGTCTTTTGATTGACCTTTTTGTTATAGTATTTTACGAGCTGCTGATGATAGCTCGCTAGTCTTACTAGGGCTAGGTCTCTACGTTCATCGGCTAGGTCCAGTTTAGCGAGTAATGCTGCATCATTCTGGCCTTGGTCGACCAAGGTGGATCTCATGGTTGGGAGGCCAGCTTCTAGAGGGATGATTGCTTCCATTCTATATGTTAGTGCGAATGGGGTTTCCCTAGTTACTCGTCGTGGGGTAGTGCGATAAGCCCACAGAATGTGTGGCAGCTCACTCACCCATGCGCCTTTGGATCGCTTGAGTTGTTTCTTCAGCCCATCGATCACTGTTTTATTAGAAGCTTTAGCTTGGCCATTGCTCTAGGGGTAGGCAATTGAGCTAAAATGGTGCCTGATCTCGTGGTCGTTGCAAAAACTCTGGAAGGGGCCACTCTCGAACTACATTTCGTTATCAGTGATGATGGTTCTGGGGATCCCAAAGCGGGTAATTATGTTTTTCCATATGAATCTCATCATATCTGCGTCCCTAATGTTTTTCACCGGCTCTGCCTTAATCCATTTGGTGAATTAGTCTGTGGAGACCAATAGATACTTGTGATTACCGACAGCGGTAGGAAGAGGGCCCACGATATCCCAATAGAAGGTAAGTGATCTTAGGTCACTGGCAAATTGGTGGACCATAGGAGATTGTAGCTGACATTTTTCGCACTTGTGAGCATATACTCCAGAGTGTCTCTGCATATATGGCCACCAGTAGCCTTCCTTCATTGCTCGAAAAGCTAGGGATCTCCCTCCAATATGGCTCCCGCAGTTTCCTTCATAGAGCTTGCACAGCACTTGCTCGACATCCTTTGGGTGAACACATTGGAGGTAAGTTCTGGTGAATTATCTCTTATATAGCTTGCCCTCAGGAGATAAGTGAAAACGAGTAGCTTTGAATCTTATCTGATGAGTGGCCTTCTTATCGTCTAGTAATGTACCATCCTTTAAATAGTCCCTCAGGGGGTCCATCCAACTGGGTGCTCATTCAATTTGGAGGATATGGCCCATCTTTGGTAGCTCTTTCCTCTGGATAATACTCGGCTGGGCGAGGAAGTCTATAGGGATTGTTCTCTTTAAGTCGGAGTCGATTGCTGAATTTAAGGCTGCTAGGGCGTCGGCATGATTATTTCATCCCCTGGGAAACTGTTGGACACTAACTTCCTCAAAGTTGGATATTAACTTTTTTTTCTAAGGCGAGGTAGGCTGCCATTCTTTCATCCCTCACGTTGAAGTCCCCACTTATCTGATTGGAGACCAATTGTGAGTCGCCAAACACCTGTAGTTGTTTTGCACTCAATGTCTATGCCTTCTGCAGACCTGTTAATAAAGACTCGTATTCTGCCTCGTTGTTGGAGGCTTTAAATCCAAGCCAGATCCCCTGCTCGAGAATTTTATGTTCTGGAGTAACGATCACAATGCCACTCCAGCCCCCTTTGAATTGAAGGCTCCATCAACAAACAGTCGCCAGACACCTCCTATTAAGTGATTTTCCCTCTGGTCCATGGATTGAGGTTGGTAACGAGGTTATTTGCCTATGAATTCTGCGATGAAGTCGGCAAGGACCTGCCCCTTGATTGCATTCTTTGGTTGAAATTGGATATCAAATCGTTCGAGATCGACTGACCACTTGGATAGTCTTCCAGATAGATTCGCCTTTTGCATGACTACTTTAAAGGGGTGTGATGTAAGGACGATGAGAGTGTGAGCTTTGAAGTAGTGATTCAGTTTCCTCGAGGCTAGCACTAATGCAAAGGTGAGCTTTTCTAGTGATAGATACCGCTGCTCGGCGTCCAATAAGGTCTTGCTCCTATAGTATATTGGGTGTTGGATTCCTGTCTTTTCGTATACTAGTGTAGAACTGACGGGGTGGCTGGAGACGGAAAAGTATAAGTACAGGGATTCATTTTCTTGAGGTATTACGAGCAAGGGTGGTGTGATGAGATAAGATTTGAGCTCTTCCAATGCTCTCGAGCAATCTTGGCTCCATTCTACCATTTTGCTCCTTTTCAATAGCTGAAAAAATGGCTGGCACTTTTCGAAGTTCTTTAAGATGAACCTATTCAAGGTGGAGAGCATTCCTGTGAGCTTCTATACGTCTCTTATTGTATGGGGAGGTTGTACCTTGTTAATTGTATCGATCTGGTCTGAGTTGGCTTCAATGCCTCTCTCGCTAACCAAGTACCCGAGAAATTTCCCTGACTGGACACCGAAAGAACACTTGCTCACGTTGAGTTTCATTCGATATTTCCGGAGGATTTTGAAGGTCCTTGATAGATCTGAGAGATGGTCCTCTTTGCGCTTGCTCTTGATGAGCATATCATTAATGTAGACTTCCATGGTATCTCCCATTTGGTATTTGAACATCTTGGCGACCAGCCGCTGGTATGTTGCTCCTGCATTCTTGAGCCCAAAGGGCATAACTTTATAACAGTATAATTTTACGGTGGTAATGAATGCGGTCTTTTCCTGGTCTGGTGTATATAGCGAAATCTGGTGATACCCTAAATATGCGTCTAGAAAACTCATTCTCTCATGAGTTGTTGTGGCGTCCACCAATTGGTCGATCTTTGGGAGGGGGAAACTGTCCTTAGGGTATGCCCTGTTAAGGTCAATGAAATCGATACAAACTCTTCATTTTCCATTATTCTTCGGAACCACTACTAGGTTGGACAGCCATTTAGGGAATTGAACTTCCCATATGGATCCTGCATCCAGCAACTTCTCTACTTCCTTCTCTACAACTTTGGACTTCTCTGGCGCAGTTCGTCGTGCCTTCTGCGCGATGGGCCTGAAAGTGGGTTCGACGTGTAACCGATGATAAACCACACTGGGATCAATTCCAGGTAGCTCATACGATTCCCATGCAAAAATGTCTAGATTTCTCCTAAATAGCGCCATCAATTCTTTCTTCTCTTGATCTGTGAGAGATGTCCCAATCAAGAAACTCCTGTCCTTTTTGTTACCACCGACTGCGACTTCTTCCAGGTTTTCAATGACCCTCTCAGAGGGGAGGAGCCTGGTCTCCTCCACTCTTGGTCTTCCATACTTTATCTACTATTTCGAAGGTATCAAACCTTCTTGCTCCTCGACCTTCTCTTTGGCCTTCTCGACCTTCTTCACTAGTTTTGGGAGAATGGCTACTATAAAGCACCTTCTTGCCATCGCTTGATCTCCATGGATATCCATCACTCCTCGCTCAGTCACATACTTGAGTTTTTGATAGTAGGTCGATGGGACTACCCTCATTGCATGTAGCCACCCTCTGGCGAGGATAGCTTGGTATGGCGAGTCAATGTCAACTATCAGATCTCGATCATCTTGGAGATACTTCCTGCCCTTATTGGCAACACGATCTTTCCCAATGGGATGGTTACTTTCCTAGCGAATCCAACTAGAGGGACAGTGGCTTCCTTCAAGTCGACAATGCTTAACTTTAATTTTTTGAACAGGTCGAGATACATTACCTCAGATGAGCTTCCCTGGTCGATGAGCAACTTATCGACGTCATAGTTGGCTATCCTGAGGGTAATGATCAAGGCGTCATAATGTGGGGTTTTTACCCCCACTAGATATTCATCTGTAAACACGATATGTTTGTTGTACTCGATGTTATCTACTCGCCGATGTTTTCCTGACTGTGTCTTCGCTGGATCGATTTGAAAAGCTTGCATTACTGCTGTAAGCTTTTTTATTTCCATCCGAGCTGAATTCCCTTGAATCTGATTCATATCAGATGCCACATGAATTACTGCAAATTCATGGCCAGCATCGTCCTCGAGTAAGTTATCGGGCCTTGTGTCTCCATTGGCAGCAACCTTCTCTGCCTTCTTCTCCACAAACTCGTTCAGATGCCCGATCTGGGCCAACTCTTCATGGTGAGACTTAAGAGCCTTGCAGTGCTCAGTCTTATGTCCTCCCTCCTTGTGTAAAGCGTATCTCAGCGCATTATTTCTCTTTGAGGGATCTCCTCCCATCTTCTCGGGCCACTTAACAAATGGCTCATCTTTAATTTTAGCTAGGATCTTTTATATTGGTTCTTTGAAGACAGTTTTTATCGCCTGAAATGCTTTTGAAGCATCATTCTTGCCTCTATTCTTGGAGCCACTCTTGCCCCCATTCTCCCCTCCTCTCTTCTGGTTTTCGACCTTATCGTTTCTCTTAGCAGCGAGCTTAGCTCGACCATTTCCCCTGCACTGAGGTGGGTCATATCCTTAACTTTGGCGTACTTCTCGATGCGATCCATCCGGTCATCGATGGTTGTGGCCTCCTTCTTCGTTGGGTATTGGTGTAGAAGGAAAGAGCTGGGTAGGCCAATCTTAAAAGAGGCCACTGCTACCTATTCCGAGTAGTCCTCGACCTCATTGAACAACTCCCAGTACCTCTTTGCATAGTCTCGGAGGCTCTCCTAAGGCACCTTTTTCATTATTAGCAAAGCATCCATCCTCTTTGGATGGGAGCTACTGGTAATGAAGCGAGCCATGAAGAGCTCGACCAGGGACTCAAAGCCCCTGATGGATCTATAGAGGAGCCTCTCGAACCACTTCTGGGCCACATTATGCAGACTTGAGGAAAAAATTTGGCACATTAGTGCATCCCTGTGGTTCCAGAGAGTCATAGCCTACCTGTACTACCTAACGTGATCGATAGGGTCAGTCTTTCCGTCATAGATCTTGAATCTTAAAATTGCAAACTTCTTAGGGTCTTCCTCTTCTTCTATTTCCCTTGAGAAAGGGGATTTCATCTGGGTCCTGAGAGCTCACCGAGTAATCTCTCTGGTCGATCTAGCATCCCGATGGGCTGGGTGCTGGTCCATTTCTCTAAGGACCAAATTTTGTATATCCTTATCTCCTCGAGATGGGCTCCTGTAACGGAGAATTGGTCGTTGTTGCTCGAGCAAGTCATCATCAGACTCGTCCTTCTCACTTTTTGGGGATCCGCATCTAGGGCTCCTTCCTCGACTATGAGACTTGCTCGCATAAGGGCTAGGAGTGCGATATAGACGTCGCCTAGTGCGGCGATGAAGTTCTTTCTCCATCCTTTCCAATCTCCTTTTGAGGCGAGCATTCTCATCCTCTTTATTGCGAGCGGCCTCCCCTTGCTCTTGCAGCCTTGCCTCATAGGCATCAAATAACCTAGAGATATGTGTGGACCTCTCTAGTCCCTGACTTTCTTCTGAGGCCTGCCGTTCTGGCGACCCCTATGATCTGAACGTCGAACTTCAGATCTGATCCTGCGAGGGGCGGGATATTCTTGGATATCCCCTACTTGAGGGGCGTTGTTGCTGTGACCATACATTCCAGATTCTTTGTTGGTGAGGGATTTCTTAAAGGAAGACAAACGATTCCCATAGACAGAACCAATTGTGGTGACAATTACGTTCAACACAAGTTCACAAGAAAAGACAATCACCAAAGCAAATAAAGAATGTCATGAATACCAATCACACAACATAGTATGTACGTGGTTCCGAAAGAATGCCTATATCCATGGTGTGCTCTCAGTATTATTTCTCTATACTCCGGGGAGTGCTTCACAGAAACCACAATGCGTGCCTATTGCCCCAGACCTAGGGTTTTTTTATACACGTCTCTGTTTTCGGGGAATGGGGATGTTGGACTCCCCCACGTCAATCCATACTCCTAGAATATCTCCTTATGAGATTTTAGGAATAGAATAAGTTGTAACTGATTTTGGTTAGGATGTAAGGCTCCCAGACTTTGGGCCTTTACTGGGCTACTCGTCTCGGCCTGTGGTGACAAATCGAGGTACCCAGAAATATAATACTACCCCAATTTTCTTATAAAAAGGAATAGGAAGAAAGGAATAAGGAGAGATGGACCTTAGGTTCGAGAGGTAATTCGAAAGGGTTTCAAGGACCATAAAATCCCAAGAAAAGTTGTTCATTTTGTGATCTTTAATCCATATAGAAGGAGGAAAATGGAAAAAGGCATGAAGAGCATCTAATGCCCTACTAACATTGGAGGTAGAAGGTGGAGAGTTAATAGAGTGATGTTTAATTAGAAAAAAAATAAGAAGAGATGAAGTAGGAGAGATAGTCTTTAGGTTCGAGAGGCAATTCAGAAGGGTTTCAATGACCAAGAAAATTTGTTCATTTCATTACCTTTCATCCATATAGAAGGAGAAAAATGGAAAAAGGAATTAATAGCCTCTAATTCCATAGTAATATTGGAGATAGAAGGTGGAGTTCAATGGAGGGATGTTTGATTAGAAAACCATCCCTAGCATACTATTTCAAATTTTATAAATGATCTCTCACCAAAATAGGAAGGCAAAGATTAAGATAAAAAAGAAGGAGACAAGACATGGAAATTCAAGTGAACATGTATTCAAGAGCTGCAAGGTCAAACTTCTCAACAGTAAGGACAAAAGAACTATATGTACCTTTAAAGAAAACTGTACAATTACTAAACGAGGGTAATAGAGGTACCACTAGGAAGTTCATACCTAGGAAGTCATAAGTGGCACAATGCCAAGACACCAATACATTCAAATACCAATTCGAATGTACATGGAAAGGATAAAATGGTTTGACGGGCAAAGACTAAGTGATTCATATTAAATATTGCATGTTTCTGCCTGTTATCTTTATGCATTCTAGCATTTTTACGGTCCTTAATGCCTATATTTATGCTCATTAATCAGACAACCTTGGATTTGGATATATACATGTTTTACAGGGGTCAATTGTGCTTTTGTAGGTATTGGAACGCTAAAAGTGAGGATCCGTTGCATTTCGAAGAAGTTTCATGGTCGTACGCTACTTCAAGGGCATTTTAGTCAATTCATTTTTCATCTTTGGCTCATGGAATTTCCAAATGCATAGTTCGTTGAAAAAGCTTTGCATGGCCATAAACGGTGCGCGATTCCGAGTCCGAATGATGAAGATATGGTCATTTCCGTAATGGACCTTTCCTCCCCTTTTCATGGACCAAAGGATTGCAGAAAATAGAGTGGCGATCAACCGCGGTTTGAGGCCCGATCGATCGCGGGTTTATATTTTGCCTTAAATCGAAGACAGTTCACCTTTACAAGGAGGCGCGGTCGACCGGCCCCTGGCCGTGGTCGATCGCATTTTGTAGATATTTTGAGATATTTTCTTTTCTTTTTCCTTTATTTCTTATTCCACTTAGTATATAAGCCCTTTTTTGTTGTAAATATCAGATATTAAGGTTTAGAATAGATTTTAGGTTATAATAACTTAGTGTTTGAGAGTTAAGAGCTCTTTTCTTCTTCCTCATATGGTGTGACAATATTTGGGTTTGTAAGATTGTACTTTTAGCTTCCCTCTCCATTAATATAGTGTGTATTTACTTTATTCTTGCTTTCTACTTAATTTACATGCTTTCATAAATAGTTTTACGTGCTTTCTTCCTGTGCTTTCTAGTGTAGATTTATCGCGTTTATTTACCGCATTTTTTAACATGCTTTCTAGCTAATTTAAATTAGGTTGTGCTTGAATTGAACTCACTCGAGTTGACGTGTTGCTTTGCTTTGGTGATGGTGTTTACGGGTCTATTTGGGGTGCGTTGTCCTAGTTATTGCGCCTAGGAGATTTGATGAGGCATATCATGTATGTCCCGTGCTTACAACCTTGCGTGCGCAATTTCTGGGGCATTTGTTGATGCCAAAATCTTATTAGGCTTTTATACGGATTTAGGGGTGTGACAACCCTTGGTTCAATTAACTGTCGAAACAAGACGCATTCTAAATAACTCATCGACCCATGTATCCATTTTAGACAAATTAAATCGGGTGAGGGATATTCGACGCAACCTATAGTTTACTCGCTTTCTTAATCTAGTTTCATTTTCCCTTGCCTAAAATAATCATTTCCCTTTTATGCATCTTTTCCTTTTTAGTTTGTAATTCACCTTTTACACTTTTATTTCGGAGTACTAAATCATATAAATTCTAGCATCTCGTCCCTACGAATTTTCGATACCTGACTTACCGTTTTGCTTGCCTCGCAAGTGTAGTCGTAATTTAGGTTTGTTTGTATTATCGCGGTGAAACGAAAACAACGATCGTACCCTTACGCGAGCATGCCTTTCACGTGCTGAATCAAAATGGCGCTGTTGTCGGGGATGATTTTGTTTTAGACTTTATTTGATTTAGTATTCCATAGTATTTTCTTTCTATTTGTATTATTTGCTAACCTTTTGCAGGACTTCCACATTTGAGCACTTAGAAACGCTCGAATTTTTTCCGCGCGCACCTACTTTGTGGAATTCGCCACTTGAGCCATTTTGGGGTAAACATGTCTTATTCCAATTCTTTTGGTAATCATTTTTATAATTCTCAAAATTCTCGCAAACCTATGACTTTTGGTGAATAATTAGAATCCCAAAGAATTTCAAATTCAAATATAACTTTAGGCGAGTATAACGAAAGTCAAAACTTAGGTTATTGGAATTTTGATGATGATGATAATGATTTTGGGCCTTTACCTCCTTATAATAGGAATTTTGATGATGATGATAATGATTTTGGGCATTTACTTCCTTATAATAGGAATTTTGAAAGGAATTCGAATAGTTTACAAAATTCCTATAATAATGAGTTTTCGTTTAAGTTTGATGGTAATTTTTAAAGTTTCCATTTTCATGTATCCGCACCTCGTCCTATGACATTCGGTGAGGGCTTGCGTATGTATGAGAATGAGAAAATTAAAAATCATTATCGGGAAGAAAATCGTTGTTAGGAACATGAGTTGGATTTATGATTTGAATCCGACGACGATTTTGCTTCCAAGACTTTCGAAGTCGAGGAATATTTTGAACCAAATGAGGACTTTGTACCTACTTTGGAACAAACCATTCTTGACTTTTCCCATTGCATAATAGATATTGAAAGTGAGGATTATAATGACGTAATATCTATTTGCAATGAAATGATTTCTTCTTTGGCCCCCAAAGAAGAACAATTCATTGAAAATGATATTATTTCCTTCGAAAATCAATCTTCATGCGATGATGATTCATCTCATGAGTTTGAATTTCTTTCATCCCCATTTTCATTCTCTATTATCACACCATCACAAGTTCCCGATGATTCAATTTTAAACTTTAATGTTTTAAACCTTTTCGCCGATGAGGAGTACTTGCTCGAGTCGCCTTCCACGATCGCATCTTTGCCTTCATGTGCGCCGCCTCCCATTCCAATTTCAAAATCATTGGGAGGATATTTGGCTTTTCTCGGTCCCCACATGTTTTTGTCACCCATGCAATCCAAACCCCCCATCGTCCCTCCAAAACTTTTAATTGGCTATGGTTCATTTCTTACACATGCCTTCTGTTGTTCAAACGAAATTCATATTTTTTGGAAGGCATGCTTGTATGTGAGGGTACATCGGTTATCCTCCAAAGTCAAACCGTTTTTTCAGTGGACCCTCAGCTATTTAGACTTCTAGTGTACAGTTAGTGTAAAGCCTAAATAGTAGGTTGTATATAGTTAGCTTTTTATTCTTTCTTTCTTTTTATCTTTTCTTTCCCTTTTAATTTAGTTTAGTGTAATTAGTTAACTTTTTGTTATTTGTTTTTGTTATGATCGGTACTAACTTGTTTTGTAGATTCTTTGGACTTGTTCTTATGGGGATCACTCCAATTTTGGGCAATATCGCTATTTTCCTCTCTTTAACTTGGTTCTTAATTAACATTGAGGACAATGTCAAGTTTTAAGTTAGGGGGTGTGGGATATTCTATCCATTTTTTTATTGTGTCTATGTTTTTGCTCATATGTTAGTTACTTAGTAGGCTTTTAGTAGAAAATTTTCAAAATTTCAAAAAGATTTTCTTTATTTTTTCTCCTTTTTTGGGCATTTTGCCCTTGTTTCTGATGATAAATTTCAATAATTGCCCAATCCAATAGAAAACCCAACGATGCATGTTCTCGATTTTAGAAGTTATTAGACTTTAGTCCTCGATTATTGATATTATGAATAACTTCATGAATTAAACTTTAATCCTATGAGTACATGCATTTTTCTTGTTATATTGATTTGGTTTAAGATTTTTATAACTCGGTAATCTTTTATTGCATTGTATATACTTACATCGAGTAAGCTTTGTACCTTTCGTCGTTTTTGAGTGTTATACACTATTCTTTCCTCTTTGAAAACGTTGAATTCGTTGGTAATCTCACTATTCTTTCATTTTCAGTTCATTAATTGAGTTCATACTTGAAATGTGTTACTTGATCATGATTTTCATATATTGTTTTGACTCAAGAATTGCGTAAACTTTATGAAATGATCATAGGCCCTCCTTGTTATATCATCCATATTAGCCTTGACCTCACCTTATATGTTTACCCTCGTTAACCCCTTTGAGCCTAAATATTAGCCTTTCGTTTCATAAAACAAATCCCATAACCAACTCCAAATTGGAGTTATAAACCATACATACACCTTCCACACCTTTGTTTTGAATGTTACTTGGGATTGAATGATGTCGATTGCAATTTAGGCATATGAGAGTTTGATAAGTAAAGAAAAGAGATGTGAAAAAAGTGAAGAAAAAGAGAAAGCAAAAAGCAAAGGAAAACAAAAAAAAGAAAAAGTGAGAAAAGGAAGAAAAAAAAGAGTTGTAAATGTTGTATATAGTTCAATAAGCTTTGACTACACTCCCCGATGATATATCTAATGCCTTTTTGGAACTTGTTTTCCAATTTTGATATTGCCCGCATTTTCCCATTATCCCGAGTTTTCATTTCGAACACTTTGAATTCGTACATACATATCCTTCATTTCGTACCCTAGCCTAGCCTACATTACAACCCTATACAAGTTCTATGTGATCTTTGGTTGATGTAATTCAAAGGTTTAAATAGTTTTGATAATTTGTGAAAATGAATTTCGCCTCTTTTAATGTGCAGTATCTTTCATTGAGATTACAAGTTTTAAGTTTATATATAGCGTTCTTCATTTGTGGCATGTGTGCGACCTAGTTTCCATTTACATTTACTCTTTATTCCCGCATGTTCCGTGTGTTACCTCCCTATTTCGAATGAATTCGCTTGATGAGTGTAGTGCCCGTGAGGATTGAATATATGCTTGCTTTAACGTTTATCCGGTTTATATAAGTTTTTTGCCAAATCACACTTTGCATGTGCTCGCTCCCCTCCCACATTTTAAGGTTTCAATTCTATGAGGTGTATTCTATAATGTTAATGATTTGGACTTTTGTTTGAATTCATTCACTTTGATAATAATGCGTATGAAATCCTTTTTGTCATTTTTGGGCTTGTCGCATGTTGGTTTGGGCATATTTTGAGGAAACCATGTGATGTTTGTGGGTATCATCCCTGAAAATCCTCACGAGACGACACTCGTCCTCTAGGGTAACCTAGGGGTTTAACGGATTATTGCATACGCTAAATGCAATCGTGCTCCCTACGAAAGTGGCATTTATATTTTGATGCATATATACGTCTTGTATTGCCCTATGTGGACTGGTTTTGTTTGTTTCATTACTAGGGACTAGCAATGTTTAAGTTAGGGGGTGTGATTCGTATCAAATATTTCATATTTTCGCCCGTTATCTTTATGGATTCTAGCCCTTTTACGATCCTTAATGCCTATATTTATGATCATTAACTAGAAAACCTTGGATTTGGATATATACATGTTTTGTAGGGGTTAATTGTGCTTTTGTAGGTATTGGAATGATGAAAGTGAGAATCCGTTGCATTTCAGAGAAGTTCCGTCGTCGGATGCTACTTCAAGGGAATTTTAGTCAATTCATTTTTCATCTTCATCTCATGGAATTTCCACGGATGCGTAGTTCGTTAAATAAGCTTCGCGTGGCCGCAAACGGTGCACGATTCTAAGTCCGGACGATGAAGATATGGTCATTTTCGTAATGGACCTTTCGTCCCCTTTTCATGGACCAAAGGATTGCAGAAAACAGAGTCGCCATCAACTGCGGTTTGAGGCCCGGTCGACAGCATTTTGGCATTTTGCCTTGGATCGAAGACAGTGAGCTTTTACATGAAGGCCCGGTCCATCGCGGTTTGAGTCCCGATCGACCGCGGGGTTATATTTTGCCTTGGATCGAAGATAGTGCACCTTTACAAGGAGGTGCGATCGACCGACCCCTGGTCGCGGTCGATCGCGATTTGTAGATATTTTCTTTTCTTTTCTTTTTCCTTTATTTCTAATTCCACTTAGTATATAAGCCTTTTTTTGTTGTAAATATCAGATATTAAGGTTTATAATAGATTTTAGGTTAGAATAGCTTAGGGTTTGGGAGTTGAGAGCTCTTTTCTTCTTATTCATATGGTGTGACAACATTTGGGTTTGTAAGATTGTACTTTTATCTTACCTCTCCATTAATATAGTGTGTATTTACTTTATTCTTGCTTTCTAATTAATTTACATGCTTTCATAAATAGGTTTACGTGCTTTCTTCCCCTGCTTTCTAGTGTAGATTTATCGCCTTTATTTACCGCATTTTTTAACATGCTTTCTAGCTACT
Source organism: Sambucus nigra (assembly GCA_949130495.1). NCBI lineage: Eukaryota > Viridiplantae > Streptophyta > Magnoliopsida > Dipsacales > Adoxaceae > Sambucus > Sambucus nigra. The sequence continues at coordinate 553,690,752 of OX422210.1, read as the reverse complement.
TTAAATTAGGTTGTTCTTGTGTAAGGACACAATTCTCCAATTGAGTCTTAATGTTGTTTTAGCTCAATTCCAGACAAAAACGTTTATGTCATAGGATAGTGTTCAATGTACCTATTCAAGCCTATGATGTGTTAGTTGAAGACGTAACGACCAAGATTATAAAGCTTCATCAAATGCCGTGTTTCAAGTGCCTTGTTTCTACATCACCAATATAGTTCCAATGGCCCCTAAGGTATGAATGCTTTTGAATATATATATAGGAGCTTGGAACAATTTTTCATTGGGTTAAATTTTATTTTAAAACTATTGTTTATTTTTCAAAAAGATTTATATAAAACTTTAATATAAACTCTATAAAGTTTCTGGGCTAAATCTCAATTTTTTCAGCTTTTTGGAAGTTCGTTCGAATTATCGTTCGAACATGTTTTTCGTTCGAATGATAATGTCGTTCGAACGAGGTCTGCCAACGAGTTCCCATATAGCCCACTGGAACATTGTTCAAATTGTCGTTCGAATGAATAATGATGTTCGAACGAGAATTCCAATGAGATTTCTAACGAGTTCACAATGGAACTTCATTAAAAGGCTCGTTCGTACGAGACTTCGTTCGAACGAAAATCTCGTTCGAACGAGATTTGGCGGGAACAGTTAATTGGTAGTTTTTGAGCAGTTTTTTCCCACTTTCCCACTTCTTTTCCCACTAACTTTTTACCTGATTAATTAAGTGCGGAAACCAACTTTTTCTTTAAAAACTTTTTCATAATATTCTAACTCCTAGAGAGAGTTTTGAGAGTTCATGTTTTAGTGTCCATTTTTCAAAGAAAAATCCTATAAACACCTTTGTTTCACCCATTTGTTTAGTTTATCCAAGTTCCTCTTTATATATACTTTGCTTGGAGTTTTGGCACCGGTTCACTCTACCTATTGAAGAGTTCGTTTGGGTTTTCTTCTAAATCCCTCAAATAAGAAGAAGTTTTTTTTGGCTGCGGCATTCTCACATGGTGAAAGGCACTATGTGTGGTTGACGGTTGCTTCCTAGTTCCTCATTGGTGGATTCCAAGATTTCGGTGGAGTCCAGGATTGTCGGCTAAATAGAGGTATTTGTAAGAAGATGCATCGGGGCTTGAAGGAGTCGAGTCGAGTGTTGTAAGTCATCTTGCTTGTAATTGTAATTCCTTACTTAGTGGACTTAAGGCTAGGGTCGTCCGAGGTCGTTTCTCGTTGTGGGTTTTTCCTCGTACATTGCGGCGTAGTGATTTATTATTTATTTTATCTTTTGCAAAATCACCTAGAACGCATGCTTAGGTAAAAAAGATAAAATTTGGTTTTAATCACTACTTGTTTAATTTGGTGCTAAATTAATTTGGGTATTGTTTATGGTAATTTAATTCAAGTCGTCACTTAATTTGATAAAACTGGTTTGGCCTAATTTGGTAATATTGAAAATATGACTTAGGCAAATTTATAGGACTGGGGTTAAATTAATTGTGTTTAAGTGAAATTAAAATTGAGTGTGTGTTTCATCATATTTCATTTGGGTTTAATTTTAATTTTGAAAAGAAATTAAAATTAGTTAATTGTCTATTTGAACCATCATCTTGCTTCTGCATATATATTTAAAAAAGAAATTTCTTTTTGTAGTAAAGATTGTAAAAATTGGGGCCTTCGACTTTTCAAATTAGTACCAGATCCAAAGCGATAAATTATTTCGTTAAGATCCTTTAAAATATTTTGGCTAAAATGGAATTTTCCCCATTCTCAAAATTTCCTATTTTCGATGGTTCTAATTATGTGTACTGGAAAGCGCAGATGAAATCAGCACTAAAATCTATCGATGAAAGAGTTTGGATGTCTGTTGTTAACGGGTGGTCCCCACCTACTCATTTAATAGATAATGAGCGTGTTCCCAAACCCGCCGATAGATGGAGTGAAAATGAGTTTAAACTTTCAAACTTTAATCTCCGAGATTTAAACGCCCTATTTAGCGTTATCACACCGATGAATTCTGATACATTATGACGTGTGAGACCGCTACAGAAGCGTGGGATATTTTACAACTCACTCATGAAGGTACTAGTGTCGTTAAAGCTTCGAAACTCCAAAACCTCACCACTCAATTTGAAACCATCAAAATGAACGATAAAGAAACTTTTGATGAATTTTATGATAGACTTTTCGATATTGTTAATTCATCTTTTAATTTGGGAGAGAAAATACCCAACAACCGAGTAGTAAAGAAAATTTTAAGGTCCCTTCCCGATAGATTTATTCCAAAAGTGACCGTTTTAAATTCTTGACCATCTTTAGCCTCTATGAAATTAGAAGAGCTCGTAGGTGATTTACAAACCTATGAACTAGACATGTTTCACTCTAAAACCGAAAAGAAAATTGAAAAGGGCATTGCTTTAAAACCCCGAAAAGAGGAAAAACAAGTAGTAAAGAGTGAGAGTGAGAGTGACTCGGAAGATATGGCCTTGTTTGCTAGGAAATTTTGAAAGTTTCTTAAAATTAACAAAGATAAATTTAAAAATGATTTTAAGAAATTTGAAACTTCTGAGCATGATAAAGCCAAAAAGATCCCTAAAACTCCTAAAGAAAATTTAAATAGGGACGAGTCAAATAGGTGTTTTGGTTGTGAAGGGTATGGCCATAGGGCTTTTGAGTGACCCACTAAACTAAGGAGAGAGGGTAAACAACCTATTTCATATAATGAAACCCTTAGTGATAGTGATAATGAAGAGGGACCCGATTCCCCCACTAATCCCAACTTTGTGGCTTTTATGGATAGTCATGTGAGCACCAATAATGAATCTTCATGAAGATATTCAAACACATGACACTTCTGAGGTCAAAGTTTATGATTCCCTTATTTTTATGGTAGTGAGAGTGAAGAAGAAAGAGAGCGTGAAAATGAAGAAGAGGTTGATGTGAGTGAACTTCAAAATGCTTTTCAAGAATTATATGATGAATATATTAAATTAAAAAGAACTAATTTGAAGTTAGAAGCGAGTTTAAAAGAGCGTGTCAAGGTCATTGATGATAGACATTAGTGGAAGACCTTAGGACACGTGAGAGAGCTCTTCGTGAGAAGCTTGAATATATAGAAGGCGACAGAGATAGCCTTAAAGGTTTAATAGAATCCTTGAAAAAGGAGCTTCTCGCATTTGAAGAGCGCAATATTTTATTAGAGTCTAACGTTTTAGAATTACAAAATAAATTAAAAGACTCTAGTAAAGTCAAATTTGATTTGGAGTGTCGTTCAGAGAAATTAGATAAATTTTAGGAACGGTCCAAATTAAAAATGACACTTGTGGTTTAGGCTTTGATACTCGTAATGAATCTACTCATAAAGCCAAAACCCATGTTTTAGGAGAATCACCTAGGAACGCCTTTAGAGATCAATTCTTAAGTACCAATTTTTGATGTATTTTTACTTGCTCACATTGTGGTCGAAAAGTTCATCTTAGGAAATTTTGTTTTGATCTTAAACAAGGTCCTAGAAAATCCCAACGTAAGGCACCCGAGGTAGCAAAGATTCCTACACCCTGAGATAGTCATTCATCATTGGTTTGGGTTAGGAGATCCGACTTGGTTGCGTTACAAGATAGGGTTTTTTATTCTCATTTACTTTCACATGCTTCCTCCCTTGCAAAATCTAAAGGTTTAATGTGTTAGTTCTATTTGCATACTTTAGCGTTTGTACTTCATGTTATATTCACATGCTAAATGTATGCTTGTTTAATCATTTTCTAGTCTATGCTCCATGCTTAATCACATGCTAGAATTATGGTTTTTATTTATCTTTTGTATTATATTTCCTTCATTTTGTTTGCATTAAATGAAAAATACAAAAATATTTTTGGTTTATCATTTGCATTTTATCTTTTTAGCAATTTAAGATTAATGAAAAATACAAATGATTTTTGTTTGTCTTTTGAGTATATATTTTTATTTTTGGTTAAAAATTTCAAAAACTCAAAAAGATTTTTTATTTTGTGTGTAGTTTAGTTTGACACACTTTATGTGGCATACACTTGTGTTAGAATTCCGTCTTTTACGCTCCCATGTGGCTAGAACTTTTAGTTTAGATTGTCAATCCTTATTATGTTCTTTATCATGCTTACATGGAGTAGTTGGATTTTGCGTTGATTAAATGGATTCTATTTTTTATATGCCTCAATTCACACATGCACGAGTTTTTTTTAAATTTAATCGTCACATGTTATATTTGTGCTTTGTGAGGTGTTCTCCTACCAATCTTGTCATCTACATATTTGTGACCTACGAGGACTAGTGCATGTCAAAATCTGTTGCACGTGAGATTTGTGAGAAATGAAAATAATATATATGAATGTGAACGGGGAAGGGGAAGGGATTCGAAAGGATTTATTATCCTTTGCGAATAATAATCCATCGTTTGTTTGGACCTAAAAGAAATACGTGGTCCAAAATCCAAAAAAATAGAATAATGGCGTTAAAAAGAAAAATAATTGCCAAGGCCTATGTTTAATTGATATTATCATTCAAAAGAATAATATATGCTTATTGAGGGAGATTGAATGGTATATCAATGGTTTGCACAATGTCCTTTTATCCTAGTTGAACTTTCATTGTCATGACTCTATTGGTTTGTAGAATCATCAACATGCTAGGCTTGTATGCATTTTGTATGTTTGTTCATTGAGTTCAATTTATATTGTCACATGATGTTATATTCAAATGTGATGAAGTTTGAATCAATTGAGAACTCCATGAACATGTTTTAAGTGTTTGGGTCTAAATTTAATTGTTACTAGTTCACACCCCAACACTTCCGTTTTCATATGACACATTTTTTCCATACGAGTGTGAAAAGCTTATTTTATTTTGTGTCATTTGTCTGTTTATATCTATATATACGTGCATATGCATTATTGGTATATTTAGTCTATGTATATATATATGATATTTTTCTGTCTTTGCCATGCTTGCTAGTCCATTTATGCTTCAATTCATAATTGGTACCTTGTTTGTTGCGTAGTTTGTTTGATATCACATGCTTAGAATCTTATTTGTCAAATTGGTATCATTTGTTTTCTCATCATAGCTGGTATTCACTTGTATGGATTAGTTATGCTTTTGTTGCGTATCTACTTACATGTTCTTATCACTTTATGCATCATGTTTAAATTAGTTTTAGCATTTGTTTATTCCTGAACAAAAAGGGGGAGAATGATAAAGGGATGATAGATTTAACTTAGGGGGAGTCGCTATCTTCTTAGGTTGAACATAGTTGATAAAGGGATAATTAATTTAGGAGGAGTATTTATTTTAAATGCATTATATATTTTGATATTCCTTATGCGTTTAATAGTTTGCTTAAGTGTGCAGGAATTATTCTTAATGGCAACTTTCATCTTCGGCAAAGTGTTTGATCCTTGGGTCTTGTGTCAAGTATTGGGTGGGATGTTTTGAGTCTAGTAAGCTTGACGGCCCTTTAGGATCTTTGTTGGTTTTTGTCCCGGAATAGCCAAATGGGGAGATTTGTAAGGACACAATTCTCCAATTGAGTCTTAATGTTGTTTTGGCACAATTCCGGACAAAAACGTTTATGTCATAGGATAGTGTTCAATGTACCTATTCAAGCCTATGATGTGTTAGTTCAAGCCGTAGCGGTGAAGGGTATAAAGCTTCATCAAATGTCATGTTTCAAGTGCCATATTTCTACGTCACCAACATAGTTCCAATTGCCCCTACGGTATGAATGCATTTGAATATATATATATAGGATCTTGGAACAATTTTTCATGGGGTGAAATTTTATTTTAAAACTGTTGTTTATTTTTCAGAAAGATTTATTTATAACATTAATATAAACTATATAAAGTTTCTGGGCTAAATCTCAATTTTTTCAGCTTTCTGGAAGTTCGTTCGAACGAGTTTTTCGTTCAAACGAGAATGTCATTCGAACGAGGTATGCCAACGAGTTCCCATATAGCCCACTGGAACATCGTTCGAATTGTCGTTCGAACGAACAATACTGTTCGAACGAGAATTCCAACGATATTTCTAACGAGTTCACACTAGAACTTCGTTAGAAGGCTCGTTCGTACGATACTTCATTCGAACGAGATTTGGCAGGAATAGTTAATTGGTAGTTTTTGAGCAGTTTTTTCCCACTTTCCCACTTCTTTTCCCACTAACTTTTTACCTGATTAATTAAGTGCGGAAACCAACTTTTTCTTTAAAAACTTTTTCATAATATTCTAACTCCTAGAGAGAGTTTTGAGAGTTCATCTTTCCTAAAAAAAGTTCATGTTTGAGTGTTCATTTTTCAAAGAAAAATCCTATAAAAACCTTTGTTTCACCCATTTGTTTAGTTTATCCAAGTTCCTCTTTATATATACTTTTCTTGGAGTTTTGGTACCGGTTTACTCTACCTATTGAAGAGTTCGTTTGGGTTTTCTTCTAAATCCGTCAAATAAGAAGAAGTTATTTTTGGCTGCGGCATTCTCACATGGTGAAAGGCACTATGTGTGGTTGACTGTTGCTTCCTAGTTCCTCATTGGTGGATTCCAAGGTTCCGGTGGAGTCCGGTATTGTCGGATAAGCAGAGGTATTTGCATGAAGACGTGTTCGGGCATGAAGGAGTCGAGTCGAGTATTGCAAGTCATCTTGCTTGTAATTATAATTCCGTACTTAGTGGACTAAAGGCTAGGGTCGTCCGAGGTTGTTTTCCGTTGTGGGTTTTTCCTCGTACATCACGGCGTAGTGATTTATTGTTTATTTTATCTTTTGCAAAATCACCTAGAACGCATGCTTAGGTAAAAAGATAAAATTTGGTTTTAATCACTACTTGTTTAATTTGGTGCTAAATTAATTTGGGTATTGTTTATGGTAATTTAATTCAAGTCGTCACTTAATTTGATAAAATTGGTTTGGCCTAATTTGGTTATATTGAAAATATGACTTAGGATTTTAAAAATTGGGGCCTTCGATTTTTCAGCTTGAATTGAACTCACTCGAGTTGATGCGTTGCTTTGCTTTGGTGATGGTGTTTACGGGTCTATTTCGGGTGCGTTGTCCTAGTTATTGCGCCTAGGAGATTTAACGGGGCATATCATGTATGTCCCGTTCTTACGACCTTGCGTGCGCAATTTTCGGAGCATTTTTTTACGCCAAAATCTTATTAGGATTTTATGAGGATTTAGGGGCGTGATAACCCTTGGTTCAATTAACTATCAAAACAAAACGCATTCTAAATAACTCATCGACCCGTGTATCCCTTTTATACAAATTAACTCGGGTGAGGGATATTCGACGCAACCTATAGTTTACTCGCTTTCTTAATCTAGTTTCATTTTTCCTTGCCTAGAATAATCATTTCCTTTTGATGCATCTTTTCCTTTTTAGTTTGTAATTCACCTTTTACACTTTTCTTTCGGAGTACTAAATCATATAAATTCTAGCATCTCGTCCCTATGGATTTTCGATACCTGACTTACCGCTGTGCTTGCCTGCAAGTGTAGTCATAATTTAGGTTTGTTTGTATTATCGCGATGAAACGAAAACAACGACCGTGCCCTTACGCGAGCACATTTTTCACGCGCTTAATCACTAAGCATAATATCCCTTAAACCAATAATTAAGAGAGGACTCCCTCTAAAAAAAATACATATACATTACTTTTATCCTCTTCTTCTTTCATTCAGGTTTCTTCCTTTATTTATAGCATTTTAATAGCCTTGTATGACATTTTGTAATCCGTTTTCATTTAAAATTTCTTTAAAGTTTCTTCCGTTTACATTCCATGTAATTTCTTTTCTTGCTTTACTTTATTCGCACTTCATTTTCTTGCAATCATTCACTTTCATCTCATTTTCTTTCTTTTTATTCAAAAAGATGTACTTTTCTTTCAGTCCATGGATTTTATTATTTTGTTCCAGTTATTTATCTAAATATAAACTTACACTTAAACTCTTTCATAAGGGAAGCATAAGTTATCACTGTCGCCTAATAATATCATTAAGTTACGAATTTGGTTAGCAAGAACATAATTCTTACTTTTACCACTTGCAATCTTAATTTGTCACCAAGACAAGTGAAAATATAATTCGGATAGATGTTAAGTTCTTTGGATTGGTATATAACTTGGGGTGGAGTTTTAAACCATTTAAAAGATCATTTGGGCTAATTAGGTTAGGGCTTAAGTTGGGACAAGGCCTAATTTCATGGAAAGCCTATTAATTATTTTAATTAGCTAACCAAAAATACATTTGTAACATTAGAGAAATCCTAAAGATCTTGAGGTAAGAGGCACTAAAATTTAGAAGAAGAATTTGTAGATTTGGGGGACTAATTTGTCAAACAATCCATAAGGCAAGTTTGCATCATTTAAGAATTTAATTGGATATGTGGTATGGTAGTAGTATTCCATTGGATTTTGAACTAACATGAGTATAATATGAGATTAATCAACTCATGATAAATTAAACTCTAAACCCCCTTCTTAATTAATTTGAATGATTTGATGACAAATCTAACGAATTAATCATGAAATCAGATCTAGATTGTTTTATTGTGAATGACATTAACAAATTGTACAAAAGCGCTTTGAGATCAAATTGAATCAAAGTAGAAATTAGTTAGATTGATGAACTTAGAATTCTTAAACCTATAAACTAATTTTGATGCTTATACCTTGAATTAATCACTTAAAATTTAAGTAATTAGGTTGGTAATGAAGTTTTAGACGCCAAATGTAAAGGAGGTTGGGTTTATGATTGATTAGAGCCTCGAAAATGATGTTTTAAGGTTTAAGGGTGTTAATGTAAAGGAGGTTGGGTATATAATTTAAACAAGAGATTTATAACTATATGTTATAACTTAGTATTTATATAATAAATATTAGATATGTATGTATTACATAAGTGACATAAGATTGTTCATGACGCATAGACTTGAGATGCATGTTTAGTGTCGTGCTTAGAGTCTGTTAGCAATATTTCCATTAACAAGATGCAATTAGTTAGAAGCATACCTTAGGATAAAATGATCCATAATATAAGCGATTAATATAAGAATAAAAAAGTAAAGAAGAATGAACTAAGAGGAAAAGTTTCTTCACATGGGTCACAAATCACTACACTAAATACCGAAATGGTCACAAAAAAAGGAGTCACTGCCAAGAGCCGTGACCAGCTGGTCACGGACCAAAGTAGTGACTACATGCAAAATGAGCGTGACCAATTCCAAGACTCAGTGTGGTCATGGATCGACTTGTAGGTGGTCAAGGCCTTTGACCGTGACTCTCAGGGTCACGACTGACAATCGTGGCCCAGTCATGACCATTATGGCGCCAAGTTTCCCGCCAAATGTGGGCATGGATGGGGTCATGACTCATAGCCTTGACCAGGGACACAAATACACACCACTATAGTCATGGCTTAGGACCGTGACGAGTGAGTCATGGCTTTCAACCGTGACCATGGTCTTATTTCCACGCTGACGTGTTAAAAATAAAGGGGTCACGTCATAGGGTTACGACCCTAAGTCGTGACCATGGTCTTTATACTGAAAAAACACAGAACATGTTTTCATTTCCCTCGAAAATTTCTAAACACTTATTTCCCTCCCTCTCTCCGGCAATTTCAGTTCCCTCAATCTCAAGCTCGCTCATTCTCTCAATCTCAAAGGTAATCCAAACCCTTGTTATTTCATTGTGTGTATTTCCAAACCCTTGTTATTTATTTCACTGTGTGTGTGTGTATTTATATGTGTGTGTATGTATACGTGTATGTATTTATGTGTGTATTTTTATGTGTGTGTGTGTATACGTGTGTGTATAATCTCAAACCCTTATTAATCATTTCATTGTGTGTGTGTATTTCCAAACCCTTGTTATTTATTTCATTATGTGTGTGTATTTCTATGTGTGTGTGTGTGTGTATGTGCGTATGTATATACGTGTGTGTATTTATGTGTGTGTATGTGTATACATGTGTGTATTGTGTACATAGGTGTGTATAAATTATCATTGTGTGTATTGTGCCTGTATTCTAAAAAAATGCATATATATGATTAATGTTGGTTGAAGTTTCAAACTAGGGAAATTTTTAATTTAATAGATATTGTTGGTTTAATTTTCAAACTAGGGCAAATTTTAATTAAATGGATATTCTTGGTTTAAGTTTGGGGCTGAAATATAAAGAAATACCTCTCCATAAAAAAAATACCGGACCATTAAAAAAATACCAAACATAAGGGTTAGTTTTAAGGATTGTTGGCTTAAATGACAAAAGTAGGTATTCAAAACATAATAAATTAACGGTTGATGACTCATTAGAGCCATTATTTATAGGAATCATATCTATGCCCTCGTACACAATAACTAGTTAATGATTCATTAGAGCCATTATTTATAGGAATCATATCCACCCCCTCGTTCATTATTCTTAGGAAAATTGAGTCACGGTGATAGTCGATGCAAACAAGAGTATGAAAGGTTGCAATTGGCCTGCACTCATACCTCTTTCATTAATAATCCTCATAAAGTGGGTGCTCCGGTTTATTGGTATGGGAATAGGAAGATCGAACAACTTAACTACCTTGTAAACCGTGGAGTTCATTTCTAGCAAGAGTACTTGTTCGATCGTATTTAGTTTTTTCTGCCACAATGTTGGGATGAAGCTGTACGATATATATATATCATGTAAATAATCTCGATAGAGCACTGACCTTGCTTACGCTGTTAGAGAAGGCTGAAAAAAATATTCACCCATTATGGATAAAATTACGTACAAAGAGCATTGACAAAAACTGTGATGTCTCACGACATATGCACGTCAAACTTGATCTTGCCAATAGGTTGAAGAGGATGAGATTTTGAATTCATGTCTCTGACATTTATGCATCCATTATAGATACGCTTCCTCCTAATTGGCCACATGCAAAAATTCGTAGATTTTTAAAAACAAATCCAGAATTGATGGAGATCATACACATTGAACTTTTGTTAAAGTTTTACCATGAACAGGTAGATTATAATATATGGTCAAAAAATTTATCGTGAGCGACGCCAACACCTCGCACGGGACCAATGTAGCCCACACGAACCGACCACGTGGTCACGGGACCCCCGGTTTGAGAGCACAGCCCAAAACAGAGAATATCCACACTTAGGCTTAAAAATGTGCCGTCGGAGGGGCAAAACCCTTGAGCGCCCCCCAAACGACCCCGTGAGCAGTGTCAACACCTCGCCCAGGACCAACGTAGCCCGCACGACCCAATCGTGTGGTCACGGGACTCCCGATTTGAGAGCACGGCCTAAAATAGAGAATATCCACACTTAGGATTGAAAACGTGCCGTTGGGGGGCGAAACCCCTTAGCGCCCCCCCAAACAGCCCTGTGAGTGGCGCCAACACCTCGCACGGGACAAACGTAGCCCGCACGAACTAACTGCGTTCTCACGAAACTCCCGATTTGAGAGCACGACCCATATTTCAGAATGCCTACACGGGTCCCGTGACCGCGTGGTCATGGGACCCCTTGATTTGAGAGCAGGGGACCCCCAATTTGAGAGCACAGGACCCCCTCGAGGTCACCCAAAGAGCACTTACAGCAACTCCGATCAATCTCCGGATTCGATAATTTTTATTATTATTATTATTATTATTATTATTATTATTATTATTATTATTATTATTATTATTATTATTATTATTATTATTATTATTATTATTATTAAAACTGGTCACGGCCTAAAGCCGTGACAATATTTTATGCATGTAAGTATAGTCACGGCCCAAAGTCATGACAATATTATCTTTATTGTAAGCGTGGTCACGATCCAAAGCCGTGATAATATCATATATATAGTAAGTTTGGTCACGGCCTTAAGCCGTGACAGAGATGGATCGCACAGACAACTGGTCACGCCTTTGAACCGTGACCTGATGGTCTTTAATCACGAAGTGGTCACGGATTTGGCCAGTGACCAGGCTTACAAATGGGGTCAGGGCTATGGGTCGTGACCACATCTGTGATTATGGAAAATCCATGACCAGGCGCTGGGTCAGGAATTTCGGTCGTGACCACCGAAATTGGTCACGCCCGATTTGGTCACGGACTAAACCGCGACCCACCCTTCCTGGTCAGGGATAAAGTCCGTGACTATTAGCCCAGTTTTGGTGTAGTGAATGGGTTTAGGAGTAAAACAACATGCTTATTTAGGGCGTTTGATATTAGGAAACTTAAATGACTTAAAAATCACTTAAAACGGGAGGAAGATGTATTATTATTGTTATTATTATTATTATTATTATTATTATTATTATTATTATTATTATTATTGTTGTTGTTGTTGTTGTTGTTGTTGTTGTTGTTGTTGTTGTTGTTGTTGTTGTTGTTGTTGTTGTTGTTGTTGTTGTTGTTGTTGTTGTTGTTATTATTATTATTATTATGATGATGATGATGATTATTATTATTATTACTATGACCCAACTTTAGTTAAATTATTATTATATATAAACTTGTTGTTTACATTGTTGTTGAATATGGTTTTACAGGTTTTAGGATGTTATTGCTTCATAGACTTTGATTGATTTCATTTGCGGAGTATCTCTATCGACATTCGATTTCTCCTTCATAGGATGTAGGAGTCGAGCAAAGTAGCTCCTTTACTTCTCGTATTCATTTATGTTCAGCAGATCGAATATTTATTTTTAGTCTATCCTGAGTGGAATGTTGTACAGACGAGATTTCTATTCCAGAGCTAGAGGTATTTATGTTGGCAGTTGGATGGTATTAAAAATGGATTTTACGTATTCTGTATTTTAAATGTCCCGCATTAGATTACTTATTTAGTTTATTTATTTCGTTGTACGAAGAATGTTACCAAATATTTTTTATTCCAGTGATTTTTGTATTAGACTAGATCATTCTAATTATATATTTTATAGGGTGTGATTCCACTTTATATATTTGTCAATTACTTTGACACATCTCCCCTTAAGACCTCAGAGGAGCTCTTATTGGCTCTGAGGTCTTACACAATTTTAATACCCACCATTAAAGAATAGTGGGGGAATTATAAAAAAAAATGCTTTTAGACTACTTACAAATATGTATAGGGGGCTTTGCAATAAACTTTATAGTTCAATGGTTTATTTTGCTTTACATTGATTTAGGGAGATTTTTTACCTAATCTGCACAATATATATATGCTAGCGGAAATTTGCCCCGTGATAAAATCCAACCAATAATAAAATAAAAAATAAAAAAAAATGCCCCATGATAAAACCCAGCCCATAATAAAAATAAATTAAAAAATATATATATTTAATAAATTTAAAAATATTTTTTTTTAAAATATAAAAAAAAAACAAAAAAAAAACATTAGCATGACATTTCATGCATGGGCATGAAATGAGAAAATGTCATGCAATGAAAAGTAAAGATATTTTTTCAAAAACCATGCTCCTTTATATATATATATATAATAATAAAATGAAACATAAAAAAAATGTCCCGTGATAAAACCCATCCCATAATAAAAAAATTAAAAAATATGTTTTAAAAAATATATATTTAATAAATTTTAAAAAATATTTTTTTTAAATATATATTAAAATTTAAAAAAAAAACATTAGCATGACATTTTATGCATGGGCATGAAATGAAAAAATGTTATGCATTGAAAAGTGAAGATATTTTTTCAAAAAACATGCTCATTTATTATATATATATATAAAGGAGTAGGGATTTTTTGTCGAGGCCAACTAACGGCTGAGATCAAAAGTTGATCAATTTGGTCTTTATCAATTGAAGGCTGAGATTTAATCTACTAAGGAGTGGGTTTGGTGCAAATAGAACAAGGCTCGAGATATGAAAGATTGAATAGATCACAGGGCACAAGGCTCGAGATTTGAAAGATTGAACAGAGCACTGAATTGAACAGAACTCCCTTCTCTTACTTTGTTTCTCTCACATAGGTACTCTACGATCTCGGGTATTTTGATCAACCATGGTGTTGAGGTTAACAACTCAATGTTAACAGCTCCCTTCCCTTCTCTTACTTATCTTACTGTTGCCACGCTATGTTAACAGCTTACAGGACAATATACCATCTGGTACGCTATGTTACTTGGGGAGGACAAAACAATTGTGAGAGAGAGCGTTGCAACAGTTTCTAACATAGAGTTGTTAACATAGATTTGTTATTGATGTAAAAAATTATAGTGTGGCCACACTATATGCAGGAGATCTTGGAGTGCTCTCTCTTTCCTCGGCCTTCACTTACAGTTCCCTCTCTCTCTCTCTCTCTCTCCGATTTGTATCTCTTATTTTCGATTTGTGTCTCTTCCTTATTGTTTTGTTTTAGTATATTATGTTTGGGACTTTAGAGTTTTATTTCCAGTAAGCTGTGTTGTTGATGCTCCAATAAGGAAGACAAAGGCAAGAGTTCGAACTTATATACGATGTTGTGTCCTATTTATTTTTCTTTAATTTTATTTATATTCTGCTGTTTGTAGTTAGTATATAATTTATGGCACCAGTTTACCTTTCTTTGTAGAATGGTTATTCAAACCCATTTCTTACGCATTCTTCTCTCTCTTTATCTATGCAAATTTGAAACTCAGACTCAAAACATTTTAACTGGTACTCTCTCTCTCTCATACTATATCTTCCTTCTTTTAATTCAACTGGAAAAACTCTCTCGGATTAACAGGAAAAACATAGATCGAAAAGATATTCAATTGGAAAAACTCCCTCTCTCTCATATATTATGTCTTCCCTTTATTTCATTCAGCAAAAATCATCTATTAATTGAATGTATTATTTTTTTCAACAGGAAAAAACCCATATCGGAGAGGAAGGTCAGATCGGAGAGAAAAACATATGTGGTAATTGAACGTATTATTTTTTCAATGTTTTTTCACGATCTACTTTTTCACCATTTATTTTTTCGCGATCTATTTTTTTATTAAGCGATTTCATTTTCGTTTGGATCAGAGGTGATGATGTTAATTGATTAGCGTTTTCGTTTTCGTTTAGAGCAAAAGTGATGAGTCATGGACGGAAATGGTGGCCACTGTGCACCGCCTATCTTCTCCAATAAATTGTGCCATGTGGCCGACAGTTGGAATCGTTCCCACTAAACTGTCACGGGTCTATAAACAGTAGGACTGAGAAGAAAAGATTCACTGGTCTCAAAAAATTTGATTGCCAGTTCATGCACTTTACTTTAACCAACTTTAATTTACTTTATTTTGGAAACTTGCGTGTACAAACCCACCCATTCATACACTTTCTCCAACCTATCTCAACTTCTCACGGCCTCTTACTCAACAAAAGTCAAGCAGAGGTGATGAAAATGAAGGTTTCGATTGTGCAGGAGCCCATTTGCTCTATGTTAGCAGATCTGGTAAATCGATTGGAATTTCTCCCCTCTTCAAAATAAAGTTTTTAGAATGGAGTTTCATTGTTTGTGGCGTGTGATCTTTACATCCGACTCTTCTAATATTTGTTTTTGGTGTTTGAATATATTAAATGTGTGTTAGTAAAATGTGTTCTGTGTTAGAATATCAGTTCTCTAGGATGCGAACAACAAATCATTTGTTGTTAATAAAGTATTATGTTAGTTTGATTGGTGTTAGTTTACGTCGATATGGGTACTTTAGTACTCTGTTAATGCGTTTCTTGATCCGTTAATGAGTTTCATTGTTTGCTTGGTGTTAGTTTGTACCATGATTTATTGTTATCTCATAAGTTTGAGCAGATAAAAACATTTCATGATTTCATGATTTCGTGATGTTGATTGAGAATGTGAATTGGATGACTTATGATCCTCACCAAAATGAGAATGAATATTTAATATAGTCTTTCTTATATTCCATTTTCTTTTGTTATCTATTTCGTTAAAATGATATGTCTATTAGTTATCTTAGGGGTGGCAATTCGGGACAACGGGTCGTGTTTTGGGTTGACACGATAAGATTTTTTCAGACACGAACACGACACGACACGACACGACATGAATTCGTATTTTTTTTAATTGACACGAACACGACCCGAATAAAAAATAACACAGCACGACACGACACGGATATCAAAATTAAGACCCGAACAGATGGACGAATAAAAAATAACACGATAACATGACACGTCTCATAATTAAGACACGAACACGACACGACGTGACTTCGTGTAAAAAACACGATCCGAACACGAAAACGAAACATTCCTAATATTATCGTTAGGGTAAACTACATCTAGCCTTAGGCCCTTTTCATAATAGCAGGTGTTGATAAAACATTATTTTATGCATAAAACGTTAAAATTTTTGTTGCGTAGCTGTTGGGCTAAAAATCAATATTTTTGTGAGCTTGGGCAAAAAATCAATCAGTATTTGGATCCTTTTGTTATTTTTGGTTATTTCATTGTACTTTCACATATTTTCAAAGAAACATAAGTTGTAATGAATAATGCATTTATAGAGTTTTGTTCAGTTATTCACATCTTTTTTTATATTGGGTAATAGTTTAACAGTGCACCATTTTTTTACTATTAGTAAACTAAGTTTGGTATATGTTGATGTAAAAAATTAGATCATAACTAATTATTCAATCACAGATAAATAAATGAGACAAAGAATTTTTAAAGTGGTTCAGCCTTATAAGAATGGCCTACGTCCACTGTTATGGTATTGCTGATTATATGGGAATTCTCGATTACAAGTTATCTCAAGAAATTCTCGTCCTCCTACAATGAGGATTGTACAATGTATTTATAGCCTTGAGGCTGTAATGTGAAAAGGTAATACATTAAATGATGTACATATGAAAGGGTAATGCATTCAATGCCCCTTAAGCGTATGCGCCTGAATGATAAGCATTTAATGAACAATCAAATTGTTGGTTATTCTGCTATTAATGCTTTGTTCGAGGTGTAGCTCGGACCGCCTGAGTTGCTCGGTACTCAAGAGTTCCTCGGAGAGTTCTCGTTCCTCGGAGCGTATGAGTTCCTCGGGGAATCAGTGTTCCTCATTGTAGTATGGTTCCTCAGAGCATGTGAGTTCCTCGAAAGTGTTTGTTGTTGCCACGTAGATTGCCACGTGTCTTTACTTTATTGAGTCATGTCAGCAAACTAAATTTGGTATCAACAGAATCCCCCAATGTTTCATAGTTCGAAATTTGAGGAGTGTGGAACATTCTTTCTCGGAATATGGTAGCTTTAAATGGTCCTCCTGATTTTTAGGAGTGTTTCCCTTGTATTTACTTTTCCTTCCAAATTCATAGAATCAGGCTTTTTTGAATTTTTATACTCGCTTCGATTGCCGCGCCCTTTTTGTCCTTCTAACCGCCGGTAGCGTAATCGTTTCTTTTTGTAATCATTACTTTTTCCTTTTCCCAAGGCAAGGTATTTAAGCATCACAGACAATCCCATCGTCTTCTACTTTTTCAAATTTGTATCTTCGAATTTTCCATTGTCTTACTCTCTTGTGCGTTCATCCTTTTCATCGTTCATTGTCAACAGATCCACTCTTTTTCTGTAAGATCCTCTTCCTTCTTCTCCATTTCCTTTATTCATCATGGTTTACCCTGTTGAATCTCTTGATAAGTTTCGCTCTGATTTTTCTATTCCCTCCTGGGTTGTTCTGGAAGAGCTTTCTGAGCCTTCTGACTATTTCCGTTTGGCTGAGGGACATTAGTTCCCCAGTCTTTTTATTGTTGAGTGTGGATTTTCTTTTCCTCCTAATCCTCTATGTCTGGAATTTTGTCAATACTTTGACGTTGTTCCTGCAAGAATATCCCCCAATACATGGAGGATAGTTAATGGGGTTCATAGGTTAAATCAAATTCATGGAACTCGCATAGGAATTCCAGAAATCATGTTTTGTTATAGATGGGCAGTGGGTGATAACACTTTTTATTAAAAAACTAGATTTTTAAATAGGGCTTTAGTGGTCAATCTCCCGGATGCCAATAGGGATTATTTTGAGCACGGAGTTGTTATAAAAAATTGGCAACATGCTCCTTTATCAGGAGATGAAGTGTATCAGGGTCCCAGATGCCCTCCCTATGGCAATGGGATAGGTTATTTTTATTTCATTTTATTTATTTTGAAATTATGCTTCCTCTATGTTTGATAAAATGTGCCATTGATATTTTAATGTTTATTTATTTGCAGTTGATAGCAAAAGAAAGTGTCCAAAAGAGGCAGACGTTAACATAAGACATTTGAAACTTATCTGGAGTTTGCATCAGTCTGTTGCCGATGAGCACATTAGGTCGGCTTCATATCTGCTGCAGTACAAGAGCTACACCACTTCTTTTACTGCTCGTCCGGTAATAAGAGATGCAGAGCCAGTACCAGCCTCTACCAGTTCTTCGCCTGAGTCACATGTTCCTTTAAGTGAAAGGATGAAGAAGAGAAGACCTCCCACCCTTTTTGAGAAACCTGCCTCTGGTGCTGGAGAGGCAAAAAGAAGTAAGATTGACGTCCCAGGGGAGGGGATAAAGAAAACTGATGCACCTTCCTCGGCTGCCCCTGCTGTGAAGGTTGTCGAGAAGCCCCAAGTGGCTCCGAGCAAGTCTGCTGCTCCAGGAGAAGTGATTGTAATATCACCGACCAAGAGTTCCTCCTTGGTTGAATCTATTCCTGCTCCCCCGAGGAAGCTGAAGAAAAGCTCCTCGGTCAATTTGGCTAACACTGTATCTCAGCCCCCGACTAGTGGAGTTCCCACTTTCGTTCCCCCGAGCTCTGCCATGAGCTCGGTGAAGACTTGGATCATTCCCGAGATCCAAGGTATCGAAGAAAAACTTTCTAGGGATATGGTTACCTCTTTGGCAGCTCGCCACATTATTTCTGTAAGTCCTTTTATTTTGAACTTTTCGTCTTTCCTTTGTTATATCTGTCTCTGACTTGCTTTCATTTTCTTTTTTCAGTTGGTGAGCTGCTTTAACACAATTTTGAAGAAAGATGAAGCTATTAAAGCTTCGAGCTCCTCGTCTGGTGTAGAGGAAGCTTTGATAGGCTTGGGGCAGTCTCTGAAAGAGTCTCGCCAGAAATATGCTAATGATAAGGCAACTTAGGAGAAGAAGCTTGCCTCCACCGAGCAGGAGAAGGCTCGAGTTGTTGAAGTCTCCAAGGGGTTGGAGAAGAAATTAAAGGACTTGGAGGAGAAAAATAAAGAGCTTGACAAGAAGCTCAAAGATGCTAGAGAGTTTGAGAATAAACTCAAGGTTGCTGAGGAAGAATTAATCCAACTTCGGGAAGTAAGTCGGCAGAAGGAGGAGGTTGAGAATAAATTAAAGACTGCTGAAAACCTTCTGTCCGAGAAGCTTTCCTCGGATAAGTTAAAGAGAAAACTGGTTGTGAAGAAGTCTTTCAGCGCTGGCTGGGACAAGGGGTGGAACAAGGGCTTGGCTTCCATGATGTCGCAAGTAGAATATGGCAGCCTCATGTACTTTAGGGATGGATGGGTCGCTGCTCTACAGGAGATGAAAGTGGATGAAAATTCTGAACTCTTTCAGCGACACATCCCTGGTCCCCCTCCAACTCCTGAAGACGAAGAAGAGGACGAAGCTGCCTCCGAAGAGTCTTCCATGGTGATGGGAGATCAGGTTTCTCTTCCCCCGACTATCCATCCCGCTGACGAGGTACTTCAACTACCTGCAACTTCCTCCGAGAAACCTCCAGCACTTCCCCAACCACTATCTGCTCCATCCGAGCAACCTACTTCCTCGTCCAATCCTCCCGAGAAAGTTTTGGGAGACAAGGAAAAGGTATAGAGCTGTTCGGATTTCTCTATTTTATTTTTCTTTAGCAAATGTAATCCTGAACATGTAACTCTGAACCTTGTACTTCTGACCTTTATGATATAATATAACTTGAACTTGTATTTATTCATACTGTTGTCTCTTCTTCATGCTCTGTTTTGATTATTGATTACTGCTTTTTCTTCCTCTACTAGTTTCTGGCCAAGATGGAATTACTGTCTGCTCATGATACAAGGCTGTTGAGGCAATGCAATGATTATTTTAAGGCTGGTCACACAGATCTGAGTGCAACACAAATCGTCGACATCCTCAGCCAAGATGCTTCGGAACAGGAAATTGAGGGCTACCAATACTTGAAGTGTCTTCTTGATCGTGCAGTGGACAACAATGTGGCTTATTATGATATGATCAAGGATCTCCAAGGCACTCTTGAAGACCTTCAACAGCAATACAAAGAATCCACTGCCCTTTTGCACGAGAGGTATGAGAAGAAGTATCAGCAACTCAATGCTGACAAGGGATACGAGAAGCGTTTTGCTGGCTACGATGTGAGGGAGAGAACTCTGAGGGCTGAAGTCGAGGAGTGCAGACAAATAGCTGAATTATTAGAGCAAGAGAATAACAACTTGCAAAGAGAATTGTCACAGTTGAAGTCTACAGCTTCCACTTCAAAATCCTTGATCCCAGTGACTGATGAGGGATTCTCGTTCTTGGAGGTCGAGAACGCCAACTTGAGGGACGAATTGGAGACCTTGAAGAGAGCTGGACCCTCTACATCTTCTCGTGGACGAGCAAGATCTCCTCGGGGATGAGCAAGAGCAGCTCGAATTCCTGTCGAGGAACAGAGGAGTCAATCTGCTTTGGAGAACCAAGCTTTCCAATTAATGGCAAATAACCAGGCGTTGGCTGAAATATCAAAGAAGATCAGGGACCTGAAAGAGCAGCTTTCTACGCAGAAGTCAGTCTTGGAGAATAAGGAACTCTTCATTAAAAATCTCCACGAGCAGCTGGAAAGACTGACATATCAATTCCACAAACAACTCAGGGAGTTCTGGATGGCTGGGTACAACGAGGCTCTCTACCACTTAGACGATCGTATCCAGAATGCCAATAATGAGGGCTACAAACAAGGCTGGTTGAATGCCTTAGGTGTGCTGCAGCTCGAACAGGGTCATTACCTGTGGGATTACCATGATCTTGGGCTGCTCGACCTACCCGTGCCACCATTCAAACTTGATATGAGTTGGAACCCTGCTCGGGCCATTCCTCGATGCTTAATTTCCAAGTATCTCGGCAACTACAATATCCATTCAAGTGTTGAGATATCTCGTCCCGAGCACCTCCTAGATCGACCATCCGTGATGAATATCAGGATGTTAAAAGATTTGAACTTCATAAACTCTCCTCTTGCTTTAAATGATCCGCCTGCTGGCGAGGAACTTGTTTCAAAAGCAGAGGGGAAGAAACCAATAGAGTAAGAATTTTGATGTAATAGTTAGTATACATTTCATTATCAATGTAATCTATTCTTGGATTTAATGAAAGACTTTTATTTTTGTTCGCAATCTTAATCGCTATTGTCTTGTAAAATACTTTACATTTGTGCATGTATGTCTGTTAAAAAGATAACAATATTGTGTTGTTTTGTGTTGTTTGTCGATCAACCTATTGTCGACTAGCTTGAATTTGTGGTAGTCATTATAAAAAATTACTAAGTTATTCCTCGACCAACTCACTAAGTTGTTTCTCGACCAACTCAATAATTTTAAAAAGTCACGAGTATCAATAATTTTGCTTGATCATTTTCTAGTATTCATAAAATGTTTACGACCAATCAAGGTCGGTAAATTTTCCTTTTCGACCAACTACAGTTAGTGGGTTTTTATCCCCGACCAGCCGTAGTTAGTGGATTTTTCCTCTGCGAGCAACTTTTAGCACTTTTTGAAATAATTTTACCTCCCGACCAACTCAAGTTGGCCTTTTCGAGAATATATTTACTTCCTAACCGACATAAGTTGGCATTTTTAGGAATACTTTTACTTCTTGAGGAACATATAGTTTTATTTCCCGTAGGAATACAAGTTTTACTTCCCGGAGGAATACAAGTAGCTTTACTTCCCGGAGGAATACAGGTAGCTTTACTTCCCGGAGGAATACAGGTAGCTTTACTTACCAGAGGAATATAGGTAGCTTTACTTCCCGGAGGAATATAGGTAGCTTTCTGGACCAACCTTAGTTGGCTTTTTCGAGAAATTTTTTGAGAAATTCGAGTTTTACCGAGTTTTGCCGAGTAGTGTGTAGCACAAGTATTCCCCGAAAAACTTTCAATAAAAAGAGAGATTATCCATTACTGATAATACTTGCGCAGGTGCTCTGCGTTCCATACATTTTTAAACTCCTCCCCTTCTAAAGTTGTTATTCGGTAAGTTCCTGGTCGAACAACTTCTGTAACTCGGTATGGTCCATGCCAGTTTGCCTCCAGTTTATTGTGCTTTTGAATTACTTTCTTCAGCACATAGTCTCCTTCTTTCAGGTCGCACTTCTTCACCCTCTTATTGTAGAACAAAGTTGTTCGTTATTGGTATGTGGCATTCCTGATTGCTGCTTCTTCTCTAACTTCCTCGAGCATGCCTAAATCCAATCTTCTCATTAAGTCGCTGACAGGGGAATTGAAATTCAGTACCCTGTGTGTTGGGAGGCCCAACTCGGCAGGTATAACAGCTTCACTTCCAAACGCTAGCATATATCACTACACCAAAATGGGCAAATTGTCACCTTTCAGCCGGCCAGCCTTGTCAAGGTCAATGACCGTGACAAAAAACACGCGTTTTATGTCACGGTCATTGACCGTGACAAGCCCGTGACAAATTTACTTGTCACGGTCATTGACCGTGACAATAATATAAATACTTGTCACGGTCAAAGACCTTGACACGACCATGACAATGTTCGCAGCAAAAACCCTATCCCTCCTCTTTTTTCCCTCCGCGCCGTTCCCTCCCTCTCTCTCTCTCTCTCTCTTCCATTTATATATATATATATATATTTGTGTGTATATTTATGTGTGTATGTGTATATATATATGTGTGTATGTGTGTGCGTGTGTGGGGGGTGGGGCAGGGTGGGGGTAGGGGGTGGGGCGTGGTGGAGGGGGTGGGGGTGGGGGAGGGGGGCAGGGGTTGGGGTGGGGTGGGGTATACACAACACTAAAAGTAGACATCAATTTTATAAATAATTGATAATAGTTGGATAATAATTGGATAATAAACATCGGGAGGGGGAGGGGGTGGGGGTGGGTGGGGTTTTGAATATTATTTACATTCAAAATAAATAATTGATAATAGTTGGATAATAATTGGATAATAATTGTTTTTATACCTATAGAACAGCTTAGATAGTGTGTGTGTGTGTGTGTGTGTGTGTGTGTGTATGTGGTCAATACATGAATTTATTTTTGTATTTGAATTAACCCATGAATTTATTTTTGTATTTGAATTAACCCATTATATGAAACATACTTGAAATTAAATATAGTGCGCATAGATACTAGCATTCTAGTTCTTATGCGTACGCATTCAATAACCCTTAGACCCGTTCGAGAGTCATTACCCCTGTAATGAGATCTCTCGAATTGTCCCGTTTGGGCAGTTTGAGACTGTATAATATTCTTATTGGCTTAAAGTTGTTACTTTTGGAGGAAGTTCTGCAGTCGTATCTTAATGTTCTCTGGGTACATACTAGATTGACAAGTGTGACTGTTATTTTAATTGACCAATTGAAATAACACTCACACCTGCTAATCTACGTCGTGTACTTGGAGAACTAAGGGGATATGCTGTCGAATGTTTTTCAAATCGTAACAATGTGCATGAGCTGTTAAGTATATTACAGAAAAATGCATTCTTGAATGGGATAGGACCACTTACCCTTTAATAGGATAATTAAATGATGGGATAATTAAATAAAACATACTATAAATCTAAGTTGTGTTTACCTTTAATAGGTGTTTAGTTGTGGTAGCTGTGATGGGATATCCGAAATACAAAGAGTGGATGGGTGAGACTAATAGAATGGGGGATGTGTTTCGCAGAGGTGCTAACGAATTTGTGAAATATGCAAAGAGATGTCGTAATGATGAAGAGTTTCCGTGTCCGTGTGCTAGGTGTAAGAATGGTAAGGTGTTTGAGTGGAAAACAGTTGAACTACATTTGTTAAGATCGGGTATGCAAGATAGTTATCGATTTTGGAGTTTTCACGGTGAATTGAAAGTTCCATTTGTCCCTGACCAACTTTCACAACAACCTTCAACAAGTAGAATAGATGAAGAAAGGGACGACGTAGATCATAATATGTTAGAGGATTTAGTTGATGATGCGTACGGAGTTTATGAAGCTGAGGAGAATGAGGTTACTGATGATGTAGAAGATTCAAGTGCTCGTGAAGATAACACGATAAAACTTAACGATGACTACCAAAGTTTAAAATTTAAGGCGACCCAACCGTTATACTCTGGCTTTGAGAAAGATCAAACAACTTTACATGCCATGGTTGGTTTGCACAGTTTGAAGACGCAGTATGGTTTGTCTGGCAATAGCGTGACGGGAATTCTGAAATGGGTGAAGGGCTTATTACCCAAGGTGAATACACTTCCAAATAGCTATCCTGTTATGAAGAACAGTTTGAAAGGTTTGGGAATGAAGTATAAATCGATTCATGCTTGTGTGTATGACTGCATACTATACCGAAAGGAGTATGAAAATCTCGATCGTTGTCCGGTATGCGATGAACCTAGATATGTCCAATCTACTAGTAAGGAAGGCACAAGCTCAAAAGTGCCTCAAAAAGTATTGAAATATTTTCCCGTTGAGCCTAGATTAAAGCGATTTTTCACAGTACCATGGATTGCAGAGGCAATGACTTGGCATGCTAGGGCAGAAGTAGGGGTAATATCATGCGTCATCCTATTGATTCTACTGCCTGGCGGAGGATGAATTATGAGTATCCCGATTTTTCTCGAGAACAACGCAACATTCGTTTGGCTATATCAACAGATGGTTTCAATCCATTTGGAAATCTAAGCACCAATCCAAATGTATGGCCAGTGATCCTAGCCCCACTCAACCTCCCTCCTTCACAGTGTATGAGACCTGAATTTTCGATGATGGTTTTATTGATACCTGGGCCAAAGGCACCAAGTGAAGACATTGATATCTACCTGGATCCTTTGGTAGAAGAATTAAATGAGTTGTGGGAAGAGGGTGTGCAATCATTTGACTCTTTTAGAAAATAAGAGTTTACGCTGAAAGCTATGTTGATGTGGGCAATTCATGATTTTCCAGCTTATGGGACATTATCCGGATGTGTAGTACATGGTTATTTGGGGTGTCCTATTTGTGGAGAGGAGACTGAATCTCTTCATCTATCCTCCAGCTTAAAAAATGTATACCATTGCCACAGGAGGTTTTTACCCCCAGCTCATAGTTTCAGATTTGAGAAAGCTTCCAATTTTTTATTGGGCGGAGCTGAACATAGGCTACCGCCGAGACAACTTTCGAGTTCAAAAATTGAAAGTAAATCTTCTGAATGTGGCCCAAATATGTCAGGTAAGAATCCCAAATTTAAGAATGTCAAGCATAAGAAGACCCCAACTGGGAATGAAACTGAGATAAGAAAGGCATGGTCTCGGAGGTCAATTTTATTTGACTTGCCTTATTGGAAGAAAAACCCGGTGCGCCATGTATTGAATGTGATGCATGCAGAGAAGAACTTCGCTGAACATATTGTGGGTACTTGCCTTGGGGGGGAGTCATTCGAAGGATGGATAAAATGCACGAAAAGACCTTAAAACGTTAAAACTTAAACCACAATTATGGTTGAAAGAAGATAGTAGGGGAAGGACAATAATTCCCCCAGGTGTGTTTACTTTGACGAGTGAGGAAAGGAAGGTGCTTCTAGACACAATATATAATTTGAAGGGCCCATCTACTTTTTCGTCCAACTTGCAAAGGATTGTGAATTATGTTACTCATGATTTACATAAGTGTAAGTCCCACGATTGGCATGTGATCATGCAATTGGTTCCTCTATTGTTTAAGCACTGTTTCTCCAAGCACAAGGATTTGCGTAGGGCTATTATGCAAATTAGTATTACCTTCTCCCTCTTGTGTGAGAAGGTAGTGAATCGAGAACACATAGTGGCCGCAAAATTGGCTGTGAACGAAGCGAATTGTGTATTGGAGAAGTACTTTCCCCCAGCATTCTTTGACATAAGTGTTCACTTGTTGGTAAACCTATGCGACGAGGCACTTCTTTGTGGTCCAGTTAGATATCGGTGGATGTATCCGTTTGAAAGATTGATGAAAGTTTTTAAAGATTACGTCAAGAATACGCGATATATTGCAGGATCAATTGCAGAGGAATACATCACCGTGGAGTCATCAATATATACTAATGAATATATGACTGACTCGACCAGCGTTGATGACACTGATGAATTCCTCGATGATGGTGGTAATGTGATGGAAAAACGAGTGAAATTAACGAGTTTGCAACATGAACAAGTAGCTCGTTATCTATTTGACACACATGAAGATGTCGAAGAATGGAAAAAGTAAGTTTCGAATATTATAATGTTTAACATTATTTTAGATTATTTTATACATGATTAATTTTGTAATATGCAGTAAATATGAAGCCTGTGAGAACAATAAAAGACGAAAAACAGTGGTACAATCAGACAGCGAATTTAGGCTATGGCTGACACAAGAGGTAATTACAATGAAAACAGTCATTATATAACGTTACATTACACTCAAATTTTACCACTAATATAATTAATTTATCTATATTCTCAGCTCCTAAAGATGGGTGATGCGACATCAAGGCTTGCTCGTCTAGCCACTGGACCCTTGTTCGTGGCACAAGAGTACAAAAAATATCGATTGAACGGTTACATTTTCGACGCTAAAGTGTACGAGGAAAGTACAAATGTACAGAACTCGGGAATTTCATATAAGGCTTTTACTTTCTTTCGAGCGAGCGCAAAAGATAAAAACCTCGTTGAAGCTGAAATGACTTACTATGGTGTAATCAAAAATATATTTGAATTGGATTATATAAGCTTCAAAGAGGTTGTATTTTACTGTGAATGGGTAAGAGTTGAGGATAAAAATGCTTGTAAAGTTGATCCTGTCACCAATTTGATCATGGTTGACTTGTCCAAGTTGAAGAGCAACGACCACGTGAGCGATGAGCCGTTTGTTTGTGCATTTTAAAAGGTTAAGCAAGTGTTTTACTTGGAGTATATCAACAACGAGCCATGGTCAATTGTCCAACACGCGCCAAGGCGTCTAAATAGTAGTGTGGATGACTTGGCTGCTCCTACTGAATATCAATCCATTTTTTATGATAACCCGAATTTGAAACAATTTTTCAATTTGTAATAAATATTTCAATTTGTACCGAAACATCCATTTTTAATGATTTTACTTGATCTGCACATTATCATTTTCACTCTTGTGTAGTGTGCGTGTGTGGAGAGGAGATTAATACATAAATATTCCAACTACATCTAAGTTTTGTTTATACTAATCCATGAATATACGCTTCTTACCTTTAATAGGTGATTAGTACATAGTTATTTGGGGTGTCCTATTTGTGGAGAGGAGACTGAATATCTTCGTCTATCCCAACACTAAGAAATGCCATAATCCTATGGAGCGATGCTCTGCAAATTCCTCCCAACCGTTATGTAGCCAAACATCATCGGTTAAAGTTGTCAATTCCACTTTCCATACCCCACCACTTGGAACTTCTAGCAAAACATGGGAGACCATTCAAAGGTGGAGTTGACAACTTCAACTGCTGATTTTTGGCTACACAATGGTTGGAAGGAATTTGCAACGCATACCTCCATAGGATTATGGAATTTCTTAGTGTTTAGATATGAAGAGAATTATAATTGACACGATTGCCCGGGGTACATTAGTTGGAAGGAGGTGCCATATGAGCTCAAGTTAGCTGTTTGAGTGACACTACAGGTAATGTATTTATATTTATATGTCAATTTCGATTTCGATTTCAATTACAATTTATATTTATATATATTTGAGGGGCGGATACTAATTTTACTTTATTTCAATTCAGGGGACAGGGAGTGGCCCTAAGGGTAGGCCACATATGCTCTATACTTATGTGGCTATTCGGACGAGAAGGGAAGGATAAGGAGGTGTTCCCGAGCGTCGCGGTACAAAATCTCTTTTCCATGCAAATAGTTTGTATATTTGAGATAAAATGATGGTGATGTTGTTTCTTTTTAAATAGTTTCTTATTTGAATATATATTTGCATTATCTTTAGTTTGTTCGGATATATGATGTTTGGAACAGGTACAACCTTGCTATAACAGGTACAAATATACTGCTGGGCAGTGGCAGTGGCCATACTGCCCAGCAGTTTTTTTTTAATTCTGCCCATAATTATCACGATCATTGATCGTGACACGTCCGTGACAAAATTATCACGGACGTGTCACGGTCAATGACCGTGATAATTTTTTTAAAAGAGTCATGGCTTTGTCACGGTTATAAACCGTGACAAATGTGTCACGGTCATTGACCTTGACACGAACGTGACACAAAACGCGTGTTTTTGTCAAGGTTGTCAAGGTCAATGACCGTGACATGACCGTGACAAAAAAAGTTGTCTCGCCTCGAAATGTCACGGTCATTGACCTTGACAAGGTGGATTTGTCAAGGTCAATGACCTTGACAAATGGGCAGATTTGGTGTAGTGTATGGAGATTCTCCAGTTGCTACTCGGGGAGTAGTTCGATAAGCCCACAGTACTGACTGTAACTTGTTGATCCAATTTACTTTCGCATCGTCCAGTCTTTTCTTCAAGCCATTCAGTAGTGTTCTGTTTGTCACTTCAGTTTGTCCATTGCTTTGAGGATGGCCTGGTGCTGAGTGGATCTTCAAAACATTTGATTGATGACAATAGGCAGCGAACTCCTCGTTATCAAATTGTGTTCCATGGTCTGTGATGAAAGCATGAGGAAGACCATATCGACAAATGATGTTCTTCCAAATAAATTGGTACACCTTCTCGTATGTCATATCAATGAGAGGCTCAGCTTCTACCCACTTAGTAAAATAATCCACTGCGACGACGAGGTATTTGAACCTTCCTCTGGTCGTCGGCAGTGGCCCGACCAAATCTATTCCCCACATGGCAAATGGCCAAGGGGAAGTGATATGTGTCAACAATGCTTGTGGAGTTCTTCGGATGGAGGAGAAGCGTTGGCACTTGTCACATTTCTTGGCATAGGCTATACAATCAGCCCTCATCGTCGGCCAGTAATATCCCTGCGTCATCATCCTTTGCAAAAGCGTTCGACCTGCTACATGGGCTCCACAGGACCCTTCATGGATCTCTTCAATTAAATATTTCACCTCGGAGGGATGTACACATCTTTGCAAACTTGCCATAATTCCTCGTCTATATAGAATACCATTATTTAATACATACCGAGAAGCTTTAAACTTCAATTTCTTGGCTGCGAGCTTGTCAATTGGTAATTATCCCTTCTCAATATATGCCCTATGGGATCCATCCAAGATGGTCCTAAATCAAGGGTGATAAAGTTCATCGTCAAATCTTCATTTATACTCCGACCAGCTAAAACTTCAATTGGGATTATTCTTCGTAGCTCGGTACGAGTAGATGATGCTAATCGAGCTAGGGCATCTGCTCTTGATTCTTCATTCTTGGTATTCTGACCAGCTGAATAGCAGTAAATTTTGATACAAACTCCATCACCTTTACCTGGTACTTGATCATTAATTCTCCTTTGGTTGCATATATTCTCAACATTTGATTTACGATTAATTGAGAATCACTGAAGACAATAACCTGATGCGCCTCCATAATTTTTGCCAAATTAAGACCTACAATCATGGCCTCATACTCAGCCTCATTATTGGAAGCTTTGAATTGGAAACGTAGGGCGTATTCCATGTTGACCTCGTCCGGAGTGCTCAAAACTATCCCTGCCCCACTGCCTGTTGTGCAAGATGAGCCATCTACATATAGCCTCCATATAGGTAACTCGTCTTCAAACTTCTGATCTGACAGAGTTCCTCGGTGAAATATTTGTTGCTTCCTTTCATCCTCCCCTGATATTTCTTGCTCTTCGTCGATCATCTTTTCTTGCCCTTTTACCAACCGGAGTTGGTCTGAGCTCGAATTTGATGATCTTGTAACATCCACTTGCCCTTTTACCAACTTAAGTTGGTCTGAGCTTGTGTTTGATGATCCTGTAACATCCATAGGTTGATCAGCGAGCAGCTTTTGCTCCTCGGGGGTATCAGGATAGGTGAACTCTGCTATAAAATCTGCTACAGCTTGCCCTTTCAGCGATGATCTGGGTTCATAAACTATATCATATTCACCGAGCTCTATTGCCCAGTACATCAATCTCCCTGATTTTTCTGGTTTATGAAGGGCTTGCCTCAACGGCATATCAGTATATACGCCTGTAGTATGAGCCTGGAAGTATAACCTCATTCTCTTACTCGCCTCAATCAGCGCCAGTGCTAACTTTTCCAGCCTTGGATATCTGATCTCTGCTCCTCGAAAGGCCTTACTTGTATAGTAGATTGGTTTTTGTACTCCATTCTCCACTCTTATCAATGCCGAACTGACTGCATTCTCGGACACTGCCAGATACAAATAAAAAATTTCTCCCATCACTAGCTTAGATAACAGTGGAGGTGCCCCCAAGTATTTCTTCAAGTCTTGAAAAGCCTTCTCACATTCATCATTCCACTCAAAAGTCTTTCGGAGTGTCTTGAAGAATGGGAGACATCGATCAGTTGCTCGTGATACAAAGCTGTTGAGTGCTGCTACTCGTCCTGTAAGACTTTGCACCTCTTTCTTCGTCGTTGGAGATCGCAGCCCTAATAGAGCTTTGATCTTTTCAGGATTTGCCTCAATGCCTCATTGATTGACAATGTACCCGAGAAATATGCCTTCTCGTACTCCAAATATTCACTTCATCGGTTTTAGCTTCATTTGATATTTATCCAGTTGATCAAAAGTTTGACTTAAGTCAACTAGATGATCAGCAGCTTTTTTGCTCTTCGTCAACATAGACTTCCATATTGCAACTGATTTGTTCTGCAAACACCTTGTTCATCAACCGCTGATATGTTGTACCTGCATTTTTCAAACCAAAAGGCATAACATTATAACAATAAGTTCCCCTAGGGGTAATGAAAGAAGTACTCTCCCTGTCTTCAGGTTTCATTTTAATCTGATTGTAACCAGAATAAGCATCCATGAAGCTCAGCAGCTCGTGTCCCGAGGTAGCATCGACTAGTTGATCAATTCGGGGTAGTGGAAAGTGATCCTTTGGGCATGATTTGTTGAGGTCGGTGAAGTCTACACACATCCTCCACTTGTTGTTTTTCTTCTTTACCATCACCACATTGGCTAACCAGTCTGAATATTTAACATCTTCAATGAAGCAAGATTTCTTGAGCTTCTCGACTTCCTCCTGTATAGCTTGATTCTTCTCGGAGTTGAACACTCTTCTTCTCTGCTTCACTGGCTTGATTTCCTTATTCGCATTGAGTTCGTGACATAAGAAATTTGGATCTATTCCGGGCATATCCTCGTGACTCCACGCAAAAGTTTTCTTTCTGTTTCTAAGGAAAATTATCAATTCCTGTTTTAGTGAGGCTTCCAACGACGAACCTACTTGAGTAGTTCGTTCAGGGTGCTCGTCGTCCAGAATGATATTTTCAGTAGCTTCCACCACTTGACCCTTCACGAGTTGCGACTCATCTCTAGGATCCAATGTTTCAATTTCTTCCCCTTCTTCCACTTGATAATTAGTAGTCTTTTTCCTTGATTCCTCCAGTTCCTCTTGCTCGGCGGATGAATAATAGCATTCCTGAGCTACTTTTTGATCACCTTTAACAACTCCTACTCCAAAATTTATTGGAAATTTCAGGCACTGATGCACCGTAGATGGTACAACCTCGAACTTCTTCAATCCTACTCTTCCCATGATGGTATTGTATGATGATTGAACATTCTTATCCATCACGAAAAAGCATATTCTTTCTGTCCGACAAGCAGGCCACGTACCAATGAATGTATCCAACTTGATCGTCCCAAGTGGAAATATTTTCTCGCCAGCAAAGCCGAGGAGGGGTCTATGATAAGGCTCCAGTTGAGATAGTTTTAGATTTAAACTATCAAAGCACGAGTAGAATATGATGTCTGCCGAGCTACCATTGTCGACCAGTACTCTTGAAATTATTACTTCCTTCATCCTCATTTTGATCACCAATGGGTCATCATGAGGATACAGAACACCTGTGAGGTCATTCTTTGAGAAACCAATGACCAATTTCTCTTTGTTCACCTTTCTCGGGTGATCCTCCTCAGCTAGATTTATTCATTAAATGTACGAGCAAGTTTGAGCCTCACAGAGGTAAGCTTTTCTCTCGGCAGTAAGGTCTCCTCCTCCTGCATCTCCACCTGTTATGACATTACAGTCAAATAACCCAAAGCGTATTAAAAATACCTCTCGTTCTGGTTGCCTTGGTCTCTTGGGAAGATCGGGGTCGTCTTCGGGATCAACTTCATGGTTTCTTTTCTTGTTCTCCTCTGCTCGACGAAGAGATCTAGACCTCTCTCTTGTTCGGTCATTATTTCTTCTTTCGCTTCCACGATCAACATACTTTGCCAGCTTTCCTCGTCTGATGAGTGTTTCAATTTCATTCTGAAGAGCTATGCAATTTTTTGTCATATGGCCATGATCTTTATGAAACTCGTAATACTTTGCCTTATTCCTCTTGTCAGGTTCTGGCTTCATTTTCTCTGGCCAGTTTAATTCCTCGTTGCTCTTGATTTCTTCTAGAACATGGTTGATATCCTTCTTCAAAGGAGTATAATTATCGAATTTCTTCATTGCATCTTATACCGACCTTGTTCTTGAATGTTTGTCATTACCATTGTTCTTATGCTCTTTTTTCTTAGCTTTATCACCTTCCACCTTGGTTTCTTTGGCATCCATGTTCTTCGCAGCCATAGCCTCCTCGGTATTCATAATCTTGGACGCTTTTCCCATCAGGTCTGACATGGTTCTAGGTGGATCTTTGGCCAAAGTATAGTACAACTTGTTGGGCAGTAGTCCACTCATCAAGGCGGTAATCGATGTCTTCTCCTCATAATCAATGACTTCAAGTTTCTCGTTATTAAAACGAGTTATATAATCTCTGGTACTCTCACCAGCTTTTTGTCTAACACTTAACAAATGTGCTACTCGTTTAACTGGCTTTACCCCAAAACAGAAATTCCCAATGAATAACTCGGTCAGTTGAAGAAAAGTTGAGATCTTACCCCGAGGAAGATTATTATACCATATTTGAGCAGATCTGGTAAGAGTTCCCGAGAATTCCCTACATCTCATCTCATCTGGAACAACATAGATGTCGGTTGCAGCTTGGTATTGTTCTATATGAAGGACAGGGTCTGTCTTTCCATCATATTTGGGGGTTACAACAGGTGCTTTGAACTTTGATGGTGTTGAAAAATCTACAATGGCCTCGACAAAAGGTGTTCCTCGAACAAAAGTTCGCTGTAGAGGGTTCTTAGCTTTAACCATTTCCCCCAATCTATCCTCCAGCCTTTGAATAGAGCCCTTTCATGCATTATTTCCTTCCTCGGGCCTGTTGGTTCGAGTAACTGATCGCGTTGAGGTGGCTTTCTGGGATCTATCTTGACGAGCAACTAGTCGTGACTGGGCAGATTCTTCCCTTAAGTCTGATGGTCGTCGAAAACTCCTCGATGGGGCTCTAGGAGGACTTTTGCTCCTCCTAGGACCTAATCGATCGAAAGGAGATACTCTGCTTAATCTTTCTAGCGCATTGGTCCTTTCTGGGGAGAGAGTGATACGTTGCTCAGTATCTGTGGCTCGCACTGACGAAGTTCGTCCAGGTTGATAAGAAAAATCTTCAGACTCCTCATTGCGATATGAATTGGTACGTCTAGTACGTGAAGAAGGTGCACGGGTATTTCTTTGAATACTCCGTGGTCTTGAATGGGTTGGTGCACCGCCATGGAGGGTTTGTATGAGTTGTTGCATAGTTTCTTGAATGACGGTCTGGCCATGAGCCAGATTTGTCATTATTCCAGCCAGATCTGGAATATTTGGCGGAGCAGATGGATTTGGAGGGCTTCCAGCGTTTCGATTGCTAGATTCTGGAATATCAGCCATTTGTGATGGATTATTTTTTATGGAAAACGATATTACCAGTCGTTTCCCACAGACGGCGCCAATCTGTTGATGTAAAAAATTAGATCATATCTAATTATTCAATCACAGATAAATAAATGAGACAAAGAATTTTTAAAGTGGTTCAGCCTTATAAGAATGGCCTATGTCCACTGTTATGGTATTGATGATTGTATGGGAATTCTCGATTACAAGTTATCTCAAGAAATTCCCGTCCTCCTACAATTAGGATTGTACAATGTATTTATAGCCCTGAGGCTGTAATGTGAAAGGATAATACATTAAATGATGTACATATGAAAGGGTAATACATTCAATGCCACTTAAGCGTATGCGTCTGAATGATAAGAATTTAATGAGCAGTCAAACTGTTGGTTATCCTGCTATTAATGCTTTGCTCGAGGTGCAGCTCGGACCGCCTGAGTTGCTCGGTACTCAAGAGTTCCTCGGAGAGCTCTCGTTCCTCGGAGCGTATGAGTTCCTCGGGGAATCAGTGTTCCTCATTGTAGTATGGTTCCTCGGAGCATGTGAGTTCCTCGGAAGTGTTTGTTGTTGCCACGTAGATTGCCACGTGTCTTTACTTTATTGAGCCATGTCAGCAGACTAAATTTGGTATCAACAGTATATATGATGAAGCCTGATGTATTTGTAGAGTAGAATATCCATCAAGTGATGATTTTTTATTTGAAACAGTCAAAGGTGATCGTGATTAATATCTTCATATCCTACGCATTGTACTACAAGCAAGATATATAGCCAAAATAGTATCTCAGAAGATCTTGGTCTGCTATGGTGCTGATCAAATCTCAAAGTGTATAAGCTATGACTGATCAAATCTCAAAGTGTACAAGCTATGACCGAAAAACATAGGTCAATTCGAACCTAAGTTCCCACGTTCTATTTCCTTTTCCTTTTTCTTTTTTGTTTTCAGGTATGTGTGGTCAATTACAGTCTAAATTAGTACGTTATTTTTTTTATCAAAGAAAATGTGATGTTTTTTTAGCACTAAACCAATAAATTTGCATTAATTTTTTATCAGATCAAAAAATTTGTGTTGATTTAGTGACACAAGTAGTCTAAATTGAGACATGAATTAGTGATATAAGTGACATACATGGGTTAAACACTTTTAGATAGATTATGTAGTGTTACAAAATGTGTGTGTAACATCGTTATTAAATAAGATGAAATTTTTTCAATATTTTTAAGTCTTTTTTAAAGTGACATTAATATGTTGATGTGTAGTGTTACAAATATGGTATTGCAAAGTTTTTTAAAAGAAAAAATAACATGTTTTGTAGGTATGAGTATATGCTATAACAACAAATATTCGGGAGAAATCAATATGCTAATCGTTCCATCAACACGGGTTAAACTTAGCCATGACGAGTAAGTGTATCATGGAATGATCAACAATATTTATATTTGCACACTTGGCAAAACATTTAAAATATAAAATATCACGGGAACAGATTTATCATCGTGCCATCGACACGTGTACAAAATATCACAGGACCAAATTTATCACCGTGCCATCGGTACGGGTATACCCTAGTGTGTGTGTATATATATATATATATATATATATATATATATATATATAGAGAGAGAGAGAGAGAGAGAGAGAGAGAGTAAATTGGTGCATTGGGGGTGAGATAATAACATTTTAGAAATATAAAAAAAAATTAATGAAAGAAAAAAAAAATACCTGTTGCCTCTTATCATGAAAGTATTTTTATAAAATTTCAATTTTTTTTTAAGCTTTTAAGTTAGCTAACTCTTTAGTAACCTACTGATTGGGAAAAAAACTATTGATAGTTTTATTATAATGATTAATATAAAATATAATTTCTGAAATTTATTATTTTGTACATAATAAAATATTAATTATTTACTGTGAGAAAAATTGGTGTTTGAAAAATTTATCAATTAATAGAATTGTCAATTTGTCAAATTTTAATTTTTAGAGCTTCAATTTTGTATCTTTTTGGCCTTTGACAATTATTTTGATTGGATTGTTTTCCATCTATGTTATGGTTGATGTAGAATAGAATTTTGTATTACTCAACAGAATAGAATTTTGTATTACATAAAATTTGTATTACTCAACAGTTGTTTTTGGACAGTCGATATAAGTTGTTTATCTATTTGTACCAACAATTTTACCTTTTAGTATTTCCATGAGGCATTCAACTTCTCTTTCTGATCTATATATATTTACCAAACTACCTATTTATGCAACAATGTATTATATTTTTTTTTTTACATTCGGTACATAATAGGAATTATTTTATTTTGACCTGCTAATTCCAAAACAAGAACGCTACTGTGACAGTCAATAAGACTATATTTTATTAACAAGGCACCGTTCACAATATTTGAGAATAGATGCGTATTCGTTAATATTTTCCATCTAAACTCTAATATGTGTTAAAACAAACTATCATAATATTTATTTTTTTATCTTTTTTCTAAATCCCAAGTTTATTGCAAGGAGAGTTTGATTACATGCTTTTATGCGGTTGTTAAACCAAATATATTTCTCAAACAATTCACGCCTATCGCCAGGCTAAAACTAACATATAGTTTTTAAGCCTCTTATGCAATTATTAATTACACTTCTGTTAAATTTTTTCAACTTTTGATACGATAACATAATTTTCTTTATCAAAGTATTAGTTGTATTTTTTTTTATAAATGCTCTATATTATTACAATTCATTTACATGCTTGGTGGTCCAGTTGTGCAAGAGAAAAGGAAATCTCGAATATACAAGGAAGGAAAAATAATATCTTTTTATGCATTATTCACTTTGCAAATATTCCAATTGTTCCAAAATAATTTATTACTATGTATATATATATATATGTGTGTGTATATATATATATATATATATATATAGTTAGTTAGTCTTTTGTCTATTTTTATAATATCAATCGTGGTTCACTCAAAATAAATGATAAATTAAATATAACAAGGATTATTGATGATGACGTTTTAAGGAAAAAAAAATTCTTCACATGTTCCTATTATTATTAGGGTCGTTCCACGAAAAATACTTGGATTTTTTTGATTAATTTTTAGTTCAAATCTCAACGGGTTGATTGGTTGGTGGTCAAACAAGAGTAAGGGACTTACAATCCCGAGCTTCGGAGTTTGATTCCCCTCACCAACAAAAATTTGGGACCGCGGATCGCAAGGAAAAATTCCTATTTTGCAAGTCTCGTTTAAGGTGGAGAGATTAGTCCGAGTTGCGCGCAAAATGACCCATGACACCATTTATGAAAGGGTAACACTAACCCCCGACGTCAAAGTGTTGTAACTTGCTTTGTTTTTTATGACCTGACGGGACTCATACAAGTAAAGACAAAGTAAGATACAACACTTCAAAACCGAGTGTCGAGTGTAACAAAAAGGGTAATAAAAAGGGATAACATTATCCTTTATGAAAAGAAAAGAAAAAATATTAGTCCAGATGTTTATATTTTATTTCAAAAAGTTTTTCTCCATATAAATTACTCAAAACTGTTGGATTAATTCCAATATTTATTGAGTTTAATTTTTAGTTGTTAATATTTTATTATATTATTTGTGTTTTATTTTAAACATAGTTTGGGTTTTAATTTAGAAAGTAGAAACATGAGCAAATGGGTGTGAAAGATATGGGGAATGCTTAAAATCCCATATTGTCCCACATTGGAAGAATACTACAAAAGATAGTGGTATATCAACTAAAGGACAACTAAGATTCTTAGTTGACAAGTCAAATAAGAGGCTATGATCCTACGCATCGCGGTGGTGCTTAAGCACCACCAATCGCGACACGCGTAAGCGCGACACGCGGCGCGGGAAAGGGCGATTGGGCGACTTAGGGCGCATTGCGCGCTTTGACGCGCACTTGGAACTTGGCACTTCGCATCGTCACTTGGAGCGTGGGAGCCTAAAGTTTTGACGAGGTAAAACAGATCAACGGTTGTGATTAAACAATCCGATCAAAGGGTTTAAAATCCGAAACGGCTTGATCTAAACCGTTAGATGAACTCGTAGCGTTTCGTGTAGGGGATGTCCATTCGCTTACGATGGGACGCCTAATCTGAACCGTTAGATCGTAGCTGTACCAAACAGGCACGATCCAACGGTTGCTGAGTCACTCCATGAAGAGTTGTGACTGTTGAAGAACAGTCACAGAAATGGCTATAAAAAGAGTTCCAGACCTCTGTTTTGGACACCGAAAATTGCTAGTTTCTCCTCTCTCCGTCCTCTATACTTTGGCATTATCAAGTTACAAATTCAGAGTGTTCTCGGGTTTGATCAAACAGTACATAGTTTGAATCAAACAACTGTTCATACTGCATTGTATCCTGAAGGCAGGTTCTACAAAACCCATTGTGTACTCGCGGTTCTGGTTCTGTCTCAACCGGATTGGGAGAAATTTTGCCTAAAAGAAAGCGTTCCAAGAACGTGCCTTGCAGAAATTAATTATTATATTTCGTTCTTTCCATAAGAAATATCCAACAGTTTTAGGCAAAAATTTTATATTCTAATTACTCCACTCAAATGGAAGGAACTGTGGCACAATCTATCCAAGTCATGACTCAAGACTTAATTCGACTCGACCGTTTTGATGGCGGAAATTTCACCCGTTGGCAAGAGAAAGTTATGTTCTTCCTCACATCACTAAAACTTGCATACATTCTAGATGATAACCTTGAATAAATTCCCGAGCCCACACCCGAAGACACCGAAGGAATAAAGCAAAAACGTGTGAAGAGGAAAGAAGACGAATTTATGTGTCGAGGACACATCCTCAATGCTTTGTCTCAAACTGTTTATAGCGCTCATAGAATGATTCCGACGTCAAAGGAATTATGGAAGGCTTTGGAGATAAAGTATCAAAACGAGGAAGCGAGCAATCGTAAGTTTCTAATTTCAAACTATATGAATTTTAGAATGAATAATGATAAATCTGTCGTTGCACAAGCCCATGAACTCCAACAAATTGTTGGTGACCTTAAAGCCGCTGGTATTAATCTTCAAGATGAATTTCAAGTAGGGGTGATTGTTTCAAAACTTCCATCCTCTTGGAATGGCTTTAAGAAGAAAATTAATCATGATGAAAAGACTTATACTGTGGAATCCCTTCTTCGTCACCTTTGTATTGAAGATGATACTCGTATTCGAGAAAAAAAGGATGAACAAAGTGAGGGTCATTCAAAAGCTAATATGGTTGAGGATCAAAAATCCAAGATTACCAAAGACTCAAAATTTAAAGCAAAGAATGATTCCAAATTCAAGAACCAAGGTGCAAATAAGAAAAAGAAGGGAAAATGTTTCTTCTGTGACAAACCGGGCCATTATTCTCGAGAATGTCGTCTTAAAAAGAAGGCATTTAAAGAAAAACAAGGGTCGAAGGAAACCAACAATGTTGAAGATCTTATTGCTACTGTTTGCGAAGCAAATTCAATTGATAATGAAAGTGGATGGTGGCTGGATACCGGCGCAACGGTCCACATATGCAAAGACCGCTCTTCATTCAAAACATATCAAGAAATTGATGGAAAAGAAGTGAAGATGGCAAATAATCTTCGCGCCAATGTAGTTGAAAAAGGCACAGTGGATTTGAAGCTAACTTCTGGAAAGACACTTACTCTAATTGATGTACTTCATGTACCTGATATGTGTAAAAATCTTGTGTCTGGGGACCTTCTCAATAAGAGAGGTTTCAAACTAGTGTATGAGTCTGATAAGTTTGTATTGTCTAAGAATGGCCAATTTATTGGCAAAGGGTACTCTTGTAACGGCATGATTAAAATTAATGTAATCAATGATATTAGTTCTGCTTATATGGTTGAGTCTATTTCTTTATGGCATAGTAGATTAGGTCATGTGAATTATAGAAGTATAAAAAATATGACTAATCTCGGCTTAATCTCGGATTGTAAATTTGATAACCTTTCTAAATGTGAAATTTGTGCTCAATCGAAGATAACTAGAAAGTCGTTCAAATCTGTTGAGAGGAAATCCGAAATGCTTGATCTTATTCATAGTGATGTATGTGATATGAAGAGTAATATGACTCATGGTGGAAATAAATATTTCTTAACTTTCATTGATGATTACTCTAAGTATGCATATACATATTTACTTAAAAGTAAAGATGAAGTTTTCGAGAAATTCCTAATTTTTAAAGCGGAAGTTGAAACTCAACAAAATCGAAAAATTAAAGTCCTACGATCCGATAGGGGTGGTGAATATTACCCGAGTGAGTTTATACAATTTTGTAATACTCATGGGATAATCCATCAAGTTACGGCGCCATATACGCCACAACAAAATGGAACGGCGGAAAGGAAAAATAGGACTTTAGTTGAAATGATAAATTCAATGTTAATCAGTTCTGGTTTACCTTTGTCGATGTGGGGAGAAGCGGTTTTATCCGCATGTTATATTTTAAATAGAGTTCCATTGAAAAACAAGGATATTACACCATATGAATTATGGTTTAATCGTAAGCCTAATCTTAGACGTCTTAAAGTTTGGGGATGTCTTGCTTATGTAAGAAAACCCGAACCTAAAAGACCTAAACTAGGAAATAGGACTTACAAATGTGTTTTTATTGGATACTCTAGTAACAGTACGACTTATAGATTTTTAAACCTTGAAACTCAAGAAATCATTGAGTCGGTAGATGTGCAATTTTTTGAACATCTAACAAAGTTTAGTACTTTGAATCAAGGTTTAGAAAATAATAATTCGACTGTTGACTCCTCAAATTTAGAAGAAAATTCACAACCTATATCTTCTTCAGAAACAACGAATGACGTTGAACCACGAAGGAGTAAAAGACAAAGAACTGAAAAAATATTTGGGCCTGACTTTGTTATTTATTTAGTTGAAGGGGATTTAAATGAGACTAAGAACAAAACTAAATTTGTTCTTAATGTAGAAGATGAACCGACCACATTTCATGAAGCGGTAACATCTAGGGATGCTGTCTTTTGGAAAGAAGCAATAAATGATGAAATGAACTCAATTTTGTCAAATCAAACTTGGGTTATTTCCGATCTTCCCCCCGGGTCTAAACCTATTGGGTGCAAATGGATATTTAAAAGAAAATTAAATCCGGATGGTTCTATAAATAAATTTAAGGCAAGACTAGTTGCTAAAGGCTATAAGCAAAAATATGGAATTGATTACTTTGATACATATGCTCCTGTTGCTCGAATCACTTCCATTAGGATATTAATAACTCTTGCTTCTATTCACAATTTAGTTATTCATCAAATGGATGTTAAAACTGCATTTTTAAATGGTGATTTAGAAGAAGAGATTTATATGGAACAACCCGAAGGGTTTGTATTGCCTGGCCAAGAAAAGAAAGTGTGTAAATTGGTTAAATCTCTTTATGGCCTTAAACAAGCTCCTATGCAATGGCATGAGAAGTTTAATAATATTGTTATATCCCATGGATATAAAGTTAATGATGCCGACAAATGTATATATAGTAAATTTGAAAATGGTGTTGGTGTTATTATATGCTTATATGTGGATGACATGTTAATATTTGGGTCTAATCTCAAATATGTTGAAGAAACCAAAAGGTTTCTTTCATCAAAATTTGATATGAAAGATCTTGGAGAAGCTGATGTGATTTTAGGAATCAAAATTGTGAGAAAGGATAATTCTTTAGCGTTATCTCAATCTCATTATATAGAAAAAGTTCTTAAAAGATATAATCATTTTGAACTTAAGCCAGCTGCTACACCTGTGGATCCTAGCATCAAATTAATGAAAAATACTGGGCGTGCTATGGACCAACTTAAATATGCTAGTATTATTGGGAGTCTAATGTATGCCATGCATTGCACTAGACCAGACATTGCTTATGCAATGAGTATATTGTGTAGATTTACAAGTAATCCAGGACAAGAGCACTGGAATGCAATTTCTAGGATGCTTAGATATCTGAAGAGGACTTTGGATTATGGCTTACATTATGTAGGATATCCATCTGTTTTAGAAGGATATAGTGATTCAAGTTGGAATAATCTTGAATCAAAATCAAAGTCAACTACTGGTTGGATTTTTACGCTAGGAGGAGCAGCTATCTCTTGGGGATCCAAGAAACAAACATGTGTATCAGATTCAACAATGCAATCTGAATTTATAGCCCTAGCAGATGCATGTAAAGAAGCAGAATGGCTTAGAAATGTGTTGTATGATATTCCTTTATGGAAAAAGCCATCACCTTCTATTATGATAAGTTGTGATAACCAAGCCACAATTTATAAAGTTTCGAACAAAACTTACAACGGAAAATCTAGACACATTAGTCTAAGACATCAAATTATAAGAAAATTACTCAAGGAAGGAGTAATTACAGTCGACTATATTAAAACGAACAAGAATTTAGCAGATCCTCTGACTAAAGGTCTTGTAAGAGAGATGATATATATCACCTCAAAAGGAATGGGACTAAGGTCTATTAAATAACACAACTATATTTAATGGGAACCCAACTCATATCTTGAAAATATAGATAGAGTTCAATGTGGTACAAACAAGTTAAATTATAGTTATGGAACACTAGGAATTTATACAAAAAGTTCCATTCCTATATGCCTAGTGTTGGTTTTCTGCATGTTAGAGGATGAAGTTCACTTCTTAATAAATCATATAAGTGTGACTCGCAGAATCACTAAAGTTGATTTACCTATTCGAGTGTCGAAAGTGTGGCCGCTTTCTATGAAATCAAGACCGATCCTAAAGCGCTCGTGAAATCAGGATTAGCACAAGGCCATAAAAGTGCATGCTAGAAGAACACTTATAAACTCAGAAATCGGTATGTGTGATAGTTCCGGCTAGTCTCAAAAGGTCCTTGGTTCAAGATACGTTCACCACAGCACCTTGATGAAGCTTTGAATTATTTTCACTATATGGAAGTTCAAGTCCGAAAGACACTTCTCATTTA
This sequence comes from Sambucus nigra, assembly GCA_949130495.1. Classification (NCBI taxonomy): domain Eukaryota; kingdom Viridiplantae; phylum Streptophyta; class Magnoliopsida; order Dipsacales; family Adoxaceae; genus Sambucus; species Sambucus nigra. The sequence goes on along the minus strand of OX422210.1, from coordinate 553,647,713 downwards.
TGTACTAGATTTTAGCGATAATGCCAAAAGTTATTTATTGTCTTTTTTGCTTTGCTCTCTTGTGTATATTGAAATTGGTGGGAGAATGTTGGATTAATTCCAATATTTATTGAGTTTAATTTTTAGTTGTTAATATTTTATTATATTATTTGTGTTTTATTTTAAACATAGTTTGGGTTTTAATTTAGAAAGTAGAAACATGAGCAAATGGGTGTGAAAGATATGGGGAATGCTTAAAATCCCATATTGTCCCACATTGGAAGAATCCTACAAAAGATAGTGGTATATCAACTAAAGGACAACTAAGATTCTTAGTTGACAAGTCAAATAAAAGGCTATGATCCTACGTATCGCGGTGGTGCTTAAGCACCACCAATCGCGACACGCGTAAGCGCGACACGCGGCGCGCGAAAGGGCGATTGGGCGACTTAGGGCGCATTGCGCGCTTTGACGCGCACTTGGCACTTCGCACGTGCGCATCGTCGCTTGGAGCGTGGGAGCCTAAAGTTTTGACGAGGTAAAACAGATCAACGGTTGTGATTAAACGATCCGATCGTCGCTTGGAGCGTGGGAGCCTAAAGTTTTGACGAGGTAAAACAGATCAACGGTTGTGATTAAACGATCCGATCAAAGGGTTTAAAATCCGAAACGGCTTGATCTAAACCGTTAGATGAACTCGTAGCGTTTCGTGTAGGGGATGTCCATTCGCTTACGATGGGACGCCTAATCTGAACCGTTAGATCGTAGCTGTACCAAACAGGCACGATCCAACGGTTGCTGAGTCACTCCATGAAGAGTTGTGACTGTTGAAGAACAGTCACAGAAATGGCTATAAAAAGAGTTCCAGACCTCTGTTTTGGACACCGAAAATTGCTAGTTTCTCCTCTCTCCGTCCTCTATACTTTGGCATTATCAAGTTACAAATTCAGAGTGTTCTCGGGTTTGATCAAACAGTACATAGTTTGAATCAAACAACTGTTCATACTGCATTGTATCCTGAAGGCAGGTTCTACAAAACCCATTGTGTACTCGCGGTTCTGGTTCTGTCTCAACCGGATTGGGAGAAATTTTGCCTAAAAGAAAGCGTTCCAAGAACGTGCCTTGCAGAAATTAATTATTATATTTCGTTCTTTCCATAAGAAAAATCCAACAAAAACACTCCTTTTCTTATCCTAAAGCCTAAAATTTATTGTCAAAAAAAAGAAATTGACTTCTTGAAATATATAAAAATATGACGGATTAAGTGCAAAATGTATTTTTTTTTTTTTGTTTATTACTACTACTACTATTATTATTATTATTATTATTATTATTATTATTAAATCGGTGTCTTCTCCTCTCCTTTTATCTGGTAACATTTTACATAAATGCATTGCTTTTAAGAATTTGGTTCCTTTTATCCAAATAAGTTTTCATTTCTATATATAATCGAATCACGAACTTTGTCCTAGAGGTAGGTGGATTAGCCAGTTTTGCACATTTCTACCATGCATAGACATAGTTTGTCCCACCACACATGCACTTTATCCTCCCACAATTTCCAAATGTATATATACCAACATGCAATGACAATGCGGAACGTAGTAGACTTTTATAACGCCAACTATGAGAAAATTGTTTTTTAAAAAACAAAACATTAAGGATTCAATATATAACTCTAAAATCCATGTATTTGACGCCAGAGAGAAATTGCATTGATAGTTATAAATGAAGGAAACAAACGACATGCCAATTTCAACTGGATCTTTACATTGCCAAGAAGGGAAAATAAAATCTTCAATATCCAAACAATAAGGAAACAATAGATTGGCAACTCTCAAATCTTCGACAAAAGCTACTGTCCAAACTATCTGTTCCCTATAAATACCCATGTTTGTAGGCTCTAAACTCCACCACAAAGAACCCTCAAACTTTGAACATCCACCTTTTGTGTGTAAAAGTCAATCATGTCAAAGAAGCCAAGCATGGGTCGGCAAAAGATCAAGATGGCCAAAATTGAGATAAGAAACCACCTACAGGTGACCTTTTCCAAAAGACGTAGCGGGCTGTTCAAGAAAGCAAGCGAACTGGCAACCCTATGCGGAGTAGAAATCGCGGTGGTTGTGTTCTCACCTGCGGGGAAAGTATTCTCTTTTGGTCACCCCAATGTGGAATCCATCATGGAGAGGTTCATAACTCCAAACCTACCAACTCAGTCCAACTCACTCATTCTCCTTGAGGCTCACCGCAACTCTACTGTTAAGGAGCTTAACTCTGAACTGACTCGGATCCAAGCCGAGTTAGAAGAGGCGAAGAAACGGGGCGAGTCCCTTGAACTCATGAGAAAGGCTAGTGAGGGAGTGTTCTGGTGGGAGGGTCCGCTCGAGAAGCTTGGCTTGGAAGAGCTTCAACAGCTCAGGGATGCAATGGAGGAGCTCAAGAAGAATGTGGAAACTCAGGCCAACAGGGTTTTGTTTGAGACTGCCGCTAATGCTAATGCTAATGCTAATGCTATTGCTAATCTCCCGGGTTTTGGTGGGACTGGTGGTGTCAATGTGTTTGATCAGTTTGAGAATAAGCCTGTTAGTAATGGTGATTGGTCTGTTCCTACTAATCCTGCCACTGCCAGTACTTCTGGGTATGGGAATGGGTTTTTCTGAACTAGTCATGTTGGTTGTGATGGCACTACGTTCCAGGCTTGCAGTATCGCCTACGGTTGTACGTAAATAATGGCGAAATAATAAAATAAAACTTTCATTCATCACTGTTTCTTGTGCTGAATTAATGGACATCACTGAGCTTCTACTATTCTTCCGAGATACATTTAATTAATATTTACATTCCCAAATAGTAGACTTTATATAACAAAACTATTAAACTCATAAAACAAGTTACTCGCAACTTTTATATATATATATATATATATATATATATATATATATATATATATATATATTAAGCAAAAAAATTTAGGATTAAATATCAAAAAGTCCTTCAAATATTTTTTAATACACATTTAGTTCAAGCCTTTTATTTTTTATCAAAAAATTCTTTTTTTATGTAAAATAAAAAGACTTGAACTAAATGTCTATTAAAAAAAATTCGAATAACTATTTGATATATACTCCAAAAATCTAATGAATATTTTGAGGTATGCTATAAGCCCTTTACAAAATGAAAAGGAAAAAAAAACATACTTTATATGTCAAACTTGGCGCTTAAATAAGTCGCAATCAATTTCATGGACGTATTCATTGCATTTTATGATTTCTGTGATTTCTTCAATTGTATAACATGTTAGAATTTGTTGAAGCATCTTATTCTAACTTTTATATTAGTTACTATGTATTGCGGCCAGCAGAATTGATAATCACTGTCATCTTTTTCATTCTTCTCAACCTAAAGACAATGTATAAGTTAATGATATTTTATTTTGGACAATCCGTGAATATAATAGTTACTTATCAATATATATATATATATATATATATATATATATATATATAGATCGGATTTTAAAGGATCAAGGTCAATTTATATTTATTTCCTTAGAACATTATCGGACCGGATCGGATCGGATTCTGATCGTATACCGGATCTTAAAAACTCTAATCCATATCTGAATAAGATAGATCAAATATCATCCGACCCTATTAGTAAGTGTTAATTACATAATACATTCATAAATAAAATAATGACTTGGAGAATAAAATTAATCTTATAAAAGTGTGTAACATGTAATATCTATTTTTAAGTATATTTAAGTGTAATAATAATGATGAATTAATATAAATTATTGTTATAAATTAAAAGTGTTAACTATATAATATTTAGATTTCTATTTATTAATATATACCAGATCGGATCGGATTCTTTACGGGCGGATATGTATCAATCAAAAGTCGTTTCATTTACTAATGACATAAACAGATAATTGGATTATCGGATTGCATTACAAGAATTCAAATCTGGATGATACTCCGGATTCGAATCAAAATCTGATCCATTGACAAGCGCATATATATATATATATATATATATATATATATATATATATATATACTAGGGTGTACCCGTGCCGATGGCACGGTAATAAATTTGCTCCCGAGTATTTGTCCTTATAGCACTCTTACCTTCCTCCAAAGTATTTGTGATTATAGAACACTCACTCCCATGTATGGTGTTATTCATTAACACTTTTGTAACACTACAAATTCAAGCTACATGTTTTTGTAACACTACATATTCTACCTAAAAAAAATTTCTTGTAAAATTTCTTGTTAGATAAAATAATACAATTTTGTATCCTATTATGGCATTCAATTCTTCTCAAATTTCTTATCAAACAAACATTACATTTGTTATTGACAACAAAGTATAAACCATGCCTACCAACTAAATTTAGAATGATCCTAACACATGTTGGCCTAATAGTCATATGAATATCAAATTTAATTATTTTACATAAATATACTTATGCATGGTACACAAATTTCTTTTTTATACTATATTTTCGTCTCATAATTTACCCATGCCGATGGCACATCGATAAATTTGTTTCCGTCATTTTATTCCCGTGTCGCCAATAGTGCAAATATAAATTCCTGGTTGTCATATAATGGTATACTTGTGACATGACAAAATGTCATTTCAATTGGTGTGGAACGAAATGTAAAATTGGTTGTGGAGATATATCTACTGTTATCAAAGAAGTACAAAAATTGATTCTAAAAACCTAACTCCAGCTTTACATATTTTGTTGCGAAAAGGGTCAATTAATCTATTTCCCAATACAAATATAACAAAAAAGAAAGTGAATTTAAGATAATTATTGGCATTATTTTATCTTTTCCTAAATTCATATGTAGTAGTTGTGTGTTGTATTATAGTTTGTACAAATATTTTCATGGTACAACTCACAAAATTAAAGTTAATGTTTCCAACCCACTTATTTGTTAATGCGTGGGACCCATAATAATTTTAGAATAAAATAATTCAAAACAATATGTTAATGTGTGGGACCCATAATAAACGTGACTGAAAATGACAAAATTAATGAAAAACACATGTTTTTGGCCTCCTATATTTGATTCAATCGTCTTTGCAACACATAGGTTCAAGAATGAAAAACATCAGAAAATGAAAACTGGAAAATTAAATTTCGGTACCTTGCAATGGAAAGAGGAGAATCAGAAAGGGTTTAACTTCGAAAACAACGGGGACTAAATTTGTTTAGATGGAAAAATAATTTAAAACAAATAATTTAATGTATGAAGTAAAAAATCCGACCTGTACCTCGTCTAAGAAATGATTCTGGTGTGGTAGAAGTTCAAGAGATGATCTTTTCTTTTAAAATGTAGAGAGTTTTTCATTATAATTTATGAGCCCAATTTTTTTCAAATGTCGTATATGCTTTGTCACGCATCTGCCTTGCCCTATTGGGATGTGGCGTGAGGGCAAACCTATACAACCTCGCTCAATTCACCACAACCTACGCAATACAGTCTAGGGTGTGCCCGTGCCGATGACACGGTTGTTAAAACGTTCCGAATATTTCGGACCCTTAATAATTTAATATGTGAATATTAAATATAAATTCTCCATAATCAATTTGGATAGGAAAGACCAAAAATCCTAGTAGGCAACGAATATAAATGCGATACTTCAATGAATTAAAAAAATCTCTATTTAAAAAAAAAACAAAAAAAAAAAAACAAATCTCTATTTTCAGAACATTTACATTTTCACACGTAACAAATGTATATTTTGGCACGCTATTGTTTTTTCATTGAAACAAACAATAACTGAAACACGTCAAGAGCAATAAACAATAACTGAAACACATCAAGAGCAGTGCCCCTACTGAGTCTATACAAAGCAGCGTTACCCAATAGCAGTGCCCCCTACTGAGTCTATACAAAGCCATGTGATATAATACACTAAAGAGTGGACCAATCGAAACACGTCAATAATTAAATATCCCAACAAACAAATTCAATCCATTAGTTCAATGAGAGAATAATCTCGAAAGTCCACATTTATTCGTCAGATGAAAAGCATAAGTTGATAGAGCGGATTTATTATAATATCGGTCTGAGCAGATTTATTATAACAAAGAACAACAAAAATGTTAACGCATAAAAAATATTACATACACTGCCATTTTGACTCCGTGTTTCTCCCCTGTCACAGATCTAGACAAAATTGTATTACAATGTTGGATGTTTCTAGTACCAGTCAAAACTTGTGAATAAACATAAAAATTTGAGGGTGAAACTCAATAATAGCCCATCAGTTTCAAGTTTCAATAATCAACAACTGTGAGCCTTTGTTTCTTCCTGCGAGCCTTTGTTTCTTCCTAAAAGAAAAAAGGAAGGCAACTAATGATTTTGGAGAAAATGGCTTTTGGAGTGTTTAATGTTTCATTTCTATTTAATAAACCCATTAAATCTAGCTTCAATCGAACGGGGGATTTAAATTAAAAAAACATGATTACCTCGAAAAAAGTATCACAGATCCCCTATGATAGATACCTGAAACCAAACACAAAACCATGAAACCCAAAACTTCAACAATCCCATATATTTGTTTCTGAAAACATAAAAAGCAGAAAAAATAACAATAGCGTATAAACCTCTGAAGATCACAAACTTAAAAACCCCAAAGCCACCATGTGAGGGTTTGATCAAACCAAAACGCTAATTATATTGGAACCCTTGAGTCATCTTCACCTCTTGAAGAGATGGTACCTGTACAAAAACTCAAACCAAAACGCTAAATGCAAAAATATTAGCATTGAAGTTAAGAAGACCCAGTAGTTACAAAAATGAACAAAAATGAACTAAATGACTCCAACTCGATAGTTGAGACGACCCAGAAGTTGATCTCATCAAAGTATTAGTTATTATAAATAAAATATGAGAAACTAAATCGTTTTAAAATTCCTAGATCATAAAAGATTTGTTGGAAACCCATCAAACTTTGAAACTCAGATTTGTTGGAAACCCATCAAAGTATCTCGTGTTGATAGAAGGCGAATGGGATTTGTATATGGGAGTAGAGAGAGAATATTAAAGCTACAGACAGGAGTGTGGGGAGAGATTGTAGAGGGAGGCTATCCATTGTACTAACCCTTGAGCCTTGTGTTTTTCCTTGACCTCGAGCCTTGTGCTTTTTGTTGGTACAAATAATCAGAACGATGCAATTGGTTTTGACCATGACATGTCAAGTTCATAGCAGACGTGAGATTTAATCGTAGCCGTTAGTTGGGGAGGACAAAAAGTCCCTCCTCCTTTATTATATATATATATACTAGGGTTTACCCGTGCCGATGGCACGGTGATAAATTTTTTCTCATGATATTTTGTAACCCTGCCGATGGCACGGCGATAAATTTGTTCCCGTAATAAAATTATATTTTAAACATGTCGCCAATAGTGCAAATATAAATAATGTCGATCATCACATGGTACACTATATATAATATTGGTGTATCCTGTGTCGATGTATGCATCTGCGATACACATTTAACACATCTACAAATATTGGACGGGAAAAATGACAGGAAGACATTATTTTGAAACTTAACTTTGTGATATATGACACGTGTTCAAGTGTAAATTTTTAAATGGTTCACGTGTCCCACAATTGTTCATAGCACATGGTTTGTATCCTTAAAGGTTAATTCTCGAGATGTGCGCACTTTTACTACAATAATGGCACCTTTCTATGAATCGAAAATTTGTAAAACAGGGCATGTAAAAAAATAGCATTCTCATTCAAAGAAAGACCTTTTTATTTAGTCAAAACTTTTTTATATTGTTCAAAATAAAGTAGCGATCGCTACTGCATTTTTTTTCTTGGATCTCATGAATTTGCATTTTTTAATGAACATTCTTGGGCATCTTGAATTTGCATTTTTAAGAAACAATGAGTTTGGCGTTGCAACTATATCAGTAAATAAAAAGTTCCAAGAAATGTATAAGGCGTTGCAACATACAATTTATAAGAAAAAATGCATTTGCAACTATATTAGTAAATCAAAAGTTCCAAGAAATTTTCATAATCATTCAAACTCATTTAAAAAATTATAAATAAAAAATTTATGCTCAAAATTTATAAGGTAAAAAAACTCATAAATATAATCATATAAGAGATATCAAAAGCTGTCAAAAGAAAAAAAAATTGAAGAGAGAAAACATGCCTTTAAATGAAAATTTTAAAAATTACCCCAATGAACAAAGGGATTCTTGTGAAGGGTGAAAGCCTATAATATGAGTTTGGCGTTGAAGTACGATGGTTAGAGTAAACATTATAGTTGTTCTTAAAGGTACAAAATCAAAATTAAACTATAGATCTACAAACACAGATTAAAGAAGTACCTTAAAAATCTAAGAAAAGTTTCACTTCTAATAGAGAACATAAATCAAAGAAACATAATAAACCAAGGTCATAGAATTTTTAAAATGATCGTACCTCATTGATCAACATTCCCACTATTAATAAAAGGAAAATGCTTTGAGTCCCAAATCTCCCCCAAATCCTATGTGGATGCCACGTCATTCTCCACTTGCCTGTTATCTATTGCCATGTGATGCGGATCGCGCCAGGGCACAAAGCACAAGTCATTTTGGGGGAGATTTGGGGGAGTTATTTGGGGTATGTAGCATTACTCTTAATAAAATAGGTAAATTAATATTGATCAATAAATTTGTGCCATTTTGGAAACAACACAAACCAAAATCCACAACATTTCAGAACGAAGCAAACCATACACCACAATGTTTCAGAATGAACTACACAAAAAACAAAACAAAATAAATTTAAGAGAGAGGAAGAGGTCTATCCCTGGGTTGCTATGCTTCATGTTTTCTATTCTTTATAATACATATGACCTGTATTACACCGGGGCATATTAAAAACGAAGCACTAACTGTACTGAACTATACTAAAAAATGAAGTGAAACTCATATGCCTTGTATTAGCTGTAATAGGGAATCTCGTTTTTTTTCTATTTCTCTTACCAATGTACTATTGAAAACGAAGCACTAAACTAAACTATGCTGGAAAAACAGATGTGGAAGAAGGTTTCCTTCGAAAATGGGATAAAACTCCAGAGATGGTCGAAGATGGGGATGCCAGGGATCGATACGCCGGACTTCGGGTTGCAGGAGAAAGGGACGCCGGAGTTTGGGTTACCAGAGATAGATCTGCACCCAAAAATTTTAGATCTGTTAGATCTGCACCAGTTAGATGAAAATGTTAGATCTGCACCCAAAAAAGGGGTATCAGAAAAAAAAAACAATTAGATCAGAACAAAAAATGAACATTCATAGCAGTTAGAATTGAACATATGTAACCATTGGAAACCTTCAACGGGGAGAATGAACTTATGTAACACATAATAGTTGAATCTTCACAGTTAACAGAGTAACGTTTCTCGGAGATAAAATTGAGATACGAACTAAGAAATGTCTCCGGCGAGGAACCTTACGACATGGACAGTTGTGGATCTCGGAGAGAACCTCCTCCAGTGAGGAACTGAGAAACGTCTCCGGCGAGGAACCATACGAACGGAATAGCTGTGGAGCTCAGCGAGAACTGTCTTCGGCGAGGAACTGAGAAACCTTCTCAGATATCGAATATAGAGACGAATGGAGAGACGTCTCCGGCGAGGCACCTTACGATCTAAAAACCTTCTCAGATATTGAACTCAGAAATTTATAGGTTTAGAAAGAGAAGAGAGAAGGTCTTCGTGTGTTGCTTTGCCCCAAAAATAATTCTCATCTTTGGTTCAAGAGGTTAGATATTTGCAGGTAGTGGGGTGGGTGAGAGATTGAGAGGCTCGTGGTAGAATAGTCAGAGAGTGTGAGAGGCTCGAGAACCAGCTGGGGTGGGTGGGTGGGAACTTGCAGCTTGAGAACATATTTGTATAAAAGTTATATGATGTGGAAAAAGTTGTGTGATGTGACAATAGTTGTATGATGTGGCCATATGATGTGGAAATAGTTGTATGATGTGGCAAAAAGACCCTCCTGCTTTATTTTATATATATATATATATATATATATATATATATATATATATATATATATATATATATATATATATATATATATATATATATATATATATATATATGTGTGTGTGTGTGTGTGTGTGTGTGTGTGTGTGTGTGTGTGTGTGTGTGTCTCCAACATACCTCACTTAACATACCAATGAACATATTCATTTTTTTTAAATAGTAAAAAATTGACTTTTAAACCAAATTTGGCACATATGATCTACAAAGTAAAAGAGATCATATAAAAAAAATAACAAAAAATTCAACTCGGAAGTGAGTGAGATAATGGCAAAAATTTGAACGGCCGAAAATGCAAATATATTTCCACTTTTCATTTCATCTATTTTCGGTTTGAATTTTTTTATAATTATTTTTGTAGATGATCTTCTCGTTATGGAGATCGTGTATATAAAATTTGGTCAAAATTATATTTTGTTTACAATTTAAAAAATAGATATGTTCATAGACATGTTGCAAGGAGGTATATTGGAAAGCCCAATTGTGTGTGTATGTGTATATCTATACACTAATATGTATATCGTATTGATTTCAATTATTGTTTAATTACCATATATGGTAGTTTTTTAATCAAATTAATTGATTACTAAATAGTATAAGTATTAATTGTCCACCATGGATCAATATTGTTTCCACAAAATATATGAAATATTTAGTCAATTAAATATTAATTATTCAATTTGACACATGCTAGTTTGACAAAGTACTAAATATTTGACGTATTAATGTATTAAATTTAATTATGATAGTTGATGAACTTTTATTTACCCGATGTTTGGATGAAACGAGACAAATGGTAACAATCTGATAATCAAGATCAATTGTTGAAAAGGACACTTCTTAAGTGGATAATCTATTTACGTCAAAGAGTTATTTCTTATATTTTGAGGGAATATTTTTGGTAAATAATTTCTAACAGTAACATTTTACGTGAAAAGTCAAAATTATGTATAAGTACTCTAAAGTTACAAGATACGGATATTACACAAGTGTACCTTGTGAAATTGCCAATCTAATTCACTTAAAAAAGAATTTCACCTTGAGGAATTTTTTGTTCAATAAATTTATTATCCAATCAATCGATAAATCAATGAGATATCAAACGTGTGAACTTATTATTTTGTGGTAACTTATTATATTTTTTTTTTATAATTAAATGTATTGAAAAAACCGTTAACGCGACGGGACCATATTGAGGGAGTATACAAAACAACCAAAAAAGACCTCAGAAAGAGGCGTCAAACCAACAACAACCCACCTATAGACCTCTATGAAGATTCTACACAAATTCTAACACATTAACATCAAATTCGACTTGATTCTCTTTAGACCAACTCAGTAAGATGCTCAGAAAAAGGTAAAGAATCTAGAAAGGTGCAGTCTCCATCCGTTCAAAGCATCTCGCATTCCTCTTTTGCCAAATAGTCCAAAAGATACAATGGGGGACCAGACGCTAAAATTGTGTTGGCTCCCATCCACCCCTTAGGATATTCCAAGCCTCTAATAATTCCCTCACTAATTTGGGACTAACCCGCCTAACCCGGCAAAGAATAAGAATTGCCCCGTAAGCCTCCCATCACCCTAAAATCATTTAGTCATTAAAATAGCTTGTCTAGTCGCAATCCAAACAAAGAACATAATTTTCGAGGGTCAATCGCAAGTAACGTTTCACTTTAAAGACCGCTTTCCTACCTACCTTCAATTGCAACTCATATTCCCAATTCGACGAACGAGGGGCCAATCCCAGACAGTCAAAGAAAACCCCAGCTTCCTCGAGCTTCCAATACTATAACCATCTTTGAACTGAGGATTCTATACCACTTGATCCCCAATGACGACTATATGATCAATGACCAATCCATCCTTATCTCCACCTAATCTGAAGATACTGGGAAACGAGTCCTGAAGAGGACCACCCCTGCCCCCAACTATATTTTCCAAATCTTATCCTATTACGTCTCCCACTATAAATTTTGTGTAGCTGGAGAAAGCATCTCACTCCTTCGATATATGTTTTCATAACCCACCCCATGCACATACCTCCCCACACCCGGCTTCCATGCATTAAGTGTACTCCCCCAGCCCCCACTATTATCCTCCATAGCCCATTCTCCCCTCCAAGAAATCTCCACATCCACTTACCTCATAGAGTTTTATTAAATAGCTCTAAATTCTTAACTCTCATCCCCCCCCCCCCCCCAAATCGGTTTGAAAACATACTCCCACCCTATTAGACCGTATTTGAAGTTCTCATTATTATCTCTCCATAAGAAATTTCTTTGCCATCTTCTTACGAAATACACACGGTAACGACAAGATAGATATAAAATAAGTAGGCATACTAGACAACGTACTCTTTGTCAATGTCAGCCTCCTGCTTTTAGAAAATAACCATTGTTTCACCTTGCCAGCCTCCTTCTCACTCTTTTCAGAACCATGTCCCAAATCTTAGAGGACATAAACTTATACCCTAACGGTAGACCAACATAAGTTGAGGGAAGAGTATCAATCCTGCCTCCTAGAGTCCCGGCCAGATTTTCCACGTTCCCAACTTTCACGATTGGGATCACTTCACTTTTATCCGAATGAATGCGATGACCTGACACGGCCTCGAAGCATATAAGGAGCATTCTTAAGGCCCGTGCCTAGGCTTTTTAAGCCGTGCAAAAAAATAATCGTATCATCTGCAAAGAGAAGATGGAAAATCATGATCAAATTCGCACTCAGTTACCCAATCACAAACCACTGATCCACCCCACCTCGACCACCTGACCCACCATCCAACCGAACGCATCCATTACCAGGATGAACATAGATGGTGACAACGGATCACCCTGTCGCAACCCGCTAGAGCTGAGAAAAATCCCTCAGGGAGCCCGCTAATCAAAATTAAGAACCTGGTGGTAAAAATACATCTTTTAATCTAATGGCACCACCTCTCACCGAGCCTTACTCTCCTCAATAGGTACAAAATAAAATTTAGTTTGACATGATCTTACTCCTTCTCAATAACAACCTTTCATGCAACACCCGACTCCTCACTTCTTAGTCCGGATTTCACACAATTATTGGCCACTAAAATTACATCGAGAATTTGCCTCCCCCCAATGAAAGCATTTTGAGATTTTGAGATTTCGAAATGAGAAGGTCGATAACTTTACTGAGGCTGACTAATAAAACTTTCGCAAGTAATTTATAGGTACTCCCAATAAGACTTATTGGCATATCGTCCCTATTATCAATTGACCCCCCAGACTATCAAAGTCATGAACGTTGCATTCATATTTCTCAAGAAGTACCCTCTATCATGGAACTCGTGAAAAAATGCTAACCCTCTATCATGGAACTCGTAAAAAAATGCTAACACGCCTCCCCTGATAACAGGCCAGCAGTGCTGAGAGAAGGCCATCAAGAACCCATTTGGGTCGGGCGCCATATCTCCACTCATCGAGTTCAACACCTATACAATTTCCTCCTCGATGAATTGCCCCTCTAATACCTCAGCATCAACCCCCGAATTGCATCCCAATTCATCCCCGTCAAGGGAGCATCAGTTTTTAAAATAGGGTTGATTATACTTTCCATCTTGAGTTTTACCCCCATTTTCACCATTTGAACTTTTATATTCTGGATTTTAGTCCTTAAACTTTTAAAATGGCATTAAGTAACACCGTTAATTTTTTGAACGAAAAAAAATGATCATGTGTAGTGATAAAGCCAAAAAATTACTCTGAGTGGGGCACCATTGTTTACAAAGCATCAACTACCATCGAGAGTTCGGGGGTGGTAGCCCTCGAGACAAGTATTTTAATTGCTATTTTTAGGATTTTTTTTTTTAAATATTCAACTTAGAATTCGTACTTTTAAACAATTATAATTCAAATAAAACAACTTCAAATCATAATAGATAAACTCGCTATGCATAAAACATAATGGTCAACAACAAAACCCTTAACAATAATAAAATAAATTTATGTTAAAAAAACTAAGAAAAAAAGTTAAAAAACAAATTTTGGGTGTGGCACTTATAAAAATTACATTGTCTTAACCTTGAGTTAATTTCAAAATTAGTTTCAACCTCAAAGTTTAAAAAAATAATTTTGTTTAAAGAAATCGAGAGTGGGGCACTTGACCCTTCCAGGTACATAATCGGTCTGCCACTAGTTATATGCATGGAACTTTAGGATATTTTCATCCTAAAAGAAAAAATCTTTTCAAAGTTTTGGAAAATGCTAAAAACGATTCAGAAAATCTAGAAATATTAGAAAAACATTTTAAAAATAAGAAATTGCATAAAATATTAAAAATATTTGGAAATAACAAAAAATATATTTAGAAATTATAAAAAAATAAAAAAGATATTTAAAATATGAAAATTATAAAAGAAAATGTATTTAAAACATTTGGAAATTACAAAAGATATATTTAGAAATTCTAAAATTAGAGAAAAAAATCTTTAAAATATGGAAATTATAAAATTTTATACAAAAAAAATTAAATTATGGAAATTACAAAAAACTAGTTAAAACATTTGGAAATTACATAAATATATTTTTAAACTCTTAAATTATATAAAAAAAATTAAAACTCCAAAAAAAAATTATATGGAAATTACAAAAATAAAGTATTTAGACCATTTAAAAATTACAAAAAAGTATTAAAATTTTGAAATTATAGGCAAAACATTTAAAAATTAAGGAATCTCTAGAAAAGTACCAAAATATAAAAAAACTAAAAGAAATCAAGAAAATAATAAAACCCTTTTAACATTTTCGAAAAATGACAAAAAAATAGTTTTAAATTTTTAATATTTCTTGAAAGTTTTCAAAACGTCAAAAAAATATAGAGAGGATATTTTTTTAAATCATAATACTACAGAAAATTACAAAAAGATATATTCATTCGAAACTTTTCATGTTTAATAACCACACACACACACACACACACACACACACACATATATAGGGTGAGGTTCAGAAGCGAACATAAAAGATTAACATTTCAATGAACCTTAACAAAAAGAAATACCTAACACTCAATCAATTTTAATTCATATGTTGTAATTGGTTCACGACAGCGGTAACGGACACGCGTGTGATACACGTATTTCTTTTTGTGACACGCGTGTTCATTGTCGTTGGCGCGTGTCACACGCATGTCCATTGCCGCTAGCACGAACCAATTACAACATAAAAATTAAAATTGATTGGGTATTAGGTTTTTTTGTTAAGGTCCATTAAAATGTTCATCTTTTATATTCACTTCTGCACATCTCCCTATATATATATATATATATATATATTGAATGAAAAAACATCCATCAGCATGATTTACTAAGATGATGATACGAAAAAATGCCAAAGATCTAGAAGATAATCTAACCATTGGCATACTACAAAACAAAATTATTATACCACATTATTTTGAGAGATGTTGTAATAATATTATCTACGGTTTTAATGATATTATTATTTTATTAATCGGGATGTTTTATTTTAAAAAAATATTTTTAATGATATTGTATTTAAAAATAATTTATTTTGCTTTGAAATCGAATCAAATATTTAGATTTAAGTTTAAATGATTTTTTGACATTTTATAATGGTTTAAATATGTAATGTAGATAATTTTGAATTAAAGAGCAATATGGTAATATGCGTTAGCATAAGCTCCAAGCTCGACTTTGAGGGAGAGGCTTTATGAGGAATAATATAGATGATTATAAGGAAGTGAAGATGAAAAAGAGAGGCCGAAAATGAAATCCAAATAGGCAAAACAAGAGGAATGAGAAGATTCAATTTGGAGTATTTTAGATCTTCTTTTTGAATTCTTTCGGATGAGATTTAAGAAAAACTAAAAATACATGCCTTGCCCAATTCTTCGTGTAGAATCCAAATCTGAAGTCGGATTGAAGATTAGGATATTGTTTGGATATATTTTTTGTGTTTTTAAAATAGGCCTATAATTGTGAATTTTGAAATTTCATTCTTCCATTGTCAATTTAGTGTGCTACACCTATTCAACCTTGATTATATCGTTATATTTATGATATGTATTACATTTATATGTGTTATATAATCCTATACTATATTCGTTATTTTACCCATGTTGTATATGTTATTTCATGTCGTATAGTTTCGATAACGAAACTAATTTACGAGCATGTTGGGTTATAGAATTTGAATAGAAAACATGTACACTTGATTTATAGAATTGAATCTGAAATTTATTTGAATTCAGATAATAATATTATGGTGATTATTATGGATAATGTATACGCATTCCTTATCTAAATTGTTATCGGCTACAATTTTGTTTATTATCTAAAGACGAGGCCATGAACCTTGGTTGGCGAGTATACCAAGTGTTATTATGATAGGGATGCCAATATTTTTTGGTGATGATGTCCGGTTATGATGGGTCGTATCTCCAAGTTATCTTACTTATTTTGGGGGATCATTGGATAGTTTCGAGGATAATTGATAGGATAGTGAACGGTAATCCATACCGTACTGTGAGAAGTGCGGCAGAAATTTTGATATGGGGCCTTAAATGATGTAGTACCCACATTGAGATCCTAGGTTATGAGTATATTATTAGGATTTTAGTTTAGTGCTCATATTAGATATACTCTTGTATATGATACACGTACACACGAGTATGTGTAGTTACAGTTGAAATATTTATATGAGCTACTGAGTTTTTCACTCACCCCCTCATAGTATATTATATTTCAGGTTTGATGTGAAAGGATATTTTTAGAATCATTGGGTGTAACAACCCACTCTTTTAAGGAGGCTAATTTTATATTAATTTACCGCATAAGGTAATTATATAAATGATGGAACTTGAGTAAATATTAATTTTATGAGTTGAAAGTTAATATTTGCTCGAGTGTTGCATATTTACTGCATGTGAAAGTAAATATCATTCGGTTGTGTGTTTTATGGTGTCATATGATTTAAATGACACTATGGTTTAAATGAAACTGAAACTTGACATAATTTATAAAATTGTCGGATGCCATTTTTAGAGGGCGTAGTTAGTCTCAGAATGTGCGAGACAGTCAAAATAAGTGCCATATTGTATTTTTGGGTTTCGGGCACTTTTACCTGGTTTTAATTTATATGTGTATTTGGGAGTCATTTTAATGTAGTATTAACCACTTAAGTTGGAAGACTTGTTTTAAGCCCGGATTTTAGTCTTCTAAATCCCCTAATTTCCCTATTATATGTCTTAAACATAGAGAGAAAAGGAGAGAAAGAGAGAAGAAGAGAAAAGTGGAGAAAGAAGAGAGAAAATGAAGATTGAAGACGGATTGTTGCTACTACACAAAGAAATCTGAGATTTCAACCCTAAGGCAAGTTTTCTACTTGCTAATATGTGATTTAAGATGAATAATTTGTGTGATATTTATGTATATGCATTTGGGGATCAAAAATGGAAATTATGGCATTTAAACCTAGATTTTGGGTTATGATGATAAAATTGTGGATGATAACGGTTATAAATCATGTAGGATAATTTTTTGATAGATAAATGTTGTTGGTTGTGTTTAAAATGGAAGAGATTTGAGGTTTGGGAAAATTAGGGTTCATAACCCTTAAAAAAAAATTGGCAAATCTGCAAAACCGAATCGATTCGGCCAGGCCGAATCGATTCGCCTTGAGATAGTTTCTAGGTCTGAGTCGACCGAATCGATTCGGCTAGTCAGAATCGATTCAACAATTAT
The DNA here is from genome assembly GCA_949130495.1 of Sambucus nigra. Classification (NCBI taxonomy): domain Eukaryota; kingdom Viridiplantae; phylum Streptophyta; class Magnoliopsida; order Dipsacales; family Adoxaceae; genus Sambucus; species Sambucus nigra. Next base: position 553,629,921 of record OX422210.1, on the reverse strand, counting down.
GCAGAAGTCAGGTTTTTCTAACCGAATCTATTCGGCCAGGCCGAATCGATTCGGAAACCCTGCACTTTTGAGTGATTTTCTTAGTTTAATTCCAACTCTTTTTCTTTAAGTTTAGGACCTAAGAACCTTCTTCTATGAAGTAAATTTAGGGTCCTAGAGTTCTAGGTGAGTTGAGGGATTTCCTTACATTAGAAATAGGTTATGTGGGGGATTTTTCGGGGATATGCCAATTGATGTTAGGGCATTATTTCTTCTAGTTGATTATTATGAAACTAGGAGTCGTAATGTTATGTTCGGGAGATTATAAATACTCCTTTTAGCTATGTTAGTCTTGATGGTTTATAATAACACCACAAATGAATCTTGGGAGAATAAATTGAAAGTTTATTTATTCATCAAGGTTACAATGATAAGATGTATTAAGTATGGCTCCGGGTATAATATGATGTAGTTTACAATAATGTAAATGATTATGGTTTCGGATAAAATGAAACATATATATGGAAAGAAAATGAAATGGAAATGGTAATAATAATGGAAAATGATAATTTACTTAATCATGAATACGGTAAATGTTAATTTACTTAAACACACCTCTCTAAATGACATCATAAGGGAAGTTCGCGTGCTTGGTGATGCCCCCTGGCTAGTGAATGCAGGGTGGATATAGCCCTAGGCCATGTGAGCGATATGTTATGTTTTTTACGCTGGTGAGGAGATTCTAGGTGTGGTCTTGACTCTCCGGCAAGCATATGGCCGCTTCCCGACATCTTGCGTTATAGGTGCCCAGGTTGTCTTGTATAGATCGGCCCTGAAAGATGATGGTCATTTAGGGGCGCGCCCAGTGGGGAAACTGGGAGGGGAGGTCTTAGAATCGTTATATATATATGAATATAATAATTCTTAATCAAGTGGGACTTGATGTATGAGTAGTGCCATAAAGAGCACAATGAAATGCCACAAAGATCATTTGATGATGATTATATTCCTGATAAGGAATGGAATGCTAGTAAGAGCATTAAAAATTTATGATATGAGTTCCTGATAAGGGACATAATAATGAAAAGGAAACAGTATAAAATGATGGAGGTTTTCAGTTAATGTTAATCATAGTCTCATGCATATTTTAAATTTAAATTATATGATCATCTGATTTCCATAGTTTTTTCTTTAAAACTATGTAGTTAGATATTTATCTTCTTCTAGCATAGTATATCTGTTCATAACTGTCATACTTTTTATTCATCTTGTAATCATATAAAATCGGGCCCTGGCCCGTTCATATTTCTTATTGTGCATGCATTTTGTATCCGCTCAGGTACTCCGCCGCAAGGACGCCTATTCTGACTTTCTTATTCCGGTGATTTTGGCGATCCGTGATGCTTTGCGGGTATTACGGGTTATATTGTATAGCCGCTTTCATTTTTGCACTCTAGTTAAGATCAAGTTTTTTATTCGGGCGCGAGGCCCAAGCCTTTTTAATTGTTTAATGTAATGTATTATATAAATTATTAAATTTGTTTAATATTGTTGTAGAGTCTGTTGACCGACTGCATTTTCGATTCTCTTCTTGTTTACTTGTAGTTATTGTAATATATAATCTTGGGGTGTCCACTTTCTCTTTTCAGTATTGGGTTGTTTAAATTCTTTCTTTAACTTTAAAATAAAAAATTTGGCAACCCGTTTTCTGAAATATTGGGTGGTTATCCTGGATACTCTATATTTTATTGTGATGCTGAGAATGATTCCATCCGGGACTCCTGTTATATTGGAGTATTGGGCTGGCAACCCCTTATTTTGGTGAGCGGGTTGTCACAGATGGTATCAGAGCATCAGGTTCTAGAGTCCTTAGGAATTTGTGTGGACCCCTTATGTTTTCAGCGTTGCTTTTGATTTGAGATAGAGCCTTAGGATTAAGATCGTTGATTTCTCTTGTGAGATTTTGTTCTTCTGCCATGAGGTAGAACCCATAGAATATTTTGCGTATTCGTGTGAGATTCATAAGTCGATTGAAGAAGGATGCCAGAGAAGGTCGTTGTGAAGGCGTCATTAGATGGAAGAACTAAGAACTGTAAATTGTGGTTGGGGATGAGGACTGCTTTGGTGGTCGCTCCCTTTTTGTAGCATTTCCTTATCTTGCTATTGCGACTACTAAATACAGTAGATATAGTTTTTCAAGTACCGATAGAAGCAAAGAGTGGTATTAAGCTTGGAATTCCAAGCGATGTTACATTGAAGTGGATAAGAGCCCATGGTAAGGGCCACATGTTGAAGTAAGATGGAAGAGATGAGTCCTCATTTGGTGGATGCACAAGGTCCAGGAGTTTGGCCTAGAGGAGGGGTATAGAAGTGCCCAGATGATAAGGATGGAGGAAAATCCTTCACCCGTAGGAGTAGTGTTAAAATGGTGGGAACGTAGTCACCATATTTATGGGTGCAGGAAGTTTTGCCCATGGAGAAACCCGGTGGACACTATCAACAACGAGTTTCTCTGGGATAACTGGACTGATGAGAAGTTGGATTTTCGAATGTTCACGTAAGGTTAGGTCAGAGGCCGACAGTGAATATAGAGTTGTACGTTTAGGGAGGTTGTGCACTACAACACAATAGGTATAAGGAAGAAAGAGTCCTTCGGTGGAACGGTAGGCTCCAAAATAAGTGTCGTTAACACTTCTGAAGGATCATTGTTCATGAAACCCAATTTGGTGGATATCCGCCCGGGGAGGATTCGTTGAACTAACGAAAGGGAGGCCAGTAGCGTGCTCTCTTTTGTTGAGAAAGAAAAAGGGACTGCATGGGCAATTGTTTAACAGCCAGGGTCGGAACGATGGCTATGACGTGGAGTGGAGAACCAATCATTTTGATTCTGTTGATTGAGGATTAGGGCGATGATAAAGTGCCTAGTTGGGGAGTTGATAGAAGTAATTTAGTCAGAATAAGACTCGAATACGATGTCGGAGAACCATTAGTATTAACCCGGAGTGATTAGCAAGAATGTTGGTGGGAATTTGTAATACCCCGTATTTTCATGGCTTTTAAATTTAAGGATTTATTAAAATTAATTGAGATAAATTAATTTAATTTTAATCTGGAATGTTGTTTTAAATATTTACTAGCGTGACGAGAGTTAGTAATTATTGGAAATTTGTTATTTGTTGAATATTACTGGATGAGTAGATCCTTAAATTAATTTAAGGATTTATTAAAATTAATTGAGATAAATTAATTTAATTTTAATCTGGAATGTTGTTTTAAATATTTACTAGCGTGACGAGAGTTAGTAATTATTGGAAATTAGCACCGCCGTCACCACCAACGCGTAGATCGCGCGACGGGGAACACAACCACATCAAAATCGTCCGCAAATCAGAACTGAGAATTTTCCAGGCAAGTATCTATCTTGCTTTTATCAAGTTAATGCAGCCTTTTATGTTAGTCTTAGGTGATTAGATTAATATTCTTGAAGAAAAACATAAATTGGTGACACAAATTGCATGTTATAATGTTAGAAATCATATTTCTGGAAACCCATTTCACATATAGAGGATGAGCCACGAAATTCCATGATAGTAGAGATAGAAAATATGGAAAAAGAATGAAAGAGATTAAGTTAAAGGAAAGATTAGGGTTCATAAGAATTATGTAGAATTTGCCCTTTTTAACCCATTATTCTTGAAGAAAATTCGCATGTGTTACGTAGGAAATCGTTTAAATGGGTATACAACACTTATAGTATAATTGATTGGGAGTTTGGGACAGTAACATGATGATTTGGAGGAGTTTGGGGTGAGAATCCCGTAACTGGGTTGGCTGCAGAATCTACATAACTGCTTGATCGATCGATCGAGCCCAGAGCATCGATCGATCGAACGTTCGATCAATCGACCCCTTTCATCGATCGATCGACCCTCCTGGGAAAACTACATTTTTGCTCGTGTTAGCTTAATCCGATTTTATGCGTAGTAAACCTTGGTTAGGGTTGCTAAAATGTAATGGAACATAAAGAGAACCAGTAGGATCAATAGAAAAATCCCATAAAGTGGAACTTTAATGTGTGGAAGTAAAGGTAAACGGGGAGACTTTCAGACTTAAGAAATCTTACGTGTGGTGATTAAATAATCGGAACATCTATTAAGTTGGATTAGAAGGCAAGAGAGGGCCTACTGAAATTTGCACTTAGATAAAGGAAATACTTCGAGAGACGAGAAGTGAGTTAAAAATGACTTAATTACGAGAATAAAAGGAATGAGGCCGTTTTACGATATAATTGAGTAATATGTGTAATAACGGACAATTATAATTTATGGGTGGTGAGCGCACCTAATTTTAATAATGTGGATGTGTATATATATATATATATGATTGGGTTATTATGCATATATTATATCTGTGTGAAAAACATGCCCACGTTACTTGCTATCCCTGAGGTTGCCGCGCTAGGACGATCTTATCCTGTGTTGCCTTATGGGAGATATTGACTCGTACCCTAGAAGAGAGATATCCTTGGTACAGGCTATCGGAATGATAGTTCAGACGGTCTTAAGAGATGCGGGTATGTGCTTTCCTCTTAGAGACTTGGAATCTATGCTTCGCCTCATCTTGTTTGTGTATAGGTATCCTTGGTACAGGCTATCGCAGCGATAGTTCAGATGGTCCTAAGAGACTTGGAACCTATACTTCGCCTCAATATTGTTTGAGTATGTGTTAATACAATTCGAGAGTGATTCCGAATTTGTATTCCCCTTAATATGGGTGATACGGGGTTTGGATAGTAGAGTATGCCCGCACCATAGATTTTATGTGGGGTGCTGTTGGTATATATATATATATATATATATATATATATATATATATTATATGAGAAATAAATATATATATATACGTGTAACTATATGAGAACTTTCTACTGAGTAAAATAGTAGTTAAGGAAAGTATGAAATTTAATCAGCTTCATTATAAGCATTCGGAAAGTTATAATAATACGGAATTATTCTGAATAACGTAAGAAATCTTGAAGAGTTAGATTTTCTAAATGTGAATAGCATAACCTTAATTCCACGTGTTAAAACTTATGGAGAATAAGTTAGAGAGAGAGATGGGGTTCATTAGTACGATAGATGTGCACTCTAGATGAGAGGTGAGAATTCTCAAGAGAGGGTCGCATACTAATATGACTGTTGCATTAGACGGTAGCATTTTAAATACTTGCTAAACTATTTTTAAACTGCTTCACATTCGGGCTCTGACCCGTTTCTTGTCACCTCTTCTCTCTTGTATATATATATATATATATATATATATATATATATTACAGGTGCCCAGCCACAGGGGCGTCTTACCTGGAATTCTTGGGATGGAACGCGTTGTAGCTTATGTGGGAGTTGCAGGCCATTGATTAGACGACCTCATTATTGACTCTACTCCTAGTTCGGTTTTATCCAGCAGGGGCATGTGTCGCCCTCTTTCTATTATTTAGTTGGTATTGTCAGAGACTGTAATTCTTTTTACTTCCAGCATCTTTATTTCGGGATTTATTACTGTCAGGATGTTTTCCTTTAGTGTTTTAAATGTTGTAATCATTTATTGATGGTTCAATTCTGGAATGTTCATTACTATTCTCATTATTAATGTGTGACTCTTAAAAATGTAAATGGTTAAAGGTTTTATAATTTGATTTAATAGAATGGAAATAAGGTTTTAAATGGTTTTGACACTTAGCTTAATTATTTAGGGTTTTAAATTGGAAAAGTATTTTTACGACAGTGATGCTAAGAATGAACCAACTGTTCACCTTGATTTTAATTTAATAAAGGAGTGATCGCCCGGTATTTAATTAGGCGGGGTGTCACAGGTGGTATCAGAGCATCAGGTTCTAGTGTCCTTAGGATCTGTACGGCTTATTATGCTTTCAGCGTTGCTTTGTTTGTTATAGAGCCCTATGTTTAGGATTGTCGATTCCTTTGACGAGATTTCGTTCTCCTACTATGATGTGTATACACTAGTGAATTCTAATTTCGTTCGGATGTGTGCGTGTGCCGAGCGATGACGGATGTCAGAAGAGGACCGTTAAGCGTACATCAGGAGGCAGGGCTCAGTTGAGATTATGAAATATATTCGAGGATGATGACCGTAGTCGAGGTCACCTCCATTATGGCACGAGAAGCCACGACTAGAAAGGAGACTAAGGTGCAGCAATGATTTTCAAATGCTGTTATAGTCAAATGAGGTGCGAGGGTAACTTACCCAACGTATTACAAAAACGTGTAGAGACTGTCAGTGGGAAATTTTATAAACGCGAAAATTTTGTGTGTTTGCCAAAGGAGGTAAAGTATCTAAAGGCTTAAATATAGGACGGAGTGTGGCAAACTGAAAGTGAAAATTTAGAGAAAATTTTCTTGGCTTTCGGGACGAAATTATAAAGGTTGGAGTCAACCACCAATTTTAGAAGTGGAATGCTATGCCTATAGGAGAACCTTAGGTACAGTGTTGACCGTATGTTCCTTCCTCAATTGTTCAGGATGAGAAGCAAACGTGGTTCTGAACTCATCGCAGGGCATGACATAAGTCCAATTGTGGATATGAATCTTAACCGTTAGCGAATTTTGTATCGGAAGATGTAGGTACAAGTGGGGGAAACAACTCCGAGTGGGAGATCGACACGTAGTATAGTTGATAGCACTCAAAGAAGTAATTCTGATGGACGGTTGATTCAGAGGTTGACAATGTCATATTTTGTCAATATAGATGATAACGCTTCTTTGTGGGGGAAGTTAAAGACATCGAAAAAAAATTAGTCGAGAATAAGACTGAATACAACGGTGGTGATATAGCACCAAAAAGAATGTGGATATACATCAGGGAACCCATTTGAATGATTCGGATAATGGAATTCTTACCAAGTGATGGTAAATTCAGTAAGTACTATTATAGATAGTAACATGATCTTTATGGCCTAAAAAGCTAAGGGAACAATCGGGATGGCTAACGGGAATCGATTTTACTAAAGTCCGAGAGAAGGACAATCCTAACCTGGTTAGTAGTACAGGTGATAAGTGGATTATGTGTTGAGGTATTTTGGTGCGGAGTGAAATTGCTCGCGATAATATGTTCCAAAGTGAGAAAAAGGGGCAAGAATACGGTGCCTAATAAAAGACAACGATTAAAGTAATTTTGTTTGGTTTGAGTAGACATGTTACGTCCAGAAACCACTTGCGCAGTCAAAACGACTGGCAAGGTGGAAGTATAAGTTGTATCCTCAGAGGATGAGGCGTGTTTATGTGACACGAGCGAGTCACTATATTTTTTTACTTGCTAGGTTAGCATGTGAGATGAGCTTAATGCATATAATTATGAATGTTACTATTATGTGAATATTTTTCCCTAGTGTAGCGGGATTTTTTTTCTTTAGTGCTATCCGCGGAGGATGAATGAGTATATTAACAGTGTTTTATACTTTATTGAGGTTACTCGTTGTAGTGATGCGATACACAAGTATGATATTATCTTTATTAAAATGTTATAGAAATGGGTAGTATGATAGTGGGCATTTATTACAAGGCTATTGGAGTCGTTGCATTGGTGCAACATGTTTTATGTTTGTTTTGGCAAGGCTTTATTTGTAAGAAGTTTGGACTTGCACTTATATTATCTATCCAAGAGACTTCGGAGGAGATAGTGGGCTCGAGATATTCGATGCCAATGTATGTATAGACTTTGTCAGTATGATTCGGTATGTATCGGGACTTACCGTTGAGCAAAAGATTTGACGCAGTGTTATGTTTGGCACTCCGTACTCAGTGATAGGAAGAGTGCATTATTATATTTATCCTTTAGAGATGTGGGAGTTAATAGTTATACCCCTATTATTAGGGAAGGGAATTTTGAGAATTCCGATCGTATGTATCCGAGGTTTATAGAATGTAATTACCATCAACCAATACGGTAGTGAAATTGGTGAAACGTTCTTTGTTAAGCATAATTATGGGAGAAATTGTAACTTTTCTGTCAAGGGACGGAATAAAGGGGTATGTGCTATGGACGGAGGACCTAACGGATTTCGATGACCGACAAATCTAGGTAGTAGTGTATCGGTGGGTTCCTTGTTTGGATTTCGCTTTGCGAGACATCCCACGCATGAAACTTAGCGTAAGGTTGGAAATAGGGAGACGTTTGGTCACTATTCCACGAGTTTGGTACCCTGGTCGAAATGGGATCAAGTAATTATGTATGTAAGTTGGAAGTTAAATTTTGTTTTAAGGTTATTGGAGCCAGATTTTGTGGTAGGAAAACATTGAAAGTTATCCCCACGAGTTGAGGGGTGGAACGATGATAAGGAGAATTTAAGAATTCTGATTTCTAGGGTGATTGAGAGTACCCAAATGTCATAACCGCGTACAGAACACAAGCAAATAAAGAGTTGGAATGATTTTTTGCACGAATTATCTGGAAAGAACTTTATATTATACAAAAGAGATGACCTGTAATTATTTTGATGAATAGAGCGTTAGTGATTTATTTTGGTTGTTGTACCTATTTGGGAAAATTGTTGTACTTATCTGAGGAAGGTTGATAATTATTATTCCTCTTTTATTGTTATGGAATTTGAATGCCCTATTCCTTCTATTCCGTTGAACTTATTTAGTCCTACAGATGAATATCACGCCGTTCGCTCTCCCAGGGCGGTCGGAGTGTTGCAAAAATGTGGGCATCTTGGTTAACTACAGTTAAAATAGTCCGAGTCGAAGGGACGTGGTAATAGACGTGTGAAATATATGTTTGTGGGACTAGTATAACGAAGTGGAGTGATAGAGTGGATTAAACGTCACATGAGAGGCGATAATCCATACATAAGTAAGCAATTAGAATAGCACGCCCTAACTTGATTAGAAGGCTGTGGGAAGCCATTCAAGAATTGGTATTCCTTGAATAGAGTAGAATTTAATTGTTATGAAGCACACCCGGAGCGGAGTTGTTATTAGTTCAGTGTGAGAGCGACTTGCGCATACAAAGAGTAATGATGTTAGTATAGTATAAGAGATCCAGAAGTGCGCTTCGTGGAGAGAAGAGCACGGGTCGAAACTTTTGGCATACTCCAAGGAAGGAAGGGGAGTATTACGTGTCACTTAATGTGAGACATTTCAAGGGAAGAATCGATATTTAGCGAGACATAGTGAGTAGTCTCTACATGCACCACCCATAGGTAAGGTTTGGTTGAAAAAGGAGAATCAACCAAAGAATTTTGTGTTTATCGAAAATTTCTGAAATTTGAAGAGGTTGGTAAAGTCGGTAAAGTTCTTGGATGGGTTGCCATCCTCAATACAAGATCAAGGGTTTATCCCGAACATGTGAATTAAGTCGCCGAGAAGGAAATGATTGATATTCCTTTAGGCTGGCTTACAATATTAACTAGTATGCCCCAGACTTCCTTTGAAAGGAAGGATCGCGCCAGTGCATGGTCCGGCGCAGTATAAATTTCTAAATCAGGATGAGATTGGTGAATCCCACCTTTGATATGGGATTTCAGGAACCATCGGAGAAAATATTTTGTTTCGAGTAGGATGTATCACCCTTAGCCTGCAAATAAGCGCATGGTGATTAAAGATTAGTGGAGCCACGTGAAGGAAGTTTTGGAATCTTGGTACGATAATTTCAAGCATGCTCTGTAGAAGCATTCGTACCTGTTTGTCGCGTACAAGGTACTTATTAAGGTTTTGTTATGGAAGAACCTCGACTATTATCCTTCCGTATGTTTAGAGGAGAGTAAATAATCATAATTTTTTATCGGTCGAGAAAATATCCGATATCTATGGTGGAATTCCACGACTGTTTTAGGCAGTCAGGAGTGGTCAAATGTTCGTATGATCTTCTCAGAATGGGATTTTTTGGGTATGAATAAATACGAGTACTTTGTCATGTAGTGAGTTGCGGCCTCGTAATGATAGTGAGATAAGGAAATTATAACGTATAGGCGTGACCGATGCGAATGTTGTCGAGTGGCAGCACAATGTGAAGTGTCTCCAATGAGAATGTAAAACAATGTTGCTGTGAGGAAAAAGCTATGGTCATTGAATGCCGTACTATGTAGATAGTTTGCGTACTGACAAGGATATCCAGAATTGTGCTACCTAGTAGGCCATATTTTTCGAATTTCGGGACGAAATTCCGTTATTAGAGGGGGAGTATGTAATACCCCTTATTTTCATGGCTTTTTAATTTAAGGATTTATTAAAATTAATTGAGATAAATTAATTTAATTTTAATCCGGAATGTTGTTTTAAATATTTACTAGCGTGACGAGAGTTAGTAATTATTGGAAATTTGTTATTTGTTGAATATTACTGGATGAGTATAGTAATATATGAGATTTATTTTTATAATATTGTCACGTGTGAATAAAATGACAATTGTGGAAATTTAAGTCGGGACACGCCTGTGTCGTGTCGGGACTAAATGTGGATTAATAAAAGTGAATATTTTATAAGTTGTTCGTATGGTCGTTTTGAGTGCGCCAACGCGTTCGGAAGGGTCGATATAGTCAGAAAAGTGTACCCGGGGGTTTAGTTTGGGTCTCGGGGCGTTTTTAGGCCTAATTAGTACCCCGGGAGGGCGTTTTGGACATTTCGCAATTATGGGTAATTAAACCCACGAATTTTATAGGGTTATATCATATTAGAAATGTCATCTTTTAGGGTTAACACAACCTAATTCTAATGACGGCCATAGGAGAGGAAGAGGGAAGCTCTCCAAGGAGTTCTAGGCCAAGAACACCTCTGATTGCACCGCCGTCACCACCAACGCGTAGATCGCGCGACGGGGAACACAACCACATCAAAATCGTCCGCAAATCAGAACTGAGAATTTTCCAGGCAAGTATCTATCTTGCTTTTATCAAGTTAATGCATCCTTTTATGTTAGTCTTAGGTTGATTAGATTAATATTCTTGAAGAAAAACATAAATTGGTGACACAAATTGCATGTTATAATGTTAGAAATCATATTTCTGGAAACCCATTTCACATATAGAGGATGAGCCACGAAATTCCATGATAGTAGAGATAGAAAATATGGAAAAAGGATGAAAGAGATTAAGTTAAAGGAAAGATTAGGGTTCATAAGAATTATGTAGAATTTGTCCTTTTTAACCCATGATTCTTGAAGAAAATTCGCATGTGTTACGTAGGAAATCGTTTAAATGGGTATACAACACTTATAGTATAATTGATTGGGAGTTTGGGACAGTAACATGATGATTTGGAGGAGTTTGGGGTGAGAATCCCGTAACTGGGTTGGCTGCAGAATCTGCATAACTGCTTGATCGATCGATCGAGCCCAGAGCATCGATCGATCGAAGGTTCGAATGATCGACCCCTTTCATCGATCGATCGACCCTCCTGGGAAAACTACATTTTTGCTCGTGTTAGCTTAATCCGATTTTATGCGTAGTAAACCTTGGTTAGGGTTGCTAGAATGTAATGGAACATAAAGAGGACCAGTAGGGTCAATAGAAAAATCCCATAAAGTGGAACTTTAATGTGTGGAAGTAAAGGGTAAACGGGGAGACTTTCAGACTTGAGAAATCTTACGTGTGGTGATTAAATAATCGGAACATCTATTAAGTTGGATTAGAAGGCAAGAGAGGGCCTACTGAAATTTGCACTTAGATAAAGGAAATACTTCGAGAGATGAGAAGTGAGTTAAAAATGACTTAATTACGAGAATAAAAGGAATGAGGCCGTTTTACGAAATAATTGAGTAATATGTGTAATAACGGACAATTATAATTTATGGGTGGTGAGCGCACCTAATTTTAATAATGTGGATGTGTATATATATATATATATATGATTGGGTTATTATGCATATATTATATCTGTGTGAAAAACATGCCCACGCTACTTGCTATCCCTGAGGTTGCCGCGCTGGGACGATCTTATCCTGTGTTGCCTTATGGGGGATATTGACTCGTACCCTAGAAGATAGATATCCTTGGTACAGGCTATCGGAATGATAGTTCAGACGGTCTTAAGAGATGCGGGTATGTGCTTTCCTCTTAGAGACTTGGAATCTATGCTTCGCCTCATCTTGTTTGTGTATAGGTATCCTTGGTACAGGCTATCGCAACGATAGTTCAGACGGTCCTAAGAGACTTGGAACCTATACTTTTCCTCAATATTGTTTGAGTATGTGTTAATACAATTCGAGAGTGATTCCGAATTTGTATTCCCCTTAATATGGGTGATACGGGATTTGGATAGTAGAGTATGCCCGCACCATAGATTTTATGTGGGGTGCTGTTAGTATATATATAATTTATGAGTGATTGGTATATATATATACTTATATATGGAAGTCTAGCACCATAGATTTTATGTGGGGTGCTGTTGGTATATATATATATTATACGAGAAATAAATATATATATATACGTGTAACTATATGAGAACTTTCTACTGAGTAAAATAGTAGTTAACGAAAGTATGAAATTTAATCAGCTTCATTATAAGCATTCGGAACGTTATAATAATACGGAATTATTCTGAATAACGTAAGAAATCTTGAAGAGTTAGATTTTCTAAATGTGAATAGCATAACCTTAATTCCACGTGTTAAAACTTATGGAGAATAAGTTAGAGAGAGAGATGGGGTTCATTAGTACGATAGATGTGCACTCTAGATGAGAGGTGAGAATTCTCAAGAGAGGGTCGCATACTAATATGACTGTTGCATTAGCCGGTAGCATTTTAAATACTTGCTAAACTATTTTTAAACTGCTTCACATTCGGGCTCTGACTCGTTTGTTGTCACCTCTTCTCTCTTGTGTATATATATATATATATATATATATATATATATATATATATATATATATATGTATTTCAGGTGCCCAGCCACAAGGGCATCTTACTTGGAATTCTTGGGATGGAACGCGCTGTAGCTTTTGTGGGAGTTGCAGGCCATTGATTAGACGACCTCATTATTGGCTCTACTCCTAGTTCGATTTTATCCAGTAGGGACATGTGTCGCCCTCTTTCTATTATTTAGTTGGTATTGTCAAAGACTGTAATTCTTTTTACTTCCAGCATCTTTATTTCGGGATTTATTACTATCAGGATGTTTTCCTTTAGTGTTTTAAATGTTGGGATTATTTATTGATGGTTCAATTCTGGAATGTTCATTACTATTCTCATTATTAATGTGTGACTCTTAAAAATGTTAATGGTTAAAGGTTTTATAATTTGATTTAATAGAATGGAAATAAGGTTTTAAATGGTTTTGACACTTAGCTTAATTATTTAGGGTGTTTAAATTGGAAAAGTATTTTTACGATAGTGATGCTAAGAATGAACCAACTGTTCACCTTGATTTTAATTTAATAAAGGAGTGATCGCCCGGTATTTAATTAGGCGGGGTGTCACAGAATTCCACCTTTGGAGTGGGTGGTGCATCCCCCACGATAAGATAGAGTAGTCTTGTGTTTGCTTTAGATTCGGGAGTGTGTATCGAGTTTGTAATGGTATTGACGCTACTGTAAATAGAGTAATTATATGACTTCCGTGGCAGGGAAGTTTTATGTTTTCTTCACTCTTGATGATGCGAGTGATAATATTTTAAATGTATATGTGTAGTATGTGTTACTTGTATTATGGGTATAATGCTAGTAAGGATACTTCGGTTTGTTGGGGTAATAGCAGGCGAATGAATTGCAAGGCTATCTTACTTCTAGTTTCAAAATGGAACTAGTTGTTCTATAATATCTCTCCTGGATACAGGTTGAGACTTTATAGAGGTGGATCGGGGTAGGTAGGAGATTTTTCATTATTTGTTTAGTTATCTTGCTTGAGTGTTTGGTTGTTTGTTTGTATTGTATGTGGTTGTTATGACTTATCTCCACGACCAACAAGGTTAAGTAGTAATGCATTGGAGGGGTTCCTTGTTTGGATTCCGCTTTTACGGGACGCTCCATGCGTGAACTTTAATGACGTTAGGAATGGAGAGATGCTACTTTTCCTTTTTCTTACTTTATTTTATTTTGTTGATTGAGAGTTGGGTTGAAAGGTTTAGCCAAGAATCACGTAGTTGAGTGATTAAGGGCTACTAAAGTGCGAGATAGAAGCACTGTATATAGTTCTCTCCTCTGATCAATGTGAGAGAGACTAAGATATGAAGTCGACTTGAGACTTCTGGATTATGCCTTGATGAGAAGGCCATGCTTATATATTGGGATAAATATTTGTAGGACTTTACAGAAAGTAAATGTCCGATTAATTGAAATCTTTGATTATTTGAATGGTAAAACATAGAAGTAAAATCTTATTAGTAGGGTTATAAATTAGAGTTTTACTGGTCCCGATCATATGTCTTAGACCGTCATATCTTGATGACCGACGATGCGAGGTAGTAGTGTAATGGGAGGGTTCCTTGTTTGGATTTCGCTTCGGCGAGACATCCCACGCATGAAATCGAGCGAATGTTGGGAGTTGAGATAGGTCTGGGGCACTAGGGACATACTTAGTATTATACGTCTACTACTTAGATAGGATATATATATATATATATATATATATATATATAGATTGAATTTTTAGTATTCTTAGTACATAACGCCTTTAGGACATGTGACGTTGGTTAGGAAGATTGTAGGAGGTTGACACCAAATAGGTTGTGGGTTAACTTTCAGAAGGATTAGGTCCCTAGAAACAAGAGGTACGAAAATTTCAAGTGATTTGGAAGGGTAGGCCAAAGGAGATGAGGCCTTTCTTAGATAGAGTGTTACGTTGGTAACGTAACTCATGGGGAGTTGAATGGATAAGTTGACTTCTACTCCTGAGTCCATGTGGTTAAGCTCGAGGGTGGATTTAATGAATGAGTCTCTGCTAAGAATGGGGAGTAATAATACGGGAGCATGGACCCATTGTTTATGCATCTCACAAGCTTAAACTTTGTGGGAAGTATTATTACACGCTTGATTTAAAATTCATTGCGGTGGTGATCGCCTTAAAGAAAGGAGGCACTACTTCCTGGGCAGGAAATTTAGTTAACAAGTTGTTGCAATATGTTGTGGGAGGAATAGAGTTGGTGTATGAAGTTCATAAAGGACTACAGATTGGAAATTTCCTTTCGCTAAGGGAATGCGACTGGGGTAGTAGATACGTCAAGTAGAAAACCAGTGGGAAATTAGTGAAGGCACGGAAAGCCAAGTAGAACGGGCATAACACGAAAGGCTATGTAGCAAGAGTATTTATGTCTGTGATTGAACATTTCACCTACTCGTGCAAAAGAGAGTAGTGGTGGAACGAAGAAGGGTATATTCATAGATATTTTCTTTGAATTTCTGGCATCGAGCTGGTCATGATCCTATTCGAGAAATTATTGATCGTTTGAACAAATCGTTGCTTTCCGGCCTTATGGGTGGACTATATTTAGAAGAGTACACTCCGCTCTTTATGGAGGGGTGGTAGAACTGTATGAAGTGCCTATCACTGGTGATGGACCAATATTAGACATTCGTGTTAAGGGTTGAGTAAAGTTTTCAGGAATTACTGGGAACCGTATGGAAATGGAGTATATCTTACCACCCTAAAGTGGATAGATAAATGGAGGAAGTTGAATGAATGCCGAGAGATGAGGCATACCTCAAAAGAGCACCTTAGGTTGAATGGATGATGGGAGCAGTGGTTTGTAGGGATGGAAATTCTTGTACGATAATTCGAATCATTTCCTAAGGTAGGGCACCGTGAGTGGCCTAGTGTACCCGATTGAGTAATTCGCATACTCGCTGGATGGAACCAGCAGATTATATATTCCTTGGACTTGGAATAAGTTCTGGAACATTTCTTTAAGGATTTGACTTTTGAGTCATATGCTTTGAAGGGATACGCATATGCAAAGAGAAGTTGAGTAGTGATTGGGATTAAGCCATGTAGCATTGGTGTGAGTATCCCTTAGAAGGGGTGTAACATGATTCTGGAGGCAAGGCAAATTGCACCGAGTCAGGTAGGCATCCCCTTCAATCGTAGGAAGGTAGGATTGATGGTTCGTGATGAGCGATTTGGTGCTATGCCTAAGCACCAAGAATGTAAATTGAGTTCAATAGTGATGACCTTAGTCCGAGCCCATTTGGAACGTCACGATAACGAGGGGTTTGCTCTTTTAAGGAGGCTAATTTTATATTAATTTACCGCATAAGGTAATTATATAAAATGATGGAACTTGAGTAAATATTAATTTTATGAGTTGAAAGTTAATATTTGCTCGAGTGTTGCATATTTACTGCATGTGAAAGTAAATATCATTCGGTTGTGTGTTTTATAGTGTCATATGATTTAAATGACACTATGGTTTAAATGAAACTGAAACTTGACATAATTTATAAAATTGTCGGATGCCATTTTTAGAGGGCGTAGTTAGTCTCAGAATGTGCGAGACAGTCAAAATAAGTGCCATATTGTATTTTTGGGTTTCGGGCACTTTTACCTGGTTTTAATTTATATGTGTATTTGGGAGTCATTTTAATGTAGTATTAACCACTTAAGTTGGAAGACTTGTTTTAAGCCCGGATTTTAGTCTTCTAAATCCCCTAATTTCCCTATTATATGTCTTAAACATAGAGAGAAAATGAGAGAAAGAGAGAAGAAGAGAAAAGTGGAGAAAGAAGAGAGAAAATGAAGATTGAAGACGGATTGTTGCTACTACACAAAGAAATCTGAGATTTCAACCCTAAGGCAAGTTTTCTACTTGCTAATATGTGATTTAAGATGAATAATTTGTGTGATATTTATGTATATGCATTTGGGGATCAAAAATATAAATTATGGCATTTAAACCTAGATTTTGGTTTATGATGATAAAATTGTGGATGATAATGGTTATAAATCATGTAGGATAATTTTTGGATATATAAATGTTGTTAGTTGTGTTTAAAATGGAAGATATTTGAGGTTTGGGAAAATTAGGGTTCATAACCCTTAAAAATAATTTTTGGCAAATCTGCAGAACCGAATCGATTCGGCTAGGCCGAATCGATTCGCCTTGAGACAGTTTCCAGGTCTGAGTCGACCGAATCGATTCGGCTAGTCCGAATCGATTCAACAATTATGCAGAAGTCAGGTTTTTCTAACCGAATCGATTCGGCCTGGCCGAATCGATTCGGAAACACTGCACTTTTGAGTGATTTTCTTAGTTTAATTCCAACTTTTTTTCTTTAAGTTTAGGACCTAAGAACCTTCTTCTATGAAGTAAATTTAGGGTCCTAGAGTTCTAGGTGAGTTGAGGGATTTCCTTACATTAGAAATAGGTTATGTGGGGGGCTTTCCGGGGATATGCCAATTGATGTTAGGGCATTATTTCTTCTAGTTGATTATTATGAAACTAGGATTCGTAGTCTTATGTTCGGGAGATTATAGATGCTCCTTTTAGTTATGTTAGTCTTGATGGTTTATAATAACACCACAAACGAATCTTGGGAGAATAAATTGAAAGTTTATTTATTCATCAAGGTTACAATGATAAGATGTATTAAGTATGGCTTCGGGTATAATATGATGTAGTTTACATATTGCGGGTATTAAGGGTTATATTTTATAGCCGCTTTTATTTTTGCACTCTAGTTAAGATCAAGTCTTTTATTCGGGCGTGAGGCCCAAGCCTTTGCAATTGTTTAATGTAATGTATCATATAAATTATTAAATTTGTTTAATATTGTTGTAGAGTCTGTTGACCGACTGCATTTTCGGTTCTCTTCTTGTTTACTTGTAGTTATTATAATATATAATCTTGGGGTTTCCACTTTCTCTTTTCAGTAATGGGTTGTTTAAATTCTTTCTTTAACTTTAAAACAAAATTTTTGGCAACCCGTTTTCGGAAATATTGGGTGGTTATCCTGGATACTCTATATTTTATTGTGATGCTGAGAATGATTCCATCCGGGACTCCTGTTATATTGGAGTATTGGGCTGGCCACTCCCTTATTTTGGTGAGCAGGTTGTCACACTGGGATTGCGATCGTCGTTAGAGGCTCTGAATATTTATTTTCAAAATTTAAATGTGCCGCTTTGTTTATTGTAAATTGTACGATAAAAGAACATATGAGATTTAATAAAATTGAGATAATTTATTCAGTTAATTTATGTATCTATGCTTCCGCAAATCTATTCTCAATCTAAATGGATTTTTTTATAAAAAAAATATCTAATTTATCAATATTTTTCAGTAATAACTTTTGGCGTGTTACAAAAAACACCATCAAGCAGATGATCTAAAAAATCGATTGATTTTAAATTTATTAATAGATTTGAAAAACAAAAAATTACAATCCTCAAAACCCACTCCACCACCACTATTCTACCACCAATACCATCGATCTAGCTGAAAACCAAACAATAAATTGGTGATCGTGCATGTGTGTGTGTGTTATGTATGTGTGTGTGTGAGAGAGAGAGAGGGGGGGGGATAATAGGGTTTGGATATGTTTATCCTTTTGCCGTTAATAGTGTTCTTATATTTGAAAAAAATCATTTAATATTAGATTAGACGAAATGTCCTTGTGTGTCATGCACATAACCCATTTTATGTCCAAATAATTAGTGGTGTTACTATTAGGGGTTACTTGAAATCCATTTTAAATGTCTAAGGGTTAAATCCATAAAATGAAAATTCAAGTGGTAAATCCAAAATGGAGTTAAATTTTATGGGAAAAGTGTAATAAACCCTTAATAATAAGTGAAATGAGAATAATCTCGCCTAAAATACATGTTTTTAATGCAAGAGATGTTTAATATGTTTAAGGCATCTTTAATAATATATAAAATAAGTTATGTGTAAAACTTATAATAATTCTCTCCCGAGAAGAACTTGACATGTGTCATGCTATTAATAATTGAAAAAAATTATGTCACATTTTTCATATTGCATACTATTACTTTTGCATGATTTCTCTTTTATATCATAACATAATACTAATGAATTCTAGAACTATATTATATAGAAAGTTTTTCTCTCAACTTAAAACTAATATACAAATTTAATCATAAAGATCGCTATAAATCACTATTAAATAAAAATTTATTAGTTTTCTTTATTATTTTCTATCTCTAACTTTTTATTTATAGTAAACTTCCCAAGTTAGGGAATTTTGGACTTACCCCTAGTATCATATTCTTAGCACATCCCCCCCCCCCCCCCCCCCCCCCACACACAATGTTAGTCTAATGTAACTCGACGACTTACGAAGGGAGGTAAGTCTCTAACTCGCTAATTGTGTGTTTAAGCATTCAAGTTAGGATTGGTACCACACCTTTACGCCCTTAACAATACTTTAAGAAATAATTATTTCAATATTATTATATTATTAAATATAATTTTCAAACTAAAAAATGGAGACTCGTCATAATATTATGCCATGTGTCTTTATTTTATTTTTGACACCCCGTAAAATTTAATAATAAATCGATCAGATCTGATACAAATTCACAGAATCAAATAATTGAATATCATTCTAAGCATGACTATAATAAAAACTTAATGCATAAAATAAATAACTAAAGCATACCATAGTTGAACTACGTAACGCTAATATCAAACCAACCAAGAGTACTAGTACAATTGCATAACTTCATGAGTGCCAATGTAAATTAAACTACTAAAATGATGTTAGGGGGGAGGCGACCTAACTCCATATATCATGAAAAGTAAATTCAACACTCATGTTAACAGAAAGCCTCTGAAGTATAAGAATATAACGGAGTTTGGGATACAATATAATGATTCATATTCCTCTCATCTTTTAGTATCTTTTAAGTTACCCCCAAACTCAACATTCCTAGATATCATAAGCGTCTAATCCCAGACCCAAGTGAACCCGGTGATTACACACTATTCTTCCAAATTGAATATTATTCTATACATCTCAAGTATATACATCTAATTAGGAAACATAATTTATATCCCTATAAGTACTACTCATAATAAATACTTTATAACTAGTCCCTGGAGTGCCGAAGATGGATCCTCATCGCACATTTAGGGTAAACCATGTCTCTATCTGCCGGGTTGCCAAATATGGATTGTCGTCGCATGGTCCTGAGTACAACTCATCTCTATTTTCCACAATATTGAAATGATCGATGACGAAGGTCTAAGGTAAATTCGTCTCTATCTACCGGGATATCGAAGATGGATTGTCGTTGCAAAATCTATAAGGATGGTAGTCGCTATCATATAGTCCATAATAAACCCATATATATTTATCAGGATAACAAAGATAGAGTCTTATCGCATGACCCATAAGGATGTCAATCATTAGCGTACAGTCTAGGGTAAATCTATCTTTATTTATTGGGATAAGGAATATGGATTCCCATCACGCGATCCGTAAGAATGTCTCCTCTAGAACGTAACATATACGTACACATAACCAGTATAACCGCATATATTGTAAACTATAATTATTCAAATTTCAAGAATATTGTGAGTCTAATTATCTTTACGAGTAATTTTTCATATATAAGATTAAAGGTATTTTATTGGTATCTAAAATGTCTAAATCTCCCAATTTAATTAAAAATTCCTTTTCTACCAAACTAAGATATAAAATTCTAGCTATGCCCTGGTCCCGCACATGGCCCTAAAACCTATTCGTTCACACGGACCACGATTGTGATTATTCCACTAGGGAAGGTGGTTATTACTGCCCAAACTGAAAATATCTTTAACTTAATAGAATTTGATGTATTGGACGTTGATTTTCATTTCTATGCTATCCTTAGAAGATTATGGATACATGTTATACAAGGTATCCTATCCACTTATCATTAGAACCTTAAATGCATTACTGATCGGAGGATTATAGAGATGAGGGGAAATCAAGTCGTTGCTCAGTAATGCTTTATCTTCACCATCAGGCTCAAGCAGGAGAAGAAAAAAGGAGAAAAAGGTCTCCACTGAGCTAACCAAGGATGGAGCCACACCATCCAAATAAAAACTAAAGTATGGCAGACTTATAGTTAAAAATATAAGGATAGCCCCCACAAATATGGTCATGGAGTTATTACAAGAGGTAATGTTCAATGATTCATAACCTAAGGATAAATTATAAATTAGTAGCTCACTTACTGACTTGAAAATAGAAGAATTGATTTCTCTATTAAAGGAAAATCAAGATGTGTTCGCTTGGAAGCCTTATGGTATGTCCAGGATCTATCATGAGGTTATGTTCAATCAATTCCACATGGACCCAATGTACCCACCGATCATATAAAAGGTTTTTCGAACAATAGTGGAATGGTCAAAGGTCATGGAAGAGGAAGTTGGGAAACTTATGGAGGCAAAGACCATTATAGAAATTCAATTACCCAAATGGATATCAAAATCAGTCGTAAATAAAAGTTATGGAATGTGGAGAATCTGCATAGACTTCACTGACCTCAAGAAATGTTATGCCAAAGACAATTTTCCTTTGCCAATGATCGGCTAGTTGGTCGACGCCACAACCGGACATAACGGAATGAATTTTTTGGATACATACTTAAGATACCATAAAATTTCTCTGTTCGTCACTGATCAAGATAATATCTCATTCATCACCACTCTCAGCCTGTACTATTATAAGGTCATGTCATTTAGGCTTAAGAACGCGGGATCTACATGTCAGCGACAACCAAAATTTTTAAAGAATAGTTGGGTGACACCATTGAAATCTACATAGATGACATGCTTGTCAAAAGAAATTATAAAGTCAACCATTTATAGGAATTGTCAAATACATTTGAGATCCCCAGATAATACATGATATTGTTCAAAGTAGCCAAGTGATATTTCGAAGTTTGATCTAGAAAATTCCTTAGATACCTAGTCAGCCAGAGGGGAATATAATCCAATAATGAACAGATAATGTAAAATAACAATGTCCATTCTCCAAAGAACCATTTCATATCAAAATCTTTCGAGAAGTACTGATAATTTTCAGCTACTGAAGAAAGAGAGAGACTTAACCTAGAATGAGAAATGCTCAAAGGAATCGGTGAAATCAAAACCTACCTACCAACGACCTCTGATCACGATCCCAAAATTTGGGGGATCCAATCTACTTGTATCTTGCAATATCCGATTACGTAGTTAACTCGTCCAGGATGTGTGAGAAGGAGGGACGTTGGGCTCCTATTTACTACGTCAGCAAGATGCTCCTCGATGCTGAAAATGCTACCTTATACTTAAAATTTAGGATATTCTCGTGTTGTTACTTCAAAGAAATTTTAGCAATACTTTGAAGCTTGCTCAGTAGTAATCATTACCTTGTTGCCACTTAAAGAAATACTAATAAAAGTATACACATATGGATAGATGTCCAAATGATCAGTGGAACTAGGAACGTTCGATATCCACTATTAACCAAGGACTGCAATAAAGGAACGGGTACTGAAAAATGAGGAAGATAGGTCAAACAACAAGGACCTCACCGACTAGGCGACCAGTTAAGAGTTTGACCAACTCAAGAAGTGGACTCTTTATATAGACATAGCCTCAAATTTAATAGGGGCAAGAGTGGGAATTGTCTTCATTTTCCCCAAAAGACTATGCTCGAACAAAGGATCAGACTTGGCTTCGAAGCGTCCAACAACAAAATCAAATAAGAAGCTCTCATCTTTGGGTTACACAAAGCTTCATATTTGGGCATATGTTACCTTGGCGTCCACTGTGACTCAATGTTGGTATCCAATCAAGTATCAGGAGAATACAATGCTAAAGATGATCAAATGTTAGCTTATCTGTAGGTCACCCAAGATATAATTTTTAGGTTTGAATAGATTCAGATTCTACAATTACCTCATGGGAATAATAGTATTGTTGATTTCTTTGCCACACTAGGTTCAGCAGTAGACTCATATCGTAAAATAACCATCATGGTAGAGTACCTCGCCTAGCCCAGAATCACAAGATCAAGGGTCACCGATAAAGTCATCACAGTCCAACAAGCCCCTAGATGGATGGACCCGATCATAGCTTATTTTTAACAAGACGTCCTATCGGTCGAGACTGACAAACAATAATCCCATTTGGTTAGGAAAAATTTGCTTGTTTATACTTGTCACGTGAAAGCAAGCTCTATAGGAGATATTTCACAAGTTCCTACCTTCCATATATACACCTAAATAGCATTAACCAAGTCTTGTACGAACTTTATGATAATATTTGTAGGATCCACACAGGGGGGAACTTTGTCTTTTAAAATGATCAAATAAGGTTATTTGTGGCCATACATGCACAAGGATAAAGGATCCTACGTAAGAAGATGTGATAAATTTTAAAAATTCTCACCCATGCTTCACCAGCTGGTCAGCAATATAAAGTCATTAGCCATACCATGGCCATTTTCTCAGTGGGGTTTGGACATCATGGGACAATTACCTATAATAATAGGAAATTAAAAGTACCTCTTAGTCTGCATGGACTATTTGACACAGTGGATTGAAGCTGAACCATTAGAGAATATTAAAGATATTGATTGATCAGATTTATATAGAGGAACAAAGTGACTCATTTTGGCATCCTAAGAATGATTATCACAGACAAAGGGATGAAATTTGAAATCGGGATTCAAAACTTCTACGAAAACCATAACATCAAGCATCACTTCAACTCAGTGGTCTACTCCCAAAGTAATGGTTATGTCGAGGCTTTCAATAAGACAATGCTCGATGGAATGAAGAAGAGGTTAGCAAAGGTAAAATTTCTTGGGTGGAAGAGATTACCCATGTCCTATGGTCATACTGAACTATGCCAAAGAGGGAGATTAGGGAAATACACTTCACTTTAGCCTGTGAGATAGAGGTCATAATCCCTTTAGAAGTTAGCTTGCTAACCATGAAGATGATTGTTGCCAGCCAAGACTTGATTGAGGAAATAATAAGGACCAAAATCAACATAGATGATGAACAAAGGGAATAATCCTTAATTAAGTTAGCTCCTAACCAATAATAATTCGCCAAGAAATACAACAAAGGCGTCAACCCAAGAAGGTTTGAGTTAGGAGATTATGTTCTTTAGAAAGTTCTCAGTAGCGCGAAAAAGCCATCGGATGAAAATTTAACTCCTAACTAAGAAGGAACATCAAATATTATCAAATATGATACTTAGTGATCTTACCATTTGGAAACAATGGGGGCATAGAGATTCCTAGGGCCCGGAATGAGGCCAATCTTATGGAGTTCTATTTCTAGAAAGTTTTTTCCTCACAAAATTCATTTATAGCTTTGTATTGAGTTTTGAAGTTATGTTTCCTAAAACACTTTAAGTTCAATTTCATACAATTATATTCATTATTATTTCAAATGTAAGATTAAATCTATGAATACTTATTATGCCCGATCAAAATCTGGTCACCAACATGAATGCATTGCCATGATTACTGTAAGATCAAGATTTATAATTGATCATCATCTATTTTAATTGTGCATATTTTTTCAAATCTTCATCATCATATAATTCTCAAGAGATTCAAGTGAAGACGTCTTAGTGAACAATCAAGAATCAAAGATCGAATGAGTTGAGAACGTTGTTACAACCATCGAGAATGCATATGGTTTTGATTATGCATAAACACCTTGTTCAGGGGTTTCTTTTATAATTTATTATAAGCATGTTATTAAAATGATTTTTCAAAAGAAAAATATTTTTTGTTTTAAGTCGTTCTAATGACTTTATGTCTTTGTTCGGATGAGATTGAGAGTTCGTTCAAATAAACTTCAAATGAACATCAAACAGTTTTTGTTTTATTCATATAACTTATATCGTTCGAAGCTAGGTTCAAACAAAATTGGCTCTTTGTTTAAAAGAGATTTGTTTTCATTCGAATGATATCTTGTTTTCGTCAGAATAAGGTCCTATTTTTGTTCAAATGACATTTATCATAATTTGTGCCTTTTAAAATTCGTGTTTTCTATAAAAAGATGTCTTGGGATAAGCTTTTCTCAAAAGTTTTGGAGTGGTTTTTTTC
Source organism: Sambucus nigra (assembly GCA_949130495.1). NCBI lineage: Eukaryota > Viridiplantae > Streptophyta > Magnoliopsida > Dipsacales > Adoxaceae > Sambucus > Sambucus nigra. The sequence continues at coordinate 553,604,933 of OX422210.1, read as the reverse complement.
CATATATATCCAAAAGATCTCTAAACCCTTTTTTTTTATAAAACTCTTTTGTTTTTCAAATCAAATTCACTCAATAATTTATTGACATTCATTAACCCTTAGAAGAATACCATACATGTACATACCCTTATAGAATTGATTATCTACCATTGAAGATAGGAATACTGATTCCTGAGGCTTGATATGGGATGGTGTTATATCTGCACCGTTTACTGTGGAAAACTTAGATTGAAGACGTTGCTGCATCGCTTAGTGGAGCTCTAAGTTTTGTGAGTCTGTGGATGTTTGTATATAACACCTAGTTGGAAACAGTGTTAAATATAGATTCTTTCTTAAAGGTATTTTTCCTTATCTCATGTCTTCTGTATGTTGGGTTGTGTTTTTTTCATTTAGTTTGAATATCTTTCATATTTACGTTCATCTATTTTAATAAGATAAATTTAGACTGGATGGAATTTGGTTTTTGTGTATGTCTACTCTAGGCCTTTATCATATTCAAATTTAAACCCTAATAAAGATCATGAGAAGAATGGGGTAATGTGAAGTTTGGTTGAATTTAATATGGAGGGCAATCTCAAATTCTTGGTTCATTATCATGCTCAATGGAGAGAATGCATGCTTTTTCAAATCCTCTAAAGGTTTAAGGTAAGGGGAACGTCTTTCTCCTAACCTCCTCATCATTATGGCAGATGTCCTCTAAAAAAACCTTAAAAATCTCATGTTTAATCCCAGTTATGTGGGATATAAAATGCCACTTGGCAGCCCTAAATTTAGCCATTTATCTTTTGGAGATGATATTATCATTTTTAGCTCAGGATCAATGAAGGAATCAAATAAGGTTATAAAGATGGTAAGTCTTTATAAAAAGGTGTCATGGAAATCAATCAACAAGAGAAAAAGTAACTTCATGGCCTCAAAGAAAATTTTCCTTATATCTCTCAACAAGCTTAAGGATATAACATGAATACAGCTTAAATCCAATCCAATCAAATACCTAGGATGTTCCACATATTGAGGAAGGAAGAAGATTATATATTTTGAAGATATGGTACAGAAAATAAAGCAAAGAATCTAAGGGTGGAAGGCAAAGTTTTTTAGTTTAGGAGCTAAGATTATCCTCATCAAATATGTGATATCTTCTATGTACCTGTACTTATTGTTTTCCTTAAGACCTCCTAAATCTATCCTCAATAGAATATCTTCCTTCTAGCTAAATTGTTTTGGAGTCATAGTTTTGGTGACTAAATATTTCATTGGTGTAGTTGGGAGAATATTACCAAACTTATAAATGAAGGTAGTTTGGGGTTAAGACATATAAATGATGTTTATTCCTCTCTTAATATGAAATTGTGGTGGAATTTTAGACAACAAACTTCAATTTGGGCTCAATTCATGAAGGCAACATATTGTAAAAATCATCACCCTACTTCTTCTCCTATTAGAGGTTGTGCTCAGACTTGGAATCAAATGTGTTCTGTCAGGGAAAAATATGATGACCATATGATGTGGCTTATTGGAGAAGGAAATATCAACTTAAAAAAGGATAACTGGAGTAATCCTTAATGCAAGTCAATTGTTGCAATAGAGTCGGGTCAGTTAAAAGACTACTGGATTCAAGACCAAATGTGGAATAAGGAGAAATTATAACTGGTGTTTAATCCATCTGTGACTACTAAACTTATGAATTTTAAAGAAATTTTTCTAAATAAACCTAATTCTCTTATCTGGAAACCTAAAATCACAAGGACCTTTTCAATTACCTCAGCTTGGAATTTATGCACAAAGTCTAGTCCTACCAGATTCAGTGCAAAAATTATTTGGCATAAGAATCTACCTATTAGAATGTCAATGTTTATGTGGAAGTTAATGAATTGTCTCATACCTACAGATAATAGGATAAAGTTTATTGGATTTAGAGGACCTTACAAATGCTACTGTTGTTCGAAGTCTCAAGAAAAACATCTAGATCACAAATTTTAGGGTGGTGATGTTCCTTCTAAAATTTGGGATAAAATGACTATGGAGTATGGCATTAAAAGATCAACAGGAGGTGGTTTAAGAAACCAACTTTTCTAATGATGGCTTCATGGTATAAAAGTAAACCACTTTGTTAGCAGAGTTGTTCCAGCTACTGTGTGTTGGTGTTTATGGTGCTATAGGAACAAATGTAGATTTGATGATAGCTCTCCAAGTGTGTTTTCAGTTCTTATTCATATAAAACGTGAGATTTTTCTTAATAACGTCCCATCTATAGTTCAAGATCCAAGAAAGATTATGTATATCAAGTGAATTCCTCCTCCAACAGTCTCTTTAAAGCTTAATGTTGATGGCAATTATATAAGGAATCCAGGAAACGGGGGTGGAGTACGAACACTTAGAAATCACTCAGGTGAGGGACTTTGGCATTTCATGTTAAATTTGGAATGGTGTCTAATATGGAAGCTGAGGCTTTGGCTATACTTAAAGGTCTTGAGTTCTTTATGGGCTTAAAAGACTATGATCTTTTGATAGAAAGTGATTCCAAGGTTCTAGTTTATGTCATCCTCAATAGAAGTAAGCCTTTATGGAAAATCAATGGGGTTGTGTTTAAAATCAGGAGCTTATTGAAGATGATAAAGGTTAAAATAGTTCATTCAATTAGAGAGGCAAATCAAGTGGTTTATTTTCTTTCCAAGGTAGGAAGCTCAAAGTATAAGGATTGATTTTCTCTTAGCTTGAATGACTTCCCAAATCATCTCAAAGGTCTTCTCCAAGTAGATAAATGGGGTCTCCCTTCTATCAGACATGTCTAGTGGCCATTGGTGTCTTATTTTTTCCTTTGGATGTTTTAAGCTCTCTTTAATTTTTTTCTTAAACTCTTGATCTTGTAAGGGTTATATTTTATAAAGAACCTCATTTATGTTTCTTGTTCCTCTCTTTCCCTGAATTTTCCACTGATGTAAGCCATTTAGATGAGGCAAGGTTTTCTTATGATTGAGAATAAAAGTTTAATTTCCTTAAATATTATATATATAACAAGATAGTTGCATATGCATGGAGGTATAACATGTTAAAGTCTTCTTTTTACCATTCATTTCTGTACTGCATTTGCATATTCCCACTGGGCATTAGCTCGCACCCTCATCTTTGTTACAATGGGTTGGGTGTTGGTTCGTGTTTTGATAGCGTTAGACAAGTAAGTATTTTATTTAATTTTACTTTACTAGCTCTGTATGCTTGGACTCCAGGGTGCTTCCCACGGGTCCCTCACATAGTTTGACTTGAAATTGGAATCGCATGCTAAACAAGTGAAACATTAATTAAAAAAGACACTAAACTAGCAAAAGTATATAGGTTGTTTCATTTAACTTTAAACCTAACGCTCGGATCGGGCCGGGTTAACTACGGGTGACCCATGAATTCGGGTCGAGGTAATATAATGGTATCAGAGCTTTAGGTTCAAGGTTACTTCGAGAGTGATGTGGAGAGGCCGATAGTGGATCCATCAACATCAGTGTTGGTTTTAGGTCGGTCATGCTAGTTTTGGTGATGGTTTAGCTCGTGTCCTCGACAATAAAGTCAAAGAGGTTAGCATAACAAGTCAATTAGTGTCAGGTGGAATATGATCAAACTGATGGTTGTTAAATCGCTTATGTGCTTCTGATTATAGGTTAGTAACGTTGGGTGTCCTTACAAGCCAATATTTGTGACACTGTGATTATCAGTGTGAGGTGCTTGCATTTAATCCTTGATGACATAGAATCTTTTGAGATATCAATTGAACGAGATGATGCCCATTGGGCAAGTGGCACGAATTGTGTACGATCAATGGTAAGGCTTGATAGTTAGGGTGTCGTGACTAAGCAATGATGATTTATGATTAAAATGTACATAACTCCTTGTTGTGGCACTTAAGGGTGATTAACGCCCATAATGTAGTTAGTCAAATTCAAATCCTCGGGGTAATACCATAATCGGTGGATAGTCGATGAGCATGTAAATTTGTATGGGTTAAAGTTTGAGGTTAGGTACATTCAGTCTTAGTTGATAAGATGTTATCTTTGTGGGTGAGTACTTTAGTAGGCATGATGAAATGTGTTGGGCAACACTTAGGATGTGTACTCAGTCTAAGTCGGCAAGATATTATTATTATGAGTAGGTGCCCTGGTGATTCTTAATTGAAAGTTGTTCCTTGGAGGGTTTGATGAGAGTTACGGGAAAATTATAATAAGTATATTACGTATGCAACAATGATGGTTGAGAAGTCTTAGGAGATAATTCTAGGTAGTTTTCTATGATGGGGGTTTTTGAAAATGTAATGTGATTTCAAGGAGTATGATCTTTAATGATGTCGGTGATGCAGACCTAGAGGTCTATAGATTGTAGGCGACGTCCTGTATCCTACCATAATCTTTAAGTAGCATTAGTTGTGGTTTAGTACGTGGCTTATGGCCACAGACGTTGGATAAAAGATAATATCATTGTCTAAGTATAGAGGCTTGTTGTATCCATCGAAGTAATGGCTAAGTGTGAGGTAATCCTAGTGTGAAAATAGTTTATAGGCATTTTGGGGTGCCTATAGGACTAATTATGTGTGGAATCATTGGAGACAAAAGTTGACATTTTGCCACAACCTTAGGTGTTCTATGGTCAAGGTGAGCCACATGCAGAAGCTCGTGGACTAGTGTCTTTGCTAGCACCAATTAATCGCGATGTGGGTGTTAAAAGATTTATAGAGTGCACCTACTATGATAAATTTTTGTCGAGTCTTGAGGACTGTTACATAGAATCTGTTTGGTGTCCTTGGGAGACCAGCTAAGTCCGATATGAAGGAGCATTAGAGTCCTAGTAATGATTGTGTTGGGGGTCGGGTGATGTTCTCTGATTGTTGTTCAAGGGTTTAGAAGAGTCGTATAGTGTACTTGTTGGTGTGACTTCCCGAATCGGCACAGATGGCAGAGTATAATCCCTAAGGTAAGATGATAGCTTGTTTCATTATAGGAGTGATGCACGAATGTTAAGAAATAACTAATATTGGTGTTATGACACTTGGTTTCAAGGTGTACTGATAAGCACCCAAAAGTGTATAATTTATGCCCCAAATAGAAGCATTTTAGTCACTCATTTTAATTAAAATTGGCATTATGTTCATATTTTATCATTATGCAGGTCGATACGCAGTCGCGGTATTAAATGATGGAAAATCAGCATAATTGCGATAAAGTAGCGGTCAAAAGCGTGCATCGAAGATATCAAATAGATCGCGAAGCCAGAGTCCCTAGTTGAGCTTGCCAAGATCATTTTCGGTGCCCCGAACCTAGCCCGAACCAAACTTAAGCCCACATCAATCCCAAACCATTCATCGAGCCCTGTGTGTGTTGAGTTTGTAATTTTATTAATTTTTTTTAGATTTTTAGTGTGAGTCATTTTTATTTTTAGGATTTATTTTAGATTTATTTAGAATTTTCTAGACTATATTTTCTATTTCTTTTTATTTTTAATTTTTATCAGTTTTTAATTTTAGTATTTATTTTATTAATTTTAAGATTAGTCTTTAGTAGTTTATTTTTAGTTTTACTAGATTTTATATTTTTAGGACTTAAGGTTTTATTTTTATTTGATTTGTAGTTTTTATTTTTATTCTTTGATATTTATTTTTAAGATTAGGAATTTAATAGATTTTATTTATTTTTAGAGAATTTATTTTTTATCTTAGTGCGTCGAGTATTTGTTTTCCTTTATTTTTGTTTGTTTTTAGTTTTTAGATTAGTATTATTATTTTTGTGTTGTTTTGTTTTGTTTTATTTTATTAGTTTTTATTTGAGTCTTGTTTAGTTTTTAGAGTTTCTATTATGTGTCGTGTAATTTTTATTTTAGTTTTTTAGTTTTTTTTAGTGAGTTTTATTTTTTAGTTTAGTTTAATTTTTATTTTTATTTTACTTGTTTTTATTTTATGAGGTTTATTCTATTAAGGGTACAAATTAAACACACACATTATCTCATACACTCACCCACACCCCTCACTTTAACCCATACACCTTACCACACCAAAAACCCTCCATCATCGTCTTCCCCAACCTCACTCTCTCTCTCTCTCTCCTAAACCCCCATAACCATCACAACCAACCTCACCCCTCTCACCAGCCTATTCTAACCTACCCCCTAAATCGCGGACACCCACTGCCCCCATCGGACCTGCCTACAGGCGAAGCCTCGACCCTTTGCTCCAGCCACCTCACCCAAACCTAACACCACTCTCCGACTGACAACCCATTGCCGGCGACAAACTCGAACCCGGATACCCACCTAAATCGACCTCAAAACCCGGTGACCTCCTCACCCACCAACAAGCCAAATCCCTAACACCTCCTAACCCAACTTCGTTCAAAACCCGAAGCCCATCCAACCACAAAAATAGGAACCACATATCCACAATCAAACAAAACCTACATGTGTTTGACTTTGTGTTAAAATCCCACCAATATCTCCACTCCAAAACTAACTCGTGGGTTATTATTTAAAAGAGAAAGGGCAACTCATATAGAAGGGGGACTCTTATATCAGACTGTTGAGACAGAGAATAGGGAGAGAAACAGTGAATATTATGTACATAAAAAAATTCTAAAAAAATACAAAAAAATTAGTTTAGTGTTAGAATAAATTTTACCTGAAAATTGTGAAGAAGTTGGACGCATGTCAAGGCGCATTTCAGGACATATTTGTGGAAACAATTGTGTTTCGTATTTCTTTCTTCTCTTTTCAATTTATATCCTTATTGACATATTTTTTATTGTTGTTTATGCACACATGAGAATGTTTGGCTAAACACCATGTTCAAGAGGTGGGATGCAGTGCGTAGGATATTAATTTAATTAATTAATTGTTATAATTCTAGAAAAAATAATTTGTGATTGTCACAAATTAATTTATGTATCGAGAGATAGTAAATTATTTTTTAAAAATTAATGTTTAATTTTTGGGAATCGAACTAGAGATAGGTTTTTTCTAAGATTAAATATTAATCCGGTGTTGGCATTTGAAGATTCATACTATTTTTATTAAAGTGATCCTAGCGGGTAATTTTCTTAAAAATAGTATAATTCTTAATATTTCATCGTGTAACATTTTTAAATTAGTTTTCTGAAAAAGCTATTATTAAATTTATAATTGTAACGAGAGTTAGATTATCGATTTAATATTATCTCAAAATATTTCAAATTGATAAATTGAGAAATTAAAATAATTGATAATGCGGTGTAATCCCATCTCTTGACTTTCTCACATTTATCACACTCGGTTGCACATTATTTTTCGTTATTTAGTCATTTCATAATTTTTAGCATTTAATAGTTAATTTTCCCTTGAAGTTATTTTAAATAAAAAAAATTAAAAATAATAAAAAAATATGTTCAGAAAAAAAATTGAATAGCAAGTTTTTGCAATAATTTTTTCACCTTGGAAGTTGGATTGATACTCGTACTTACTGCGATACGAGTTGTTTTAGACAAGTTTTGTAGGTAATTCAAGGGATTTTGAGATTGGCTTTTAAAGACAACGACCATACGCAAAAAGTCTTTTATCATGTACTAAGAAATTTACTCGCAATTTAGGTTGATGACGTCGGATGGAGATTTGAAATGGAACCCAAGGTTGGTGATATCAAAGTATGATTGAATGTTGGTGCGTGTCCATGGTATATGCTAGGATAGTTTTAGCGAGGTATGTATTAGTTCTTGGCATGTCCTTCCAAGCCGATACGGATTAGAAAGCGTATCCTTGTGTGGTATTTGCTACCCTTAGAATACCAATGGCGGTCGATGTGGTCACCACGTAAAATCAATTTGGGTAAAACCCGAAAGTAGGTCTGGAGGAAATCTTGCATGGTCAAAGGACAAGGTAAGGTGAATGTCTCTCTTGAACTGAGTAATGCCTATGAGAATTTGAGATTTTGATCACGATATGAGAAGGCAGACAGTATCCTAGGTGTAGTAGGTTGGTGACGTCCTCACTGGTGTAAGAACAATTTTTCTAGTATTGTTCATAGCATAGCTTTAGGCTAGTTTGGCGTATCCCGTTACAAATTATCACGCACTAAGAAGACGAACCGAACTCACGCATCTCCACATTTGAAGACTTCCCGACATCCCAAAAGGTATAAAACAATTTAGAATTAATTCATAGAATTATATTTGGGATGTTTAATTTTTATCAAAAGACGAACATGACTGTTTTGGTTATGAAAATATATTTTTTTATACCTATAGGTGAGTTTGAAAAATAAATTTTTGACGTTTCTGTTGTTCAAACGACAAGGCTCTGTCGTTTAAATGACATCGTACTATCGTTCAAACGACATGCCATTATCGTTCAAACGACATCTCCCACGTCATTCGAACGACCCACCGACTTAAGGATTTTTATAAATATTTGTTTCTTGATTCAGTTATTTAGTAATTTTTCCAACACGTTGCTGCATATCAGCAACAAAAAAATTTCAAGTTTTGTGTTCCTAAAACACTGTTTCAATTCACAAAAAAGCATCATTGAATATTTTTATTGTGAATTAGTTTGGAAGCCTAGAAAGTTTTGTATCTTTACATACACCTTAGTGGAGAGGATCACCATTACTGACTTATGATACCTGGGGGGATTCATACTCAAGACGAAGGCTAAGGCTGATGGAGGGTTGTGGTCCATTGTGGTTCTCGAGGGAATCATTACTAATTTTAGGCTGCGGTGTATGTGGATTTTCTATGGGAGATTCATTGCATATTTTTCTATGTAATTTGTAAGTTGCGATTTACGTTATATAGTGAAACAAATGTTTAACCCGAAAGGGGTTTTTCCTTAAACTTGGCCTTGTCGTATTTGCATGGTTTGATTTATCTATTTTATCACCATAGATGCATAATAGGATAAAAAAGATAAAATCGATTTAAAAGTCGCTTTCGCATTTAAAAGTGGTATTGCAATTTTTGTTTGAAACTACCCCTGCGATTATTTTGCATTCTCAACCGGTAAGTTTATTAGGTCAACATAGGTAAGGGTTCAAGACATACGCTAATCAGAGTGGTTTATGTGTGCAAAGTATATGAGGGGTAGGGCCTTACTCCCAAGGAGAGAAGTTGGGCATTGACTCCCTAAAGAACTAAAGATTCGTATGTTGCTTTTATGTTACGAGAATAAATAGTTGTGATTCGATTCATCACGGTCAGTGACCAAAGCCAAGGTATGAGGCTAGGGTCAATACCCGGTGAGAACATCGAGAATGAGTGACATAACCTCTAGCATATGGCACACGCCCGCTTTCATAAATTATAGTCGGACGGTTATGGGCATAATTTTTAGGGACGGTTGCTTATTCCTTCGGACTCTCGTGTGTCCCTATCGGCTTCGATAATCGAGGATTGGTATTCTCACATATGTGGTAACTTAGATTAGTGCCATGTTGTGGATCAATGCGGTTGGTCCAAGTAGAGCACGGTGGACCGGGTATGGTCACTGCAGCTCGATAATAGGGAGTGCCCTATCTGAGGTATTTTGCTATTGCATGGAGTTTTGCATACGGGTGGCTGCATTTTTGGCTATACGGTTGGCTCTTAGTATTGGCTTTTCTTAGTATTAGTGGCCTTTCAACTGTCTAGCCCAACAGTTAGTAGTTCTGGTTACAAATAGCAGAATGATGACTTAAGGATATGGTATAGTGTTAAAAATAGAGGAAAACTTAGCATACAGTGTTGCTTTGCCCTGATGAGTGGATTAGAGCAAGGCTCTAGCGAGGGCTCATAGATGAGATTCCTAGAGTAGTACTAGGGTCATTAGAGTGATGCAGCGAAAGGTGTAGGATGAATGCACCGTGATGACTCGATAAGAATATTACTTCTTAAAGTGAGAAATTAGCATAATATGGTCATTGGAAAGATAATATGAGTTGTGTAGTCAAAATAGCTTGAATATTTGTGGGATGTAGGATGTGCGTCCTAAGATGGGATTGACTTAGGTAATAAATACAATGATTGGTTATATTACGGTTGACATTAGGTGAGTGTTACTCGCTGGAGAGAGGTACCTGTAGAGGCATAGGCATGCCTTGAGTACTAGCATGGGTAGTGTTAGAAATTTTTTAAACATGATCATCACGGTAGCAGAGACTCGGAGTCGATTATGCGACATTCATGGTTAGCGAGATGGTGAGCGTTAGAATATATCGTATGTTGGTTATTTGGTGACAAACCCCGTGTGGGGGCGCATAGTGTGACCTTAGTATTGAGAACTTTGATGATTTTGTCTTGAAGGATTTCTATGGCTTATTATAGAAATAAATGAACCCCGTAAGCTTAAATACTCAAAGATAGAGAACTTCAGGGATGAAATTCCCAAAGAGGGAAGTTTGTAACACCTTGCCCTAATATTTCATTAAAATTTTGTATAACTTATAATGAAGTGAGGTTTGATAATAATTATTGGAGGTTGTGAGTCAAATTTAAGTAAATAAAATAATTGGTAGAAAGGAGTCATTCAAACGACATGGGGTGTCATTAGAGGCGAGAATCAGTGTCGCGCGAAGGTCACTATAAGCAGGGGGTTCAAACGACCTTCGAGCGAGATCTCTCTGCCTTACAGTCCCAGGTCGCACGAAGGTTACGCAAAGCCATATATCAAATGAGATGGAAATGTCGTTCGAACGAGGCTCATGTCGTCCGACATGCTTCGAAAATGTAAAATTTGACTTTCCCTTGTGTGCTGCCACATTTTTGGCGCTTGGATCTTTGAGTTGTCAAAATCTGGCGAGCCCAGGTGGGAAAAAAATGAATTTAGTGGTGTTCTAACGGTTTTATAAGGGTTATTTGGGTTCATTTGTATTGTGGGAATTGGAAGAAGAGAGGAAGAGTAGAAGCGGTGGCCTTCCTCCACCATTTTAGCCTTCTTACACTCTTATACCACCGTAAACCACCATGCTACCACCACTCCTCCACCTTATATCCCCATATTTGATATGTATTCGACCATATTTGAACCATATATACCCATTTCCACCATGGATGAGAAGAGCTACGAATTTATGGAGTTGGAAGAGAATATTGTTGTGACTTTGCTTAGAAGCTTAGATGGGGCACTCATGGAGGATGCACTCGGTGACCCCTTGAGGACAACTTTGGAGGTGGGGGGGTTCTCCTCCTAAACCAACATCCCTACCACCATATGAAGTCTTTGAGTTGGAAAATCTAACCCTTAGTATTAAGACTTTATTTTGTGTATTTGTAGCCTCGTTGTTAGATTACATGAGTAGGGTGCATTTGATTAAATGATTAGTAAATAATAAACATTTTTATATATTAAAAATATTGCAAAATGTTATTTTGTTGAAAACTAAATGATGAGTAAATATTTCAAAGTTTTTTTAAATGAAGATTGGGATTTTTATGAAACTGGTGTATTTTCTAGAAAATCTATGTTAAACATTTTATGAAATTAATGTTTTAACTTTATTATTGTTTTGTTAAAACATTAGTGAAAAAATATTTAAAAGTTTAATGAAAAAGTGTAAAGTTTATAAAAGATGAACATTTGTTGACTTTGAAGAAATAAAATATCTTTTATGACTTGAATGTGCATTTTGATAGTATTATGAACTTCGAGAGCAGTGTATGTTTAACCCAAATAATGGATATTCTCATGCATATAAACTTGTAGTATTTTGATAATAAATATGTGAACAAATTTAAATGAGGTTTGTTGGGTTTAAACAAGAAATAATAAAAGTAGAAATTCTAATCTTCAGAGTGTGTGGAAAAAAGGTCAAAGGTGTGATGAATATAAGGTTGTAAAACTACATGAATTGATAAAAAGGAAATGGAATTTTCTTATAAAAGTAGACTTTAAGTGTAATTATGTTTCTTGATTAAAAATAAGGAAAGAAATATCTATTTTGGAAAGATGATTAGTAAAGGTGTTGGATAAGTGTTAATGGTTAAACATTGGGAAGTTGGTGTGTGTAACTTAATATTGTTTGAAAGATTAACACTTATGTATTTTAAGGGGAAATAATGGAAGAAAGTGATTGCCAACTTGAGAAGAATGATACTCGAGGTTTAAAAAGGTGTTAAGTTGTTAAAACACTTAAGGAGTTAGTTTGAGTAACCTAATGGTGTTTTGGGGTAAATTAACACTTATGAAATGGAGTAAAATTTGAGTTTGAAAACAAACGGGTAAAATGGTAATTTTACTTAAAGTGAAATATTTTTATGAAAGAAAAATATTAAAAAGGATGTTACACAAATTGGTCCTAAATGAATATGCTTTTGGAATGAAAATCAAAGTTAAAGTGTAAACGACATGAAATAATAATTTTAAAGTGTAATCTGAGTTGGGCTGAAACCTCGGATTTGTCTTCGGTCGGGTAAAATGGGAAAGAAGGAATAATGTGGACATTGTAAAATGTTTAAACACATAAAAGGAACTCGGATGACACTGGGATAATTAAGGAGGCCCTGGAGCCCTAGGTTGAAATACCCCAAAGCACAAGCCAGAGTATATGGTGGTGGCGTCGGCGGTGTGAAGCCTGTCAAAGTGCACGGTTTATTAAAAGATTACGAGAATAAGATAAAGTAATCAGTAACATGTCTAGAAATGGGTTGTGTGGTGAAATTGTGTTAAGACAACCAAACTTCAATGAATTAATAAATGTTACGGAAAAGGTTGAAGTGGACATAAAATGTGTAAACTGATTAGTGTCCATAAAGTAAAGAAACAGCAAAGTAAGATGGTTAAACGGGTGAGTTGAGCAACCTAAGAAGATTTAACCAAAATAAACACAAGGGTGTGTTATGAAAGGTTTTTAAAGAGTAAATAAATCTTTTCAAACAAGGTGTTCGCGTGTGTTGAAAGGGTGATTTTCAAATGAAAATACTAATGTACATTGTTTGAATAGAAAGGGAATTTTTTATAAATAAATGGTATTCAGTTAAATATAGTGTGGTTGTTTCAAGTATTTAATCGTTTGTGTCAAATAAAGGTATAAATTTCAGGCTAAGAGAAAAGGAGTCCTTTATGAGATTAATGTAAATTAATCGGACTAAATAATATTTTTAGAGGTACAACAGTTTCATGTATATAGTGTGTATATATATATATATATATATATATATATATATATATACAAGGTAGTTGCATATTCACGTAGGTATAACGTGTTAGAGTCTTAGTTTTTACGTTAATTTATATATTGTATTTTATATATTCCCAATGGGGATTAGCTCACAGCCTCGTCTTTGTTACGACAGGTTGGGTGAGGGTTCTTATTTTGAGAGCGTTACAGGGGTAAGTATTTTATCTAATTTTACGTTAGTAACTCTGTATGCTTAGACTCCGAGGGTGATTACCTCGGGTCCCTCACGTAGTTTGACTTGAAATTAGAATCGCATGTTAAACAAGTGAAACGTTAATTAAAAATAAAACTATACTAGCAACAGTATATAGGATATTTTATTGCACTTCACACCTAATGCTTGGGTCAGATCGAGTTGACTATGGGAAACTCATGAATTCGGGTCGGGGTGTCCCTTGAGGCGGGTGAAATTTCCATCCTTACTCATTAAGGACTATAGGATGATAGTCTCAAGGGAGTACGTGACGATGTCTTTGCTGAAGGAAACCCTATTGAAGAGGGTGATCAATGTGACCGATGGCTACCTATTGCACCAGCCGACCACATTATTCATTATTCTCTTACTGAGGAGAACTTTGGTGGTGAATATTGGGGATTATGTTAAGTTATGGTTTATTTCCTACCTCTGGGTATTTTCTTAAATCAGCAGCTTGGATTGGGGGAGTTTAACGTTGGCTTCTCTGCATGTTTTGGTCGATGCTTTCGATCGATTTTCGTGGGGACACATACCTCTTAGAACTATTTCTTCATTATTATTTCAATTCCATTGATTCTTTATTATTGCATTCTTTTTGTGTTATCTTTCTTTAATATATATGTATTTGTTTTTGAAATTTTGTTTAATTTTCTTTATTGCTCTTTTTTAGGTATGGTTTTATGAGGCGATCGGGTGAAACAATCCCTTGATTCTTTTATTAGTGGAGAAGGCTAATGTGTGTCCCAGGATGACGAGATGGAGGAAGGTTAATAGGTCCTTAAAGGAACTTCTAACCCATATGGATGTGAGAGTCACATTGAACTCTCTTATGAGCCGTTAGGTTAGCCTTTATTATATTTTTATTTTTAAATATTTTCTTCTTGTTTTTATTATATGTTAACGATTGAATTTTATTTGGACAGGTGTCATTCTATCCTTAGGGTAATTATTCAGCGGATATAGGAGTCACTAAATTCCATGATCGGGCATGGATACTGCTATCACAACTGGTATCTTGGTGAAAGGGTAATGCGCAATGTGATGGATAAAGAGGTGATGGTTCATCCTACAAACCCTTCATCTACATGAGGGATCCATAGAAGATGTTGGATGGACTGATTACGAAAATGGGGCACTACTCACCATACACAGATACGGAGGCGCCATATGACTACTTGAACTTCATGGCCAGTTAGTTGACATCGGTGTTAATTTATGACACGGAGGTGCTCTATCTCCATTAACGGAGGTGGTTGTGCATCGGGATATTTTACTAAAGCATCAAGGAGCGGAGCAAGGGTAGTGAAGGTTCCTCAACTCCGACATTATTCACTACCTCCGTACTATATTCAATTAGGAGGGGTCATCCAGTCGAGATTCCTCACCTACCCCATGCGACGCTAAAGGCTCTTCCCATTTTTCTAGAGACAAGTTTTGATTCTTTCTCATTTGAATCCTACACTTTGACTTTTGGGCTTCTGATTTTTACTAATTTGATCTCTTTTTTCTTGCCTTTTTTTTCTACATTATGGTTATGCAGACGTCTTGGCCACATGACATCCGAGATTGGATGGCTTCCATAACCGAGTATGTTCGAATGACATATCGGTCATATGTTTATGTAAGGACATGATTTTATAAATGTTCATTTAGAATCTAGGAAGTTTTCTGTGTGTCTTAGATCACAGCTAGTATGTCTGATACCGCTACATTCGGCACGTCAACACGTTCATCCATGACAGCCTCGATCTAAATCCAAAGTTATCATGCTCCCACTATCTTCATTCGTGCGTAGTACAACCTCAGCGTGCAACGTGCATCTTCAACATTCCCACACTACTCCACTCACATTTATGGTAAAATAATTAATTTTGAGTTTTTAATGGTTACGTAATTAGTTTGGAATTTTTATAAAATATTTTTTAATGTTTTAAAATGTTTTCCTTCGCAGAAAGAATTTTTTCTAAGTGTTGAGGCGAGAAAAAATTATCGCTGACGTCGTTTGAGTGAAAACACACTGTCATTCAAATGACATGTGTCTATCGCACGAAGTCGTTTGAAACCTTAAAAAAGTCAAATATTATTAAGCATACTAACGAAACAAAGTCGTGTCTTAAAACACTAAGAAAAAGTCACGTGAATGGATGGAATGCAGGGGTGATCTAAATATTATAAATGTTTATCCATATACGGTGAAAAATGAAAATACAAATATTATTTTTGTCTTTTTCAAAAATTATATCAAAATAAAATCTTTTTTGCTTTTTCAAACTTTTTATTGAAAATCAAAAATCTTTTTGAATTTTTTAAACTTTTTTCAAAAAAACATAACTCTTTTTGGAATTTTTCAAGATATATTAAAAAGAAAACCATATAAGTACAATGATAATACATTCAAGCAATGGTGATATAAGATATGAATAATGATAAGTATCTATAAGAGGGTAGTGAGACTAGGGTCTATGAATAACTGGAAAGGGTGAGGCGTGACCCACTCTAATGGACGTTTTCTGCAAGGTTCTCAAGAACTTCTGGAGAAGCTTATAATGAAACCTTCTCCTTTTGGTAAAAATGGAGCTCAAGTTGGAACTCCCGCCCTGCAAGAAAATGAACTTCCACAATAATAATAGTAATTTTCTCAAAAAGAACTCCTGAGAATGATGGTTGTCAGTGAGGAGTGAAAGAACAAGGCACTTAGCACTAGAGAGAGAGAGAGCAGAGAGAGAATAGGAGGAAGTTCTGGTGTGATTTTGACAGAGTAACAGTGCTACTGAGTTTTTCTATATCTCCCCTTTTCTTGACCTTGGACGGGTCATATTTATACTTGGGCACTAGGGTTGAGTTGGCACTTTTGGCGCCAAAAACATAAGGGCTTGGTGAGAGACAAGGTCTGTAGTGTACCATTGATCCCTACCTGTGTGCAGCAGCATGTCCCCTCAGACAAGTGCCACCTGGTCCAAAACAAAGTCAAAAAGCAAATATGTCTCCTAATGAAGACAAAATATTTCATTTGGTAAATATCTTTTGAAACGGTAACTTTTGGTACAAACTTTGTAAACTTGAGGGGGGTCTCAAGGACCACCTCCTCTAAAATCTTCGTAAGCTTAAGGGGGGTCTTAACGACCCCTTTCTAAAATCATTTTTTAGAGGGTCCTAAAGGACCCTCTCCGTTGAAATCATTTCATAAAGAGTTCTTTTCTTTTAAGTAACCCTTTGGCTGCTCATCTTAGTTGTGTCTGACTGTGAGGTGTATGAGGACTGGGCGACCCTAGGGTCTTCCTATAAGTATTATCTCAATCCTAAAGTGCTAAGTGGTTGAGATTTCTCAATAAACCTTGTCCCTCAGCCGCCAATCCAAACCTCCCAAGAGATCCCAACTGGCCTATTTGAGCCCTGCCTGCTTAACTAGGCTAGCTGTACAAGAAAGCAAAGTGTTAATACTGTTTTTCTTTAAAATAATTACTTTTCATGATGAGGGTTGTTCATGGTAGCCACTCCCTCTT
The DNA here is from genome assembly GCA_949130495.1 of Sambucus nigra. Classification (NCBI taxonomy): domain Eukaryota; kingdom Viridiplantae; phylum Streptophyta; class Magnoliopsida; order Dipsacales; family Adoxaceae; genus Sambucus; species Sambucus nigra. The sequence goes on along the minus strand of OX422210.1, from coordinate 553,588,087 downwards.
CTTGGGGTCTCAGGCCCAGGTTTTGGTTGAGGGACCCTGGAGGTTCCTTCACCGATATGACTTTTCTATATTTGAGGGACCCTGAGTGCTCTTTTCCCAATTATGCATTTTTTGCGATCAGCGAGCCTGGGTTCCTGCACTAATATGGATACTCTGCGGCCGAGGGACCTTGGGTGCACTTTCCCCAATTATGCATTTTCTACGGTTAGGGGGCTTAGGTTCCCGCACCAATATGGATTCTCTGCGATCGAGGGACCTTGGGTGCACTTTCACCAATCATGCATTTTTTTGCGGTCAGGGGGCCTAGGTTCCTGCTCCAATATGGATTCTCTGTGATCGAGGAATCATGTGGGTACTTTTACCAATAATGCATTTTCTGCAGTTAGGGGGCTTAGGTTCCCGCACCAATATGGATTTTCTACGATCGAGGGACCATGGGTGTTTTCTGCGGTCAGGGGGCCTAGGTTCCCACACCAATATGGATTCTCTGTGGTCGAGGGACCTTGGGTCCACTTTCACTAATTATGCATTTTCTACGGTCAGGGGGCTTAGGCTCCCGCACCAATATGGATTCTCTGCGATCAAGGGACCTTGGGTGCACTTTCACTAATTATGTATTTTCTGCGATCAAGGGGCCTAGGTTCCCTCACCAATATGAATTATCTGCGGTCGAGGGACATTAGGTGCACTTTCACCAATTATGCATTTTCTACGGTGAGGGGGCCTAGGTTCCCGCACCAATATGGATTTTCCGCGGTCGAGGGACCTTGGGTGCACTTTCACCAATTATGCACTTTCTGTGGTCAGGGGGCCTAGGTTCCCGCACTAATATGGATTCTCTAAAGTCGAGGGACCTTGGGTCCACTTTCACTAATTATGCATTTTCTGCGGTCAGGGGGACTAGGTTCCCGCACCAATATGGATTCTTTGCAATCGAGGGACCTTGGGTGCACTTTCACCAATTATGAATTTTATGCGGTCAAAGGGCCTAGGTTCCCGCACCAATATGGATTCTCGGCGATCGAGGGACCTTCGGTGCACTTTCACTAATTATGCATTTTCTGCGGTCAGGGAGCCTAGGTTCCCGTACCAATATGAAATCTCTGCGGTCGAGGGGCCTTTGGTGAACTTTCACCAATTATGCATTTTTTGTGGTCAGGGGGCCTAGGTTCTCTCACCAATATCGATTCTCTGCAATTGTGGGACCTTGGGTTCACTTTCACCAGTTATGCATTTTTTGTGGTCAGGGGGCCTAGGTTCCCGCACCAATATGGATTCTATGCGATCGAGGGACCTTGGATGCACTTTCCTCAATTATGCATTTTTTTACAGTTAAAGGGCCTAGTTTCCCGCACCAATATGAATTATTTGCGGTCGAGGGACCTTGGGTTCACTTTCACCAATTACGCATTTTTTACGGTCAGGGGGCCTAGGTTCCCGTACCAATATGGATCTTCTGCGGTCGAGGGACCTTGGGTGCACTTTCACCAATTATGTATTTTTTGTGGTCAGGGGGCCTAGGTTCCTGCACCAATATGGATTCCCTATGGTCGAGGTACCTTGGGTGCACTTTCACCAATTATGCTTTTTCTGGGGTCAGGGGGCCTAGGTTCCAGGACCATTATGGATTCTCTGCCGGGACCCTGGGAATATGAGTTTCTGTCGGGACCCTGGTGGGGTTCCTTCTCAATATGAGTTTTTGTCGGGACCCTGGGTGGGGTTCCTTCTCAATATGAGTTTCTGTCGGGACCCTAGGGGGTTCTTTATCAATATGAGTTTCTGTCGGGTTTCTTCTGGGACCTTGGGGGTTCCTTCTCAATATGAGTTTCTGTCGGGACCTTAGGGAGGGGTTTCCTTCTCAATATGATTTTCTATTGGGACCCTAGGGGGTTTCTTCTCAATATGAGTTTCTACCGGGACCCTGGGTGGTTTCCTTCTCAGTATAAGATTCTACCGGGACACTGGGTGGGGTTCCTTCTCAATATGAATTTTTGTCGGGATCCTGGGTGGGGTTCCTTCTCAATATGAGTTTCTGTCGGGACCCTGGGATTCTTTCTCAATATGAATTTTTTGCTATTGAGGGACCCTCACCCCAAAATATAGTGGTCAAGCTTGAAACACCCTTTTACATTAGACCCTCGGGCAAAGTCTTTTGTGTTAGGCAGACCAGAAGGATTTGCATGCCATAAATTCAATTTTCAATTTTGATGGAACCTAGGGTTCCTTCATCATTCCCCCTAGGGTCATTAAATGGCCGTTCACTTCGTCCGAGGTTTTGTAGATGAGGCCACTTATAGTGGACCTCATTATTTGGGTATCAACTTGGGCTGAGGGGTTACTCTCTGTGAGCCCCTCGTCCTTAGCCTTCTTATGTGGCCTTCTATCCTATTTAGAGGGGTTGATCATGGTGAACCCCTCGTCCTTGGCCTTCTTCTATGGCATTCTGTCCTGTTTAGAGGGGTTGCTCATGGTGAGCCCCTCATCCTTGGCCTTTTTTATGGCCTTCCATCTTGGATAGAGGGGTTGCTCGCAGTGAGCCCCTCGTCCTTGGCCTCTTTATGTGGCCTTCTATCTTGGATATAAGGGTTGCTCAAAGTCAGCCCCTCATCCTTGGCATTTTTTTGTGGCCTTCTATCTTATTTAGAGGTATTGCTCAAAGTGAACCCCTCATCCATTGCCGTTTTATGTGGCCTTCTATCTTGATTAGAGGTTCTCTCGATGATTCCCTCGTCCTTGGCCTTTTTCTGTGGCATTCTATCTTAGGTAGAGGTGTTGTTTATTGTGAGTCCCCTCGTCCAAGTTTTACACCTCGTCATAGGGCCACTCAAGATGGACCCCTTTATTCTAAATATTATCTTGTTAACTTGGGCAGTAGGAACCCCTCTAGGTGAGCTCACTCACCCTTGGCTATTCTAGAATAGCAGCTAGACACCCATCTACATTAATCCCCTCATACAAAAATCTTTGTGTATCCCGTTTATATCCTCGGCTTAGATGAGGATTACCTCCACAACGGACGACCCTAAGAGGGGCCGACCCTTCACCAGACCCCAGCTGACCTCCACCAGGCCCAGACGACCCTACGAGAGGCCGACCCTCCACCAGGCTCTAGCCGATCCTACGAGGGGCCGACCCTTCCCCAGGCTCCGGACGACCCTACGAGGGTACGACAGTATGAGGCCAGAATCAAGCCAGACTCACTACCGGAAGAAACTTTGCCCTCGGCCTCATCTCATAGGCCGAGGGTGACATCATGACAGCGCGTGGTTCGGGACACGCGTGGAACAATGCGCGTCAGACTCATATGACACGTGGCAGACCGTTATAACCGAATCACACCCTCACGTGAGGGAATATTATGTCATCATTTGGCATCTACAGGTGTCAACAGGGAATTGGTTAGATCATCATTCACATGCACCATGCTTACTTGGGGGGGGGGGGGTACACTACACCCCCCAAGACCTATATATACTTGTCACCTACAACCCTACAGGGGATCGATCCATGAACAGTAGCGCTAGCTAAAACTCTGCTTGTACACACACAGTAGAGAGAGAGGGGGTTATGAGCATTGTATCCAAGGCCATTAGTGCCCATACTTAGTGGATCACACACTCACAGTGGATGTAGGCCAAATTGGCTGAACCACTATACATCATTGTCTTATTTCCTCTTATACTCATCCCCTTCTACACACTTACATACTTATATACTTGCATCTCTATGGCTGCCATGGCTGCTTCTGCTTGAGCTCACTATCACTTATCTGGTGGTGCTAAATCTCAGCATCATCAGTTTGGCGCCGTCTGTGGGAAACGAGAAGACATCTCTTCCTTTGTACAGCTTGGCCTCACTGGGCACTCTGGTGGTGAACCAACACTCCCCCTGAGAGGAGGTGTTTCACCATTGAAAGAGACCCACTAAGGTTCCCAAGCTCACCAGTATTTTCTTCAGTTCAACTTTTCATAGCTCAAGCACATGGCACCTGAGATGCCACCGCCACCACTTCCCCCGCCGGATGAGGGGGGAAGACCCAGTTCCAGTCAGCCGCCGCCTCAGTCTGAGATGGCTGATGTGGCAGCAGCCCTAAAGTCTCTGGCAGCAAGCCAGCGGATGATGCAGGAGCAGTTCACAGCTCTGAGCCAGAACATACTGAGACCACCAGGGGTCTCACCTGAGATGATTACTCCGGCAGCAGCCCCAGGACAGCATGAGGCCAGGGGACCACCCCAGGCACCATGCAAAGACCTGCCACTCCCTCAGCGGCGTAGGGATGTTGCTGACCCCAGGCGTTTGCGCCTTGGGAGGCAAGGAAACCCTTGCCCTGAAGACAGGTATGACGATCTGGAGGGGGAGGAAGCCCCAATAGAATGCTGGGAACCGTACGAGGTCTCCAACAATACTGTGCGACCTCTCCAGGACAGTAGAGGAAAGTGCGGGAGACCAAACCCTGATGATCGTCCGAGAGGCTCTGCTTTTGACCGCCTGAGCAGGGGGTCGGCCTTCGAGAGGCTGGGCCCAGTAAATGACCTGTGGGATAAGTTGTCCAGGTCGAGAAGTGCTGCGAGATCTAGGAGGGAGGCAGCAGAGGGCCGACCCCAAAGACGGGATGACGGCCAAAGGGAAGTAAACAGCCGACACAGGCCTGCTGCAGTGGAACCCCCCATCCACCTCCAAGAGGCAGCGGGGGATAACATCGGCCACGCAGACCCTGTGAGGCCCTGGAATGACTCAATCCAGCGGTTAGAGGATAAGATTGGCGACATACTGAAGAACCGAGACCCTCTTCAGAGGGGATACACCATAGGCTCACCCTTTGTGGCAAAGATAGTCAACTTCCCCACGCCATCAAAGTTCAAGCCTCCTGTGGTCACCCCAAGATACGATGGGAGCACCAACCCTGTCCACCACGTGGAGATGTATCAATCGGCGGCAGACATATACTCTATCTCAGATGAGATGAGGTGTCGTGCCTTCTCTGGTACCCTGACAGGGGCTGCACATGTCTGGTACACGTCTCTTCTAAAAAATTCCATTGAAAACTTCAAGCAGTTGGCAGACCGGTTCATCCACAACTTTTGCTTTGGAGTAAGGCCACAGAAGAAGACCACTCACCTGCTCTATGTCAAGCAGGGAAAGAATGAGAGTCTGAGGGACTACATAGCCAGATTCAATAAGGAGAAGCTAGAGGTGGAAGACTATGAAGAGATCATAGCTATGACAGCCCTGATCGGAGGACTCCAAAAGGGGAAGCTGTTATGGAAGCTTGCTGAAGACCCTCCGAGGACGATGGCCGAATTGCTGTCGACAGCAGGAAAGGTGATGAACGCCGAAGAGGCAATGGCCGCAAAAAATGAAGACGAGAAGGGAGGTACTGGTGGGGGTAAGTACCCTAAGAAGAACAAAGAGGGGAAGAAGAGAACCATGGATGATAAGTTCACGGGGTACACCCCTCTAACGGTCAGCTGTGAACAGATCCTCAATGAGATAAAGAGTGACCGGACGCTGAAGTGGACTGAGAAGCTGAGAGCAGCCCCCGGCAAGAGGAATAAGAACCTGTGGTGCGAATTTCACCAAGACCACGGCCATGTGACGGATAAATGCTTTGCTTTGAAAGACGAGATTGAGAAGATGCTGAAGGAAGGGAAGCTCAGAAAGTACGTCGACAAAGCCGACTTCAAGAGGGGCCGAGAGGACGACCCCAGAAAGAAGCGAGTCGATGCCTGCAGAGAAGGTCCTCAAAAAAGAGGGGACGACCCCTCTGATGATGAGGATGACCCTGACCTCCCATCGAGAGACGACCACGGCCCTGTCAAGAGGATCAATATGATCTCGCTCGGAGTGGGAATGATCTCCGGGGGACTTACGGGAGGAGGGTCTGAGGTCGCCGACAGGAAGGCCCATGTGGCTGAAGCAAAGGCATTGACGAAGATGGTGCACGCAACCTCCCTGGAGGTCAAGTCAGAAAAGAGGAAGAAGGTTGATATGGACACACTGATAGTAGGGTTTTCAAGGTTGGACTTCAAAGGCCTCTTAGCCCTACACGATGACCCTCTCGTCATCACTACTAGGGTGCACGAATGCGAGGTGCCGAGGATCTTGGTAGATGGGGGTAGCTCTGCAGATGTCATGTTCTGGCCATGCTTCAAGGCCTTGGGTCTCAGCGGTGCTAGACTCGTCCCCTACCATCATCCACTGATTGGGTTCAGTGGGGAAAGGGTTCACCCCCCTTGGGGTATATGAGGCCGACGTGAGGATGGGAGACGAGTAGCCGAGATGGCTCACCAAAAAGGTCAGTTTCTTTGTGATGGATGAGCAGGTGTTTTCGGCCTATAACATCATACTGGGGCGAGTGGCCCTCAAGGGGTTTGAAGCCGTGCCGTCTAGGGTCCACCAGATGATCAAATTTCCAACCCCCTACGGGGTGGGGGAAGTTCAAGGAGACCAGACGACGGCAAGAGAATGTTACTACAACTCCGCTGAAGAGAGGGAGGCACACAAGAGGGTTACAACCACTTATAATATTGATACCCTAGACCCCAGAGATGAAACGAAGCTGAAAAAAGGAGAGGCTGCGGAAGAGGTAGAATCCATCATCCTCGATGAGGATGACACGGAAAAAACCGTCCAAGTTGGCAAGTCTCTGAAGCCCAAAATCAAGGAAGACCTCATTAAACTGCTGAGGAGAAGGCGAAGTGTCTTCGCCTGGAGTAATGTAGATATGCCAGGGATTGACCCTGAAATCATGTGCCACAAGCTCAATGTGGTAGAGGGAGTGAAGCCGGTGAAGCAGAAGAGGAGAATTTACTCCAGAGAAAAATATGAGGTCATCAGGGACGAGGTCAAAAAATTAGAAGACGCTGAATTTATCAGAGAGGTCATCTACCCTGAATGGCTGTCCAATGCAGTCATTGTCCCAAAGGCCAACGGGAAGTGGCGGATGTGTGTGGACTTCACAGACCTCAACAAGCACTGCCCCAAAGACAGCTTCCCTCTCCCCCGCATTGACCAGATGGTAGACGCTACTGCAGGCCACGAGCTCATGAGTTTTATGGATGCCTACTCAGGGTACAACCAGATCTTCATGAACCCTGAAGACTCGGAGAGGACTGCCTTCATCACTGACAAGGGTACATACTGCTATAGGGTCATGCCCTTCGGTCTAAAAAACGCGGGGGCAACGTACCAGCGCCTCGTAAATAAAATGTTCGAAGACCAAATTGGGAAGTCTATGGAGGTCTACGTGGATGACATGCTGACCAAGAGTTTAAAAGCAAAGGATCATGTGGCAGACCTGGAGAGGACCTTTAATACGATGGACAAGTACCAGATGAAGCTTAATCCGGCCAAGTGTGTCTTCGGGGTCAGAGCGGGGAAGTTCTTGGGGTTCATTGTCAATCAAAGAGGCATCGAGGCCAATCCTGAAAAGATAAAGGCCCTTATTGAGATGAAGACCCCCAAGTCCATTAAAGACGTTCAGAGGCTCACAGGGAGAGTGGCTGCCTTGAACAGATTTGTGTCAAGGGCCACAGACAGGTGTCTACCATTCTTCAAGATCCTCAGGAAGGCCTTTGAATGGAGTAAAGAGTGTGATGAGGCTTTCAAGGAGCTAAAATCATACTTAGGGTCTCCCTTGCTGCTGTCACAGCCCGTGCAGGGTGAACGACTTTACGTGTACCTCGCCGTCTCAGAGTCTGCCATCAGCGCAGCCATTGTGAGAGACGAGGACGAAATACAGAAGCCTGTATATTTTAACAGCAAGGCACTCCAGGGGGCAGAGCAAAGATACCCGAGGATGGAAAAGTTGGCCTACGCCATGATCCATGCCTCAAGGAAGATGAAACCATACTTACAGTCCCATACTATGGTCATCCTTACTGACTCTCCTCTTAGGCAGGTCCTACACAAGCCTAAAAAATCAGGAAGGCTAATGACCTGGGCTATAGAGCTAGGGGAGTTCGATATTGTGTATCAGCCTAAGACAGCCATTAAGGGGCAAGCGTTGGCAGACTTCGTGGCTGAGTTTACTTGGGAAAGCGATGAAGCCGAGGGTGAGACCCCCGGGGAGACAGATATCCAACAAGACAGGATCATCGACATGCCTGCAGCCAGGGCTGAGGCAAGCACCGCTAAGGGGAAAGCAACCGAAAATGAAGAGGGAAGATACATCTTTAGACAGGGGTCCCTCTCCGAGGGAAGTTTCTCAGAAGAAAAGACCATGTGGAGACTCTTCGTCGACGGGTCCTCTTGCGAAAGTGGGAGCGGAGCTGGACTGATAGTATCAGCACCCGACGTCACAGACATCGAGTACGCCCTGAGGTTCAATTTCAAAGCCTCCAACAATGAGGCTGAGTATGAGGCCTTAATAGCTGGCCTTTCCTTGGCCAAATCTCTTAGTATCGGCCAAATTTTGGTTCACAGTGATTCGAGGCTGGTGGTGAATCAGATACTAGGAGCCTATGAGGCCAAAGACGAGAGGATGGCTAGGTACCTTGAGAAGGTGAGGTCATTACTGAAGGACTTTAAAGAAGTGAAATTCAAGAGGATACCTAGGCTCGACAATGGCCGTGCTGACGCCCTTGCAAGGCTGGCCTCAGCTACTAGAACAGACATAAGGAGGACAGTCCCGGCAGAAATTTTGCTCCGACCGACTATTGAGGACACTAAGGGAACACCTAGCAATTGCCTAAGTGTTTCCCAAGAAGCTTCGTGGATGGACCCCCTTATCAGATACATTAAAAAGGGTGAGATGCCAGAAGCAAGGCAAGAAAGGAAGAAGCTGAGGTACAGGGCGGCAAAATTCACTGTCATCGGAGACACCTTGTACAAAAAGGGGTTTCTGCTCCCCTTACTTAGGTGTGTGCATCCCTCAGAAGTCCCTTCCATTTTGCAAGATGTGCATGAAGGGTCGTACTCAAGCCACATTGGGGGTAGATCCCTAGCGAAGAGGGTAATCACCCAGGGGTACTGGTGGCTGACCTTGGGGAAAGACGCAGCAGCATACGTAAAAAAGTGGGACAAATGTCAAAGATTTGCCACCATCCCTCACCAACCCCATCAGCCTCTTACCTCTATCACATCCCCATGGCCGTTTGCAGTGTGGGGGATTGACCTGGTAGGACCCTTGCCTAGGGCCGTCAATAACTATCGATTCCTCATCGTAGCCATTGATTATTTTTCAAAATGGGTGGAGGCGGAGCCAATGGTGACAATCACAGAGCAGAAGACCTTCCAGTTCATCTGGAAAAACATCATATGCAGATACGGTCTCCCCAACACCCTCATCTCGGATAACGGGACTCAGTTCAAGAATGCCTCTCTACAGAAATACTGTAAGAGGGTAAGTATTAAACAATTTTTCTCCACCCCAGGCCGACCTCAGGCCAATGGGCAAACCGAAGTTACGAACAGGACAATCTTAGATGGGATTAAGAAGAGGCTTGAGGAGGAAAAAGGGAGATGAGTCGAGGAGTTATATGCCGTGCTATGGGCATACAGGACGACAGTGAGGACCTCCACCGGGGAGACCCCATTCATGCTAGCATATGGATCAGAAGCCGTCATCCCCACCGAGATTGAGTTTCCTACGCATAGAGTCCAAATGTACGACCCCCAGGGAAATACGGAAGAGAGGAGACTTGACTTGGACTTGATTGAGGAAAGAAGGGAGGATGCCGAGATAAGGCAGGCTTCCTACCAACAGAGGACCGCAAGGTTCTATAATCAGAGGGTGAAACAGAGGCCCATCGCAGTGGGGGACTTGGTCCTCAAGAAGACTTGGCAAAAGCCCAACAAGCTTCACCCTAATTGGCATGGCCCATATAGGGTCATCGATGAAGTCATCCCTGGGACCTATAGGCTAGAAAACCTAGAGGGGGAACCTTTTTCAAACCCCTGGAATGCAGATCATTTGAAGAAATACTATCAGTAGTGTTGTAAGGTATTGAAAGGCCATAATTGTAATGAGAGTTGCTCCAACAGAACACTCGGAAAATTAATGAGAAATATCAGTGCTTCCTTCATCCTGTTGTCAGTCCTAGCATGCATGGAAACATCTACAGAAATCCATTAATTTGGAAAGTTGATCCCTCGGCTATAATGGGGACCAGTGGAGGGGACGACCCCACCACTGTCCTCAAGAAAGACGAGGGAAGACTTGAAAAACCATTAAATTGGAAAGTTGATCCCTCGGCTATAATGGGGACCAGTGGAGGGGACGACCCCACCACTGTCCTCAAGAAAGATGAGGGAAGACTTGAAAAACCATTAAATTGGAAAGTTGATCCCTCGGCTATAATGGGGACCAGTGGAGGGGACGACCCAACCGCTGTCCTCAAGACAGACGAGGGAAGACTTAAAAATCCATTAAATTGGTAAGTTTATCCCTCGGCTATAATGGGGACCAGTGGAGGGGACGACCCCACCGCTGTCCTCAAGACAAACGAGGGAAGACTTGAAAATCCATTAAATTGGTAAGTTTATCCCTCGACTATAATGGGGACCAGTGGAGGGGACGACCCCACCGCTGTCCTCAAGACAGACGAGGGAAGACTTAAAAATCCATTAAATTGGTAAGTTTATCCCTCGGCTATAATGGGGACCAGTGGAGGGGACGACCCCACCGCTGTCCTCAAGACAGACGAGGGAAGACTTGAAAATCCATTAAATTGGTAAGTTTATCCCTCGGCTATAATGGGGACCAGTGAAGGGGACCACCCCACCCCTGTCCTCAAGAAAGACGAGGGAAGACTTTAAAAACCATTAAATTGGTTATTTGAACCCTCGGCTATAATGAGGACCAGTGGAGGGGACGACCCCACCAATGTTCTCAAGAAAGACGAGGGTAGACTTTATTTAAAACCATTAAAATTGGAAAGTTGATCCCTCGGCTATAATGAGGACCAGTGGAGGGGACGACCCCACCACTGTCCTCAAGAAAGACGAGGGAAGACTTTAAAAACCATTAAATTGGTTATTTGAACCCTCGGCTATAATGAGGACCAGTGGAGGGGACGACCCCACCACTGTTCTCAAGAAAGACGAGGGTAGACTTTATTTAAAACCATTAAATTGGTTATTTGAACCCTCGGCTATAATGAGGACCAGTGGAGGGGACGACCCCACCACTGTTCTCAAGAAAGATGAGGGTAGACTTTATTTAAAAATCATTAATTTGGTTACTTGAACCCTCGGCTATAATGAGGCCACATGAGGGGACGACCCCACAGTGGTCCTCAAGAAAGACGAGGGAGGGGTTAGTAGCAAATTAGCAAGGAACAAACCATAACAGAATTAAATATGGAAGACAGCAGTTATGGGAGACAGTTGAAGAAAAGACTGGTATTAATAAAACATAAGTATCAAGTGTTTTTACAAGGCCTTTGAACAAAAGTACAAAAATGAGGGTAGAGGCTACAGACAGCCACCCTAAGGAACGACATCAGAAGGCAGAGCCTCAACATCAACCGATGGGGTCTCTTCAGCAATCATGACTGGCCGATCCTCAGACGTGCCGACCCCCTCAACATGAACTTGGGACTCCACTTGCGACAGGGCTTCAGCAATCAAGGGATCATCCAGCTGAACCACCTCAAGAGATGGGCGGATGGATGATACTGTGTCGGCAAACTTTAGGACGACCCACCGACAGGCCGTCCTAATCCCCCTCTCAAGATATTCAAGGCCGAAGCCCTGGAATTCGTTAGAGACCTTGTAAGTCTCAACAGCATCAGCCTCGGCTTTTTGGACAGCTGCTTCAAGGTCAGTCTTGTGCTTGGCCTCCATATTGGTTAAAGCCTCGTCCTTGCCCTTGATCAACAAGTCCTTGTCCTTGATCAACAAGTCCTTAGCCTGCAGATCGGCATCATGTTGCTTCATCAGCTCATCAAGGACTCTAGCGTGCTCAATCCTTGTGCTCTCCAGCTCGGCCCTAGCAGTGTCCAACTTTGTCCGTAGGTCAGCCTCTTGTTGAATGGCCCTCTCAGCTTCATGGAATTTCTGTTGGTTCTCAGCCATCCACTTGGTGGCTGAGGTGAGGGCACAGACAGACTGCAAGAAAAAATGAAGAAATATCAAGGGGGGCCGAGGAAACAGTTAGTGAAATTAAAGAAGGTCAAGACCAATACCTGAGCAAGGGAGTTCAGACCGTAGTCGTACACTTTGGCTGGTGGCATCTTTGCCAAGAACTCGAAGTCAGAGGCCGACGGTGCAGAGAACATCGAGGCCTTAGCTGCCCTCAGGTTAGCAATAAGAGATGAGGTGTCGGCCCTCAGATGGGACAGATTTTGAGACCAGAAGGCCCCCATGCTGGACGAGGAGGTCGTCCCCTCAGAGGCTTCGACCCTTCCCCTCGTCCTTGGATCAGGTCGATGCTCAACAGGAGCCTCAGGCTCCTTCCTTTTGCGGCTATCGGCTGTCGGCTCAACAACTGTCGGCCCTGAGGCCCTTGTCTTCTTGGGAGCTTACTGAGGCTCCTTCCCCTTCTTCTTTGACAGACCAGCAAGTAGGCTTGGAGCAGTCATAACCCAGAGGTACTCTGACACACCTGCAAGACGACCTGAAAAGGATACGATGCATCAGAAATACAGAGATAAACGGGAAACACTTCAAAAAAGTAAAAAATAGAAGACGTGTTGTATCACTCACATAGTTCCGTCAGAGGGACGACCCTCAAACCAGCTTCTTTGAGGTACCGGGGGATCATCAAATCTTCGAACTTTGGGATCTCACCCCCTCTCCCTCGTCCCCTCAGATACTCAACAATATCCCTTTCCTCCAAGCTAAGTCCGGGGTCTGACCTAGCTTTCATTGAGGTATTAGACCATTTGTTAGGGACCCTCGGACCGTCGGCAGAAGGGGACGCCTCGTCAGAGCTCTCCCATGCCCCAGATATGAAGAAGAACCTCTTTTTCCAATCATGATTGGAAGTTTGAGCCACGTGGAGAAGCTTCTTCTCAGACCTTCTCGCCCCTAGATGATAGTATCCGGGCTGTTTAGATGAAGAGGTGATATTGTAGCAGGCCAAGAACACGTCGGACGAGGGCTCATCAATGAAAGAATTTTTCCACAAAGAGATATACCCCAGAATCGTCCTCCAAGAGTTGGGTGGAAGTTGCGAGGGGGAGACGCCCAAAGCCGACAGAATATCTACAATAGCAGGATGGAAAGGAAGTCTGACACCTACTTTGAACATTTGCTCGTAGACTGCAACCTCTCCCTCTTCACCCTCAAAAACCCTCTCAGCCTCAGAGGGAACCCTCATAGTTACCCCAGAGGGCACTCCATAAATATGCCTCCATATCAGAAGGTCCCTATCCCTAACAGAGGAGATAAAAGACGAGGCATGGGAGGTATCAACTTCATCATCTGTATCGTCGTCCTCGTCCTCACCGCCTTCCCCCTCATCACCTGCAGGAGGACCCTGAGGAAAAGCCACTTGGAAGGAATTGGGGGATAGGGTTGTCACAGGGACAGCCTCAGAGGGGATCGTACCCTCGGCCTCGGGGAGGGCTAAGATCAGGCGTGTCCCTTCTACCAGATGTTCCGGCACCAGTTGGAGTGAAGGTTCTCTCGTCCATTTCACTTGGTTTGGGAGTGTCGGCTGGACGAGACGACGACCCGCAAGACTCAGAGGGTTCAGATGGTCTTATGGTGGCAAGAGGAATGGGAAAGATGGGTCGTACCCAATTAGGGTCGTCTCCTCTCTTCCTCCTCCTCTATTCGTCTGATCTCGGCAAAGAGTTTTTCTCTCAAGGGTGGGAATTCAGACACTAGGTTGTAAAGCCTCCTAAGCATTAAAGGGAAGACTCTACACTTGGAGAAATTACACTACACTTGACTAATTTAGCTACAAACAAGTGGGGAGTTGACCAGGTTTGACTTTTGGATTCAACAAAGAACTTAAAGGTTTTCGTCAAGAACGATCCAAGAACCAGTTACCGGAGAAGACACCGGAAAAAGCTAAGGGGAACTCAAAGCTGATGTAACCCTATGACCCTAAAAAACAAACAGAATTGAAGACAAAGGAAAGCTCTTAATGAAGGAGAATACCTGATAAAGAGGGAGAGTAACGCTGCTGAGACCTGACGAAACGAAGGCTGCAAGTGACGAAGCTTACTGGTTCTAGAGAGAGAATAGACTTGGGCGCGAAGAAGAAGAAGATGAAGAGATAGAGTTTGAAAATCTCTTAAATACTTTGGTAATGAGTGGACCCATTTACCAAAGAAAGATATAATTAGGGCACAAGGCCCCAAGCGTACTGTGCAGCCGCCCTGCCTTGGAAACTGGAACAGCAATGAGTATCTGCACAGGTGTCACTCACCTAACTGATCACAAGTGTCTCGAATTCAGCAAATATCCCTCAGCCATCTCAATGACACCTATGGCTAAGGGCTGGGGGGTGATTGATATACCCGTTTATATCCTCGGCTTAGATGAGGATTACCTCCACAACGGACGACCCTAAGAGGGGCCGACCCTTCACCAGACCCCAGCTGGCCTCCACCAGGCCCAGACGACCCTACGAGGGGCCGACCCTCCACCAGGCTCTAGCCGACCCTACGAGGGGCCGACCCTTCCCCAGGCTCCGGACGACCCTACGAGGGTACGACAGTATGAGGCAAGAATCAAGCCAGACTCACTACCGGAAGAAACTTTGCCCTCGGCCTCGTCTCATAGGCCGAGGGTGACATCATGACAGCGCGTGGTTCGGGACATGCATGGAACAGTGCGCGTCAGACTCATATGACACATGGCAGACCGTTATAACCGAATCACACCCTCACGTGAGGGAATATTATGTCATCATTTGGCATCTACAGGTTTCAACAGGGAATTGGTTAGATCATCATTCACATGCACCATGCTTACTTGGGGGGGGGGGGTACACTACACCCCCCAAGACCTATATATACTAGTCACCTACAACCCTACAGGGGATCGATCCATGAACAGTAGCGCTAGCTAAAACTCTGCTTGTACACACACAGTAGAGAGAGAGAGGGGGTTATGAGCATTGTATCCAAGGCCATTAGTGCCCATACTTAGTGGATCACACACTCACAGTGGATGTAGGCCAAATTGGCTGAACCACTATACATCATTGTCTTATTTCCTCTTATACTCATCCCCTTCTACACACTTACATACTTATATACTTGCATCTCTATGGCTGCCATGGCTGCTTCTGCTTGAGCTCACTATCACTTATCTGGTGGTGCTAAATCTCAGCATCATCAATGGAACCTAGGGTTCCTTCATCATTCCCCCTAGGGTCATTAAATGGCCGTTCACTTCGTCCAAGGTTTTGTAGATGAGGCCACTTATAGTGGACCTCATTATTTGGGTATCAACTTGGGCTGAGGGGTTACTCTCTGTGAGCCCCTCGTCCTTAGCCTTCTTATATGGCCTTCTATCCTATTTAGAGGGGTTGATCATGGTGAACCCCTCGTCCTTGGCCTTCTTCTATGGCATTTTGTCCTGTTTAGAGGGGTTGCTCATGGTGAGCCCCTCATCCTTGGCCTTTTTTATGGCCTTCCATCTTGGATAGAGGGGTTGCTCGCAGTGAGCCCCTCGTCCTTGGCCTCTTTATGTGGCCTTCTATCTTGGATATAAGGGTTGCTCAAAGTGAGCCCCTCATCCTTGGCATTTTTCTGTGGCCTTCTATCTTATTTAGAGGTATTGCTCAGAGTGAACCCCTCATCCATTGCCTTTTTATGTGGCCTTCTATCTTGATTAGAGGTTCTCTCGATGATTCCCTCGTCCTTGGCCTTTTTCTGTGGCATTCTATCTTAGGTAGAGGTGTTGTTTATTGTGAGTCCCCTCGTCCAAGTTTTACACCTCGTCATAGGGCCACTCAAGATGGACCCCTTTATTCTAAATATTATCTTGTTAACTTGGGCAGTAGGAACCCCTCTAGGTGAGCTCACTCACCCTTGGCTATTCTAGAATAGCAGCTAGACACCCATCTACATTAATCCCCTCATACAAAAATCTTTGTGTTGGGTAGACCAAAGGGTTTTATACGAAACAATCACTTCATCTTGGAATGCAAAAGTTTCATGCCTTTACGTCATTACACTCTCCGATTTGGAGTGACTGAGGGGTCCCTAGCAATGGACTTACTCATCCTTAGTCATTCTCATTTCTGCATCGATTTTTTGGGCAAAGGGGACACTCGAGGTGAGTCTCCATGACCTAACTCATTTTACCTTGTTTTCAGTTTATGCAGTGAGGGGGGGAGTCTTTGGGGGTAGATCTTCTCATTTATATGTCTGTCCTTGGCAGATGGGTCACTTATCTTGGACTCTCTTGCCTTGGGTTTTCCTCTTTGTATTTGCCCTTTGGCCAAGGGGATCACTCGAAGTGAACGCCCTCGCCATAAACTGTCCGTACCTTTGATTGTAGTTGAGGGGAAATTCGTGGTGGGCCCCCTCACCACCAGCTATTTTGTAACATTTCTCTTGGTTGAGGGGCCACTCGTAGTGGACTCCCTTGGCATTAACTATTACTTGTTGTAATCTTGACTGAGGGGACACTTGTGGTGGACTCCCTCATCCTCAAACTGTTACTTGTGTTGGTTTTGGCAAAGGGGCCATTCAAAGTGGATCCCCTCATCATAAGTTATTTCCTATATTGATCTTGCCAAAGGGTACCACTTGTGGTGGACCCCTTTCCCTGAGTCATTTTCTGTAGTAGTAAGTTTGGGAACAAGGGCCACTCAAGGTAGATCCCCTCGCCCTAGGCCATTTTATGCCACCCTTGCAATCTTGGGCAGGTGGAGCCACTCTAAGTGTATACCCATGCTCTAGGCTATTTCGCTCATTGTTCACTGGCTTGAGGACTTCTCAATATTAGCCCCCCCCCCCCCCCCCCCCCCCGTGCAGAAGTGTCTTGTAGTGTCGTGAGACTTGTGCATGAGATATCATAATCAAGATTTCACTCTTTGTACACTAGCTTGAGGACTTACTCCCCTTGTGCATAAGTGTCTTGTAGTATCGAGAGACTTGTGTATGAGATATCATAATCAAGATTTCACTCTTTGTTCACTTGCTTGAGGACTTCTCGGCATCGGCATTAGCCCCCTCGTGTAGAAGTGTCTTGTAGTGTCGAAAGACTTGTGCACGAAATATTGCAATCAATATTTTGCTCTTTGTTTACTGGCTTAAAGACTTCTCAACATTAGCCCCCTCGTGTAGAATACAGGTTAATAGTATGGGCGCTCCAATGCCCTTAGAGACCCAGGTACTAAATTATCGTACCTTTTATTTATACTTAACAGTTGCTCAATATTATTAGTGCTCTTATGCCCTTGGAGCCTGAGGTACTATATTGCCAAACCTGTTTTTACTATTTTATTCATACTTGGCACTTGCTCAACTACTCAACCTGTTTCTTTGTTCTTAGGTTGATACTATGAGCGCTCCGGTGCCCTTGGAACCTTAGGTACTATACCTTATATTTATACTTGACACTTGCTCAAGACTGTGAGCGCTCCGGTGCTCTTGGAGCCTGAGGTACTAAATTTTCGTACCTTATATTTATGCTTTGCACTTGCTCAAGAATGTTAGCGCTCTGGTGCCCTTGGAGCCTTTAGGTACTAAACTATCATACATTATATGTATACTTGGCACTTGCTCAAAACTGTGAGCGCTCTTATGCCCTTGGGGCCTTAGGTACTAAACTGTCGTACCTTATATGTATACTTGGCACATGCTCAATACAGTGAGCACTTCGGTGCCCTTGGATCCTTAGGTACTAAATTATTGTACCTGCGCATGAGGTACTAAACTATCATACCTTGTATGTATACTTGTCACGTGCTCAAGACTGTGATGGCTCCTACGCCCTTGGAGCCTGAGGTACTAAATTATCATACCTTTTATTTATACTTGCACTTGCTCAATACTCTGAGTTGCTCTATTTTCTGTGAGAACTTCAAGATTGAACTTCCCTGATGATACACAAATATTGCATATTTCATCCTTCGAATGAACACATTTTATCCCCCTCGGATATCTTATTCCCCATATTTATTCTCGTTAGCCAGACAACCTCGAATTTCTACGTTAACATATTTTGCAGGGGTTCCTTGAGCTTTTATAGGTATTTGGATGCTAAGTGTGAAGTTCGGATGCATTCCGCTCGATTTTCATACACAACTACACGTTCAAGGGAATTTTAGTCTTTTCATAGCTTGGGCACTTGGCCCAACATCTTCACGGAAGTTGTATCCCTCCTCTCTAGCTTCGCGTGGCCGTGAATGGTGCATGAATTCGATTCATAACGAAGAAGTTACGGCGATTTCAGCGGAAGGAAAAATAATGAAAGCAAAAGAGGAGGAGAAAAGAAGAAAATGCAATGTAGTGTGCTGCTTGGCTGACCCCTAATCGATCGATCGATCCTTCAGTGTGCTGCTGCTTGCCACGATTTTTTCCCCGATCAATGATCGATCGATCGACCAAAAGGGTTTATCGATCGATCCCCTGTTTTCTGCAGATATTTTGGCATTTCTTTTCTTTTCTCTTTTCTTTTCTAAATTAATTCTTACTTAGTATATATACCAAATTTTGTTGTAATAACAGTGGTGAATGATTTTAGGTTAGATAGGTTAGGGTTTTGGAGGTTTGGAAGCTCATTTTTTCTTGGATTGACACTCCATTTATTGTGTAATTTTTGTTACCATCTTCCATTTCCATTAATATAGTTGTATTTCATTATTTCTTGCTTTCTAGTGTAATTTACATGCTTTCTAATTAGGTTTACGTGCTTTCTAGTGTAGATTTATCCCGTTTCTTTACCGCTTTATTTATCGCATTTTTAACATGCTTTCTAGGTAATTTAAATTAGGTTATGTTTGAATGGAACTCACTCGGGTTAACGCGTTTCTTTTCTTGGTGATAGTGTTTACGGGTGTATTTCTGATGCGTTGTCCTAGTTATTATGTCTAGGAGATTTGATGGGGCATATCATATATGTCCCGTGCTTACGACCTTTCGCGCGTAATTTTCGGGATATTTATTGACGCCAAAATCTTATTAAACTTTTATGAGTATTTAGGGGCTTGACAACCCTTGATTTAATTAACTGTCGAAACGAGACACATTTGTAATAACTCGTCGATCCATGTAACCATTGTATACAAATTAACTCGGGTGAGGTATATTCGATGCAACCTATAGTTTTACTCGCTTTCTTAATCTAGATTTATTTTCCATCGCCTAGATTAACATTTCCTTTTCATGCATCTTTTCTTTTAGTTTGTAATCATCTTTTACACTTTTATTTAGGAATATTAAATCTTATAAATTCTAGAAAATCGTCCCAGTGGATTCTTGACACCCGACTTACCGTTGTGCTTGCCCCGCAAGTGTAGTAGTAATTTAAGTTTTTGTATAGTTGCGGCGAGACAGAAAACAACGACTGTGCACTTTTCACGTGCACACTTCTCTCGCGCTATCAAAATGGCGCCATTGCCGGGGACTAGTTTGATATAGACTTTATTTGATTTAGTATTTCATAGTATTTTCTTTCTATTTGTATTATTTGCTAACCTTTTTGCAGGACTTCCACATTTGAGCACTTAGAAACGCTTGATTTTTTTCCCGCGCGCACCTATTTTGTGGAATTCACCAATTGAGCCTTTTTTCTTCAAGAATATTGAATGTTTTAGATGTGGTAAATTGGGTCATATAGCACAAGATTGTAGAGTTAACTTGACCACGACCAATAAACATATTAGGGCCAACATTTTCAAGACATGGGATGATTCAACTGATTCTGATAATGAGGAACCTGAGTCATTAGATGTTTTTGATCCTTGCATGTCTTTTTTTGCCAAGATAGTATATAATGATGATATGCCTGTGCCTATGTATGAGAATGATGATATTATCTCTACTTATGTTGTTATAAACCTTGATGCTACTGGTTTAGATGTTTTAATTTTTAAGAACAATGCTAGTTCTACTGTGGGGTGTGTGAGTCAAAGGGAAAATGAAAATGACGATGTCAATGTGTGTGTGAGTTCAAGAAATGAATCCTTAGGGGTCACTTCACACACTACACTTAGTGATTCTTACACTGAAGACCTCCCTGATATTCACATACTTTATGCCAAGACTCTCAAGAAAAGCACTAGACTAGAGAAGATAGTGAACGATCTCACTAAGAAACTAGAAGACCTAAGTCTAATGGTTAAACTTAATACTGAAGAGTATACTACCCAATATCTAACTCATGAAAATGAAGTAAAAAGTTTTGATAAAAAAATGAAGAATTTGATTGAAATAAATGAAACTCTGGAGAAAAAATATAAAGGGACTTTAATAGAATTGGAACAAGCTAAAGAAAAGACAGCAACTATTTTCAAGAAATTTGCTAAATTTGAAAATAATTCCAATTGTTTTTATGGTTTTGTTACTGATTCAAAAACCAATTCTGATGATCGAACTGGAATAGGATTTTGCCCAAATTCAAAGACACAAATTAAAAACTTTAAACCAATCAAGTTTGTGTCAGGTGGCAAAAGACCTATAGAAACATGTCCAGATTTTCAAGCTTTAAATGATGAGTTTGATAAAACACAACAAAATTTGGATATTGGGGAATCAAGTTACTCTAAGTGTGACAGTTTGCCTAAGACTAAATACGTCTGCCCTCCGATTCGAAAGAGTGTCACTTCGTTTCAAACTGTACTTCCTAGGAATAAGGTTCAACGTCACAATCCCATGAAACCTATGTTTAAAGACTTTCCTAAGGAGATACCATCTTCAAGCAGTCTGCATTGCTCATACTGTGACGTATACGATTATTCTTTTGAAGGTTTCTACTCTAAACGTTTAGTAAAACCTTTCTGTAATACTCCTTTATACCAAAAATTTTACTACTCTAGGAGAAGTCGTAATAATTATGGCCTGCCTAGACAACCGGACAAAAACTCTAACTATAGAAAGAGAAAGAGCAAACCTAAGAGATTATTTCCAAGAAGGATTCATAGGCACTTTTCTAAACCAAATGCTCATATCCTTCATAAAACTCAAATGCATGCGCAAAATATTTTTCAACAAAAATCTAATGCTCGCAAATTTTATCAAATGAGAGCAAATATGCGCAAAACAAAAACAAGAACTATTTGGGTTAAAAAAGATGAGCTATTGCCCCAAATAAAGTGTAACATTGTGATTACTGCTTTAAAAGCTGAACACACTCCCTCTGGTTGGTATTTAGACTCTGGGTGTTCAAAGCACATAACTGAGGATGATACAAAACTGTTAAACAAAACTTGCTTTGCTGGAGGAAAAGTTATTTTTTGTGATGGTGTATCATCTCAAATCATTGGTAAAGGAACACTCTGAGAAGAAGGAATGTCTGTTCTTGAAAATGTTCTTCTAGTAAAAGGCCTTAAGGCTAATCTACTTAGTATTTCGTAATTTTGTGACTCAAATCATATTGTCACCTTTTCAAAGAATAATTGTAAAATTTTAAATGAAAAAGGTGAGTGCATAATTACAGGTATCCTGACAATTGTTATACTGTCCAGAACATTACGGAGGTCTGTAACATTGCCAGAATGGATGACAATGAAATATGGCATAATTGAATGGGACACATAAATTACGATGGCCTTAGTAGATTGTCTTCACAAGAAATAGTTGGAGGAATTCCAAAGATCAAACCTATTTCTAACATTGTATGTGGTTCATGTCAGGAAGAAAAAATTGTTAAAGCAACTCATAAGAAAGTTAAAGATATCATTTCATCTAAACCCTTGGAGCTCATCCATATGGACCTAATGGGTCCTTCTCATACTGTTAGTCTATGTGGGCATAGTTACATTCTAGTTATGGTAGATGACTTCACCAGGTTTACTTGGGTAGCTTTCTTAAAACAAAAGTCATATACTTTCAGAACCTTTGGAAAAATCTTACTTCGTATAAAAAATGATAAGAACACTCAAGTAAATAGGATTTGTAGTGATAGAGGTGGAGAATTCATAGATACAGGTGTTATAGAGTACTGTGACTATAATGGTTATAAACATATAAAAATTTGACATTAGTTTATACGCGAATTAGTTGAGACTAAGGAATTAAAAATTAATTATCTGCCTACTGATTTGCAACTCGCAAATATGTTTACCAAACCTTTATATTATAATAGATTTCTTGCTTTGCGAAAATCGATAGGAATGGTTTGTGTTGAATAAACTTGTGTGACTTAAGTATTTTTCCCTTTGTCCATTTGAGACAAAATGGGGGAGAAGTTTGAGTCTTATGAGTTCATTGTTGATTGTGCATTTGATTAATAAGCTTGATCTTAGTGTTATTTGCAGGAATCTGTAAAGTTGTATTCAACAGATGTTATTAGGGTATTAGCTTGTAATTAGTTGAGTCATGTAATTTTCTTTTTCTAGGATATGGGTAGATAGAATTTTTGTATAGGAATAGGTGTTTCTTATTTTTTTTGTAGCCCTACGAGTCCTAAATGACTCAAAGGAGATTTTGTCTCATATTTCCAAAGGGGGAGATTGAAGCACCTTATACTCTTGACTCACTTGAGTCTACATTGTGTAAGTGCACATCTAGTTTGGAAATTGTGACAAAATTGGAGTCCTATTCCCTAGAGACCAAAGAGCCTCAGATTCTTCTAATGCCACACTTGATTCAATTGGAGGTATAAATCTCATTCACACACACACTAGGGTTGCATACACTATTCATATATTGCATTGATTGATTGTGTGTGAGTTGTGTGTGTTAAACCCCATTTAAATTGATTTTAATAATTTTTGGGAATTTTAAATATTTTTTTTTAAATTAAAATTTGGCTTATAAAACTTTTTGGGTCTTTCTGTAATTACTGTTATTACCTTATTATACCTGAAAGTTCGGTTGGGTAGGATCCGAAAGCGCTTGAGACTTTAGGGGAGCTGTGTAAATATTTTCAAAACACGCGCGTCTGAGTCCCTACACCTGTCAACCTTATATCGGCCAGATGTGTGTTTGTTGTAAGACTCATAACCCTTGTGTTATCGCAACCCTTGGATCTAAGTTATCAACGTTTTGCATGCATTCAAACTCAATCCAAGTGAAACCTACCTTGTCCAATCAGCGTATACTTTTTCCACCGCTTATATTACACCGTTGGATCAAAGTCAAATGGCCAAGACCATATCTCAGCCTTTGATTTAATGATCCATTCTCGAACCTTCCCCTCTCAGTATAAAAGGAAGCCAAGTATCTGCATTTGAGGAATTTTGCCAGTTCATCCATAGGGAGAGAGAGAGAGAAAAGAGAGAAAAGAGAGAAACCAAATGGAAAACCTAAATCGTTTCAAACCCTAAATTCATTTTTTCTAAACAGTTTATACCAAACGCCATACTTGTGTGTTTGAGAGTGATTTTGGTAGAGATTTGAAGGTTGTTTGAGAGTTTTATCCTCTGAGTTCAAGATCTTATTTCCAACTTAGACATTTCATATTAGATCTCTATTTCTTTTTCTTAAAAACTGTAGATCTGGCTATTGCATGTCATATTATACTTAGATCTGCATCTTTTAGTTTCTCATCTTAAGAAATCGTATTCGTTGATTAAAGTTTTTCTGTAAATGTTTTTAACAACTCAAGAATCAAAAAATTTACTTGATGTTTCTAGTTATTATGAAACAAGACTTTTGACCTAGTTGGAATCACAATTGGTGGTTTACAATTTCCAAATCATTTTCAAAACTCCTAAAATTATTTAAGACCTTGGCAGTCTTCCGATCAAGGTAACCTTGGATTCTGGGATTATTTGAAAGGTCAAATAAAGTCTTTTGTTTCTAAAGAAGAGAGAAACTAAAAACAGCTTCATTTAGATCTGATCGCTAATTTGCTAGGACTTGTTTGTATAAATAAGTGTGCATGTGTGCATGCATGTGTTAGAACACTGTCACAGTACAACACAAGAAGTGTTGGCTATAAGATCTTGAAACATCAAGAGTCGACGTAAAGCTGGAACAAAGTAGAGAAGTTAACAAACTGAGAAATCCACATCAACGTCAGAACTGCAGAAAAGTTAGAATCAAACCAGCGGGTACATATTCTAAACTTGTATAGGTCTGTTTTGTGTGCATGTGTGTTATATAGTTTGTAACTTGTATATTTTGTTTTAGTGGATTTTTTGTTTGTGACTTAGAAGTAACCGTGGATGTTTCTTTAGTTGGGTGAGGTTTTACCACGTTAAAAACTCATTGTCCCTAATCTTTCTACATCTCCTCATCTCATTCTTGTGGGTGTGCTGATTTAGTTGACTTAATCTTTTTAGTTTTGATTTTCAAAACTAGTTACAAAATCTTAAACATATCTCGTACCCTTTTCATTAAACACGTCTTGTGATTTACCTGTTTTGATTTAAAGAAAAGAGTTTCTCCAAAAAATAGTTCGGAGTTACTTAGACTGTTTAATCCTGAATTAAACGACTTGAGTAACAGCTTTTTCAGATTAAATTTTAGAACACCATGCTTGTATAAATGAATGATTAGAACATGAAAATTGTTAGAAAAAATTTTATAATCATAATCTACTTGAATATGAATGTGTAGGATGCATATATATGGATTTCTTATGTATAAATCCTCATTTCATGTAAATATACTTGAAAAATTTTTAGACATGATCAATGATAATTTTGAAATGAAATAGATAGATTTCATCATTTTTGAAAGAATGATAAATTTCAGCCCTTACATTGATGTTGTTAAAAAGTAAAGATAATGACTTTAAATGGTGTATAAAATCGACTTAAAACCTTATATTTGAACTCTACATTAAAATGATAATTTTAATGATTAAGTTTATGATTAAATGAGTTAAATAATATAGAAAATCAATTAGTAACTATAATGTTATGAATCCCAATTGAAAACCTATTAAAACGATGAAAATTGGTGCAAGAATGATATAGAAAATCCATTTGAACTTTGTATAATAAAGTTTATAGTAAAATGATGATTTTAATAACTTAATAAATGTTATAATGGTAAAAATATTATAGAAAAACAATAAGATATTATAAAGATATGTTTTTTTGAACCCATTTAAATGATGCATTTTGGTGTAAAAATGACATAATGAAAGTTTTGGTAATTATGTGAAAAACTAGTGAAAGATAATGTTTCTCTACATTAAAATGCTAGTAAAACCATTTTTAAGGTACTAAAAATGTGTTAATGCATTAATGAATAAATAAAGTAAATAATGATTGGATATAAGTGTTCAAAGTACGGTTTCATTATTAATTGGCTTCCTCGACTATTTTAAAAGTACAGCAAATAATGAAGTAAAGATGTAACATCGAAAGATTGATGCGAGTACTTGGAATAATGAGAATAATTGTAAGAATGTGAATGTACGAAAAGATAATTATAAAAAAATATGACGAAAATAATAATTAAGAAGGGCATGATGCCCCTAGTGGTGAAAACCCCCAAACAACCTGGCCAGTGTAGCATATGTGTGCTCGATACCGAAGGTGAAAGGCCATGAAATTGTGGATGTTGGCAAACCAAAAGTAATAAAAGTAATATTCATGAAAAATTAGTAAAATGAGTGGATTGATGAATTTTAATAAATAAAACTTATTAATATTATGATGACAACATAGTTGGATTAATAAGTTAAGTCTCTGGCACGATACATGAAAAGGCTTTAGTGTGAACTGGGCTCATAGCCCGGGTGCATTGCATATAGTTGCGTTAACATGTAATGAAATGTAAATTATTTTACAAAATACCGAAAGACATTTTATATGTATAGTATTTTGTTTGTCAAATTATTTCTTAGTATTTCCCACCCTACTACGCATACGCTCACCCCCTTACTTTCCTCCACCCCAGTTACTTCAGTTGGTGACACTGGAAAGGATCTCAGTAAGGATGATGAGGGTGCGACTCGACTTTAGATGCTCTGTTGACCGTTTCATAATATATTTAAGATTTATATTTGTAGTGCTTTAATTAATATGTTGGACCTCTATTATGGGATTTGGACTATTGTGTTATCTTACTCAATGAACTTCATTTCAATACATTAATTATGGTATTAAATGATTTTTCATGGAAAAATTCATAAGTTGGTTTTATTATGCATGTTAAACGTTTATTCTTCTTAAATTGAAATTTGACAAATGAATATTATGTCCTTAAATCAATTAAATAAATATTTTTCTTAAATAATAAGTAAACTTTTTATCTCACCACATTAACACCTTAATTCGAATTGAGTTATTCCAACGATAATCTAAATCTGGGTCGAGGCGTTACAACTTGGTATCAGAGCATTAGGATCCACGTGAGCGACGGAGTGATAACACATATTCCTTATTTATGTTTAAACTAGTATATTATATTACTTGTTCTTATGGGATGGAAACTAGGCATAACAATGTGGCTTTTGGGAATACCAAGTTTTAGCGCATGGAAAGTGTCATGCGTCAGTTATCTGACACTCTCTTACAGCGAGAGAGGTGTAATCATAGAGGGACTATAGAAAGTACTACTGCAGTTTCTTTCGAAAACCCTTCAACTTTCAGTGGTACCAAAGGAGCTTATGTGGCTGAAGAGTGGCTTAATGAGGTCGAGTGGATTATGGATGTTCTTGACGTGTCAACTGGGCACAAAGTCATCATGCTACTTTTCAGTTGATTGAGCAGCCCAGCGATGGTGGGCCACGCACATGGCGAGTTTGACTAAGCCCTTGAATTGGGATGTTGTCCTGTTTAGTATTTGGGTGAAATCCTTGTTTGATTCAGGAGCATATTATTTATTTATATCTAGTCCCTTAGATTTTTGTTAGGGGATGGAGGTAGTTGAGTTTATCCCACCCATATTTGTGGGATATCCATAGGTGGCGGTGTTATCCTTAGCAAAGTCTTGTCGGAATTGTGTAGTCATAGTTGGAGACTATATTCTAGAGTACGATCTTATATTAATGGATATGGATGGATTTGAAGTTATCCTCGGTATTGATTGGCTGTCCAGTTTCGATGCCACTATCAAGTGCCGTCAGCACAGTGTGTCAGTATCTCTTCCAGATGGGTCTCATTATCGCTTTGGAAGTGAGCAGAGCGTAGATTATCCTTTCAAATTCTCTTTTACCCAAGATCAAGAACATTTCTTTGGTTGGTTAAGCAACATTGTGGTGCAAGAGGAGTCTGTACATGTGATTGCAGGTTATCCTGTTGTGCATAATTTTTCCAATGTATTTCCTGAGGATCATCTAGGATTTCCCCCGAGTCGAGAGATTGACTTCTCTATTAATATTCATCAGGGTGTTTCACTTATTTCCCTCCCTCCTCATTAGATGGCCGCGAAGAAGTTGCGAGAATTAAGGCTTCAGTTGGATGATCTACTAGCAAGGGTTTTATATGCCCTAGTTTGTCCCCTTGGGGAGCACGGGTATTTTTTACAAAAAAGAAGGACAACACTCTCAGACTCTGTATTAATTATCGGCAACTGAATAGGATGATGGTGAAAAATGAATATCTCATGCCTAGGATTGACAATTTATTTGACCAGTTATGGGGAGCGATAAGGTTCCCCAAGATTGATCTCTGATTTGGGTATCGCTAATTAGTAGTTAGGGAGGAAGATATCACTAAGACATCTTTTCGAATGAGGTGCGTACATTACAAGTTTTTAGTCATGCCTTTCGGCTTGACTAATGTCCCTACTATATTCATGGACCTTATGAATCTTATTTATCGACCATACTTGAACCGATTTGTGGTGGTATTTGTTGATGATATTCTGGTATATTCAATTTTTGATGTTGATCACAAGAAGCATTTGCGTACTACACTTCGGTACTCTAGGAGAATTGGTTGCATGTAAAGTTTTATAAATGTGAATTCTGGGTGGATGAGGTCAAATTCCTTAGCCACGTAGGGTCAAATGTAAGAATTTCTATTGATTCATCTAAGGTTGAAGTCATCCTCAGATGGGAGAGACCGAAGATGGTCATAGAGATTCGAAGTTTTCTTAGCTTGACTGGATACTACAGGAGATTCATTCAGGATTTCTCTTGAGTTGCATCGCCCCTTACACTGTTGATGTAGAAAAATTTCCATTTTGTATAGTCAGATGAGTGTGAAGCTTCCTTCCAAGAGTTCAAGTTTATGCTTACATCAGCATCTATTCTTGTCCTTCCCAAGCATGGAAGAGGGTATATAGTGTATTGTAATGCCTCTAGATCTGATCTTGGTGCATTTCTTATACTGGTGGGTCAGGTGGTCACTTATACATCTCGACAACTTAAATTGCATGAGAGGAACTACCCCACTAACGACCTTGAGTTAGCCGTTGTGCTGTTTGCTTTGGAGATTTGGTAGTATTACTTATATGGAGAGCAGTTTGAGGTATTTATGGATCATAAGAGTCTCTGATACATCTTCACTTATCGAGATCTTAACCTTCGACAATGGAGGTGGATCGATCTTCTGAAAGACTATGACTTTACTTTGGAGTACCATTCGGGAAAGGTCAATGTTGTGGCTGATGCCCTTAGCATGAAGTCGGGTCCTACCTTAGCAGCGATGAAATGCTATTGTGGGAAGATGTATGCTGAGCTTCAGTGTAATGACTTTCTTGTTAAGCAAAGTAATGATAGGGACTATTTATAGGGTATGATAGTTCGACCAGTCATTCATTAGAAGGTCTTGAATGCTCAGTTATATGAGGATCAGATCATGCTTTTTGGAAATCGTATTCAGGGTGGTGATAAATTTGATACTCTCATAGTTGATCAGGACGGTGGTGTTAGATATAAGGGTAAGTTGATTGTCCCAGCCATTGAGGAGATTCGGGATAAGATTCTGGCAAAGTTTCATCATTCTCGATTCAGTATACATTCGGGAGATACTAAGATACATAGGGACTTTTGTAAATATTTTTTATGGTTAGGGATAAAGTAGGATGTGGCTTTATTTGTGGCCAGATGTTACACGTGCCAGCAGGTGAAGGTCGAACATAAGAAGCCAACTGGATTATTGCAACCACTTCCATTTATCGAGTGGAAGTGGGAGCATATCATTATGGATTTTGTTATAGCTTTTCCTCTGTTTGAGTGAGGGAATGATTCGGTTTGGTCTGTAGCAGACCATCTCACTAATTCAACACACTTTCTATGGAATAGAGTGACAAATACCATAGAAAAATTATCTAGACTTTATATTCGGGAGATTATCTGACTACATGGTGTTCCACTCACTATTATTTTAGATAGGTATCCTCGGTTCGTCTCTCGATTCTGGAGGAAATTTCAGTAATAATTGGGTACTAATATGAATTTGAGTACGGATTATCACCCCGAGACTAATAGGAAGTCTGAACGTACTATTCAGATTTTGGTGGATTTAGAGCGAGCGTGTGCTTTAGACTTTTGGGGTAGTTGGGATGGGAACTTACCTCTTATAGAATTCTCTTACAATAACAGTTATCAGTCAAGCATCGAGATGTCCCCCTTTAAGGCACTATATGGGAGACCGTGTCGTTCCTCGGTATATTGGGCAGAGGTTAGTAAGAAGCATCTCACGAGTTCTGATAGCATCAGGGAGATGACTGAGAAGTTTTAGTTGATTAGACAGAGACTTGTTATGGACCAGATTAGGTAGAAGAACTATGGTGATAATAGTTGTATACCTATAGAGTTCCTAGTAGGTTACCATGTGTTACTGAAAGTTAAGACCCAAACCGATAGTGAGAGGTTTAGCCAGAAGGGAAAGCTCTCCACTCGAGATATTGGTCCCTTTTAGATCTAGGAGAGGGTTGGGGAAATCTCTTATTATTTAGCATTGCCTCCTAAGTTGACTCATGTTCATGATGTGTTATATGTTTCCATGTTGAATAAGTATTTGCACGATCCTAATCATGTGATCAATAGGCAAAATATCGAGTGGCAGGTGGATACTATGTTTCTGATGCGACCTTTATCCATTTTGTATCGTGAGGATAAGGTACTACGCAACATGATTATCCCTTTGGTGAGAGTCCTTTGGTAATCATAGGTTGTTGAAGGAGCTACTTGGGAGCGAGATGATAAGATGCGGGAGAAATATCCACAGTTGTCTGTGTGACTTAGTTTTTATTTTGGGGAGGAAATTTCCTAAGGATGGGAGAATGTAATACTCAGATTTGTTATTACATACTTGTATTTCGGTCTATTTATATGTCAACGTGCCATTCAAAAAAATTCTACGTTGCATGTCTCACATGAGAATTTATTTATGTTTATATAATTTAAGTACTTTGGTAAAGTTTTATGCAATTCAGACAAGAAACGAATGATGCACGGACACGAGTAGTAGAATACAACACTTTTCGAGTGTATGCGGCATTGCAAAAAAATAACATTGTACGGATTGGTTAAAATAATTGGTAAGTCAAAAAATAATTTGACCATAAATTTAAACTTATAAAAATACATATAAAATTACCATGGGGTCAAAAAAAAATTTAAAAAAAATATTTTTCGTCAAAAAATGAAAGTGCTAAAAAAAATCTGAAACTTCACAAAAAAAAGTAAAATTTCATTTTGAACAACGTTTCCTTCTTCGACGTCTTCGAAAAAATCATTAATCACATTTTTAGACGGATTTTATGTCTAAATTACAGTAAAAAAATATTTTAGGTGCTCTTGTTCTCTCATTTAGTGGATAGTTAGGTTTTATATTTTTCAAACCTGGGTAAAACGTATTTCACATGTATTTTCACTCCTAGAAGACTTAAATGAGTCAAAACATTGAAAAGGGAAGCTTGAAACTTGGTATAAACAAGGGTGGAAGGATTAATGAACCTAGTAAACCAAATAAATATAAAATATTCTATCCTTTTCCTCTCCCTTATGTCCTCAAGAGCAAAAACACTTCTAAAATCCATATCTCACCCTTATACCCACATTATCTCTCCTCGAACTCCATTAAACAAGCTCAAAACTCCATTAAAACATCACACAAGGGGTGAGGCAACTTGGTTTGGCTTGAAAGTTTGATTTAGGGAGCATAGGAGTGGAGTTTAGGAGCAATCTAGGAGGACTTGAAGTTTTCTTCTCCAAAGTTATCTCCTCTTCATAAATCAAGTAGGTTCTTAAATGCATAGTTTTAAAAGCTTAAAAACACCCATATTGATGAAAGAATATTTCTTGTTAAAAATTGGTAGTTCTTATATTTTCTATTATGCAAACCCATGATTTTTATGTCTTAAAATGAACTAGATTTGTGAGAAAATTTCAAATATCATGCTTGTATAAATGAATGATTAGAACATGAAAATTGTTCGAAAAAAATGTTAAAATCATATACTACTTGAATATGAAAGTGTAGGATGCATATACATGGATTTCTTAGGTGGAAATCCTCATTTCATGTAAATATACTTGAATAATTTTTAGTCATGATAAATGATATATTTTGTAACGAAATAGATTTTATTATGTTTTGAAAGAATGATAAATTTCAGCCCCTACTTTGATGTTGTTAAAAAGTAAAGATAATGATTTAAAATGGTGTAGAAAACCCACTTAAAACCTTATATTTGAACTCTACATTAAAAAGGTAATTTTAATGATTAAGTTTATGATTAAATGATCAAAATAATCTAGGAAAATAGTTACTAAATATAATGTTATGATTTTCACTTCCAAACCTATTAAAACAGTGAAAATTGGTGTAAGAATGATGTAGGAAGACCATCTGAACTATATGTAAAGTCTATCTCAAAATGGTGATTTTAATGACTTAATAAATGTTAGAATGGGTAAAATATTATTAAAAAACAGTACGGTATTATAAAGATATATTTTTTTTGAAACCCCATTTAAAGGATGCATTTTCGTGTAAAAATGGCATAATGGCAATTTTGATAATTATGTGAAAAATAGTGGAAGATAATGTTTCTTATCTTTAAAATGCTAGGAAGACCATTTTTAAGGTAATAAAAAAATGTTAATGCATTAATGAATAAATAAAGTAAATAATGATTGGATATAAGTGTTCAAAATATGGTGTCATTATTAGTTGGCTTCCTCGGCTATTCTAAAAGTAAGGCAAATAATGAAATAAACAAGTAAAACCAAAAGATTAATACGAGTACTTGGAATAATGAAAATAATGTAAGAATGTGAATATATGAAAAGATATTGATATTCGAATTATGCCAAAAAGAATAATTAAGAAGGGCATGATGTCATTAGTGGTGAAAGACCCTAAACAACCTGGCTAGTGTAGCATATGTGTGCTCGATACCGACGGTGAAAGGCTGTGAGATCGTGGATGTTGGAAAATTCCAAAGTAATAAAACTAATATTCATGAAAGATTGGGAAAATGAGTGGATTAATGAATTTGAATAAATAAAACTTATTAATATGATCATGACAAAATAGTTGGATTATTAAGTTAAGTCTTTGGCACGAGACATGAAAATACTTAAGTGTGAGTTGGGCACATAGCTCGGGTGCATTGCATGTAGTTGCGTTAACATTTAATGAAATGGAAATTGTTACCGAAAGACATTGTACATGTATAATACTTTTTTATCAAATTATTGCTTAGTATTTTCCACCCTACTGGGCATTCCCTCACCCCCTTACTTTTTTCCATCCCAGGTACTTCAGTTGGTGACAATGGAAAGGATCTCGATAAGGATGTTGAGGGTGCAACTCGACATTAGACGCTCTATTAACGGTTTCATAATATGTTTAAGATTTATATTTGTAGTACTTTAATTATTATAAAGGAACTCTATTATGGGATTTGGATTATTGTGTTGTCTTACTCAGTGACCTTCATTTCGATTGATTAATTGTGGTATTAAATAGTTTTTCAATGAAAAAATTCATAAGTTGGTTTTATTATGCATGTTAAATGTTTATTCTTCTTAAATTGAAATTTGACAAATGAATATTATGTCCTTCAATCAATTAAAATAAATATTTTTCTTAAATAATAAAGTAAACTTTTTCCCCCTCTCCTTTAATACCACAATTCAAATTTGGGTTATTCCAACGGTAATCTAAATCCGTTTGTAATAAATATCTCAAATAGATCTTTTAGATCAAAAGTCTCATGATTTGTCGAATGACAAATGGGTTATATATAGACTTAGGTAACACGCGATGAACCTCGTGTGCATTAGGCCAGACTACCATACCTAGTATGCCATTAGCATTAAATGTTAAGTGAAATCTCGAGTGACCAGTCGTTATGTCAAGAGACGCAATAATTTGTCGACTCCAAAACAACCAACTGCTCACCAAACCATCATTATTTAAGGTAAGTATGATTTGATATGTGTTAAGTATAGTATGAAGTTACACAGATCGTTTATGTAAAAATATTCTCCTTAGCGCTAAGACTCAATGGTTGAGTAAGCTCATGGTTTTTAGCTAGACGCTTCTCAAGTAAATCTCACTCGAGAAAATTTGGGTGCTTTAATGGTGTATCTAAAGTGATTGAATCATGCCTTAATGTTTCCTTGTTCTCTATCCCCCAAACCAGTTCCTTCAAAAGTTCCTAAGTGAGGTTTTTTTATAGAGCATGAAAACTCTTCCACGTCCTTCCAGACCTGGTCCATCAGTGGTACCGAGTAACCTCATCACTACTATAACACAACTCATTATTACATAAAAAAAATACACAAAATATTTTATAGATTAACTAAATTCTTTTAAAAGTCTTCCTCGATCTTTCATTAAGATCCAATTTCTCGTGATTTATCACTGGTATCTTAATTTTGGAGGTTTATCTATGATATCCTTATATAGTTTTAGAAGAAGATTTCAAATTCATGATTCATCCTTCTTTCAATTGTGTCATACCATGTCTCTTGAAAGCCGTAATAAGCGAAGTCTTCACCCTTATTAATAAAACACCCATTTAGAAAGTCTCTAAAAATTACTTCATTCTTTTTCAACACCCTCTTTCTATAAGGTTGGCAGAGAGCCATGAGCTCAGTCGGATATGGTTGATACCCTAGACTATATGGAGGATAGTTTTTCTCAGAATAATTTGCTCGAGAATTCCTTGTTGTCTATGACTCAGTTCCGTTCTTGAAATTAAATGTATATTCTTGAACATTTGAATCATTTTGACATTTCCCGTATGGGATGGTTCAAGACTCACCTTATCTTAAAATTGTCTCTAATAGGGAAAGGACGCCGATCGATCTTGAAGCTCAAAAGGAACATGTCAATTGCATTGTACTGTATTTCTAGGACTGGTTTAACTAGTACTGATGTCATTTGTGTTATCATTATCCCATACAATGGTAATAACATGGTTATCTATAAAGAACTTTAGTTTTTGGTCTATAAAATATAAAACCCATCTGATGTTATCAAGCCACTGACGACTAAGGGAAAAATAAAGCAGGAAGGGATGTCAATGACCGAGACTATGACTTCCCCTTGAGTATTATCGTAAGCGGGTACATATGCATATGTGGGAATGAGATCATTAACTTGTACCCTTAGGCACTGGAGAGTTCAAATGGGCATATATTTAAGGCGAAATCGTTATCAATAAGAACCAACATGACTATTTTCTTCAAGACTTTAACCGAGATGTTAAGAGCATAATTATGATCCAAAACGAATTTAGTAATTTCTTTATCAACAAAGGATATGAGCCTTTTTAGTGATAAGAGTCTCGACTATGTGTATTTACTCATTGGGATATATAGAGGGAGGAACTTTATCTTAAGGAGTTTTATAAGGGATTTTTATGGAGTTGGTAAAACATGAAAAGTCCCCACAATATTATGGCGGTCTGAGTTTTCTTTAGTTGTTTGAGGATCTTGCTCTCCTGAGTTATAATCTTAGGCATCGAGATATCTTCAACAACCCTTTTACCTTTATCTACTGGTGAAATTTCATAAGGGAAGATCGAATACTTATAGTATCAGTCAAAACAAGTCATGTGGTTTATAGATGTTAGGAAGAATAAGAACTTATTTTCTTCATCTATTTTTGGAACAGCAAAAACCTCATTTATCTCTAACAAAAGTTCTTTAAAGGACTTCACATCTAGGGTTGTAAACGAATATTCAACAATACGCATCCGTCTGATATCCGAATTCGAATTTGCGGATATTAATCCGAAAAAATGGAAACGGATGCGAATATGGATACTCTATAAAAATATTCGAGAAAACGGATACGGATAGTACTAGTATCCGACACGGATAATCCATATCCGATGCGGAGTATCCATTTTTTCAGATATCCGTATCCGTCAAACATATGTTTAAAATATTACTAATAATATTAGTATTAGTATTACAAATAAAATAATATTAAAAAACCCTCAATCATTTATTCCCTAAAATAAAACAAACACATACTCCACTCAAAACAAAAACACTATGAAGTTATTATTTTATTGGGTATATTATAAAATTTCATGTATTATTATCTTATTAGGAATATATTATCATGAAGTTACACTAAAGTTACAATACACCCTATCACACAGAACATACACCCACTAAAGAACATATACTCCACTCAAAAACAAAAACAAAAAACTTAATTTCATTTCATTTCTCTTTCGTACAAAACAAGGGAAAAGAAAATCTCATTTCACTCCACAACAAACCCTCATTCCGTTCCACAAAAATCATCATTTCGCCACCTCCCCCTCCACTGCATCAGCCCACAGCTGCTCATCAACCATGCCATCGCTTCTTATAAATCCCTCTGTTGTGCATCCCCTCCTCCTGCAACATAAAGTTAGCAATAACAGGTACATACAAAATAAAAATAAAAATATATAAATGTATTTATATATTTTTCATATAGTTGTTCATTAGTTTCCTTGATTATAAATAAATGTAGGAGATAAACAAAAAAGTAAAGATATGGTTTTCATTGTGATGAGAATTGAAGTTAACAACAGGTATATTATATACAAAATAAAAATGTATACTTATTAAAATAAAAATATCAGTATGTTTTAAAAACTAAAAGGTCCATGAGGTTATCATTCTCAAAATTTTGATTTAATCTAAAAGCTGCATATTTATTTCTACTATTATGGAATTCTACTGTTATTTTTTTTATGGCTTTAAGCTTATATGGTTGTAAAGTGCGGATGGCTTTAAGCAATATTATCATTATGGAATGTTATTATTATTATAGAAGCCATAATTGTTGATGTTAGGAGGTAGTAATTTTGCTGTATATTTATTTGGATTGGATTGGATTGGATTTCATTGGATTGGATATTTTAATAGTTATTTTTTACGATGGTTAAACAATGTAAATGGATACGAATATTATCTGAATCCGAGGTATCCGAGCGGATATGGATACGGATAGTTATTTTAACTATCCGGGAGGATACGAATAAGGATACAAATAGTGCATCTAGATAGCGTACATGGATATGGAAAATATGGTATCTAATCCGAATCTGTCCATTTTTTACCCCTAATCACATCATAAAAGGAGGTGATTGCATCATGAGTCTCAATATTAGGCTCACCATTGGAGTTATTTGGAGGATTAGAATCATATCCCCATCCTATTGTAATGATCTAGTTATTCTTAGATAAGCCAATACACTCCATAACTTTGACTACTTCATTATAATAGCCCTCCCTTGCGATGGAGAAATGTTTAAGGGAAGGGACCAAATACACTCTCATCTTCAAGGCGACGAGTAATGTGGGAGATTCACACAATTTTTCCTTCTTGATACACTCTTCTGTCAAGTTCTGAATAATTTCATCCATGCTTAATTATTCTAAAGGTATAAACTGATCACGCGACTTTTGGAACCATTTTTGAGCTACCATGTACACATCATTTATTCTTACACAATCCCATAATTAAAGGGTTAATTCTAATGGGATTTTCATCTCAAACCTTTTCAAATATTTTAAGACAGTGGATAGATACGTAGTTTATGTTTTTGATCGGGACTAGATAACATAAAAGAGAAAGCCCGATCGTGAGCACTATGGGGAGAATTTTAGGGCAACTGGCGATTTTTTCGGGATGATGTATGAGATAGTATTATTGATGTTTTTAATTCTGGTTGAAGGGTGAAAATCAGGATCTTCATCGATAAGGATAACATTCATGCTAGCTTAGTGCATGGGTATATGGTTTTCAGAATGTTCATATTTATGGCTACAAGAGGGGCAATGAGGCCTTAAATGAGATTTTAAGGTGGTGCCATTGATCAGTGGTATTCTCGACAGTTTAGTGGAAATTGTAACGAGGTCACATTTGAAGTATTTAAAAAGAGGATTATGAAGTGAAAAAGGGTTCAAAATATTAATGATAGGATAAAAGGGCTTGATATACTTTGGAGAAAGGGTAATGGAGTTAAGTATAATCCTTTCTAATGATAAAATGGTGGGCTTCTAGTGTCCACAAGGTAGTAGGTTAATAAGATATGTTATTAAGGGAAGTGGTATTAGGCTTTTCATACTTTTAAGGTGTGAATTATCCAACTGGCTTATTCATTTCGGACTTTATTTTCTGACCGAAAGCATTCTCTTTAATTTCAACCATCCCTCATAGAAGGCTCCAAAGTGGGGTTAATAATGACTACCCATAAAATTTTGAGTGTGTAGCATAAATGATTTCTTCACTATGTTGAATTGTTCTTCTTAAGATGGTCATTTGTCATGGGTACAACTTCTCTCTCCACCTTGTTAGGAAATTATTAACAAACTCCCCAGGGCCTTGCTTGAGTAACTGGAGGTCTCAATGCCTCACCCTCAAACTCTTCATTGTATTTATACTGATTAGGGGTGTTCACGGGTCGGTCGGTTCGGTTTTGACCGGGTTTTTTGGGCCGAACCGACCATGTCGGTTTTTGGAGGAGGAGAACCGAACCGAATCGAAAATGCTGAAAAACCGAACCGAACCGAATCGGGTCGGTTTTTTACAGGGCCGGTTCGGTTTTCCCGTCGGTTTTTGACAGGGCCGATTTTATACAGGGCCGGTTCGGTTTTTTCCTTTATTTTAATAAAAAATAGATTTTTTTAATACCTAATATAAATATAAAATTAAAAAATATAATATAATATGTCAAGACTAATATAAATATAATATAAAATATAAAATTAAAAAGTATAAAAATTAAATCGGTTCGGTTCGGTTCAAAATCGGTTTTTTTATGCCAAAACCGAAAACCGAACCGACCCTGTCGATTTTATACCTGATTAAACCGAACCGAACCGACCCTCAAAAAAACTCGGCCCGAAAATTTTTGGTTCGGCTCGGTTTTGTCGATTTGATCGGTTTTTTTGCACACCCCTAATACTGATCCATGAATTATCTTGAAACATCTTCCCAATTATGAATCCAAGATTCTTCCAATGACATGAGTTAGTGGAGGGCACTCTCCTTAAGGGTTTAGTGAAACATCTGGGCCATGATTTTTTCTATAACCCCAAGTAGACTCATAGAACGATGGAAATTTCGAATATGCACAATAGGAGGTCTCTTTCATCTGAACTTCTCAATGTTGGGCATTTTTAACTTTGTAGGCAGTCTGGATTTTGGGTAGGGAGACATATGTTTGTAGTCCACATAACTTCCCAAGAGATTCACTTGATCAAATTTCTTATAAATAATTTTGACATCCTCCTTCACTCGGTTGGGTTATTCCTATTTAGGATTGGCAATAGCATGTATATGAATATTATCCCCTAGAGAGAAAGATTCGGCATATACAGATATATGAAAGGAAGCTTGTTGATGGGCGGGATGAGTAGAGGCAATATTGTAGCATGCAGAGCTTGTTGATACTCTTCGGGAGACCATATTAGGTTAGGAATTTATGGTCCCATGAGATATGTAAAGGAGACATTAGGCATGACTTCGGAATCTGGTATTTATTGGATCTGGGCCTTATTTCTTCACATCTCGTTAACATTTAATTGCAGACTGTCAATATTCATAATTAGTTTTTCATGTATAACCATCAAACTAGGTTAAGCATTTGTATTCTGGTCGGGATTTTCAATGGAGAATATGTGGTAAGGCTATTGTGTTATGTTAAAGTATTTGATAATGGAATAGAGCTTTGAGGCTGTTTGATAGAGAATCTCAGCTAATACAGAGCCAGGCCAAGCTAGGGGAATGTAGTCTCACCTGAGAAGGAAAGTGTCTAATTATTTTTATTTTGGAAAAATAATATTTTTAGTATTTTTGAAAAAGGGAGAGAAAGGGGAGAAAAATCTTTCAGTGTAGTTGCTATTATTAAGCTTTGCTTACATTATGTTTCACCCAAGGTGCAAGTGAAATGTCAAACATTACCCGAGCCTAGGAGAAAATAGGGTCATAATTCAAGACATGGTTTGACTTATTTAGAGATTCACGAGTAGAGTACTATATTAAAAACGGGGAAAATGGAACGAAATTTGGGCGGTAAGATGACCCAAAATTTTAACAGAGTTTTGTGTTAAAACCGATAATCTATTGTCCTAGGGTAGAAACCTATATGAGGTTTATGCATGGGAGGTTAATGTAAAGGTTACCATGATATACCTCTTTCCTACAAGGGAAATCATTCATCGGTACGTGTGGAGAAGCCATTTCACCATTGTATACGTGATTTGCCTCATAATGTACCTCGTGGTGATGGTATGTGTAATAGAATTTGATATACTCGACGTATGTGAATGAGTTTCTGCTGCATACCTTTTATCGTAAGTTCGGTCAAGTGGTAGGATGTAGGGGAACAGTTTGATATACATCGAGGGTACTTAGCCAAAAGAAGGTGGGAGCCATATCGCTTAGGTTAACCGCAACCCCACAAAACTGACAACCCATAAAGTGACTCCCCAGTACGAGACATAAATATGGTCAATATGTAATGCTCGTATAGTGTGCAAATGCATGTGTCTTAATTAGTATATTCATGCAAAGTTATATGTATTCTAAGAGAATATATATAATTACTAACCATTGATTAAAGCTTTGGAATATATATGAATGGCATGTAATACAAGAGGTAAATATACAAGTGGGGTTAAGTGAGCAAATATGTACAAGTAACATGGAGTATATACAAATGAACAAAGCATGGTACAAGGTGTGAAACATGTGGATATACATACGTGAAATGTATATATGTAGAAAGTGGGAGTACTATGGGAATATGTGTAAGTGAAGAAAATATGGAGATATGTGCAAGTGATGTGAAGTATATACATGAAGCATGTGATATATACAAGTGACGTGAAATGTGTGAATATATACAAGCGTAAATAAGTATGTGTATATATAAGTGATATGGTTTATATGAAAATGTGGAAAAGTGAAGTGAAACATGGAAAATATGTACAAGTGAGTGAAAAACATGATATACGCACAAGTGAAGGAATCATGGACATATACAAGTGACATGAAGCATGCGATAGAAAATATGGTATAGACATGTGTTGAGAAGACAAGTATGGTGGAGAAAAGAATATACATAATAGTCTAACATGAGCATGACATATATAACACTGGAATATTAAGTATAAAGTAGAAGATACAAATGGGAACATATATTCACATATTGAAAAATAGATAAAAGAGAAAAAGGAAAACAAAGCCCATGTAAATAGAGTCCGGTCCTCTAAAAATTTCCCCAATGGAGTCCCCACCATGTCCATCTCGGCCCAAAAAATTAGGAGGAGAGGAAAATCTCATCCCTTCCGCTCGGGCGGCATTCGCGAGCTATAAAAGACATAAAGTGTTCGTGATCATGGAGTTCCCATCGACATATATGTGTCCCTTTAAGACCATTGTAATTTTCAATTTGCAATAGTTTTGAGCCATTCTAAACAAATTTTAACCATGAAAATTGCAATAGTTTTAAATCATTGCAATTTTAATATGTACGTGTTCAAAACACTTACAAATAGTGTTTTGGGTGTAGTCACTATCTTTAAAAATTGAAAAAAGGTTTGTTTAAATCCTTTTTGGAAGTTTTGCATCCTTATTTTTCCTTTTTCGTGGCTCGTGGCTTGGAGTTGTTTTCGTGCCTTTTTCTTGAGTTAAGTAAGACCTTACTTGGCTTACACCAGTTGTGTTCCCCATGTATAATTTGAATTTCTTCTTTTTAGGTGATGCCTATTAATATAATGAGGAAATGATAATAATTAGTTAATGAATTTTGGAGAATAAATTGAATAAGGGAAGGTAAAAGCATACAAATCATCATTATTTGACTCATTGCTATTAATCTCATCCTCAACATCTTTCATCCCAAAATAAGTCCCCTTTAAACCAAATTATACATTATTGTCTATATTTTCATCAAACAACTAATCATCTTCCCTTTCAAATTCACTTATCACTCAAATAAACATATTCACTCTCATGTCACTATCATCACCATCATTCAAATCACCATAATTTTCAACATCTTTATGTTTTGAATCCGCTAAAAATTCATAATTGTATATATCATCAAGTGAATCATATGACACTTCCCCTTTATTATCTCCTTTCTTGCCCCTGTCTTCTAAATTAGTGGATTCACTATTTATTTTATCAACAACATTTTCCTTGAGGAACATAGATATGTTTGATTCTTCTTGACTAGGGTAAAACGCCACCCCAAATATTTAATTTTGTGTATATCTTCTTAGGTAATTGGCCTAATAGATGTATAAAAGTATCAATAGCATACCATTTTCCATCCCTGCCTCAATGATAAATCAATAAGCATATCTCACTATAATCTACTTCTTTCATCATAACAAGTAATTCTAACATGGACATTAAGTCTACATCACATACGTCATAGTTTACCTTCCCATCAAAGTATTTTATTCATGTTAGAAAATATTCAAACCTTCCATTGTGGTGATTT